>JAKRKW010000026.1:0-600000 GCA_023566125.1 Zingel zingel
ACAAGTGATGTCGTTCTTAAATGGAAAACACCTGATATACCTCAAGAAAAAAATGAAGTTACTGCAGAAATATATATATATTAAAAAAAAAGGCAAAACAAGCTAAAGTCTGTGAAGAGCAGTTTGTTCTGTTGTTTTGTCAAACAGACAACATGGACAGTTTCGCAGGCAGAACTCAGTTAAGCCGACAGTGAGCAGAGGTCAAAATGTGTTGACTTTTATTATCTTGCTCTACTTTCAACGCTTAACATTGACTCACTGTATTTCAGATGTCACTGTATTCTGGACACTTTACTTTTTCCACACATCCATGTCAAATGGATTGTTAACTTAATTCATCAAATTATGCGATTTAGAAACATTGTTAGTTTATTGGCATAAAAAAAATCCAAGACATTCAAAATTAAAATGATGCAAACCATGAGGGATCAAACTTGATATGATAGATGCTAAAATTACAAAAAATGTATACACTTTATATAAAAATTGGAGACAAAGCTCATTAACCATATTATCTTTGGGGTCAATTTAGCCCCATACAATGTTTAACATCTCTAAATATAAGGGCATTTGACTTTATATTTAACAATCTCCTAACTCATTGGCTATCGATCTGACAAAGATTTAGCCTCTGGGGGGGTTCCGGTGTAGCCTGCGGATATTTGGTTAACAGATATCCAGTCCAAGACTTTCTTTTCTGTGCGCCAGAACAACTAGCAACTTGAGACGTGAGTATGAAGTTAGAGTTGAGAGACGGCATCTATTGATAGATATCTATGCAGATATCTCTGCATAGGAATGAAATAAATTCCAATAAAAAGAGCTAAATTGTCCTCAGATGATAGCTAATGGGTTTCCGAGATTGCATTTTGGCCAATGCCAAAACATAATACCAAAGCCATATCCAACACACAAAATCAGCATTTGAAAACAGTTCTGCATATATATATATATATATATATATATATATATATATATATATATATATATATATATATATATATATATATATATATATATATATATATATATATATATATATATATATATATATATAAAAGTTACAGAGGGGATACACAAAATATCAGGCCGTTTTTTCACCTGATATAATGTTTATCCCCTCCCCTAACATGCAAAGGGTCTGTCCAATGAGGGGATACACATTATATCAGGTGAAAAACAGCTCCCGCGGCCAGGGGATACAAATCCTGGCAGGGATCAGCACCTTGGCATGACACCGGTAACAAAGATGTAACGTTACGAATGGCCGCTGTTCTGACTCAGGTGTGGGCCTGGGTCGGTTTCCCGACGGTTCAGTAAACTGCCATTAGTGTCCTTAGCACCGGAGTAGAGTGCTGACCGGGTTTGGATTGCTGGCTGGCTGGAAGCTGACTGTGGATGTGTCCCTGGGGCTGTTGTCAGCTCTCATCCTGACTGAAGCCTTGCAGCGCCGGGAGTGAGGCAGACAGACAGGGGAGGGGTGTGATACTGACATCTATGCTTGTCAACCAGCACCTTTGTAGTAGGCACCAGAGCACTTTTCCTCTTCGGTCCCCTACAGGTTGGAAGCGGAATTGTCCATTACCAGTACCATTATACTTATGTCTCATTTTTGGAAACATTATTTTAAGGTACAAAAGAATCTTTGGTGTTGGATCGATCAATATTGAAATCAATCAATATCAATAAATAAGGTCTCTGTTGTATTACTGTGTTGCAAAGTGGCATGTAATCAATGACAAAACGATGCCATGTGGCAGAAAAAAAGTTGTATTACAACCCCCCCCCCAAAAAAAAAAAAAAAAGAATCTAGGTTTGTATCGAATCGTTGGTCAAAAATCATGATACAAACCGAAACGCCCCTTAGCTGTTCTAAAATCACTAGAATCTAGCTAGGCTACTATTTTGACCCTTTGCTGCACCTTTACTTATCATCAAGCTGCCATACTTCCTCGTAACAACACATCCTGCTGCTGCAGGCATGATGGAGAGAGACAGCAGCAACTCTGAATGGTGCTTATTATTTTCCAAAACTCCCGGACGGCTCAGTAGACAAGTCGAAAGCCATATGCACATTGTGTAAAGCCGAATTAAAATACCACCTAATCATGTCAAGCTGGAGCTCCCACCTACGAGCTAAGCATAGTAGTACAGTTAACGTGACTCAGGTTGATGCTAGCAGGCTCAGGCAAAGCAGTATTTTGGAGAGTGCTACTTGCCGAACTGTGGATGAAACCAAATCCCAAAAAATGACTGGAGCTCTTGCAAAATGGGTGGCAATTAACTGCAGACCTGTCAGCATCGTAAGTCTCGGGTCTTAAAGACGTACTACAGTTGGCATGTCTGAGTTGTGCAACAATGACAGATTCACACATTTTTCTTTTCTTTACAGTAAATAAACTATAAACAAATACAAATCTTAAAAGTCAAGTTCATAAAGCAACTGTCTTTGTATTCATTTGATTCCCAATCAAGATACACTGGTAAGAATTGCTTTCCATTGTTAATATGTACTTAAAAACAGTTCTGAAGTGCAAAATAATAGAAATTTAATCATGTGATAAAACATGCGATTAAGAAAAATGTTATCGTTTGACAGCCCTACAAAAAACTCAAAAGCTTTCACTGCTACTGAGAGAATCTAAGAGGAAACTTCTTACCTCCTCCCAATGTTGGCGAAGGCCAATGAGTGGACAGTCTTGCAGGCCACGTTGCTGGGGAAGCGGCGCTGCGCCTCACTGGCCACTGACTTGTTGAAGGCCACATACAGGAAGCGGAGGTGTGGCCGCTGCTCAGCGTACTTCACCAGCGTGGTTGTCTTCCCTGTACCTGTGGCCAACAGCATGGGCCATTAAGCTATGACACTATGGCCTCCGATCACCCCTTACACAGCAACACTGATAAAACTGATTATTGATCTCCAACATTTAGAGGCTGTATGGTCAAAATGAAACATTACCACTTTTTACAGTAAAATGCAAATGCTGTTAAGGACAGTTTAAATATTGTAACCACATCACAAGAAAAACAAAACGTGTTTCACATTGTATTATCAAACATGCAGCTGTCACTGTACCTGCAAAAGCCACGATCTTGACCACATGGTCTCCCTGGATGTCGTGGCTGAGGATCTGCTGCTGTTCACGTGTGAGCTGAATCTGTGTCCGCCTAGCAGAAACACACAAAATTGAAAAAAGAATTCAAAACTCCACAGATATGTATTACCTGCAGTTTCTGCAGGCCTAGGCCAGAAACACACCAAGCAGCGGCAAAGTGTGGCCACAACAATTACAGGGAGGCGTGTTCATGTGTTTCAAGAGGGAAGACGTTTTATTTTTGTTTGTTTTTTTTAAACTTGGGTCAAAATGTCACAGGACTCTGTTACTGATTGGCTGTGGGTATTCTCTGGCCAGACGCCACAGCTAAAGGTTAAAATATCCCCAACTTTTATTTCGGCTGCATTTCGCCGCCAGCTGCAACTCACGGAGCTCAGAGCGGCCGCCTCAACTTCCCATATACCGGGACTGTTCAGGTGCCGTCGGAAATGTCCCTAATTTTCGGCCAGATGTCCCACACCTTCCTCTTTCTTTGTGTTGGCATTCTCAACTCCGGTGGATTTCTGAGGACTATGGTTAACTGCTCCTCAGATCTCTGCAGGGTAAATCCAGACAGCTAGTTAGACTATCTGTCCAATCTGAGTTTTCTGTTGCACGGCTAAAACTACTTTTGAACGTACAACACATGTTCCGCCAAAACAAGTTCCTTCCTGAGGCTGTTTTGCAGAGGCGCTGCCATGGTGTCTGGGGCTTAGCGCCGTCCAAGATGATTGCGATTGGTTTAAAAAAAGTTTTAATATAAAAACCACAGCACGTTTTTCTACCATCCCAGAATGCTGTGTGGACTTGCCAGACCTTCCTCCGCAGCGCTGTGGAGGAAGGTCTGGCGATGCAAGACTAGCAATCTTACTACATCTACTTGGGAGTAAAGCTGAATGTTTCAACTGTTTATCCATTACTGTTAGCTAACCTTTTATTTATTTTATAGATTTTATTGTAGCTTTTTATTGCCTTTTATTGATAGGACAGATTAAGTCAGGAAAGTGCTGCGACAAGGACTGAGTCTCTGTTCTCGGGATGCACACTCAACCAGGTGAGCTAACCATTTACTATGCATTACTTTCAGCTATTTATATATTCATTACTTTTAGCTACCGGTTTAAAATTCCTGTGTTCAGGTGTTATAGCTGATTAATTCTTTCAATCAAATCATAATTTCTATTTTTTTTTATAAAGTAGTTGAGCTACTAGGGCTGGGCAATATATCAATATTATATCGACATCGATATATGAGGCTAGATATCGTCTTACACGTCGAAACTTCTTATACGTGTTGTCTTTTCCTGGTTTTAAAGGTTGCATTACAGTGAAGTGATGTAATTTTCTGGACTAACTGGCTGTTTTATCATTTGCCATAGTATCCACATTATTGATGATTATTTATCAAAACTCTCATTGTGTAAATATTTGTGAAAGCACCAATAGTGAACAGTTCAATATCGCCACAATATCAACATTGACGTATTTGATCAAAAATATTGTGATATTTGATTTTCTCCATATCGTCCAGCTCTATGAGCTACTCTACAATCTTTCCAAGTACCCCTGCTTGGAAAATACTGCTATAGACCCAGAAGTGGGTCCGTCATTATGAAGAAATGAAGGTGTTAAGGAAAGAAGGATGTACTTATTTCTAATGCATTTTGTTCCTCACCCGCTCTGACCGGAGCCGACAGAAAAGGGGCCGTTCTCCATCAGGTGAAGGACGTAGTAGATGTTGTAATGCAACCTGGAGAGACCGGACAGAAACGAATTGTAGAGGCTGACAGTAAAGACGTGGTAACATTTAAGGTGCTCCCACTTGCAGCTCTTACCGGTTACTGATCTTGATGTTGCTCCTCTTCATGGCGAGCAGCATCATGGCCATGTGGCTGAGGTACTCTGTGATGGCGGTGTGCGACATGCAGCCGCTAAGCAGAGACACCAAGGCATGCACGTCACCAACACTCTCACTGAGGATCAGTATGACAGCCATGGCCGCGTACGGGTTGGGACCCTGGAGATTAAACACCCCGGATGAGAAGAACTTCCATAGCGGTCGTGCACACATTGTTAACTAACTTGTTAACTGTTAAACAATTTTTTAGGATTCAAGATAAATTCTCACTGTTGCAGCAGCAAGAGATAGGAGGAAAGAGTACAAGACACTCTAAAGATAAACAAACAAAAAATAAATATAAGTTTAGAGACTAAATAGTCAAATGTATTCATTTTCTCCATATGACTACCAGAGGACCCCTGTGTGTGTGTGTGTGTGTGTGTGTGTGTGTGTGTGTGTGTGTGTGTGTGTGTCATACCTCAATGCCAAGGTTATAGGCCTTCTGAATATCAGGAATGCGTAATCTTATGGAGGCCTCAGCCTGAGGAAAAAGGCGATGTTTCTTAGCACACTCCAGAACGTCCTCCGGCCTCACCCGCTCCCTGACCTTATGCTGGGCCATTAAACTGACCAAAACACACACAGACAAGATAATTATTAAAACTATGCATGTCAGCGTTTCCATACTTTTGTAATGGGTCATTTTTTATAATCCTTTTTACTCATTTAAATAAATCTCTGATCCACAGTGACACAATGATACCAAAAAAAGCTTCAAATTTCAACAGAAATAATGACTAGAGTGGTCAGGACTTGATCCAAATACTAAGCAGCTTTGTGTTGCTATAATCGGTTAGCTCAGTCTGAGCTTTTGCTTCGGAGGTTTTAATGTCTGCTTGGCATTTATATATGTTCCATATTTGTCCCTTCTGTCAACATCCTACCACTTTGTCTTCATTAAAATACCAACTAGGGATGTATGGGTTATCTCAGGCAGATACATTATTGGCTGATTAAAAAAGACAAAAAAAAACTAAAGTACTGTTATTATTGACAATGGAATTTCAGACCATAATTACGACCCATAATGCGGAGCCTGCCGCTAACTAGAAACACATTTCTGAATGGGTATTTTTGTCGCTTGCTGCCTGTATGCACCACGGCTGAGACACACACACACGACTCCTAACAGGTTTACCACAGCAGACACGACATCACTGAAACTCTAAAACCTACTTTGCCTTCTAACTTTGCAGTGGCATGCCATTTCCTCTCCTCTCACCTTCTTACTCACTCAGTGTCACACACACACACACACCTCAGATTGGCTATGTGACTGCTGTCTATGTGACTGCTGTCAGGTACACCTTTCACTGCCACACACAAAAAAACAGGACTCGAAAATGTGCCTGGAGCAATCAGTGTGTCAAAACTGCTCAGTGGAAATTGGCAGGGAGAGATGGAGGAGCAGGAAAAACAATAAAAGGTGACTCAGTGATGATGAACGGTCTTTGGGACACACACACACACACACACACACACACACACACACACACACACACACACACACACACACACACACACACACACACACACACACACACACACACACACACACACACACACACACACACACACTTTATAAAACAAGCAGAACATAAAACATAAACTTTCATCCCTAAAACAAAACATTACAGCAACTCTTCTTCATGTTTGTGCTGTCATAGAAATGTCCCTTACTAAAAAGGAAATGCAGACTTACACAACAAGGTGCCGTATGCTGTGCTCTGATGATGATGGATCTGTGATGCTGCTGCTCTTCAGGATGTGGCTGATCTCCAGCACTGTGCTGTTCTCTCTCATCGTGTAGCAGTAGTATTGTTTCTTGAAGGGGACAAACTGCACAACGGAACACAAACACACAACAACCAAAACAACTATGTTAATTTGGTGAGCTTTAGTTTACCTCGAAGTTCAAGTAGGAATAGAACGACAATCTCCAACCACAAGAGACCAATTAAATACTCTCTTAGAGCTGGACGATATGGAGAAAATCAAATACAACCATATTCTTGACCAAATACCTCTATATTGATATTGCGGCAATATTGTAGGGTTGACAACTGGTGCTTTCACAAAATATTTACGTTATGAGGTTCAGATAAATAGTCAGCAGTTAGGTGGATATAAAGTCAAGTGGTTAAAGGCAAATAATAGAACAGCTAGAACAGTCTGGTAAGTTCAGAAAAGTACATCACTCTACTGTAATGCAGCCTTTAAAACCAGGAAAAGACAACACTTGTCATATTAAGATATCCAAAATCTAAGACAGCTAGCCTCAAATATCGATATAGTATCGATATATTGCCCAGCCCTATAACTCTCTTAAAACTCATCCGTGTAAACACAAAGTTCATCTCTCAAACATTTACTATTTTCATAGAAGAACCTGCTGATACTCATGTCTGCAGCAAGTACACACTTGCCCTGCTTTTATTTGTTTACATCACTTGTACTAAGATATTGTTACCTAACTTCGACATTAGCTCCATCACCCTGCTACTAATATGTAAGTCGATGTAATTCTGTGGTTTGTTTAACCTTGGTGTCCTGGACGATGTTCCTCCAGTGATGGCAGACGAGGCTGACACAGCGGTAGAGGTCCTGGGCCGGGACCAGGCACAGAATCTGCCTCAGCACCTCCTCTGGAAGGTCGTCCATGCAGCCCTGCGGCTGCAGCAGAACTCTGCCGCTGCCCAGCAGCCCATAGTGGGCGTCAGGAAGGGCCTCCACCTCCTCTTCCTCCACATGAATGTCAGCACCACATCGGTCAAATTCATCCTCATCCCCAAACATCTCTGCTGTCATTCCCTCCAGATAATCCACCACTTCCTCCTTCCTCGTCTCAGGCTGTGACACCATCTCGGCAGCTAACAGGCTTAAATCGTCAACCTCTTCTTCAGGTTCTGCCGCAAATGGGGCAGCTAACAGGCTGACATCGTCATCCTCGTCTTCCTCGTCTTCCTCTTTTTCAGGAAAGAGCTCTCCATTGAGTCTGTTTGTGCATGTGGACGAGCAGGGCTGGGAGGATTTGTGCGGACTAGAACTAAGGACGCCTGTCACAGGAAAAAAGTTGTTGATGCCCTTCAGTTGTCCGGCAGGACTTCCTGAGGCAGATGCTGATGGTGTAAGAAGTGAGAGAGAGAAAGAACAAAGATGCAATGTCTGACATAGATTTTATGACTTCCTACATAAAATGGGTTAGTCAGGACTTTTACTGAACAACATAACCATACACTCTCATGTCTCATGTTTTTAAATGTTACTCTGAGTAGACTCAGATTCAGGCCTTTCTTTGTTTGATTAGCTAGTGTCCTAAGGGGTATGCTTGTTGTTGGTAATTGTTGATTTTGTTTAGATGTGCCAAATTGTAATTATATAAGAATGTACTGGTTGGACCGTTGAGCTATGCTATGCTAGCAGCAGTTGTCACTTGTTGCCATAGAAACTCTGAGCATTCTTGGCTGTAGCTGTCTCAAGCCAGAGAAATTGAACTTGCTCATGTTTCTGGCCCGAAATCTGACCGAAAAACCAAATGTTATTAAATAACCTTTTTTTGCCCACCATCACCAAGAAAGAGGCGTGGTTTACTTCATAGATTGTGGTCACATTAACAGCGATGAAACCAAAAGATGCATTCTTTCTCAAGAATTCATTAAAAACTTGAATTTGTTTTAAAAAGTAAAAAAATATATATATATTTTTAAGTTTGACTGAAGTAGACAATTATATTGTTAATCGCAATTGTTTCCGAGACAATTCATTGTACAGGAAAATTTGGAATTGTTACAGCTCTACTCAGATTTGTCAAAAGGTTTGTAGCAGAAGGGTTAGAGCAGATTACCACACTTCCGTCGCTTGGTGGGTGTCCTGGGGTAAAGCCTCCGGGTGGGGTCACGGTTGCCGTGTCCCTGGTTGACAGTGTGGGGCTGGGTTAGGGCACCAGTGCCCTCTGCACTTTGTCCCAGTTCATCACACTCCTCTGCATTCAGGTGTCGCCTTTTGGCCTTTCCTAGAAAACCACTCAACATTCAGTCATGTCAGCACAACACACAATCACTTTATTTGGTCATTATTCTCACCTGACAGCAGCCTTATCACATCTACAACTGCCCTATCCATTAAAGGCCAAAGTCCTATTTTTAGTCCAAATGTGGTGCCAAATGTTTTGCACCCTGAAAAAAACACTGAATTTATCCTTTTATTGCTATGAAAATGATCAAAATTGGTGAGTCCAAAGTTTAGAGTTAACGTCATGTCCGTTAACGTTACATGCAAAGTTATTTAATTAAAATGCCAACGGTCTCAGGCTTCACTAAACACCAATTATATTACGTAACGTTAGAGTGAAAATGAATGTAACGTTAGCCATTTGAACGGTGTTGACACACGTAGCAACAGTTATGTTTAGCTAACTCGCCTCGAGTTCTAACTTACCTTTAACAGCCATCTCCATCTTCGTGTCCAGCGCATCCGCCTTTTAGTCACAAATCTACGTAATTTAGGACTCAGAATTTGGTGTGCTTAGGCCAAATTCGTCGTACCTTGCACAAAAATACAGAAGGGGTAAACTAAATATTGGTAAACACCATGGTAAACACCCGAGTTTTGCTAGCTTATTTATAATTCTGCTAACGTTACTTCTCACTTAAGTTTGTAACCACCAACCTGTTCAGAAATTCAAATGACCCGCCATGGCAACATTTATGACTTTATTATTATATTTGTTTTAGTATTTGACGCTTAAGAACATGCTTCGAAGTTAGCTAGCAAAAAAAATGTAGGCAGTTTTCAACTGTTTATGTTGAAAGAAGCCACGTGATTGGCCAACTCTTCTTCTTCGTTTAAGTTACTGGTGGTTGTCAGAGCATCATAACAGTGAATTGTCGCCACCTACTGGACTAAATGTGGGGCAAAAAACGATAGTAAGAAGTGCATTGAAAAAATAACCCAAAAAAAATGCTAATCAAGTATTACATGTTTAATATCTAAAAGGGTATACAATAAAAATGTTGTGTATTTAACTGTTAATAATTTTAAAACTTGTATTAAAGGGGAAGGTACATTTAAAAAAAAAAAATCACTAAAACAGAGCGTTAGCACATACACAGCTGTTTGAAGCACCACGTCATATGCATTAGACCACATAATGAACATAGCATGTGAATAAACATAAGCCCAGGAATATACACGTAAAAAAAAAAAATACTTTCCTTCTATCATTTGCTCAGTTGTTGTTGACACATAAGGACAAAAGTAGCATCACATTTATTCATTGGTCAGTAATTTGTAGTTGCTAGGGTAAGTACAGCATCAATGTCCAGCTAATTGTACTACAATGACATATTGGAGGCACAGCATGGATGACTTACTATGAATCAGTTACTGCCTCTATCATCTCTGTCGTACATCACAGGGGAGTTACACAGGGCAGTCCCCCCCCCCCCCCTCCATATTGTTAACACTGTTGTTAATAACCCAACCAAATACTATATGTACCTATTATCACAATGCATGGGTTGTCTAAGAGAAAAAGTAGAACACAACAAACTAAATGAAAGAATTGCGTCGTACTTCAGCAAGGGACGCAACAGAGCAAGAGGAAAAGTGTTTGGAGGTGGATTTTTTTTTCGTCCGCCGTCAAGTCTGCAACAGTATTGTTAGGAATGTTTTACGATCACTAAATAAAAATCACAACAAATTGCATCTCATTAAACTACATGTAATCTCATAAAAACCTGGAAAATAATATTTGTCAAGTAAGGCATTCCCAGACTCAAGGCTGAAACTACTCTGAGCTAAGTGTGCAAACAATTAACAATTGGCCACCAGAGTGTGTTTCAGGCCTTCATACTGAGAACAAAAAGTAGTCCAGTACATGTAGTGCAAACAGGGCTCCTTCATAGGTCCTTTCTAAATCCAACACACAAAGTTGTATTGTGTCTTCTAACTTTCATATTACTCTATGTATGGCCATTATGCTTCATAGAAACTAAAATTTAAATATGAGGTTACATGGTGGCTAAAACCCACAATGCAACAACACATTTCATATAAATTCTTGTGACAATTTGGAAGTCCTCTATGTCCTTTTTAATACAGATTTTCCAGTCCTGTGTAGGAGCCCTATGTAACATAAAAGACTATTTCTTCTTCTCTCGTTCTCATCGTGAACGTTTTCCTTCACTGCTTCAGGACGGGGAGCTCCCTCGGCTTAAAGAAGGCCTGGACCATCCCCATGGAGAAGATGTAGACTTTAGCATCCACCACAATCTTTTCTTTCTTCATCAGATCTGCCGGGAAAAAAACAAGCAAAGTATTAAGTTAGTGTGTTTGTTTGTGTTGGTCCGGACTTTGAATGCTCGTATCGCTCTCACGATAACACCACTCTGGAAAAAGTTGAAGCCTCACCATCTATTTTCCTCTGGAATTCATCAAGTGGTAAAAGAATGACTTCAACAAATTCTGCAAAGAGAGGATAGAGGCTTTCGTGGTGATTTGCTGTATGGGAGAAAAGGATTATTTCTGATATAATAAAAAGGAAATAACTCACCTCCATCACCTGTGGAAGAACAAAAGAGAACAAGATTATTCAACATGGTTTTTTTTTTTTTTGTGTTACAGACAAACTACTTTTTATCTGTGAAGTTTGGGTTAGTGCTCGAATATACTTCGTACCCAAGGTAAAAATTCTAAGTACGAGAAAGTTGATGATGGCGACATGTTCTCTTAAAAATCACTCAGACTTTTCTGCATGAGGCCAGATGAGTGAAAGTGATTGAAGGAATGGATTCGTCACAGAGTAATTGATTGAATGAGTGAACAAAAATTGATTACTAAGTGTAGAAAAGAGGTAAGAGAATAAAAGAGTTACGCGTTTGATTAGATGAGCGAGTAGGGGTAAATGAATAAAATCCTGTGTTCCCACCGAGCTCTTGTTTTGGGTTGATGTTCTCCCCTTCATCTCCGTTGATGTTGACCATGATGATCTGGGTGGTGCAGTTAGACAGACCGGGGTCCAAACAGGTCACTGCCAACAAACAATAACATTACTACTTGCACTGTATGTTCCTAAAATAAAAAAAGGAGTATGGAACTTTTTTTTTTTTTTATTTGCACCGCTGTGCTGAGCTCTGAACTTCTCCAACACATGCGCAGGAGATAAGATAAAGCCAAAAGAGGCAGCTTACACAATCACGTGTACAGTCAGCAAGTCTTTGTTTGAAGATACCTGGAGTGACTCCTACTACCTCCCCTTTGTAGCCGGTTTCTTCTTTTAGCTCCCTGAGTGCGGCAGCCTCTGCAGTTTCCCCCTCGTCAATCAGCCCTGAGCACAGCAGAGACAAAACAAACAAAAATCAATATTCTAAGCGTCAGAAAGCATCAACAGTTACCTAACAGCCAAGAATGAAAGACGTAAACATGTTTTGGAGGCTAAGAAACAAAACTCATGTAACATTACAAGTTGTGAATTTGCTGGACTTCTCAATCATTTTTCAAGGTCTATTTTGTTGAAAAATTCAAGTCGTGGGGTATTACAATGTCTACAGAGAGTGTTTGAGGAATCCATAGAGAACCGTCTGACTGACCTGCAGGAAACTCCAGAGTGTGGCATCCCAAAGGAGGACGAAACTGCTTCACCATCACTACGCAGTCTTTATGGAGGGTCCGCTTCAGCAGGGCGATAATACCAACGCCTGCAGGGAAAAGGGTGTTAAAGCCTGCACAAATCCAATTCCGGCCCATTCTGTCAACGCAAGCGCGACCCGAGCAGCTAAAAGTGGAGAAAACAGAGACGCTCACCGTCTGTTTCTGTGTTGGTTTGCCTCGTCGTCCTTTTCACAGACTCCCAGGTTCTGGCGGATGAAAACAGGAGGTGAAACTAATATGCAGGAAACATGTATGATTGTGAAGTTGTCAGTCAAAGACTAGGGCTGGGTATCGTTAAACTTTAAGATACCGGTACTGATACAGTGACTTCCATACCGGTTCCTAAACAGTCCTTTTTTTGGATACAAATTTTATAAAACAAAAAGAAATTACGACACAAATCTTTCTATTTATTTTTCAGCTCCTATACGTGAGCCCATCTCTGTGTGTAAGGTAGAGTTTTTTTCCTTCCTGCCTCTACGACATGTAACGTTAGACAGCCAAACACAAACATTATTAGATCTTGGTACAAGCATGCTGTGTGCTGATTCAATCAATCAATCAATCAATCACTACAGTATACCAATCAGATTGGCTCACTGGTGCTGATGAGATTTACTCCTTAGGTATTAAAATTGGGTATTGAATGACAGCATTTTTTCGATCCGAGGAAATTCAGTCGGTGCCTAAAAAGTATTAAATTCGGTACCCAGCCCTGTCAAAGGCAGAACAGTACCTGGTTTTTCCAGCTCGGTCCACGTATGTAGTCTTCTCCAGCTTCAGCCACTTTCCTGCTGCCATGAGCTGCAACACGGAGAGTGAACATACCGAGATAAGTTGATCTGAATAGCACCAAACGCAACACGCTGCTCAGTTATCACAATACTTAGAATACTGCTTCACAGCTCAGTAAAGACACAAACATTACAGAAACTATCTTAGAGAGAAGCATGAATGTGGTTACTGAAAGGTATTTTCGGCAAAAAGGATAGCAAGAAAAAAAAAATCAAACACAAACATGTATGTGGCCATTTTAAATGATAAATGTAAGTCTATGGTACGCACACACAGCGAGGTGCAGACCAGTTTGAGCTTCGATGCAAGTCCATCAAACTTAAAACATTCATCAGAGTGGTGTAGTTGGCATCCGATTCGCAGCTTCCGATTCGGTAGTTAAGGGGAAATTTAAGGGGAACTTAAAACTGTCCGATTCAGCAGGGAAACACAATTTATAGCGACTGATCCTCCGTTTTTTGAACCTCTTACTGTATTGAATGAGTGTTAGTCATTAAGGTAAATTATTAATTATGTCTAAAACACACTTTTAGATTTGTGAAAGCTTTATTGTCTTTATGAGAAAACAATAAAGGGAGATTTTACTGTTTTTTTCACACGTAGACCACATTGGACCAGGTCCAGATCCAAAACCACAATACTTAGACCTGTCAAATCTGGACTACATTATCCCAGAGAGTCTAAGGAGTCTTAAAAACACGAAGAAAGAAATATGAAGAAATATCTTCATAGATTTCATAACTGTGAATAAGAACTGAAAAAAAAGCTTTTCATAAAAATGTCTTCATTTATAGATAAAATGAAAACCAAGCACACTAATGTCTAATGATGTTGCCTCTAACACAGGCCACAGTGCAAGCTTTGGCTAAGGTGAGGAGGAGGACATTGGCAGAAGCAGTAAGAGAGGTTGAACAGGGCCAGATGGAGGAAAGGTGAGAGAACAACACTTACGTTGAAGGAGAAGGATTTGAAGAGTAAATTAAACCATTGGCAAATCTATGAAGATATTTTGATTGATTTCCAAAAGGGTAAAAATAACTTTTTCTACTTTTCTTTTGAAGTGAGAAGGAAGACCTGCTCATGGGTATAAGAAATGACATAGAGAGACGAGGACTTCTACGTTAAATGTCAATTAGCAAAGGCCATGCTGTGGCAATAATTTAAAAGCATTACTAATCTGAAATCTGTTTTAATGTATAATGTAGTCCAGATTTGACAGTTCTAAGTATTGTGGTTTTGGATCTGGACCTGGTCCAATGTGGTCTACGTGTGAAAAAAACAGTAAAATCTCCCTTTATTGCATTTTCACAAATAGAATAAAGCTTTCACAAATCTCAAACTGTGTTTTTAAGACTCCTTAGACTCTCTGGGATAATGTAGTCCAGATTTGACAGGTCTACGTATTGTGGTTTTAGATCTGGACCTGGTCCAATGTGGTCTACATATGAAAAAAACGGTGAAATCCCCCTTTATTGTTTTCTCATAAAGACAATAAAGCTTTCACAAATCTAAAAGTGTGTTTTAGACATAATTAATAATTTACCTTAATGACTAACACTCATTCAATACAGTAAGAGGTTCAAAAAACGGAGGATCAGTCACTATAAATTGTGTTTCCCTGCTGAATCGGACAGTTTTAAGTTCCCCTTAAATTTCCCCTTAACTGCCGAATTGGAAGCTGCGAATCGGATGCCAACTTCAGCGTCGTTGTATGTCGGATGTTTTGTTGAACTTTTAGGATACTCAAATCCCCATGAATAATCTAACTATGTTTTGACAAATTAGGTTGTAAGAATATAGAATTTGCTGCTCAGGGGTCTTCAAAGTTGTTTAGGTCAAGGACCCCTTATCTAAAAGAGAGACGGAGCAGCTAGGGACCATACATTGTATAACACTGAATTGGATATTTAACGGGGCTGGAAGGATTACAATTGATATTTATATCATTTATACATCAAGTTTTAAAGTTTTACCTATAGTAAGGCTATCATCATTCAATATTGTGTAAATTAAATGTTCCGTCATCGAGTTTTGTCGGGAAAATCGATTTTTAAAACCCTAAAAAAAACAGACGTGTTACCTCTTCTTTCACTGTGTGTGGAGCAGAAGTCACTTTGGGTTCTTCGGAGTTGATCATTTTCAATTTCTGGACAACTGAAAATGGAGGTTAAGTCGAATCAAACGCTTTCATTCACAATAGTATACGGTTCACTACGAGTTCAACGTTGGCTGAAAAACAAACCCAGAGTTAGAACTACCATTCCAATGCTGACGAAAGGTTTTGAGTTAACGTTACTCAATTAGCTGCTAAAGCCAGGCAACGCTAACCAAATTTAACTCCCCGCATTCCTTTTCCATTTTTAGCTTATTTTTTTATTCGTTATTTGCTTATTTAACACTAGCTAGCTGCTTTACACTAAGCAGTGCTGTCGGGGTTAGAAGCTCGTGCATTTTAAACTTTAAACAAGCAACTAAAATGAACAAACTAAACTTAACTCACATGAAAACCGAACTGCAGTAGCTAGTCGTAGTAGAGAATAGATGTGGAAAAAAAACAACAGTGAGGAGTCACTCTGTCGCCACTTCCGGGTATCGCAAACGTCACCGGAGTTTAGCCTTCAGTGGGGTAAATTATTTACTTAACGTTAGCTAACAACTAACATTGACTTAATACAAAAACATTGTGTCCTTTCTAAACGTCGAACATAGAAATTCAATAAAGTAAAAACACACGGGGATAATGCAAGAGTTTGTTATAATTTACCATACTCTTATAAATATGGTAAGTTGACAGCAAAAAAAGTTTGTACAATACTGGCTCCTGTATTATTGCCGTATGCTTATTTATTATGTTAGCTAAATTAAAGATGTCACATTTGAAAATATTGCCACATGTCAAAATCTATTGACATTACGCCTGTATATGTTTTAAGGTGTTGAGTAAGTTATCAATTCAATAAACGATCTATGTCGCAAGTCAGCGGTTTTCGACCATGCCCACATGTGCACCTCAAAAAGGCTTCCTCCTCTGTAAACACAACTGTATTACACAATTCTAGGAATAACGCTTTGACAGTTTCCCAATGGGATTTTAATATATTCATTAATTAATAACATGCAAATAGAGAGCGCCATTGCCTCGAAATTGCAAGGCGTCAAATGTATGCGGCCGCGACATTTTCACAAATATCTAATGGGGTTCGGAAGATATTTACTGATGGACTCTTTTCCTTTACAGGATATTGCAGCATGAAGAAGGAGCAAGTTGTCAACTGTCAGTTTTCGGTTTGGTATCCGATATTCAAGAAACATTCGATTAAAAGGTAGACAGCTGATGTGTTGTACAGAAATTCCAAAGACATATTTTAAATGTTGTTGCTGTAAAACATAGCCAATTTAGCCAACAGCTAACGTTAGCTATACCGGACAGAAGCAGATTACAGCTAGCCATCTTTAGGCTATATTTATCGTGTGTATTACTAAATAATTGTGTTTAAATCCCTTTTTTAGAGTAGCTTCCCTAAACCTCCTTCTTCCACACCTCTGACTGTTTGTTGTCTATTGTGTATTCTATGAATTACATACATTTATATGTGGTATTATTATTCTTTATTCCAGTCTGATTCTCCCACTGCCTCAGAATGTAATAGACTATTTACTGGATGATGGCACACTGGTAGTCTCTGGGAGGTATGAGGCCACTGACACACACAAACACACAAATTCGATTAAAAAAAAAAGTTGTCTTTGTTGGAATAAATGTGAAAATATCATGCCAAAATTCGGCTTGATCTTAAGGTGCTATATTCCTCCTCTAAAGGCACCTGCTGTGTTTGAGCAGCATCGATGTAAAGATGCCGTGGGGTTGTTTTTAGCAGACAAGTGATGTTACAGATTGCCTCTGTTGTTATGGTCACAGCAGTTCCCTTCAAACCACACACATTCTCCATCTAAAATGTGTATGTGCCAGTGGTGGAAGAAGTATCCAGATCCTTTACTTAAGTAAAAGTACTCATACCACACTGTGAAATTACTCTACTACAAGTAAAAGTCCTGCATTCGAAATGTTACTTAAGTAAAAGTATGCAAGTATCATCAGGAAAATGTACTTAAAGTTAGGGCTGGGCGATATAGAGAAAATAAAATATCCTGATATTTTTGACCAAATATCTCGATATCAGTACCACAACGATATTGTAGGGTTGACTTTTTATGCTTTCACAAAATATTTACACAATGAAACTTTTGATAAATAATCCTCAGTAATGTGGATATAATGACTAAGTGGGTAAAAGCAAATAATAGAACAGTTACAACAGTGGTTAGAAAATGACATCACTTTACTGTAATGCAGCCTTTAAAACCAGGAAAAGACCACACTTATGCCATATTACGATATCCAAAATCTAAGACGTTATCTAGTCTCATATCACGATATCGATATAATATCGATATATTGCCCAGCTCTACTTAAAGTATTAAAGGTAAAAGTACAAAATGTAGAATAATCCAAACATTTTAGAAACTGGAAATGATCAGAACAGTTCTGTCAATCAACTAAGTGTTTAATCGGCTAATCATTTCAGCTGGACTTGTAGGCCGTTATATTATTGGGTAGTTTCATTTATAATAAAACGTTGTATTTTATAAACTGCATGTGTTTTGTGTGCAAGCATCTTAATTTGTAAAGAAACTAAAGCTGACAGATGAATGTAGATGAGTAAAAAGGTACAATATTTCCCTCTGAAATGTAGCGGAGTAGAGGTGGAAGGTGGCTTGAAAAGAAAGGACTCAAGTAAAGTACGAGTACCTTCAATTTGTACTTAAGTACAGTACTTGAGTAAATGTACTTAGTTACATTCCACCACTGGTATGTGCATTATGATGCTCAGATTTGTTTTGTACCCGAATCACTCATCTGTTGTTGTTTCTCTTCCCTTCAGTGACCATAACACACAGCAGACACACGCTAACAACAGTGACTCGGACGCAGAGGAAGACATTCAGGTACGGGAACAGAGACTAAGGTGTTTTTTTCCATGGGATGGATTCTGTCTTATTTTTGCCTCATTGCTTGGAAAGGAAATTAGTCCTAATTCACAGTCACTTCACTTAAAATATTTCCCATTTTTGCAGAAAAGCATCAGACCTCTGCTATAATTTAGGAAGTCATTTTGTCACTTTTTTTTAACGTAATCTAGTTATTTGTGACTGATTGTTAAATTTGTTAAAAGGCCAAAGTCTGGAACGACACTTAGACCATCACAGGGCACTGAAACTCCACTGAAACCAGACTCCTGAAATGTTTTTTTTGCCTAAGCAGCTTTATGCTGAAACTCTGAGATATAGTACACTTTTAAATTGGTTATTGATTTATTTGTATAATGTATAATGAAACATTAGAGAATACATGTATGGACACCCAAATGTTTTGTAGTCTGTTTTCAGAGGCTTTTATCAGGGAGAAATTTCATCATGTCATAATTATCTGTCTTTTAAGTCAACAACTAGAACTGTGTTCAATCCGGTTTCTTGTTCTCTACTTCCCTCTAGTGGTCAGATGATGAGACAACCACCACTGTTACTGTAAGTACATAGTGTATTATTGCCCACCTGATAAAATGTTTTTTTAATGTCTGAAACTTGCATTTACACTATCTTAAAGTATTCATCCGCACTCACGGTGCAGTGGGCTGATAGGTAGGAAGACTCCATCTTGGTCTTAATCGATGTTAGCGCTGCCTTTGAAACCATTGATCATACCATCCTCATAACTCAGGGAAAGCCCGAGAGTGGATTGTCATATTTGTCCGATAGACATTTTTTGGTCTCCATGAGTAACTGTGTCGTAATATGCTCCTCTGTTAAATGGGGTGCCTCAGGGGTCAATTCTCGGTCCTATTCTTTTCTCTTTGCGTATGCTTCCCTTGGGCCAGATAATCAGTCACTTTGGTATGGGTGGAGATGGCGCAGTGGATATGACACATGCCTTTGGTGTGGGAGATCAGGGTTCAATTACCACTGCGATACATCAACCAATGTGTCCCTGAGCAAGACACTTAACCCATAGTTTCTCCAGAGGCGTAAAAAATATTTTTTTATTATTATTATTGACTTTTGATTTAGAACGTATCATTCAGGCCGTCATTTTTTCCCCCTCTCGACTTCAGCAATGGCCTTTTCACTTGCCTTACTCAAACTGCCCTGGCACGTCTTTAGCTTGTTCAGAATGCAGCAGCGATGCTTTTAACTTAGACTGGCCGTAGATCGCACATCACTCCTGTCTTAGCATTGCTGCATTGACTGCCAGTAAAGTTCAGGATTTATTTTTAAGATTCTTTTAATCACCCATAAAGCCACTACATGGCATAGCTCCTGCCTTTATTTCAGAGCTACTAAACCTTTACACCACTGAGCAGCCACTTACAGCAAGTCATTCAACCAAAATCTGTTGGCTATAACGCGTGATAAACGTAATACTAAAGTCGATTGCTCTTTTGCTGTCCTAGCCCCCAGACTAGATCAATCTCTTCCCCCCCCCCCCCCCCCCCCCCCCCTCCCATTAGATCATCTGAGTCTGTACAGAGGTTTAAAAAACATCTAAAAACCCACTTCTTTAAGTGGGTGTTTCTGTTTTTAAGGGTTGATCTGCGCGGTGACTGGTTGCTGAATGCTTTCTGTTTCCGTTTGTCTGTTTGCATGTATTTTCTGAATATTTTTCTCCTGTATGCGCATTTCGCTTGGTATTTGTTTTCTTTTTCTCTAATGATGTTGATGTGAAGCACTTTGTAACCTGTGTTTAACAAGGTGCTATATCAATAAAGTTTTACTTACTTATTTACTCTGCTTTTGACAGAAATGTGTATCACCCCGTGCATCTCATTTAATAATGCAGTAATTATGATAACCATGTGATTTGATGTGACTTTGTGTGTGCCAGGCTCCTGAGTTCCCAGAATTCACCTCTAAAGTGCAGGAGGCCATAAACGCCCTGGGTGGGCGCGTCTTTCCCAAACTGAACTGGAGCGCTCCACGGGTAAAATACAGCACTAAGCTGCTTTTAGTGAAATGAAAAACTGTGTTTGCCTGCTTCGTTTTAAGTTAGCAGAGTGGTGAATTCATTAGAGAAAGTGTGTCAACATGACTTCTTTTTATTTAGCATAACCAAATTATGTTTTTGGCTAAAGGCCCTGTACATTTGAGTGCATTGAAGATAAGAATAGCTTCTTGCACCACTGCCAGCCTTAAGGATTGATACATAACTACTGTGTGCGTGTGTGTGTGTGTGTGTGTGTGTGTGTGTGTGTGTGTGTGTGTGTGTGTGTGTGTGTGTGTGTGTGTGTGTGTGTGTGTGTGTGCCCTTTCAGGATGCTAACTGGATTGCACTGAACAGCTCCCTGCAGTGTGACAGCCTTAGCGATATATTTCTGCTCTTCAAAAGTTCAGACTTCATCACCCACGACCTCGCGCAGCCGTAAGCCTCGCCGTGCAACAACATCAACACATATACACACACATATTTTGCATTTAGATGACAACCAATATCAGAAAATAACCAGGTTTGGTGTGCACAGGCTGATTTCAGTCATTCTGCAGTAAAACACAAGTGGCAGCTGGAGAAATTGCTGTGATATAGATGTATACCTCTCACGTCTCCGCTCTGTGTGTGTATGTGTGTGTGTGTGTGTGTGTGTGTGTGTGTGTGTGTGTGTGTGTGTGTGTGTGTGTGTGTGTGTGTGTGTGTGTGTGTGTGTGTGACGCAATGTGATATATGCTTGTTTTTTTGGACTCCAAAAACTTCAGCAGCCAAGCTGTTTGCAGTGTTACTGACTGATCCGATTGTAGTGAAAACTAAAATAGAAATTCCAAACACCAAACACTTGTGATGCATCGGTGTTCATATTTCTTTAATGGTTGTAACCTTCATTCATTTCTTGGCACAGATTCCTTGCATGTAGTGACCAGGACTCCCCAGATCCAGTCATAAACTATGAGGTATTATTAAGCTTTATTGTCATTAGCTTGTTTTTAATATGAGTTTTAGTGTCTCATCATGCAGATGGAGAGTTATATTTGCTCTTAAGAAAATTATGTTTTAGACTAGGGCTGCGTATTATGAGTATTATGTTGATTGTTTTCTCGATTAATTGACTAGTTGTTTGGTCTGAAAAATGTCCATCAGTGTTTTCTAAAGCCCAAGATGTCGTATCTCAAAGATATTCAGTTTACTGTCACAAAGGAGTGAATAAACCATATTATTATATTCACATTGAAGAAGCTGGAATCAGAGATTTTTTATGTTTTTTCCATTAATAAAAAAAATTACTCAAACCGATTAAAGGTGCTGTAGGTAGGATTGTGAAGATCCAGGACTTAGCCAAAGATTTTTAACATTGACAACTTCCCAGTCCCTCCCCCCTTTCCGCTAAAGCCCAAAACGGTCTCCTAAGCCCCTCCCCCGACAAGGGAGAATGAATACGTGTGCATGAGCAGTGATTGACACGCAGTTAGACACCGCCCCTGGCCCTGATTGGTGCATCTGAACAGGGAGCTGTGGATTTTTGCAAATCACACTACAGGCTGTAGGTGGTGCCAGAGGAGCCAGATTTTATTTAAATGACTTGCTTCATGTAGTTCTACTGGAACATTGGGTCAGTTTCAGCAAATATGACATAAAGTTAGTTTTATAAGTCTTACCTACTGCACCTTTAATCGATTATCAAAATAGTTGGCGATTCATTTAATAGTTAACAAAAACGATTTTTCGACTTTGAAGCTCTATTTTCTTTTGTCATTTAAAGTGTGTGTGTACACACTCTCACACCCCTATGTATTTTATCAGCGGTGTTGTCCTCTGTCCTCAGCTGGTCCTGAGAAAGTGGAGCGAGTTGATTCCTGGCGGAGAGTTCCGCTGCTTCGTCAAAGAAAACAAACTGATCGGTAAAAAGCCTCCGTTAACATGTCTTCATTTGGGCTTTGCCCCCAAAACATTTTGGAAGAATACATACATATACATATTACATTTAAAGATAGTAGTGATTGTTGTTAGCCAATGTTGGAATGGAAGTAAGTCCATTAACTCAAGTACTGTAACATTTTGCGATACTTGAGTATTTCCGTTTTATGCTACTCCACTGCATGTCCGAAGGCAATATTTTACTTGTTACTCCACTACATTTATTTGATAATATTTCTAGTTGCTTTGCTGATTCAGATTGTTAATAAAAATAAAACCAACTAATAACTTCTGATGCATTATTATAGATTACATTAAACTACCCAATAATCATTTGAAATCAGCCCCACCTTTACTAGCTGCAAGATTAAAGTGATGACACATTCATAGTCCAATAATATAATGTATATGATTCTGAAATGGGCCGTTCTGTATAATTGGAACTTTTTTTTGGTGGTACTTTTAAGTATATTTTGCTAATGCTAATACTCTTATACACTTTTACTTACGTAACATTTTCAATGCTGTGCTTTTACTATTAACAGTATTTTTTACACTGTAGTATTGCTGCTTTTAACTAAAATGTGACGAGTACTTCTTCCACCACTGGTGTTACTAAAGAGACCATCGCCTCTAGATTGCATTTTACATTGACTAGTATGTTTACAGGCACGTATTATTCAGTTTTTTGCCCTTTATTCTGAAAAAGACAAAAGTCCGACTAAGCTGTTTATGTACATGCAGCCGTGCAAATTAGGATTTTTTTTTTCAAAGATTTCCACCGGTGGCGGACTACTTGGACCGCGCGACCACAGCCTCTCTCTATCATTCCATTAACTCTCGTCTAGAAAAGGTCGACGTTGCGATGTGTGCGCGTATCCAAAAACCTGTTGACCCAAGTCTTTTATAACGTTTAAAAATAGCTGTGTTTCTTCTTCTTTTCTTTTGGGCATGCATCTCTACCTCAGCCTTGCAAACTGTTGGCTGGTTGGTTTGCCATACAACCATAGCAATGCACAAAGCTGACCGTAAAGGCTGATTTATGCTTCTGCATTAAATCGGCGCCGTGGGCACGTGGCGACACCGACCCTACGCCGTAGCCTGACATTCACCTCTCGAAAAATGGAACTACACGTCGCTGCGACGCTCAGCCGTGACTTGGTAGCGTTGCATTTCCCCCAACTCATTTCCTGGTTCTCCTTCTCCATAAACGACATGAAATCAAGGAGAGGGTTAACTTTTCCTGCTACAGATTTCCCACCGTGGTCAGAAAGCACAGGGGAGACACTTTGTTTATCTCACTATGACTCTCTAGAGTACTCGCTCCGAAGCTAATCACCATCACTCTCTCAATCGCTCTACCACACACACACAAACACACATGCCGGCCTTGCTATTCTCTTAAAGAGATCAACGCACACACTAGAGCTGAAGATCTTTGCCCGAACCCGATGGGACCCGACGGGTTCGGTCTTAATTTCTATTATTTTTCACAGGCTCGGGCCGGGCTCGGGCCGGGCTTTGGGTTGCGCGGTAAATGAGCGGTCAGGTGATGCGTTTCAATTAGCGTGAAAATGGATGCTGAGGAGGCTGGCCTCTGGAGGACTTATTTTATTTCTTTGTTCCAACTGCCAAGTGGCCTTTAGCCTACGTTAGTCAGGAATAAATGATGTTAAAAAATGTATAAATGACTAGAATTCTTGACGAAAGACAAAAGAGCTGTGTGCGTGCGGCACAGTCTCTTTTCTTTCTCTCCCTTTTCCGCCGAGTGGTGCGTGTGCCCGCTCGCGGTGTGAAGCGCATGTCCGTGCTATTCTCCGACATGTACTCTAATCACTGCTGATAGACGGCCTTTTGTACAGTCGGGCTGTAAACGGGTTCGGGCTTTTAAAAAGCTGTCAATCAAAATGTACTTGTTGGGCTCGGGCCGAATTCTGTCGGGCTCGGTCCTTTTTGGGACAAACTTTTAAGGCCCGATTACAGCTCTAGCACACACCTGCGTACAAGTATAAACTTCAGGCCACTTACGTAGGCTACGACGAACGCTCTGCGTGGAGCCTCCATAGAACCATAAATCAGCCTTAAGCCATAAACAACCAAAAGGCCGTTGTAAACTGTTGCAAACTTCGGTAAAACCCCCAATTGAGACACATATTCCCAATGCTCTGTATACATGTCCAAAGAAGGCCTTTAAAACCCGAATAATACCAACATATCCCACGTCTTCTTTCGGAAACGGGCCTTATTCTTAATATCCAAACGGAATATGCAGTTTACATGACCTGTATCAAATTCTGAATATTGTCATATTCAGAATATAATAATGGAATATTAGTGTGCATGTAAACGTACCTATTGTGAGCCACCAGGATTAACAGGAATATGCTGGGTTGCTTTACAGAACAAGACAGAAAGATGGCGCTGCTTTTACACGTACTGAGCCGAAATGTGTCTGAAATGGGAATTAGTTTTAAAGGAAACCTCTATTAGAACTGTGATATAATGATGTTTGAGCTGTACTTTACCTCAGCAGGCTAATTTAGAAACAATTATAAAATTCAATTTGAGCTCCACTAATGATGTATCGGTCTTTTTTTCCCAGCGATCTCCCAGAGAGACTACACTCAGTATTACCAGCACATCTGGAAGCAGGAGGAGCAGATCTGTCACGCCATTCAGGGATTCTTCAGCCAGCACATCCAGTACAACTTCCTGGACGAAGACTGTGAGCATCGGCATCCTTGTTTATTTTTTTTATTTTGCTTAGGCCTCCTGCACACTGCCTGCGTGGCGTGAGCGTGTCAGCTGCGTGGTGTGTCCATTTTTATTTTGACTCCCATATTAACAGGTCAGAGCATGCACACTGCCTTCGTGACACGCACGTCTCAGGCGTCTCGAGCCGCGCCGAAAACGCGTGCATGCTAGAAATAGGACCGACGCCTATTTTTCACGCGAAACGCACACGTGTTGGAAGCATTTCTAGGCAAAATAGAATATGAAAAGATGTCATTTTGACACACATGCATATTAATAAATGGCATTTTGATGTTTGAAAGCCTCTAGGTTTTGACATAAATGCAGATATAAATGTAATTTAAAAAAATAATAAATAATTATCGATTTTCAAATATATTGATATATACCTGTCAATACAGAATGAAATATTCTGTAGCCTATTTTGCTGTCAATACTGCCGACGTTGTCTTTGCTGTTATTTCATTTTATCAATGAGAAACATACAGTACATGTGTACAGTAGGGCTGTCAACGAATATTCTAAATTTGAATATATATTCGAATAGTTTTTAAAAAACGAATTTCGAAGGTGAAAATTAATATTCGAATAAAAAAAAAAAAATGTGGAAAAAACCGCTCGCGGTAGCAGAGGCTGTCTGGCTGTCTGCTTTGCGAGTGGGCGCGCTAGCATGCCTGAGGGTTCAGGGACAGGTCACAGGAGTCGCGCTGTCTGGCACAGCGTCACTGCTGAAAGTTGACTTGTCTTGCATGGAAGACGGCAGAAAGTGCAGAGCCCAACTCAACCGCATCAGAGAAAGCGATTTTAACCCCCCAAAATCTAATAAGCCATGTCTGGAAGTACTTTTGATTTTGGTCAGTAGGAGGTAAAATATTTGAGCCGCGAGATAAAGTTGTTTGCAAGCTATGTAAAATACAGTTAGCATACCATTCGACCACTAGCAACATGAGGTCACATCTCGAAAATGTGCACCCACATGAGCATGGCATAATGTGTGGAACTCCAGCTAAACAGTCACGTCTTGACACGTATTTTGCACCGCCTGCCACAAGCTCTTTGTCTGCAACACGACAAGAGGCCATAACGGAGAAATTAATTTCGTTCATTTGTAAGGACATGAGACCAATCATGTCGTGGATGGGGCAGGCTTCAGGGAGTTCTGTCAAGCAATGGAACTGAGGTACCGTATCCCTAGCCGTGGAACAGTCACCAATAGAATCATAGAAGTGTATAACAGCACCTCAGACAAAATAAAGGAATCAATCAAAGACAAAGATGTGGCTCTTACCACGGACGGGGGGACATCCCTAGCGACAGCATCCTATGTTACAGCAACGGCCCATTAGATTAATGATGACTGGGAAATGCTTAACAATGTGCTAAAAACAAAAGAGCTTAAGGTAAGCCACACTGCATGCATGAATAAAGGTTAAATGCACTGCTTCCACTGGTTTGATTATTTACCGTGTTTAGCATAGCTCGCTCGGAGCATTCAATGCTATATTTGGGACAGTAGTCGCGACCTTAAGTTGCTTGCACAAAACTCTTGATCAGCACTCAAAATGTGTTTATTGTTGTTAATTTAAACCGTTATGCGCACAGCCGCACATTGCCCAGAGAGCGTGAGGGCGGGAGAGAGAAAGTGCTCGAGTGAGCGAGCGAGCGTGAGGTCTGCGGTCTTGGCCATCATTTGATTTACTTGTTTTTGTGTAGGTAATACGTTGTCAAATATGTTTAAACTTAAATAGATTACCTATACAAGTAGTTATGTCTCTTTGTATTAATTTGTCCTGTTATTGATGTAATGCGTGTCATTGACAAAATGCGCATGTGCAACCAGATGTTCGAATAGTTTGAATATTATGTGTTTTTTTAGAGGGAATATTCGAACGTCATTTTAGAGCAATTTTGACAGCCCTAGTGTACAGACGAGGCTAGCAGCAGCAGCGCGTCAGACACGATTCTGGTGTGTAAAGACATAGAAAACGCCACGCAGCCGCCACGCAACAGAAACGCCACGCAGGCAGTGTGCAGGAGGCCTTATTCTGTCTGTGGAAAGTTTCACATCTCCTTCAGCTCTCCTCTGACAGAAACAGATTTTTCTGTTTCTTTCTTCTTTTTTTAAGTGGTTAAATATTCACTGTTGTTATATTGGGACAGGAGAAAATGCAGGGAAACACTGATCAAATGTGTCTTTTTATTGATGAAGTGATTTTTAAAATGCATTTCATGTTTCTTAAATGTTTAACTGTTAAATTAGCAGATATACATGTACATACTGTAAATGTTAAGTGACTGCATATGTAGGTGTTTAAACCGTTTTTGTTTTTTCTGTTTGGCAGTTGTGTTTGATGTCTACAGAGATAGCCAGGTAAGTGCACTGATGAATTTTGATATTGTCCCTTTTTTTTTGTCGTTGTGCAATGTGAGTTAACACTTGTGTCCTGTGTGCGTGTTGCAGGGGAGGGTGTGGCTGATAGACGTGAACCCGTTCGGTGAGGTGACAGACTCGCTGCTGTTCAGCTGGGAGGAGCTGACAGCTGGGGGGGGAATTGCCCAGCAGCAGGTCAGCCATCGTGACGTTTTTATAAAACAAATATTTTAAATTTGAATTGTTTGGAGGGTGGGAAAAAGGGCTCGGATGAGACAAAGTGTTCGTATTTGTCGTAATGCTGAACTAGAGCCCCGCCTAAATCTGTCAAAACTGAAAACAGTTTAACTATTTACTTCCGGGGCAACCGCTAGCTCACCCAGTAGAGTGTGCGCCCCTTTTGCTGCACGTCGTCCCCCTGTCGCTCTCTCTCTCTCTCCCTTTCCTGTCTTCAAGCTGTCCTGTCAATAAAGGCCGTAAAAGCCCCCCACCCAAAAAAAACATACAAAACAATCAATAAAAAAACAAAGTGGTTTTTACCCGTATGTGCAGGAAGGCCCGGCGTTTCGCTGCACCACCAGCGAGGTGACGGTGCAGCCCAGTCCCTGTCTGAGCTACAGAATCCCGCGGGACTTTGTCGACCTCTCCACTGGAGAAGACGCCTACAAACTCATCGACTTCCTCAAACTGGTAAGATGGTGTTACAAGACCTTTGTTATATGAGTATTTAGTTAGCAGATACTGGGTTGTTGCTTTACAAAACCACAGAATGCTGGGGGGTGTGTGTGTGGGGGGGGGGGGGGGGGGGGGGGGGGTGCTCACTTATTTTGGCCAGCATCAGAATTAACTTTACAAATAACACACATGTAGAACAGAGAAACCCTGAGAGGAAAAACTACAGTAGTTGGTATAAGCTCTCATCAGGCTGGGCTGTACCAAGACTTTCATTTTCATACAGGGGATTGGAGTTCACGTCAAATAACGTACATCTGTTTATTAACTATAACCACAATATTTTTTTTTTTAATTTTGATCTCTTTTTTTTTTATGGCTGGCATTTATTTAGCCTCGTTACCAGGGCCCACTCAGAATCTGCGGATGCTGAATTCTGCAGGATTTTCTGAAAAAAATATCTAAATGTTAGCACATCTCCACCCTAAGCAGAAAAACAGTCCTCTAATTTCTTCAGATTTTCATTCGGGATTAACACTGAAAGTGTAAACAGACAAGAAAATCAAAATAAAATAAAATAAATCAGCAGATTCCATTTGGGTCTGCTCATTACTTCCCTCTTTATATAGTAGTTTGTTTGCTTTGTCAGTGGCAGGGTCCGCCATTCCCACTCTGTAGGTTGCTCGTCTCCCCCTGACATATTTCTGACCGAGTAGCTACTGAAAGCACATTTCCTGCCCACGGTAATCGATATATGTGTCATTTCAAAAGGAACACGCTTGAAGACATTCTCAGTGTTACAGCCAGTAACCAACGGGTGGTGCAAAATCAACCAGAACTAAACTAAACCAGAACTTTTTTTTTCTCCATGTTTATTTGAAATAGGGACATATGCTTGAGACCGAGACATTTGTTCAATAAATCTCCATTTGTGCAACAAATCTCCAATGTACAGCAACACAGCATTTATAGATACTGCTGGTTCCCAATGCCCATTCCTAGAAGGGCTTTTAAACAGTCATAGAAACAAGCATGACACATTGCCACATTAAAATACATAAAGCACATAAACATACCAGACGTCCATCTGTACCCCTCCCCCGCCCATACGCCGTCCCACCACACCCCATGCCAGCCCACCCCTATATGTGACTACCGGTCTGATTATCAATTAAACACTTCTACAGTTTGATTTTAAAATGCTTACTGTTTTGTATTGCTTTTAGCTCAGTGGGCAGCTCATTCCATGCCTTAGCTCGCTTAATGTTGACGTTGAACATAATCCGGAATTTTTCCGAATTTTCCAATATTGACACCCTTGTAGAGTGAATGAATTTACTAAATTGTGAACCAGGGTATAACTTGACGTTTTGATCTCATCCCCATGTTCTTCTCCTCTCTACAGAAGAAAAGCCAACAGGAAGATTCTGAGGAGGAGCAGGAGGAAGAGGAGGCGAACGCTCCACAGTGACGCAGCTTTATCTGAAAGCTAAAGAGTAGCTGCTAGTGTCACCAGCCCTCCATATAATGTTTTCTGCACAAAGTGACTCTTTACCTCTCTGTCCTGTTTGAGCTTCTTTTTCCCTTTCAGTTTTTCTCTTACACGATTGTATACTACACACGGTGTACCCGGAGTTTCCTAAATAGCTCTTCTGTGTTACGTCTTATTGAACATGTTAAATTAGCAGTATCATGTTAATGTCTCTCTGTGGATTCATTTTCTGTTGAGTTTTTTTTTTTTTTTTTTTTTTTGCACCCGACACTGCAGAGCGCCGTCCTGCTGATGGTAATGGCTCGGTGAGACAGGAAAGGGAGGCCTCCGCAGTGTCAATTAGTCATTTATTTCAGTTTGGGAGGGAATGATTCATTTTTGTTTAATGGGGGGGAGAAAATGGTGTTATTGTACGGGGATGTATTTACTAACACTGTAAAGAATACCTGCTTTTGTACTTAAAAATAGGTGTATATAACAGTCTGTGTATCATTTGTTGCAGCCCAAATGGTGTCTCTGGATTTAATGTGTGTGTGTGGTGTGTGTGGTGTGTGTGGTGTGTGTGGTGTGTGTGTGTGTGTGTGTGTGTGTGTGTGTGTGTGTGTGTGTGTGTGTGTGTGTGTGTGTGTGTGTGTGTGTGGTTTATCGGTGTTTTAAGCCCCCATCTTCTTCTTCCAGGCAGCGCTAGGATTAGGCAATGGAAGTCAACGGTCGCAGCGTTGCCTGGAAGGAGACGTTGGGGGCTTAAAACACCATCGAGTGTGTGTGTGTGTGTGTTACACTTCTTTATTTAACACCAAACACCGTTCATCACTGAGTCACCTTTAATTGTTTTTCCCAGCAATCCCTGCTCCTTCATCTCTCCCTGCCAATTTCCCCTGAGCAGTTTGACACACTCATTGCTCCAAGCCCCTCCAGGCACTCTTTTTAAGTCCTGTTTTTTTTCCCCATCATGCATCGGTGTAGACTGTTACTCCCAAAACAAAAAAAAACCACCATTAGACTTGTCGTCATGTATTGGCTTGGCTGTCAGTCCGGTGGGTGCTGTAAACTAGCACATTAGAAATTGATTGTGCTTTTACGCAACGGCTCTCATTACGCTGGGAGCTAAATGAGCTGTGCACACCCAACGCAGGGCAGTTCATTTTGGGTTGTTTTTTTCCCCGCTGGATTGATAGAGCAATTACAGGGAGATGGAATGAGCTGGTGTGATGAGAGTTAGAGCTCCCCGGGTGAAAGGCTGTGGACGGGAGGAAGCAGAGTACACATATTGTGGAGAATGTTGCACATTAATCATCATTTTAAAAATGAAATCTGGCTGGAAACGAAGCAGCCAGACCTGGAGGAGGTATCCTCGTCTGACCTGCGTATATCTCAGTATACCTCAGTATCTGGACACAGGGTTCTTTACTGCTGAATACAAAGCATAGCCCATTATGAACTCCAGTCTGCAATTAGAGCTCGGCGATATGGAAAAAAAATCAAATCTCACCATATTTTTGACCAAATACATCGATGTTGATATTGTGACGATATTGTAGGGTTGACTAATGGTGCTTTCACAAAATATTAACGAGACATTTTTGATAAATAATCACCAATAATGTGGATACAATGACTAAGTGGGTAACAGGAACTAATAGAACAGCTAGAACCGACTGTAAAGTTCAGAAAATGACATCACTTTACTGTAATTCAGCCTTTAAAAGCAAGAAAAGACAACACTTATGTCACGATTTTACGATATCCAAAATTTAAGACGATATCTAGCCTCGTAGTATATCGATTTTGATATAATATCTGTATTTTGCGCAGCCATATCTGCAATCAACAATAGGCAAATGTAAACAATATGACAGTTATGTATTTTGTTTTCCTGAAAACATGTACAAGCAGTTGCTACTTTATAAGGTACAATAATACACAGCAATGCAGTAAATGTTCCTTCATGAAGGAAATAATGTTCAGTTCTTGTTGAAACTGTTTTAGAGAGGCTGTCCTTCGTGTTGAGTATTGAGTTATACTGATATATATTTCTTATAAGTGCACAACATATTAGAAATACCTTCGTACAATGTAGTACTATTCATTTTTTGCAGAGCTGTTTTATTAGACTGCATTGGTTTTAGCTAGGTGTACTTAAAGGTACAGTGTGTAACGTGTTTAGTTGTTCATTATCAAAATCTGTGTTACCCGTTCACAAACTTGTCCTTTTTCATGACTATTTACCACCACCATCAATTCCAAGTATTCCTTTTGGCTTGAAATTTTACGTTTGCATTCGCATGAACTGGGGTAGACGCCATTGACATATATAAAATGGACCAACAGATCCCGTTGCTCTGGACGGAGACCAGTGAAGGCCATTAGAAGCACTTTTCCGGTGATGGCTAGCATTACTGCGCAGCCTCCAACTGAGAGAGTCGACGTAAATGTGCCGTGAGCAACGTGTCACGGCACAAGACGTGAGTCTTCTGGTAGCTGTGCCAAGAGAAATCTCAATCATTCCGAATATTGCAGAGACGGAGAGCGTAGGTATATGTAAGGAGATAACATAGGCACAGGCTAATTATTGCTAACTAAAATGCTAGTTAACATTAGTAATTACACTTAAACAGCTAATGTGAGACGAAACTGCCTGCACGCTTCTCCTGTACTATACGGTAATTCCTCTACTATGCGACAGTAAGTCGCGTGGTTATGACACAATGGTTAGCCAATTTTTACAAAAACGTCTGCTATGGAGCCATAACGTGAGGTACAAGGTAATGGAGACTTTTATACATTGTCGTGTTATAAATAAACAATGGACAAATAAAGTCTTTAAATGCTTCTGATGTAAAATTATTCGCTGTCAAAGTGGCACCAAAAAGAATGGCAGTCAATGGAATGCTAACGGGAGGTGATGGCTTTGTAGCATCAAAATGGCGCCATAGGAGGTTCGCGGTCCGAGGAGAACTTACCCCCTTGGTAGACGCTCCATATTCATGCGCCATCTTGAAATACGTTAGCCGGGACATACAGGACATACTGCTCCGCCTTTCGTGTTTTCGCTGTCACATGATAAACTCACAGGTGCTGCTAATGCTGCTAACGGGTATCGTAGCTTCCCGGCCCCGGCAAGTTTGAAGAAGGAAACATGAAGGACTACACGTATTCAAAATCCAAATTTCAGGAACAGGAGTCTTCTTCTTCGCCCAGGAAAAGAAAAAGGACCGGCTTTTTGAAGCGTGAAGGCTACTGTAGCTGTAATACGTACTTTGAACTGCGTGGTGCGAGAGAGTTGATTGCGATATATGATCTCAACTCTAAATGGGAGAAATTCCTACACATTGGACCTTTATTAAACTGGCAACTGAGTATTTTCATGTAACTAGAATCCAAGAATAGTGAGCATAAACAAGAAAATGAAACAAAATCAGATAAATCTATTATACATCACATAAATAACATAATGAACATGGGGGGAACAGAAAAATACTGATGCTGCCAAAGAAGGTATTATGAACATTATTGTAATAAGTTAATATGACTAGGGCTACTCGATTATGGAAAAAAAAATCATAATCACAATTCTTTAGGTTAATATTGAATTGAAATCAGGATTATTTAAAGCTATAGTGCGTGGTTGCAGTCGCCCCCATCTGGAATTCAAAGTAATGACAACAACACTGTTGGCGCATCCACATGGCGCATGTCCAGCGCCGGTGCCAGACAATTGTCAGCAAGGGGAGCATTGTGCCGAAAACAGACTGCCTGCCAAAATACGACTGCACGCCAGAGGGCAATGTTGGTCAGTCTAAATAGTTATGCGCACCAGTATTAACTAGGGTGACCAGACGTCCCGAAAAATTTGGGACAGTCGCAAAATGTGTTGTCCCGAATCCCGAATCCTGCCCTAATTGTCCCGAAAATTAGAGCAAAGTCTCAAGAGCAGACTCTCGACTAGTTATACTCTGATAGAACAGCTCCCGTCGGCTGCTCATTGGCTGCAACAGTATGTAGGCAGCTAAGCGCGAATTTTGATAACACGCATTGCTATTTTTCATTCATTCATTTATTCATTCATTCATTCATTGTTGAAATGGAGGCTCAGGCTGGTGTCCCGGGACCCGATGAACACGTAGCTAAAAAGCAAAAACGTCTCAGCAGGTACCGGGAGGACTGGGTAGGGAAATACCCCTGGATTACTGCAGTTTTACGTGATGCAAACAAAGCGTTTTGCAATGTATGTAGGAAGGAGTTTGGTATTTCACACGGGTGGGAAGTCAGACTTCAGGCTTTTTCCTTTTCCTCAATGTCTATTTTCAGGTGGTCGGTGTTGATTTTAGGAAAAACATGACCTCCCTCACTTTCCAGATCAGCACTCTTGTCCTGTAGAACTATGACTGTGAAAGGCCCTAAGAAGTCAGGCTCCAACTTTCCGCCCTTTCACTGCTGGCTTCTCACATTCAACCGCCACGCTTTGTCATCCACCTTGAAATTTGATTTTATGGTCTTTTCGTTTTTGATGTGGCCTGTGGCAATGATGTGTCGAGCAGCCTGCAGGGCATCACTAATATTAATAATGTCCTCTGTAGGGCTGTCATTCTCCACAGCACTCTCCATGCTGCTGTCCACCTTTTAAAAATAATATTGTATACAATATCATAACGTATTACATATCAATACAAATTGTTTCAAAAAGTAAAAGCAATCACTTGCAACAAAAAATACCATGTACTCCTCAGGGACCTGGGACAGGTATCTGGCTTCCCTGCCAAACATCATATAGAAAATGTAGTGGTTGACTGTTTTTTGGTCCGTAGACCAAACATCACAGCATCTAGATGCTGGTCCCATGTGTCGGGCCTCTGCCTAATAAGTTTTCTCAGAGCTCTAAAATGTGATAGGAAAAGAATGTATTTTAGTTGTACATATCTATCTATCTATCTATCTATCTATCTATCTATCTATCTATCTATCTATCTATCTAATTGCATGCTGTATATATGTAAAGTTTGAATAAATGGAATAAAAAAAAATATAATCTATATATATTTTCTTTATATAGAAATATAAATGTATATAAATGTGTGTGTGTATATATACAGTATATTGTTTGAATATATGGTTGAATATGAATATATGTTGTAAAAAAGGCCCATCAATAATTAACTGCAGCTACTAATATTTGTAATGCTGAGTGCATGACCAATTTCTGCTCTAATCCCTCTGGTATAGTGTAGAAATAACTTTAATAGGGGCTGTATTTATTGATACAGGTTCACAGCTCCCACCCATTTTGCTTACCTTTGTATGGTACCATTCATTTTCTCAACAAGACCATTGGTTTGAGGATGATAAGGGGCACAAGCTTCCCTATCAGGTCCATTCCAACAAGCTCAAATGGATGCGTTACCTAAAAGACATATAGGTGACTGTCAGGTGAACATCAAGAACAAGGAATAGGACATGACTGGATAACATCTGCTGATGCAAGTGAGATAAGTGGGATAAAAGACAGCAAGGGGAAAGACAGAGGAAACACACTGAGACAATGCAAGAGAGAAAGACAGACCAAGGGGAAAATACCAAAAAGACACTAGACAGATGGGCACGAGGTGAATGAATCAGGAAAAATATAGGATATTCTTCTTACAGTGATTGGTGTGTGATGCTTCTCCTCCTTGATTTGAGCTCCACTGGCATGGCAGAGCACACACTGGGCCACCTGAATGAAGAAGATCTAAAAGGTTGTGTGTGTGTATGTATGTGTGTGTGTGTGTGTGTGTGTGTGTGTGTGTGTGTGTGTGTGTGTGTGTGTGTGTGTGTGGTATGGGAGAGATGACATTTAAGAAATGTTTTTTTTAATTCTTCTAAAAAATTATATATATATATATATATATATATATATATGTATATATATATATATATATATATATATATATATATATATATATATATATATATATATATATATATATATAAGTAGTATCCTGCTTGAAATTAGGATTTGGGCCCAAAAAGGCAATAGTTTTAAGCTTAACATATAGAAGATGACAACTTCTAGTTATTAACATTTAATAAGCACTGCTTCTCAGAGGCCAATTTATTTTATTTTCTCAGCCTGACTGGGAGGTATAATTATGGTATAATTATTATAAATAATTAAGTGTTTTTGAAGAAAAGCACATTTTCATGTAACGAGACAGTTCTGATGAGGTGAATTCTAGTCTAAACACTTTTAGGAGTAATTTTTTTTTTGTTTAGTTTAGTTTAGTCCAATAGCGTTTATGTTCAATGAAGACAAATAACTTGTGTCCTGAAGGTTGTATGTAGACGTGATTTTGTGTTTGTAGTTTTTTCTTCCAACTGAATATAAGGAATCAGACGTTTGCTAAGTTGTAAAACATATACATGATGATACACCTTTAATTAGTATTTTATGAGTCATAAAGCTAAAAGTCATCAAGTTGTTTCGGAGGTTCCATTGTCCATTATGACCCCATAATGGCTCTGGAATTCTACATCACAAAAGTCTACAGGAGAGAACATTTCAGCTCTGGTTGTCATTCCAATATCTTCACACGTTGATTACAGACACAGAGAGACATCCCGTTTTTAACTGTTTTATTCAGCAAGTATTTCAAAGATGTTTGGAAAAAGCAACTTGTGGAGGCCAAGTCACCACACGGTAAGCTGATTTAAATGTGTTGATCTATTTGTTATCTAGTACAAACTTGAGGCTTTTCTTTTCTTTTACAATTTAAATATAATTCGATTTTTAAGTTAATGTATGTACTCACATGTAATGTAGAGCCCACTGATCTTTTATTCTGAGCAGAAAAAACAGATTAACATAAGTAAGCCAATAGATAGTTGCCATTTCTACATGACTATATGTATCAATGTAGTTATTTACAGTCTGCTAAAAATTAATGTACAATTGTTTGAAGATGGGCAGGAATGTGTGTGAACATTATTTTAATTAAATTAAAGAAGATGCCATTTCATTTAAATCAGTAGGAGTGACATGTCTATAAATGACTCTTTTTACCAAGTTTAATAATTCTACACAGGTGATTTGATTATTCTTTGATCAAACTAAATGCCACTTATTTGATTTAAGTGTTATTTAGTTTTATGTCTTGTGTTTAGTTGACAGATGGTCTAAACATGTATCCAAATATTCTCTTTTAGTATGATATAGGTGACGAGGATCCTCTCATTAAAGAGATCAGCGAAGTAATGGCCAGACTTTCCATAAGTGGACAGACTGAGCTAGCGTCCAGGTCCTCCAACAGCCGCATATCCAATAATGGGGGGTCCACCGAAATCAGAGAGGCCAAAGGTAGCGGTCGCTCCAGGGCCATTGAAGGGGAATCCGGCCAGCAGACTTTGTCACGGAGGATTCCACCTGAGGCCCAAGACAAAACCAATACCCCTATGAGGACTCCCAGTTCAACCAAATGCTTGAAGAGCACTACTGGAGAGTCCCGCAGAGTTAAGCAAACTCTGAGAGAAAGCTTGGAGGTCAATCCAAAACCTTCCCCTAAAAGGAGATGGGAGGATCTGGAATCGGCCGGTATCAGAAGGTAACGGTTATATCACTTCCCTGTGTTAATGATTTACTGTTGCTGTTAAGATTCTGGAGATTCAAACTACTTTTTGTCTTTATGCAAAAGGCCAGACAGCCTCAGTCCAGAGAGGAAGAGGAGAAGAGTGGACACAACGGCAATAAAGAAGTCTTCCTCGGTGAGTATTTGTCACGCCAGAGCTTTTCAAAGGAAATATGTGAGTGTTTTTTGTTCCAGGGCCATTACAGAAACATCTGTGAGGCTCAAGCAGACTTTGCCAACTGAGGCGCAAGAGAAGGAGCAGACTCTAAAAGAAGGCTTGGAGGACAAAGAAAAGCCCTCCTATAAAAGGAAATGGGAAGAGTTCAATTCAGCCGGTATCAGAAGGTAAGTGTTGTATCACTTTCCTGTATTGATGATTTACTGTAGGCGTTAAGATTCTGGAGATTCAACCTACTTTTTATCTTTATGCAAAAGGCCAGACAGCCTCGGTCCACAAAGAAAGAGGAGAAGAGTGGTCCTTAAACGTGTTCGGGCAGACGGTGACATTGTCATGGTTGCCATGCCAAAAAAGGGAAATAGAACCAGAAGGAGAAACAGGAGACGCTGTGCGAAGCCTGTACAGGATGCAGAGGAATGGCGGTAAGTCCTCTAATGGCACACACAGACCTTGGTTACATTTTGTATTATTATTTGTTTTTATCACAGAGATTACATCTTAAATGTATATTTAACTTCTAATATTAAAGAGATTGAAACAATTTATAATCTATGCAGACACCCAGAATGCTCGGGTCACAAGGGACCTGGAGAAAAGACCTGGAGAGGAGGGAGCCAGAAGGCAAAGCATGACGTGAGGTCATTTTATTGGGACACAAAAACACTTGGGAATCTTTTTTTTTCTTTTTTTTTTGCAGCATGTCACAAAATCCTTAGATCTGGTCTAAAATAAACTAAAAGTGTGTTGGCTCTGCTATCATCAGGAAATTACAGTTTCAATTTAACACTTTGATGTGTGTTACATGAAATCAAATCTCGGATGTCTTCATACTTGTAAGTTTTGTTGCTTTATGTTTTTCTATTTACATTTGTGAAATAAATTCTCGTTACACAGGTCATGCTTTGACGAAAGGGGAAACACTAGACCAAAAAAACCCAGCACCCCACTTTACCGTGCCAGACCCTTTCACCAAAGAGAGCAATTTGGACCACCAGGCAGAAGAAACCCACAAAACATGCGTCACCAGGGCCACCGTCAGCGGGCATCACCTGGTCCGATGTGCCGGGCCCCGGGTCAAGGGAGGGCCCAAAGTGTCCCTTGGCAAAAAACGTCCTGGGCACCAGGAAGACACACAGACCTGTGTGTCACTGTCACTTTCTAAAGCAATGAAATAAATGTCATTTGTTGTCTTCCTATCTCCTATTCATTTTTGTATTTCCCATTTACAACATCTAATATGCCTCCCTTTTAAATATACTTCTATTTAATTGTTCTGCAATTTAAATATAATCAGAAAATGAACCACACATAGGTCAAACATAATCACACAGAAGTAACAGGGGCTCTTATTGGCCGGAGCAAGTGTTTCCTATCCTCCATAATATTAACTTCTCTGTTTCAGTAATGTGTCTGAAAATTCAGAGAGAATAAGTTTGCTTATAAGATGATATCTCAGAGTGAAAGATGCACTAGTGAACATGCATGGGTAGGGTGTGTTATTGTGCCTAAATGTGTCCTCCATACAGACCACATTTTCTTCACATATATCTCCTCCACATGTATTTTCAATACAACTAAATATTTTGCCGCATCTTACTAATTATTGACTGATATATTTAGTTATTTTAGTTATTTTGATTTTAGCGTTTATGGTAAGAATATTGTCAGCTCAAAAACACACTTCCTAGTCGTCAGAGCTTTGCTATAGAGGCTCATTAGGAGGCAAACACATGGTTTTCTTTCTTTTTTTTGTGGTAAAATAGTCAGTTGCAATCAATAACAAAACTATATGCTTATTCTACATAAACTATAAAACTATTCAATTATTTAAATATTGCTTATTTCCTTTGGTATTTTTCTATTTCATCATGTGACAAGGTGATACAATATGCTGTTGCTAGTTTAGGCGCAAAATCTGTCAAAACTGACTGAAAATCAATAAAAACATTGTTAAAAAGAAGGTGATTCATCATAGTCCACATTAGTGTACACTGCAGCTCAGATGCTATAGAATCTCTGCAGCATGCTGTAGAAACACTGTAACATACAGTTTGTCCAGCACAAATCATAAGGGAATATTTTCTCAAAATGTATTGAACAAAGAACAACAAACAGGACTGTTAAGAGCAGTGTGCTGGATTAAGTTATTATTATTATTATTATTATTATTATTATTATTATTATTTTATGTCTGTGTGAATAGAGTAAGTGTTCTGCATGTTGCACTGTGCCAGTGTATACACTAGATGGTGGTGTTGTCTTGCTCATTAGTATATTGACGGGCATCTGATGTACAGACTCAACATTATTCTGTGGCCTGTGTGTGTGTGTGTGTGTGTGTGTGTGTGTGTGTGTGTGTGTGTGTGTGTGTGTGTGTGTGTGTGTGTGTGCCTGCCGATTATGCAGGAATATGGGTGTATACGGGCGAAGAAGGTCACATACAGTACATGAGGCTGGTTTTTGCAGAGATCATACCGTATTTAAATTAAACCACGGACAGGCCAGTGAGGTGGCTTTTCTTTTTGGCACAAGTAGGTCAGCTAGGTTTTAAATTCAGGGAACCATGTCATACACATAGAGTGGTTATTAGGGCGGAGTCAGCAGGTTAGAGGGCTTAAGGAAAATCTGAAATAATTTTGACCCTCCTTTTGAGCACCAGACCATTTAGAACTTTCAGAATTGGGCCCAGCACTGAGAGAGCAAGTGAGAGCATGGTCATTTGTATGACTGGATGTTCAGCCTCTCCAAATATAAAGAACAGAGCTGAGTCACTGGTCTTAAACGTTGCACACATTGATGAATTGAATGTTGAAAGAATTACAGCACCAGTTGGACAAAATAACAACACAGTCTTCCCGTTTTGTTGCTACTCCTTGCCCCCCTCTATAGGGAGGTCAGAGGTTAGCTAGTCATTTAGCCTAATGTTCAGCTGTTTAGGATTCAGTCTCTTGTGATGGTGGTGATTACACTCAACTACTTGACACCAGTCCTGGATTATGTTTTGTCTTGTTTTTTTTCTTCTTCTAGTCTTTATGCAAAGCTAACTGTCTGCTGGTTCCATAGGAGCTTCGTATTTAGTGTCAATATGTGATCAAGAGTTATCTATCTTCTCATCTAACTCTCTGCAAGAAAGCAAATTAGTGTTTTTCTCAAAATGTCACTTTCTTTATGTAGAGATCAGCAAATTTGATGAAAAAAAAAGTAGCTTGGAAAATGTTTTGATTTTTTTTCACCTGTTTGACAGAGGAAAATAACTTAGAACATAGAAAGACTATCCTGGCAAACGTTTTTTTCCACCTGTTTTTAAGTAATTCAAAAAGAAATTGAGATCAGACCTAGAATATGGATCACTACATTCATTTTTTCTCACTTGCCTCTCAGGGCTTCCGTATAAATCACAGGATCTCTGGAATGAAAACATTTATTTTCCTATCTGGTCTCTGAATGTAGGATGCAGACTGTAAAACGGGCCATTTTACTTCATTATGTCTCTCTGTTGAGACGTGGTAACACTTCCTGTCGAGGCGTTGAAATACAAATGCTGCTGATCAACTCTCCATTCAGCTTTTTACAATTTGAAACAAGGGAACTGTAGCAATGTTTTTTACATCAGGACATTTGAGAGAGAGATTTGTTTTTTAATCAATGCAAACCTGTGGAAACCCTTTTTTTCTTCCTACTCCTTTATGAAGGTTCTATGTTCTGCATCACAGATTTCCCAACAAGAGTTAATGAAACTTTTCCTCCCCTGTTTCCCCCCATCCTTCCTGTCAGTCTACCATAGAGAAGTTGACCTGGAAAGACCGTCTTCCTGGATACTTCATCAACGTTTCCTCTATCCTCTTTATGGTTAGTACATACAAATCAGGTTAATGCTCTACTTAGGATCGTACATTTTACATGCATGGATGAAAGCACTTTAAATAGAAAAATAAACACATGGCATGGTCAATGTACATAAATGACTATATAACTGACCTACATCGCTGTGTTCTTTGAAATATTAATTCCAGCCTCTGCAACTGAGTATGAGACAAATACGGTCGAGTAATGACTTATTTATTTTCTTCTTTTTTTTCCCCCCTTTCTGCTCCCAGTTTGGCTTGACGTTTTCAGCAGTTTTCGGCGTCATCGTCTATCGCATCACAGTGTCGGCCCTGATAGCGATGAGCCCCGACCCGGAGACCAAGTCCAATGTTCGGGTGACGGTGACGGCCACTGCTGTCCTCATCAACCTGGTGGTTATTCTGATCCTTGATGAGATCTATGGCACTGTGGCATTGTGGCTGACTGAGCTAGGTACACAAATTCAGACAGACATTTACTCTCACAGTGCGGTGGCTTCGAGAAACGAATGCAGTGCAACTTTTGAAAGGAGGAACAAACTGAGAAAACACAAATTGAGCAAATAGCGAACAATGTTAAATCAAGCATTACTAGCTAGCCTCAACAATTTTTGAATTACTAAATGAATAGTTAGATATCTTTTGAAAAACATGAATTTGCTTTAGTAAGGTGTTTCCTAAAATGTGTAGCTTTTCTTTTACGCATAAAGGTTAGCTTAAAACGCCCTCATTTAGCTTGTCCAGGTCCAGGTGACAATTTATTTTCATGTAGGGTAAAAAAGGCTTAAATTGGTCAAAAGTCCAGCTAAGTGTTGCCTGATTCTGATTCTTACTCGACAGTAAGGGGACTCCAAAGTTAACTCAGTCACTTGTGTTTTTCATATACTGTATGTGATGACATATTTCAAAATGAGACAAAGAGACAAATACCGGTACAGCCCTAACATCTTGAATCGCAAAGTCAGCATTTCCATGTAATCATCATATGTATCTGTGTGCGTGCGTGCGTGCGTGCGTGCGTGCGTGTGTGTGTGTGTGTGTGTGTGTGTGTGTGTGTGTGTGTGTGTGTGTGTGTGTGTGTGTGTGTGTGAGAGAGAGAGAGAGAGAGAGAGAGAGAGAGAGAGAGAGAGAGAGAGAGAGAGAGACAGAACGAGTCTTTCTGCCTCTGGGTGGACAGTTTGATGAAATGTTGATGTTTTCGTGATCCAGTCATCCAATCCCAGGAGGTTTCAACCACTTTTATATTCATATTCAAAACCTCTGAAATAGAGGAAAAGAATGAGAAAGAGAAGTGTGTGAAATATTAAAAATGTGTGTGTGTGTGTGTGTGTGTGTGTGTGTGTGTGTGTGTGTGTGTGTGTGCTGGTATTTTAAGCTACTTCCAGCACAGTGATCATGTGTTTATGACTAAAATTCAAGAGTGAGACTGACAGAATCACCATGTAAAAGTCAGTGTTTATTGCTATCATCCTATACCAAAGAAACATATTGTACTGTAGAATACCTTTAACATCCATTTAAAAAATACAACGGTATCCAAACCCAGTTTCCCTTAATTTGTCCTTTACAATTTTCTGTAGCCCGCTTGCTGTCCTCACAAAACAAAACCATGCCAAGTCCTTTATACAGTTTCACTTCACCTGTTTTTTTCAGAGATTCCTAAAACGGAATCCAACTTTGAGGAGCGTCTCATCCTAAAAGCCTTCTTGCTCAAGTTTATGAACGCATACGCACCGATCTTTTATGTGGCTTTCTTCAAGGGACGGTAAGTCCTGCATTGCATGTGTAGGAGTGTGTTTGTGCATCGCTGTCCTGTAAAAACCATGTATCTCCAAAACGTCAGTTTTTAATATGCTTGTTTTGGGCTAAGGGGTATATTTAGCTTAAAGGTCCCATATTGTAAAAAAAAAAAAAAAAGAGCAGGTCGAGGTGCTATATAAATACTGTGAAAGTATCCAAACGCTCAATCCACATAGAAATGCACACAGCCTGTATTCAGAAACTGTGCCTTTAAACGAGCCGTCAGGACTTACGTACAGTTGTGATGTCACAACTATACTACATATAGGTAGAAAGTGCTGCTATAGTGCCGTTACAGTCATTCTCCGACTGCAATGCAATGCAGAGACTCCAAGAGCGCTGTTGGGAAAGACCTGGAAACACTGAACAATCAGAGCAGACTGGGCTTTTTCTGGAGGCGGGCTTAAAGAGACAGGCACTAAAACAGAGCGTTTCAGACAGAAGGTGAATACAGGTAGTTTCAGATAAACTGTTTGAGAAAAATAATTTAGTAATGATTAATAATACTTTTTATAGTTGTTTTTTTTATTCGAACATTAAAGTATGTAAACATGATCTAGTAGAAACCCAAAATACAAGTATGAACCTGAAAGAAAAGAAAAATTCTGAATCACCCAAAATAAGAGATACACAGTTTTCTGTGGAAAGCAATGATATGCATATACATGCCTTGCTGGATTACTTGCTGGAATTTTTTTTTTATTAAGCCTCCCAGCATAAGTATTTCACAAGTTTGTACTTGTATAACTGGCGTGACAATAATCATCTTGAGTCTTGAATCTACACTTGATGCCATTACACATCGTTTTATATCCATTTCAATAAATACACATTGCTGGGTGTATCCAAGTGAAGCTTCTTAGTCCGTATTGTTTGTTTTTGCAGGTTTGCTGGTCGACCTGGAGATTACGTGTATGTCTTTCAGGGTCATCGGATGGAAGAGGTTTGTATTTGAACTTTGTGTCTGTGTTTCTTTCCATTTGGCTGCTAAGTAAAAGTGTGTACAAATGAGGTGTGTGTCTCCCTCAGTGTGCGCCAGGAGGCTGCCTCATCGAGTTGTGCATTCAGCTCAGCATCATCATGCTGGGCAAGCAGCTGATCCAGAACAACATCTTTGAGATCGGCATCCCGTAAGTAGACTGCACTCCTTTTTTTTTTTTTTGTGCTCACTGAGTATAACGTTTCTTAGACCTGGAGTCATGGAATGCAGAAGAGCAAGTAACAAAGTGGGATATTTTAGCTATATATTATTATTATTATGTCTAAATAGCCAGTGACTTGCCTCATTCTCTGACACCTAACACACATACCTACATACGCACTGCTTTCTTACTCGCACTTACAATATTCCCTCTCTCCTGTCTTGTTCTAAAAACATTCCAATAACATTCCTCCCATGTATGTACAGTGGCTCTTCATCTTGTGTAACAGCTCAGATTTTGCATGCAAATCCCAAAGGTCAGAGGTCAGCTCTGTTCATAGGCAGACTGGCAATCTGGCAGTTCTGGCAAATGCCAGAAGGGCTGATGCACTCTTGGGCCGCTGAAAAAAATATAAAAAAATGCGGCAGCACTGGCATTTCACACTAGTTTGACAAAAATATGCAAGACTGTCCGGCTGCAGCCTGGAGCCTCCTGTCTGGTGCGGTCGGGCTTCTACTTTTCAAAATAAAAGCTTGTGACTGGTCCGCTATGTCTTCGTACTTTGGTGTTTACGTATGTAATAATATGTTTTAAATATGCAAGCATTTCCATTCTATTCTAAGATGGTGACATCGTAGTTTATTTTAAGGTTTATTATTTTATTATGAAAGCCTGTAAGTGCGCCTCATGCTGATGGTGCCATAATCTCCTGGTTTTTGCAATTATAAAGCAAATAAAGTAAGGGACGAAATTGCCAAATTTTTGTCCCAGTCCGCCCCTGGCTCTGTTTATAACAGCTGTCACACAACAGAGGTGCCTTTTGGCTTCAGGCTGCCCTGTTACTATTGCTGTGAGCACAGCTTGATATCACGTCCTGTTGGGTGAGTCCCATCAAACTCTGTGGTTTCTCCAGGACGTCCTGAGAGACCAGCAAGCCACGGCGGATACCATAATACCATCTACATACCATCTGCATGCCCGTTTCACATGAATTCACTTAAAAGCTTTCACACCTGGGAACCCACCAGTAAAACCACAGGCCAGTGTGCAGGGGAGTCTCTGAGCCGTTGAGTTAAGGCAGTACATCAGAGGTTTTCACAGGTTTAAAAAATAACTCCTGACCCTAAAAGCTCCTGTCTAAAAATGTGAGAGATGGACCCATATAAAACACCTAGTAGAACCCACATCCTCCCAAAGAGGATTCAGGTCTATGGAGACTTCACAGCCATGTCAATCTGAGCTCCCAAATGAGACCAAAGCAAGTGACTCACAACAGTCATAGCCTGTTGAATTATAAAAGGTTGTGTTTTTTGCTGTATTTGGAGGAGTCTTGGACCATCATATATAATGTCATCATATTGATGTTTATGGACTTTAAATTATTCAGCCACTGAACTGGGGCACAATTTGTGTGCATACAAGGAATTGTATATGACAGAAGTGATGTAGAGAGAGAGAGAGAGAGAGAGAGAGAGAGAGAGAGAGAGAGAGAGAGAGAGAGAGAGAAAGAAGGCATGAACTTGCCTGAGAGTCATCTCGTTTTTTAAGTTTTCTTTTGTATCAAAGTAATTCAGTAATAGTTGTCTGTACAAACATGATACGTACATAATAGCTAATTCATCATACTTTTTATGGTTCTAATTTGCCAAAATATGAACAAATATAAGCTAAAAAACATTTTACCTGTGTTCCAAAACTTCTCAAAATGTGAGGTGGGTGTTGGAAAGGCATAGGTGTCTTTTCAACTTGATTTGGTGTATTTGGTGTCATAATGTATCTGATTAAAGTCATTTCAGTTATTTAGAACTGTCTTAAGTGATTTTGACCACTAGAGGGCAGAAAAATACTGAAACAGAAACACAGCCCCTAAATGCTGTCTAAATTATCGTAGTTATGGTTCACCTGGTGAACAACTGCCTACTTACATACACTGCTGCTGCAACAGTAGCATCCCATTACAGTCATGTTTCTGGCCATCTGATGAATGTAAGTGCAATATTGATTGTCATTTCAAAACACCAAAGCCTGAGAAAATATCCTTATCTTGACAGATGCTCAGTTTTACTCTCGGCTAAAAGCTGCATAGAGCCACCGTTAGATTAAAATTATCTGAATAAGCGACCCCTTTCAAATTTGTATTAAAATATGAAAAATATTACTATTTGCTGGTTAAATTAAATAACCTGACATTTTTTTATATTAACGGGCACATTACCCAATTGAAATTATGGTCACATTTTTGAGTGATGCCTTGTATCTTTCACAAGATGTACGACTTGGCAGTAAAACAATGGAATTACTACAAAAGGAAGAAAAGGAAAACATACACACAGAGATTAAGATTAGAATCCTGGCCTACATCAGAAACCTCATCTCCTTTCAGACCAACAGCAGTAACATAACGTGTGTGTGAATGTACTCAAATAGATTGTGTGTCTACATCTACTTTATTCGACTTTGCTTGTGTTTACAGGACAGTAAACATTTATACTTCCACTGGCCTCTTGATTGTGCTGTACAAACTGTAACTGTGTGGGTGTTATTAAACATAAATAATGCATTCAAGCATTTAGCTGCTTTTATTAGAGTTTTATTTGAGCAGCGCACAGTCCCATGCACACACAACAGTATGTACACACTGTCACACATAAGAATGTGTTGTCCATTCACACAGTCATATATGCATCATTTTACATGCACACATACGCATGCACACACGCGCAAACACACACACACACACACACACACACACACACACACACACACACACTAACACACAAATACACACACAAACAGTTGGGTCCAGCTTCTGGATGTTAGTCCAGTTGGGTTGCCATAAAATGTTTAGCCTTACTTTACCTGTGTAAATACTTGCTGTGTATTATGTTTTACAAGCAGCAGAGACTGTCTGTCTCTAATTTTCTTAAGGAAAGTTTACTGAGTACACATCCTACAGTATACACCAGCACCACCCTGCTTCACATTCAGGATTATACGACTTGGGTTTAGTGCCTTATAAAGTTAATACAGGTAGTTTATTTCTTCGGGAAACATATCTTTTTCATTGGAATCAGGATTTGTAATTCAGACTTCCAGCTGCGGTAAAGATGCAGCATTTTAACTGTGATAAATAATTACCAATTTCAACATTAAGTATTTCATTTACCTTGAACAAATAAAACCATCCCTGTACCACAGTACTGTATGAAGTAACAATTAACTTCTCTTAAAGCCACTTGAATATGAAAAAGTCCTGCTTTGACATCTCCTGGAATAATTTCAAAAGAGTCATTGTGGCAGACGGCAGTCATTCAGAGTGGCTGTTTGAAATCGGCCACTTTGGTAAAGTCATTAACAAAAGTTAATTTCAATCCAATTACTTTCTTACTACATTTAATCAGTAGGATCCCGTTTGAGTCACAGCTAAATTACATTTGTAAAACTTGATCATTCACAGTATATATTTTATGTATAGTTATATACCTCAGATTAGTTTTAAAATCTTTTATTTCACACATGTACTCACAAACCGTGTGTACACACACGCAATACAAAATTATGAAGGCTTAGCTTTAATATTTTTTCCTTTCCTCTCCTCCACCTTTCACTCTGCCCTGACAGGAAGTTGAAGAAGCTGGTGCGTGCGTTAAAGGATAAAGGATCAGCGGAGAAGGAGATGGAGGGGGAGAGGCCTCCCCAGCAGTGGAACCTGGACTACGCCCTGGCTCCCTTTGAAGGCCTCACGCCTGAATACATGGAGATGAGTGAGTCTCACACACACACACACACACACACACACACACACACAGAAATAGCTTCACGGCCAAAGAACAGTAATTTACTGTAGGCATCAACGAGTATTCCTGTACATCACCAGGAGATGTTCTGTAATCTGTATCTGCGAAGACATTCTCTGGTAAAAGTGCACAGATAGACTAAAGAGTTTTTGGATGTAGGATTTTTTGGTGCTTGCTTATTGTTCACACACACACTCATGAAGACCGTCCCTTAGGAACAGCATTTCAGCGCCAGTTGTTGAAACCCCTTACGTTGACCTGACAAGAGCCTTAACCAGAGACGTGACTTGTATCTGTTGCAACAAACAACATATTAAATAACATATTTTATCATTAGGTTTGGAGGACTTGTTGCATTCATCTACACACAAAAGTGCACACACGCTGTATATGCAGGAACTAATTTCCGTTCATGTCCATCACAAACCCAGCACATAAACACTGCAGATTAATTAATCTCAGCTGTGTGTTTAACTCAACATGTTTACTATTTAAGGCCAGCAAGTAATTAGCAAGTGACACAATATTTTGAACAGCTTTCAGTTTCATTCATCGTGGCCCTCTTTTTTCCAGTGCTTTGATTAAAATGCCAGAATTGTGTTTGCTTTTGCTTTTTCAGGCATTTTTCTAGTCATTCATATAGGAAATGGAAAGGGACCTTTGTTTTTCCTCAGTTGTCTCAATTTGATAACAAATGACACCATGCTTATGCAGTACAGGCCTGTCACCCGCTGTTCGCAAATGTATTTAACACATTTTAACACAATGTCTAACTTGTTTTCACACATTTGTTGCACTAGATGGTTGCAGTCATGGAAAACATCTACATTATTATACTAGTCAATTCAGACCCTTTGTGGAAAACTGGCAGTGGCACGTCTTAGAACTACCAGTATGTCTTTACGGTTGTTGGCAAAAAAAAAAACATGGTGGAAAAAAACTCTGTACTGTAAATCAAATGTTATCTAGAGGCTCATTAAATTAACAACAAAACAACAAAATGAAATGAAGTCAACATGAAAAAAGTTACAAGCAAAATGAAAATAAGAGAAGAAGGTATACTTTATTGGAGATTAAATATTTTCACTCTGTTATATTAATTCAAACAAATACACACATACACAAATAGGACCTAGTGTATAAACACTCATTATGTATGGAGTAGTCTATATCCTCGACGTTCCACTCCCGGGATTGCTCCGGTGCCACAGGAAATTCCGCCGGATACATGTCTTTTTGTCGATGTCCATTTCCTTCCGCTTTCTTTGTGTTGAACGTTTAAGTTCTGGTGGATTTATGAGGACTATGGTTAACTGTTCCTCAGATCTCTGCAGCTGTCTAAATCCAGACAGCTAGCTAGACTATCTGTCCAATCTGAGTTTTCTGTTGCATGACTAAAACAACTTTTGAACGTACACATGTTCCACCAAAACAAGCTCCTCCCAGAGGCTATATTGCAGCGGCTCTGTGCAGAGCTAAGGGCCGCCCATGACGATTGTGATTGGAAGAAATGCAAATAAACCAGAGTACGTTTTTCTCCCATCCTGGAATGATGTGTGGACTAGCCAGACCCTCCTCTGCACCGCTGTGGAGGAAGGTCTGGCAAAGTGAGACTATGTATGGAGAGATGTCAGAGCTCCCAAACCAAGTCCCCACGGACTGAGCTACTGCCACCCAGAATAAGTTTTTAGTTCTTCGGTTTCCTAAATATTTCTGTACCATGATTTAAGCTGCAACATATCATCATTAAGGCCATTTATAGGTTAAATAGTTTAAAGGAGGGCCAGTTATATGGCAGTAAAAGTTGACTGATTCACTGCCTTGGAGAGGGAACGCTACTATATAGAACCAATAAAGTGCTACAGGTGTTAGGGTTGTTATGTCTCAGGAACAGACACACACACACACCATGCTCAGTCTTAACCTTTCTTGGGAAAAAATAAAGCCTTAAAGGGATAGTTTGGATATGTGAATTTTGAGGAGTGAATGGGTTGTATGAGGTACTTCTACAAAGCAATGTGCTGCAGTGGATGGGGGCAACATGGGCAGCAGCGGAACGTATTTTAGCCATCTAAAAAACAATATCAGTTTTAGTGTACGCTACATTTAGAATATTTTTACCGCTTTACCTTGTCGACAGTTAACCCTCTTCTTTCCACAGAAGTTTACCCCCTCTTTTTCGCCTGCTCAGTCTCCCTCTGCTAAAGTTCTTCTTCTGTATACTCTGGCTCATAAAGCTATCCTCTAGTCTTCACCGTGAATGCCATTTTGTCGTTGTTGTCGTAATCACTCATTTTTTTATTTTCTTGTATTTGTTAACTCTTCCATAAACCGCTGAAAGTCTCACCCCAACAGCTGATCTGCGGTGTAATACAGCAGCGGCAAAGTTGCGCTTCTGCGTAGGAATACGGAAGTTCTAGTTGAGGAAATATAGTGCCAAAAGAGGGGCTATCTGACAGCCAGAATAAAAGCAAAAATGTGCTTAAGAGAGAAACACACAGCAGATAAATGTATCTGACAGAGAGTGACATGCTGATATGGCCAAACAGCTTAATATTTCTGAGCAGTTCCCCCAGGTTGAGGAGTCAGAGTGCAGTTCAGCCAACATGCAGCAACAAGCTTGACTTAAGGAATTGTCCACATCTGTATGTGAAGAAATGTGAACCTGTAAAACTAGCTGTGAGCCTCATCTGAGGTCAAAGCCATAAAAAAACTGTTGGTGAAACTGTGAATAGCAATTCAATTTTTGTGAGTAAGATTTAAAGTGTTCTGCGTGGGAAATGTTCTTTTAAATGTAGGATTCAAAAAGAGCTTGGACACATCTAAACAATGATCCAGGCTTATTTGAAATATCTGTCACTATCACCCACATCTGTTTGTTTGGTGGAATTAAGACTTAACTTCTCACAGAGTTCAGAACAGTCTAGAAGTTTTTCTTTACTGTAATAAAACATACAATTACCGTGTTGTGATATGATAATGTGGAGATTTCATGTTATACGGACTGAGGACAGAGGGAGAGAAAAAGAGACGGAAGACCGAGCTGATGTCGCTGCAGGGCAAAGCAAGGAATGTAAGAAATGTCTGAGCTCTACATGCAAATGCACACTCACACATTAGCTGTTAGCTGTATGAATGGGTAGTTGTGGGTTTGTGTCCTATTCATTATTTGTGTGTGTGTGTGTGTGTGTGTGTGTGTGTGTGTGTGTGTGTGTGTGCGTCTTCTTTGTATGTACCCAGGCCAGCCTCGAACCCGTCAACCTCGGCTCAGGTAGATACTGTAGCGAGGTTATTCTAAGCTTGCCCTCTAGCGCTCGCCGCTCGGCTGTCCTATTTTCTTCCTCGCAGCTCTTTGTCTCAGCGTGGCGTCCCGAGGTGAAGCCGTCAGTCTCCGGCTCGCTGGAAACCCCCGTTCCCACACTGCTAAAGTTCCGCTGCTCCGACCAGAGCCGTACATCAGCCGAAGTCAGGCAATCTGCCTTGTCTTCCTCATGTTACCTCTCCATGTTCTTTGGAAGGAGGTGGATGTTGTTTAGAGCATTTATTGAAAGTGTGTAGTGGCAATAGTGTGACCAGCCTCGTGGGTCGAGAGATTCATTTTTATCTACCTCTCTGGAGCCTCTCTGGTCTCTGGGCCTCAGACAAAACCTTTGCCCTTCTTGTGGCCGAAGGGAAGCTGCTGTGGCAAGCCTGGACAAGTCTTTTAAGGTGCCCAGTGTTCTGCTTATTGGACTACTATCTAAGTTGGCTGTAGTGAGTAAGGCTGCTGCTGCCAACAGCCCTACAGTACTGATATCCAGAGTTGGTGTGTGTGATTGTGATGTACTGTACAATAAGTTCCCATCAATTTTAGTTTTAATTTAAATCATGGCTGTTGTTTCTCTAGGTTATCTAATCAGACTGACTTACATAACACACACAGAGTTCAACACACTGCTAAATCATAAAAAAAAGTCCCAGTTTGGCTGGTGCGGTGGAGGGTTTAACCTTAAAAGGCATCATCTGAACCACAGAGCAAGCCTGGACAGACAGTGGGACTCCTGACCTCACAAATGGTCATTCATGAACGTCAATCTGACGTCGTCTTAGTAGCTTTGATATGTGTGTTTCCAATATTGTAGATTTCTTTCTCACATGCCAACCTTTCTTATGTTGGCAAATAGCTAAAATGGCTGATATAAGATTCTTTTTACAGCAACTTCACCAGCAGAGCATGTACTAAGATGTTTTTCGAGAACAGTAATGCTGCTTGAAACACAGGAAGTTGGTTTGTATCCAACATATTGTAGCTTTTGTAATTGCACAGACCGTTCTCACTGTGGTTATAGCATAGCATAGCAACATGTATTGCAGTCTGCCACATTGCATTTTTTCAAAAACTACTAGGATTCATGAAACACGGACATTTTCAAATAAGGTCTTTTAATGCAATAATGACTTTGACTGTGAGCATAATCACATGAATATAATCACAGTACAGCATTCACATGAGGTTTGAGGTTGATGTCAAGGATGAATAAAATCCTTGAAAGTTTTGAAAAAGTCATGGAATTTTGTTATACTTGTTAAACTTGTTATGTTTAATGAAATTAATTGTTGCAGTAATCTTCTGTGGATAACCTTCCACGTAATGTAGCATACGAGTAAAAAAAAAAATTGTTTTATTGAGCTGTTGACGTAATGTAGCTCTTCTATGTATTTTGTTCTCTTTTCTTCATTTTCACCCCGTCTCTCCCTCCATGTAGGCCGACTAGCTACCCCTAATTACTATTTCAACCATACCTGCCTATGATGATACTACTATGGCGTAAAGTTAAACTTCAAACACATATGGTTTCTTTACTCCATCAAACTGCAGTAAGAAAGTTTAAAAAAAAAGTCTTGTTGTGGCCGGGTTGGCTCAGTTGGTAGAGCAAGCGCACATATACATAAAAGGTCCAGGGTTTGAGCCCGACCTGTGACAATTTCCTGTATGTCTTCCCCCTCTCTCTCCCCTTTCTCACCTAGTTGTTCTGTCCATTAAAGGTGGAAAAGCCCAAAACATTATCTTAAAAAAAAAGAAAAAGTCTTGTTTGTTGAAACTGTGCCCTGCGGTAGAAAAGTATGTAGCTTGTGCAAATTACATAACTTAAACACACCTGGAGGCTATGGAACCACACTCATTTTTGATACAGATATGTACATTTGAATGTCATCAGCATAATTATAAAACAGGATTCTCATTCTCTAATGTGTGGGATTATGTTGCTTTACTGCACACATTTTGTGCCAGTGTACATGTGTGCACAGGGTGCATGGAGCAATGGGGATTATGGTAGATGCAGACTTCAATTCCGGATATAATACCACATCCCTACATGGTCTCAATTGATGAATTATACAACATGTATTTACGACAAGCGTGTTATACATATTCACTTTCAAAATGAATCTAACAGTATATGTTGATGTTGAATAATATTACCCGGACTGTAGCATGTTTGTTGATGGTTTTTCTCTTTTCTCCAGTCATCCAGTTTGGTTTTGTCTCTCTGTTCGTGGCTTCGTTCCCACTTGCTCCGCTCTTTGCTCTGCTCAACAACGTCATCGAGATCAGACTGGATGCCAAGAAGTTTGTGACGGAGCTACGCAGGCCAGTCGCCGTACGTGCTAAGGATATTGGTAAGCTGGTGTGACACACATCAAAGGGAAAGAACAAACACACAGAGCATTACTTACTAATAAATACCGCATTTTCCCATACAACCAGGATTTGAAACTAATATATATATATATATATATATATATATATATATATATATATATATATATATATATATATATGGTATATGAAAAATTCATATCATAAGGGAAATGAATACCGGTATACGGTATGAACCGGTATACCACCTAGCACTACAATGTTATTTATCTTTAACCATGATTTATATGCCAAAAAGATCCCTAAAAATAAGAAGTATTTCCTCTGTAATTGTCATTGTCAGAGAGGAAACAATTGTCAAGCAGCACGGGACACAAAAAGTATCCAATGAAAACCAAACAGACACCCCTTAGTAGTTCAGTATAGTCATGTTGTTGCTGTTCGCAAAAAGCTGTTTCTGTTATCTCTTTAATGCTATCTTTTTAGGGGAAAACTAAAATAGCCTTTGTTTCTGTATTCATTTTCAAGTTTGTTCACTGGGTTTTAAAGGACCTCACTAAGCTCAAAGGTTTACTGCAAATCTGGATAACGTGTTCCTGCACAGTATAGGTTTAAAAACAATTCTGACCTATTTAAATCTCAGGCCAAAACTAAAATTAAATAAGCTCAAAAAGGCCTGTTTCGCCGTGCTAGTGACATGGCAATGTCAGTGTGTTTGTCAGTCCGTCCGCAACTTTGATCCAGACTGAAATAACAACTATTACATGGACTGCCATGAAAATCTGTATAGGCATTCATAGTCCCAAGAGGATGAATCCTAATCACTGAGGTGGCCCCCTGACTTGTCCTCTAGAGCGACATTTGTGCTTTTGCTTTTCCTTAAGTCATTCTGTGCTACCATGAAATTTGGTACAGACATTCACGTCCCGCTAGGGATAAATTGTAATTATTTTGGAAGAAATCGTAACTTCTGATCTAACACCATCATCAGGCCAAAATTCATATATTTGTCCAGTACTGGGGTTTATGGCCAAATACCTGCAGAACTAATAACATACCCATCGACCCTAACTGTAGTTTGTGTTTAGTGCTAATTAGAAAATATTAGCATGCTATCACGCTAAACTTAGATGGTGAACATGGTAAACATTATACCTGCTAAACATCAGTATGTTTAAATTTGAAACTAGCGAAGCTGTAGACTCTGACTCTGACTTGTTTCTTCCATGTTCCTAAAAGTAAACTATTTGGAGGGTTTTACTTGATAGCAGCACCATAAGCTATGCTATTTGTAAACCTTTTGTTTTACAGAACTATAGATCTAACATATTCCATGCAAAGCTGCCTTAATCAAAATGTGTTTTAATGGAGTTAATTTAATGGATACTGTAATTGATTGACATTACCAGCAATCTGATGAACACTTACATTGGAGAATAACAACCTGCACACAGGAAGGGCAGACAAAATGCATTTTGTAATATTGCATGCTTTAGGCAGAGTTCTGATAACTTTACAACCAGATTGAGTTTAATTCACATGCTATCAGAAACATTTGCCATTTTGTCAGTGTGCTTAAGACAGTGTTCCATCTTTTCCCTTCTTCTACCTCTTATCACTTGAATCATTCTCACTCGTTGCTCTTCTTTTTATAGGTGTATGGTACAACATACTGAGTGGAATGGGAAAATTCTCAGTCATTATAAATGTAAGTATTAATGCAATGTCCCGCTTTCTACTATCTGCTCATTGAATTAGTAATGAAGGCAGGTAAATGCAAAATAAATGCACGTATTCTGCAGTAGGTACTCTACATATTGTGACTGTTAACATCCCACAGAAGCTACTTTAACACTTTGATAAGTCAGCACTAACTCAATTTTGCATAACATTGGTATTTTGTTTGCGATTTGGCGCCCCTACAGTATCAGAGTGAAATTCACTTATACACCTCTGTGGTGAATATGGATAGCTGTACATGTGCATTTGTTATGATTATATTTCTTACAATCAAAAACTATCATCCGACAACTTTGCTAACACAGCCCAACATCAAGCAAGTGCAACAACACAAGACATAGCAAGCCAGCTAATTTGACTTACTAGTCCAACAGTAGTCTTGCATGCCAGACCTATGTTCACAGCGCTGCGGAGTAAGGTCTGGCCCCTCCAAACATACACTCCTGGATAGGAGAAAAAAACACTGCGTTGTTTGCATTTCCTTAAACCAATCTCAATCATCTTGGGTGATTAGGGTTAGGCTCCAGAGGCTGCGAGCATGGCTCTTCAAAATTGTCTCGGGAAGGAACTTTTTTGCACCCCCCCCAAAAGAAGAAAACGCCACAATATTAATTGAAGTTAACTGTCGCCGTGTGTATTTTGCCGTGTGTATTTTGTCTATAGCAAATTCCCACCAATATGTCCCAAAACGTCCCAGTTAGAAAGTAAATGTCGTAAATATATTCTTTGTAAATCTTTACAATCTTTCCCCAAAAGAACCAAGCAGGCCTGCCTTGTTGCACAATCCAAATTTTTCTTCAAAACTTGGCATTTTCAGCGACTAGCTTGCTAGCTCAAAGTAGAGGGTGACACAGGAATCAATTGTCGCTCCCATCCCATCCCGAGTCCACGAAAATACTCCTGTCATATCCCCATAATGGGACTGCCCCCCCAAAAAATCCTGTCCTGAAAAATCCCAAGAGAAAGACTTCCGAATCCCGTCCCGCTCCCGTTTCGTTCCCTAAGTTGTCTAAAGTTATCAGACTCTGTCGCGGACACACACGTCACACTGCGAGCAGGCTCGTGCGCCACCCGGTGGAAAAGAGATAAAGAAAAAGAGATGTTGTCCATCGCTGTCCGGAGGATAACTAGCCAGTTGATATCGCGTGTGTGCGTTTGGTTAATCACGGTCAAATCACTGAGGTTGCCTCGAAATTTAGGCTACACTATACATGCATTACCTGCAGGCCTAGGCGATTTCATTACGTAATTCCTAACGGAGATCTTCTCACACTCAAAACACATTTCTCCGTCCCGCCCGCTCCCGTTGATTTTGTATGCTCTATTCCGTCCCTATCACGTTACCAACAGTGAAATTGACTCCCGTACCGCGGGACTCCGAGTCCCGAAAAATGTTCACCCTCTAGCTCAAAGTGTGTTGATGTTCCTGAAACCAACGGAGTTTTGTAAGGCAAGGGGCATCCGGCGGGAGATCCAGCGGCGAGGGATGTTTATTAATTATTCGGTAAATGAATTGTTGTCGATCCAGACAAGTCTAACAGCAAGCTGGTCAGATCGCCATCTGTCTTGCAGCCTTTTATTTCGCAAAGCTCTCACCAACATCTAATAGCCCATTTGAGATTTACTTATGTCCGGTGGCCTCTTGCTCGGTCACTCTCTCCTTTTCTCCTTTTGCCTCTGCCGTGATGTCTGTAGAGGCTGCTGAACCTGGTTCCGTTGCCTGCTCGCCCAGCTCCAATTCTGGCACAACAATGGCGCCGCTCTCTGCCAGAGGCACCATTTTCCCCTATAACAAGTCAGAGTAGCATCAACAGGGTTTTGAAGCTATAAAATAGAATAAAATAGTTATGCAATGTAGAGATAGAGATTTGAACTTTATCGTGACCTTGTGAGATCCCAGAATCATGTCTGAAACACCTTAACCTGCTGATCTGCGGATGTCAAGGCGTGTGTGTGTGTGTGTGTGTGTGTGTGTGTGTGTGTGTGTGTGTGTGTGTGTGTGTGCGTGTGCGTGTGTGTGTTGGTGGACTCAGGAAAGTTATGCCTGGGCTTTTTCCTTGGCCACCGGACCAAATCCTATTCCGTTTATTTTTAATACCGAAGAGTGAAGGATTCAGAAAAACAAGCCGCAGGAGTTTTTATTTGTTCTAGAGCTTTGGAACATTGGACACACATACACACACACACTTAAGCTGGCCCAGGAGCTTCAAGGCAATGGAAAACTGGGAGCAGAATTCCCCTTTTGTGCATGTTATCTTGTACCAGTTCTACAGACTTTATTTAATATTACTAAGTGAATACAATACTCAAATATCGCTAAAATACTTAGTTTACCAGAACTGTGATTTTAAACATCTGAAAATACACAGTTTGACCCCACCCCCCATCCCCCCACCGCTTTTCCAATAAAAAGGTGAAAGTCTAGATTTCATAAATTTTACAGGATCAAACTTCTTGTCTTCTTTTTTTTAAATTAATACTCATGACAAATGTTTCACTCTCACTCTGTCTCTCTCTTTCTCTGTGGAGGCCTTTGTGATCTCCTTCACATCAGACTTCATCCCCCGGCTCGTCTACCAGTACACGTTCAGTCAGACTGGCACCATGCACGGCTTCATTGACCACACACTCTCCTACTTTAATGTGTCCAATTTCAAACCTGGGTCGGCACCGCTGAACTTACAGCAAGGAAACATCACCATCTGCCGGTAAAAACATACACGCACACAAACACGCATGCACACACTTAGAAGTTACAGATATTGGGTGACGGGTGATAAAGAATAAAGTATTTGCCCTATTTGTATTCTTTTAAGGCCCAACATTAAAACACTTCATTGCCACAGGAAATTCTATTCTGGATGACCAAAGGCCTTTTCTGTTTCATAAATAAACTGCAGAGGTTTGAGATGGGCTGGAGTTGATGATTTTTTAGATTTTAAAATACAGTGCACTATTGTATCTTCTTTGCATTCTCACTCATGCCAGTGGCAAGCATCTCTTTCATAATATCAGTATAATGCGCTTTAGAAGAAAAGGTCATGGATGCCGGCGCCCACAGACAGGTCAGCCCGCTGTTACATAAGACAGCAAATCATTACAATGCAAGAATACAGCCTTTGTGCCAATATAGTGTGGTACGTCACGCCCGAAACACAATGAGATACTGGACGCCCTTGAATGCTTATAGGCATGAAATTGGCTTGAGGATGTTCCAAGAAGGGTGTGTCTGTCTGCATTGTGTGTAGCGCAGCACAGTGTATGTATCCAGGCAGTGTATTAGCTGCTTAAGGCGGATGATTCAACTCAGCGTGTGAATCGAAATCAGGTTCTCCAGACAGTTCATTTTTTTCTATGTATTCCTTCGCGCTGGCGGCAGCCGTGGCCGGAGGCATCCCTGGCCGGAGGCATCATGCTTTCCGGTTGTCTGTCTTGTGAACGCGATATCTCAGAATCGCCTTGGACGTGACCTCACAAAATGCGTTTTTGGCCATATCTCAAGAATTCTTAAGCTTTAACATTTCATACAAACGTCCAATTGGATAAAATGATTAAGTGATGACATTTTATATCAAAAAGGTCAAAGGTCAACTTTAATGTGACATCATAATGTTCTGAAAAAACACTTTTCTGGCCATAACTCAGGAACAGAAAGGGAGACATTTTGAACTAAATCTTGAAACTGTGGTAATGTATGTAAAGCATCCATGTTTCGCTAAAAAAAATAATGGATAAATGGATGGATGAACAAGGAATTTGAGCGATGAGGGATACTATTATTGAACAGAAGAAAAGATGTAGAGGTAACACAGAGGAAACAAAGGAATGAGGGGGAGTGGTACTGTAGTTGGATGGATGGATACATAGATGGGTGGTGTGACAGAAGCCAACCACTAAGGTCTTCTTTAAGTTTAAAAACAGCAGTGTGAGGAAGTTGAAGACAGTTTCTGCGTCAGTGGTCAGAGCAACACTGTACATATCTGCAGACATGTTTTCTCTTCCAGTGCTAAATGAGTGCTAAATAAAAACGTGGGTAAACTGAATTTGGAGTGGGGGTCTGGAGCAAATCAGTTTTACACTTCATTTATTTCTTTAAAAAAACTAAGATGTCACAGTAGCAAATAGTAAAGAGACAGCAGTTAAAGGATTTAAATGAAAATGCAGATACAGGGTATACATTATGCAAATTATAATCTATGACGCATCTTCACTTCCTCCCGCTGTACAAAAATGAAGCCAAAATATCCCTGATACGGGTGCTGCCATCTTGTAATTTTGAAGCCAGAGTCTGCGTCGTGGTGAACACCCGCCCGACCAATGGGAAGTCAATCGCAGCTGTCAATCATGATGTTTCACCTATTTTTATAGCATCAAATAACCAAACCTATCAGAAGAATAAACACTTGAACATTCATTAGGGTAATAAGAACTACTACAAATGAAACATTTATTTGATGTGTACTTTGATTTCTTTAGTTGGGTTTATGTCCCATCCACTAACAGATCATCATTGCTAGTAAAAGTCAGGGGAGAAACAGGTTAACGCTCACTTTCCGGAATGCAGCACTGAGCCCCAAGACAACTCAAAGTTCACTGACAGTGGTCAGCGTCAGTGGTGTACCATACAGTGTTCATGACTAATGCTGTAGGTTTTTCTATATCCAGCCGTGTAACATCCTAGTCAGAAATGTGTCTTTCCCAAACAAACACTGAATCTGTGTGATAGCTGTGTTTTTGTTTGGCACCAGCATTCTAAATGTACAGCAGCTGGTTACTGTGTTGATACCTCCTGACTAGGAAGAACAACTTACGGGATTTTTCTAAATTTAATTTCTCCCAATTTGAAAGCTTTACTTGACCTTTATCTGTCAAAGACCAATCTGGAACCTGTTGGATGGGAGTTTTGGACTGTTTTTGGAAATGTGTTTCTGTTGTTCCTCTGTGTACCCAGCCAGGGGGAGGTAATAAACTGAAGAAGGCTGTAAGTGGTTTGGATCAAAGTAAGCCAGATGCCAGATCGGTTGTCACCGTTCTCTGCTCTTAACAGTTCTGTGGAAAGAGGAACGCAGAGAGATAGAAACGAACAGAGAGAGTCTTAAAAAGATCACATAAAAGTGAAAGCTGGATGCATAGACATGAAAGGCACGTGTTCTTGCAACAGATAGAAAGATACTATTGTTTTAGGTCATTGATTTGAACCTTAGTGTTACCTGACATTATGCATGTTATGCATGTGTTGTGATAAGAGATAACACACGCACGTACATACGCACACACACACACACACACACACACACACACACACACACACACACACACACACACACACACACACACACACACACACACACACACACACGTCAAGTATTTCAGATACCAACTCTAATCTAGAATATTGAGTTAGATGCTCCACTATAACCAAACATGGAATTTATACAAAACGCATGAATGCACGCACACACGCACGCACGCACACACACACACACACACACACACACACACAGGAAGTGAGAAAGAGGGAGAAACATGTCTTTGATAATAATATTTTATATTTGATTCCACCCAAGTTAAGTTAAATTGACTGGAGCATGACAGGAGGGGAGTTCTTGTCTTCAGTTTAGTTCGCATTAAAAGTTGAGCCATAACAAAATACTGTAAAATATTGGCAAGAGAACGATGAATAGATGAAAGAAAAAAAGAGAGGGAGAGAAGAGTTGACTCTCACAGGGCAGCATTCCTCACTCATGACTCTATAAGGATAAGGAATCAGACACCATAAGACCCCGCTGACACACACACAATGCAGACACACACATTTCGCCCTCCCTCTCTTATTATTTCTATACTGCCAGTTAAGTACTTAGTGACACAATCAGGACTTTTCATCTATTCCGCCTTCAGAGGAATTTTGTCATGACAGATAAAGAGAGAGTGTGTGTGTGTGTGTGTGTGTGTGTGTGTGTGTGTGTGTGTCAGATGTCTCAACTTAAAACTTTGATCTGATCCATCACATTATTCTGACATATTAACTGCTGTGTGTTTTACTGTAAAGGACAGTTTCCAGTGTGATCTGTGTTTCATGCATTCCCAGTTCAAATTCTTTTTTTATTTTTATTTTTTTTTACTTTTATTAACCTAAGAGATTTCAAATTCAGTTTTAGGCTGAGGTGTATAAATCTAACCTGAAATTATAATTGTCATTTTATCAGCCATACAGTCTTACTTAGTTTGTTTTATAGGCCTTTTTCACAGCAAGGATTTTGACTTCACAGTAGAAAAAGCACAGGTGTTACTAGTAACATTAACAATGGTTCTTTTCTGTTCAAGTGTCCCAGTAAAGGTCTTTGCACAAGTCCAAAATGTTTGAACAAAAGTAAATGTTGGGTTGATGGTTATATTTTAGTAATTGACTTATTGCATACATATGTTATGCTCACTTGTAATTTGTAATATGGTATTAGGTTGTAACTGTAAGTTGAGTAGAGTGACCTAGAAAAAAAGTTATTTATAAGAATTCTCCCTTACAACAAGTCAGATAAAGCAATATTTAGGTGGTTTTAGGGAATGTAACGTTAACAACGGTAACTGGTGCAGCAACAAGCCCGGGACAAAATCACCAATATAAAGTTTCAAACTAGAAATCAATGCTAGAAACAGCTATCTATGTGTCGTTTAAAAGCTCTGAGCAAAGCTTTGCAGCGTCCAAGTCATTTTCACATTAAGACTTAAAGCTCATGAACACACCGAAGTCGGAAGAACGACTTCCCAACGTGGGAAATGGGACCATCTAAGGAGCATGTGAATGCACTCTATTTCTTGGCAGTGAGCAGGGACTTCCTAAAGTTTTTGATTGTTGCCCGGCAACCTCACGGTGACAACAGAACTCCAGGAAGTCCCTGCTCCTGGGCCCAAGAAATAGTCTGACACATGACATCCTATAAAAGCAGATTATTTGTGTGTCATTGCAGTGGGCTCATGATGATAAGAATACAGATAGAAAATGGTGGCAAAATAAGAGCGTGAGCATTATAGTCCTCCACTGCTTAAATTTGGAGAAGTAACATCTTTTATCTTCTCGCTAGATGTATGCCAAATTTATTTTTGGCTGTGGTGGCGAGGTCTTAAAAATCTCTGTTTATAATGGAAGTCATATAAAACAAGGCAGAATATATCATAATTTAAATTAACAGTTACGACATTTTGCAATACATAGTTTTTGTAATTGTGTCTTTGTAGAGGGAATGTTTCTTAGCACAGTTTGCTTTTGAGGTAGTCTGACTACCGACGTCGTACTGCCATGTTCCCAGACATCTTGCTGGGGTCAGTAGTACTTCGGACCTCCATAACAGCCACAGTGGAAATAGACTTAGAGTTGTGTTTGCAAATGTTTGCCAATTCAGTATCTCCCTATGCTCCATGAGCAATGGCTCATTATGACCATGAAGAGCAGAAAACATGTCATGGCTAAATCACCTCTTCTTGTTTGTTTGACATTTTTCATCTTGATCTCTTAATCTTTATTTTCTGTCTTTTTGCTGGCCCATGTGATTAAATGTTTTCTCTTATTTTGTTAGTTGATTTTGTGCCTGGAAGACTGCTGTCTATATATCTATATCTCCACATGATGCTTCTTTTTGTGTATACATCTCAGTCTATTTGGTCTCTTCTGTACATTCAATGGTTTGGTATGATGCATTTTTGTGCCCCAAGATTAACAATGAGATGGGTTATCTCTAGAGATGCACCAATTGACCGGCTAGTGACCGGAATTGGCTGATTTTCACGTCATTGGCCATGACCGGCGACCTGCCGCTCAGTCTGACATATGCCGATGTTATGCCGGTCAAATGCACTCGGGCACCGCATGATTAACAACGCCCAACATCAGCATCATACGTGCACATGCAGGGTTTCCGCTATATGCATGTAGCAGCGGCGCACTGCCGCTCAATCAGCTGTTGAGCCGTCTGCTCTACTGATCTCAGGCCAACGGTCAGCCGCTCTCTCTCTCTCTCCCCTCTGAGGCTGAAAAACTGGAACATGAAAACCGCACTCACGCGGTTCCCGTGAAATATGACAGCTAGTTACAGTTTATCGGAAAATAGCATTGGGCACACTGACTTTGATGAATTTACTGTTTATCAGACCCCAGATGAGACAAGAAGCTAATGTTAGCGAACCCTAGTCCCTCTGCCTCTCCCCCTCTGCTGCAGGAGACGCTGTATTCAAAAAAAAGAAGAAAAAAAAAGAGACGCTGTATTCCTCTGACACGCTGTATTAACGTTACTGTTTAAGGCCCTGTTTACACAATGACGCTCACGGGTGAAAACAAAAAAAATATTTTATTGGATGTGCCTTTCATTTATACGCCGATGCCGTTTTTGGGGCTTAAAAACGCAAAAAAGTGAAACCACCCTCCAGAGTGGAAATCTTAAAAACGCTCCACTGTCGCGTTACCGTCTAAAGGGTAAAAACGCAAAAGTCTGAAGACAGCGGTGTGGAGAGAGACGAGAAAAAGGTGTCCAGGTCGTCTGTTGTTATGGAGTAGGCTACAGAAATGATAGGCTCCTGTTATCTAAAAGATTTTCAATGTAATGGCTCAATATATAAATGATTTCGACAAAGTGGATAAGGTTGTTATAGTTCGATGACCATATGTAGGCTATTCATTTGCGCCAGAGTAGGCTACAACGTTGTGGATGAAGAAAAAGCGAGTGCCAGCGGGCAGAGGAGGGTCTGCTTCAGCCTCCTCTGCCCGCTGCCACTGAAGGGCTGCGAGGCTCAGGATATTGGTAGTGCTCCTGTGGGTGCTGTGCTGTGGCTTATCACGGTCGACTGTGCCAGTCATCATCAGACAAACATGCAACTCCACCTCCTCGTCTTTCCAGACAAGCTTTTGTTGTTCACTTTGACATGTTTTGGTTTCGCGCTACTAAGGAGAGAAGTAGAAGGAAGGTTCTACATAGGTGCGCGGCCTTGGTTGTGTTGTATGGCAGTGCCACCTAGCCGCCTAGCCGCCTAGCCTGGCGTGCATACAACATCAAATTTCACACACTTGTGCGTCACCATATGCACGCAGATTTCCCCCCCAAAACTCTCGTCTAAACGCACAATAAAAAGTGAGAATGCAACGCCACTTTTGCGTTTTCTCTTCAGATCCTTTCCGTCTAAACATAGCCGAAAATGCTTTTCAGGTTAGTGGGGATGCATACCGGTCAAAACCAACATTAAAAACGTAGTAAACTTCCTTCAGCGTTTAGTTTTGTTGCTAAACTGTGTGTAAAATGAGCGGTCATCTGTTGTCAGGTAACGGCATGCTAGGGTACCGTCTATTTACTGGATTTTTCCGAGGTAACCGTCGGTAGCTAACGTTAGCAGATAAGCCTGTTGACAGCAACGGTAGTGTTCATATTTGTTCACAATGGCACATAAAGCAAACTTGCTAAAAAATGAACTACACGCTGTTTTCAGGTAACGTTACTGTTCAAACAGGCCTGCGTGTGTGTTTTTAGAAATATCTTTATACTACAAGGCTATATTTATTTTATTTTAATTATTTTATTGCCGTTACCTGTTTTCTCTGTTTTCATACAAAAGTTTAGTTTGCTAAATATATCAAAAATGTTTTAGTTGGATATTGGATGTGAAAAGAAGGAAATGGTTCTTCCATAACATCACACTTTAGATGTGTGTGAATTTCCCACACCAGGAGTAATTTATATAGTTCTATTTTATAGCAATCGATTAAATCGGCTAAAATCGGTATCGGCTGGTCAAACTCAATGAAAAATCGGAAATCGGAATCGGCCTAGAAAATTGTAATCGGTGCATCTCTAGTTGTCTCCCTGCTATTGCCTTGAAATGAATGCTATATGTTGCATCCAACAAAGAAAGGCTGACTCTTTTAAAGTAGCTGTTGTGAAAATGGAGCCCAAAAGTACTGTAACATAAAGCCAATACCCCACTCCTCCTCCAGACTCACTCCCTCCTAACGCTGTACACTCGTTTCTTCTAAGAAATATTTACAATTAAAGGCATGACTAAAGTCTTTTACAGACTTTAACGTTTGTTTTATAAGGTTGTTCGATGGTCAGATTAGTAACTCGCTGCTAAAATTTCCCTTTCTTGCCTGCACTCTGGTTTCAACTGTGTACAGTTGAAGGCCATCATTTAAAAATAAAACACAAAAATGCTCAATTTACTTTTCTGTCTCCATGAGCTGTTTCTGTTGGATCACTGCTGTGATTATCTGGTCAGATTGTCTATCATTGCTGCATGTGCTGACATCAGACCACCATTTGTGAGAAAATAGTTCTGATTACTTTGAAAACTCATATTGAAATCACAATTTGTTAAAAGCATGTACATAGTTCTCAGTCAGCCAGCTTCAATGGCTATGAGTTACATGTGCGTTTTGCTCCTCAGATTGGTGTTCAGAAGGAAGTGTTGTAGCCTGCTGTATACAGTACAGACTCGTACCATTTTCCCACCCAAATTAGTGTGTATGCAAATTTTTTAAACATAGGAAAACCCGCTAAAAATACTGATTGTAACCTTTCCCACTAAAGACAAAAGCCAGATGTCAGTGTTTTTTTGACCAGTGGGAAAGGGGCTTAAGTAAATAAGATACAAGTTGATAAATAACTGTAGTGTTGTGTATTTCTTTTTGATACATTTGATTTTGTGTAGCAGGCTTTTAAGCAGTTCCACCCATCTCATCTGGCCACTTGGCTGAAAGTTGAAACATTTTGATTGAACTCTGCCATAGTTGTATTATAAAAAAAATAAAAAATAAAAACTGACATTGAGCATAGAGAGGGTGAGGCCCTCTTTATGTTATTTAGGAGTGATTACATCCAACAGGAAACAGCTGGCTCAAACTTCTCCATCAACTTGGCTTTGTACCAGGAATTACTAAACACAAATGTACACAACAAGTTGGCCCAGTGGATGTACTGTTAATGCTGAACACAGACGTTTGTACATAAATGCTAATCCAGCAGATTCTCTTTTGTCATTATTATTATTCTCATTATAATAACAAAGCATCAAAGGGTTTCTCCTTTACATTTGGCAGTTACATTATGCCAGCCTGGCTGCAGCTGGACATCAATTTACTGTGTTCCCTGATCCTTTCTTGTTGCCGTGCAGCCAACAGATTCAGCAGCAGCAGCTCTGGCGCCTGAATTGTTTGACTTCCACAAGTTACAGTACATTGTTAACAGCTATTCAGTTATTTGGCTTCTTAACGTCTGCTAATGAGACACTTGGCACAAAACAACCTGCAGTCTATGCACTTAGTCACAAGTCATACACCAACATAAGAACCATTAAATGACTCAGCTGGCTTGATACATAAAAGCAACCTGCCAGTGACAAAAGGGGACATTTTAGTTTCAGTGATGTTGACCCTATATTTAGTTTTTAGTGAGATAACAAAGCATAACCAACACGTGGCCCGATCTATACAATGACTTAATTTCATGACTGACTAACCAAAGAACTCAAGAATGTTTTTATTTGTGTGTTAGATCCTCAACTTCTTCAAGCCTTCAACTAAATTGGAACTTCACCTTTCTCTTATGACAAAAACAGATAAACAGCTGTTTGTGTGTGTGTGTTTTGTGTGCTTGTCCAGTCACATACATTCTTTCAGTCTTTAATGTGACAGGGCAGCTATAAATTCTTTTTTCTCTCTCTTTTTTGTCATTCCTTCTCTTGTTTGGCACTCTTGTCTTTGACTCTCTTTATCTCAAAGTTTATCTCATTCTTTTTCCTTGGTTCCTTTCCTCTTTCACGCTTTCTTATTCTCTGTCGTCTCTCTCTTCGATTCCTTATCCTCGTTTTTAACTGTCGGCTGTTCCCTCCACATGTGGTAGTTTGTCAGCACAATGAAGAGTATTTACTACAATGAAAACAAAGGGGAAGGAATCCTAAACTATATTGCACTTTGAGTCGGATCCAAAGCTGAGTAGGTTTTAATGAGGGCAGGTCTCAGCCAGGTAAACATATTCAGTTTGGGTGCTTGTATAGCTCAGTAGGTAGAGCAGGAGCCCGTATGTGGAGGTTTACTCCTCGACGCAGCAGGCCCGAGTTCGACTCTGACCTGCGGCCCTTTGCTGCATGTCATTGCCCCTCTCTCTCTCCTTTCATTTATTCAGCTGTCCTGTCAATAAAGGCCTAAAAATGCCCAAAAAATAATAATAAAAAAAGATATCTGTTTGGCTCACAGGATGGAGAAGAAAAGTGTGTCTGGCAGATTCTCAGTGATCAGCTGTCCATCAAAAAGTAGGGGGGGGTCCTTCCTTAATTTATCCATTGATTAAGTGTGTGTTTCTGTAGGTGGTGCTTTTGTTGTAGTTACTGCTCATGCTAACTACCCACTTAGTTCCAAAACAAAGCTGCACCAGTCCTGAAACAATAAAGCAGACATTAGCATAGACATTTGAGTTACTCAACTTTTAGCACCCACTCTCTATACATGTGTTTTTTCCTAGGTACAAAGACTACAGGGAGCCGCCCTGGTCTCCAGACCCATACGTGGTCTCCAAACAGTACTGGTGTGTCCTGGCTGCAAGACTGGCTTTCGTCATATTGTTCCAGGTATTGTGTTTGGTTCACAGGCTGGTCAATTTCCATCGGCTCATAAGACCATTTAAAAGCAGACCGAGAGAAAGACGGAAATTAGTCAGACGTCTTTAGCAGGTGCATCCACACGTTCGGAACTTTTCCATACCTCACTCTCATTATTCTGCAGTATACTTCAAAGCACCCCCAATGTGTTTTGCATTGTGTCATTTCTGTTGCTTTCTGCAGTTGAGTGGATTTGTTTAATAAAAAGGCAGATAAAGCAATTGTGTGTGCATAGAGTATGTGTGGGCCAGTCTTTCCTAATTAGGTGGATCACAATGTACTCTCATTATGAGCGGGACTATGACCAGATGCCTCAGTCGTTAGCATCTAGCTCATTTAAAAAAAAAAAACATCTGTCTGTCCGCCTGCACGCCTCACTTACATATGTCTACCAAATGGCCTTCAACAACTAAGCTGTTGGAGTTTTACTTCATTACTGCTGCAGATACATCATTGTTAAGTATCAGTCACAAGAACAGAATTCAGGAAATTCCTTAAAATGTTGCAGGCCTAGTTGTACAAGTTTTGAGATCAGAGATTTTCAGGAGAGTGCGGGAGAGATGTGAGGCAAAGATACCGCGTGAGGTGAAAGGTACAGGTGCAAGCTGCCGTTCAAAAAAAACAAAGGGAATTTAGTAGTTTACTGTAGGTAGGCCTCCTACTCCTAGCGAATCAACTTCCACAAATGCGTGGAGATATTAGTAAAATGACGCATCCAGTAATCCAGCGATACTTGTCTGTATATCTACAGGTACATTGCAAACAGGAACTGCTAATAGCTAATTCAGCATACTTTCAGTGGTGCCAATTTGCCAAAATGTAAAACAAAAACAAAAAATATATATAGGCTGAAAAAGATTTCAAGTTGTAGCCCAGAGCGTAACTCATTGAATTTCCTTTTTTATGTTGAACTATTAATGTATATATATTTTTTTACATTACTAAGGCTCAGAATGTCCCATCAACATGGCTCATAAACAGATATTTGTACAAAGTTTGTTTTCCTCCACTGTCACTTTTGTCATTTATCTCTTTTCAATTGTCTCCATATCCATCCACCTTTTCCTCCCTTACACATCGCTTTCTCCCCTTCTCTCCCTCCTCCAGAATCTGGTGATGTTCCTCAGTCTTGTGGTCGCCTGGGGGATCCCGGACATTCCCAAAACCGTCGTGGAGCAGTTCAAACGGGAGAAGAAGCTCCTGGTCGAGGTGTTCTTACGGGAAGAGAAGGAAAAATTGCAGCTCATCCAGAGCCTCTTCTCCAAGGACACCACCCTCCGCCCAGCCAGCCACACGTTCCACCCGGGTCAGGGCTTGCCCATCCCGGGCCGTTACAGTACTCTACCCCCGCTTCCAACACAGGGCTTGGCCCGAGACGGAGGAGCGCCGAGAGCGAGGTGTAGGGCCGCCAGCTTCAGCCAGTTCACCGGACAGATTCCCCCGTCGCCCAGAAATGAAAATGAGAATTCAAGACACACGGCGGTGTGACATGGAACACAAACATCTGTAGGACATCTGTGCTTCAGCTGGGCCTCAGGACTGGTTAAACGTGTTGCTCTGGTGATTCGGTCCGTGAATGTCTTTGCCTGTGTCTTTTGTGTCCTGGTGTGTCTGACACAGTAGTAGTGTGATAAAAAAATATTTTAAAAAATCACAGAATAATTTTGAATATTGAAGACTTTTGAATTCATTGGTCTTAGTGTGGCTGAATGTGCAATGTCCATACTGGTTGAACGAGTGTCTGTGTTGTTCCTCCTGATAAAATGTTAGGATTTTTACTTTTTGGTAAAAATATCAATGATTTAGCAAGGCACACTTGCTTCATAGCGTAGACAAGCAATAATTACAGTATTAGGCTGAACAATTGAATATTACAAGAAACTGGAAGAGACTGGAGATAAAGAAAGAACTAATAACAAATGGACAGAATCATTGATGAGCACCTAATCAACACAACAGATTGATGGACATGGGCTTATTACTAGGGCTGAGGACTGCTTTATGTGCTTATGCTCTATATGTATTTACGTTTTTACCAGAATTTGTAGCAGCTGCAACATTCCACATTTCCTGTACAATACATTTTAAGACATCGAACTGAAAGAACACAGGAGCCTCTCAGAAGTGCAAATCATTTTATGTACACCATTTACTGTTCCAGCTGATTTTTCTCCATAAAATTCAGAAATCACTTTGAATCATAAAATTGTAATGTTAGTCAATACACAGCTGCTGGTTATTGTTTCTCTGCATTCTGCTCTACATATTTGATGGATGGATGCACATGCCAATGTGGCACACTGTTGCATGCCACTCATAGATTATAGTCCAAGCTGTAGTTTTAGGAATAGATCTGTGAAGCAAATGTTTTTTTTTGTTTTGTTTTTTCTGTTAGCCATATGGACTTTACAGCTGTCAACTGAGAAAGAACGACTTAATAACTACACTTAATAACGTCTGAATGCACAGAGAAAGCCAACTCTTTTGCGAACTGTTAATGGCAGTGAGCTAGATATTATCTCACTGCTTTTATTGCCAAGGGAACAAATGCTTCCCTTGACAACACTTCCTTCATTATGAAATACCAGACTGTATACTCTGACATTCCTGCAGGTCAGTAATAAATCTGGGTTACTACTGCCCAAATAGAACTGTGTCTCACATAAAAGAACTTACTGGTGTCACACAACCTCTGGCAGCCATGTTTGAAGTCTTCAGCTCTTGAGAAACACAGACTGTCATATTTTATTTTGTATAACTGGTCCATCTGTTTCTGACTGCTGAGAATCTGTCATTTCATCACTGATAGATCTGATGGATATATGTTTAGATAGATAATAGCTTGTTAGCTTGCTAACATAGCCCTTCTATCTGGTCCAACTATTGCTGTATAGTAAACAAATAATTAGCATACTAATTAAGTTAGCTTTTGCATGTTAAAGTCAAACTGAAATTTGAATTTTCACTTTTTGTGCAAGGAAATATAAGCTATAAAGATACTGCTGCTAATGTGCATAATCTTCCATTTTTCAAGAAAATGATAAAGTCAATTTTGTCCTGTGTCTTTTGGCAGCGGTTGGCGGACATTTTGGGGCTTGTGTTGCTAGGAGATACACTGTCAACCAATCTCTGTGGTGCGCTACTTATTGGACCATGTTATAGCCCTGTAGCCTACGGACATAAATGCAAGATGTTTTTCCTTGCGTTCTCAGCAAGCCCACATAGTATTGATTAACTATGGTTAGACATGTTTCCCTTTATAACACTCAATATTCAAATTGACCCATGCTATTCCCAGGAAGTGGAAGCTAATTACCCTAGCTTGCTAACCTTAGCACTGATCCCCACATGCTTTTGTTCATGTTATTTCAACACCTGCAGAGTCATCCTGTCCAAGAAGGGGGTCAAGCTAGCATTAGCAGTCTCTCTTTCATGTGTCCAGATAAGGTATGGTATGGTAGGTTATGGTAAATAACCAGACTGACAAAACTCACAGGTAGTCTGTAAACTATAACTTACAGAATCACAGAGTAACGTACGGACTGCTCAAATCACAGATGCATTCACATTTTCTGTGGTCTGGCCATTTGGAGCTCTTGGAAGTTTCCCAATATCCCTGAATGCAACACTGACATCACTTCCTGTCTGAAATATTTGAGTTTTGGAGCTGTGGTGCTGACATTTTGTTTTGGGGAAAGAAATGTTAGAAAAAAAAATGTAAATTAAATTACGATATGGGTTTTATTCATCGATGACAGTGATGATTTTATACAGGTATGTAGTAAATGTTTGCTGATAAGCACCAATGAATTCTGAATGCTTGTTTTGAACAGTAAATCTTGGCATGAATTTGAATCATTTCTGGGAAATATTACAGATGGTACCCAATAGATGTGTTGTGCATTTTCATTTTTATACTATTAGAAAAATGAGGAAGAAATTCCCGATATATCTGGCAGTTTTTGAGCCTAAAACAGTAGGTAGGAAAGGAAGTTAACTATTTCAACCATTTAGCCTATCCTTTTCTTTTAGCTAACTATTTCAACCATTTCTCAATTTCTTTTAGCTAACTATTTTAACCATTTATCCATTTCTTCTAGCTAACTATTTCAACCATTTAGCCTATCCTTTTCTTTTAGCTAACTATTTCAACCATTTCTCCATTTAGTTTAGCTAACTATTTCAACCATTTATCCATTTATCTTAGCTTAACATTTCAACTATTTGTCCATTTCTTTTAGCTAACTATAAACCAAGTGTTTCGGTGTGTTCAACCTTTTGCCATTGTAAACTTTCTTTGCTTTTTCCTTGAAGGCCAAATTGTCTGTCCTGTCCCAGCAGTGCATATGTCATTTAACCCATTTTGCTCTTTGGGGAGCATAGGTCATTTATGAACTTTCTCCAGCTCCTTCGGTGTTGGGCGGTCTTCTTTGATTCTGTCCAGGATGTTGTCTTGTTCTTGATCTTTTTGTGGCTCCCAGGTTAAGGCCTGTCTGGTCGTGTTGAAGCATGGTTTCCTCAGGGTATATGCTCAATCCCAGCCCCTTTTCCGCCGTTTGATTTGTGTTTAAGTTCGACCGGCTTGTTCGGATAGTAACAGTAACTGCAAAAATATGGAATCGGCCACAACTGTGTCCATTCACAAGCTGCTTACATGCTGTTAACATTAAGATCACGATCAACACCAGCTGTTCAGTTGTGGGTGGTGGTGGACACATTGAGTGCAACAGTATGAGATTTACATTCCTGATATGTTACGGGGATTGAGCTAACTGCTGTACAGTTTTTGATCAAAATGTGTTAGCCTCAAAGTGAATCCACAAAGCAACTTTATGCTGGACCTTCTGAGCTGAATGCATATTAAGAGCAGCCCTTAGTTCAGTTAGATCTCCAAGAAAAAGCTGCTGTGCTCTGATGATGATGATGTAATAACCCACAATTTAGCCTAATCCGGATGTGCAGCCGATTTTGACCTTTCTATACTCATAAATCCGATCTGTCTGTCTGATCTGAGTGTGTGCGTAAAACTGTGGGCACTTCCGAGAGGATTATGTATGTTGAAGGCTTGACTTTAGTCTATGGTCTGGTCATTTGACAAAACCTGCTCTCTGTGACCAGAGGCACGTCAATATTTAGGTTTTTAGAGACTTAGCTTGATGATGACACACTGGCAGTACATAAGCTGATGGTCGGTCACGCGGCAGTGTGTGGGGAATTGCACGAACCTGTTAGATTCTCTTTAATCACATAGGGGTGAGGCAACAAGAAAGAACAGATAATATTAAAGTCAGAGTCACTTTACAGAGGTGATAGAATAGCTATTTTAAGGATAGGACAACTGAGGAGGCCTGTTTTGGGGAGTCCCACTGGTTTTCCTCTAACTAGGGTAGACCTGGACAAAAACTGGAAAAAGGGGAAGGAAGGTTGGAGAGATTAAAGAACAGAAGAAGTACAGTATTACATGTATTTATAGAGAGAAGAGGGCCAGTACGAGGACACAGGGAGGCGAGAGTAGCTCTAAAATGCCTTTGCATGCTTTTTCATTTCACATTTTTCATTCACTATGCAAGCTGTGAACAGTGCCAAGAAGCGACCTGATGAATCGTGAACATAGACCTTTGGGTAGTTTTGTATTTCACAAGGCAAAGTCTTTTGGGTGGCACTGTTAGGGACAAAGTGACACTACAACGCAGGTTTTAGATGAAAAAAAAAAAGCTTGGTTTTTAATTAATTTCAAAAATAAGACGAGTCAAAGCAAAAGTGGGCCCTAAAAGGGGTCGACAGAATCGAATGCAGACATTTTGACAAGCACAGGTGTAAAAAATAACATTAACAATGGCTCCATTCCATTAAGTGTTCCAGTAAGCCAAGTCAGTGAGTGAGCATGCACAGTACCAGAGCCCTACAACTGGCTCAGCTAAATGAATGGAGCAATTGTTAAAGGTCCCATTTTGTAAAAAGTGAGATTTCCATGTATTTTTAAATTTTTTTTAATTATAAAGTAAGCAAGTCGAGTTGCTGTATTAATACAGTGAAAGTATCAAAACGTTCAATCCACAGAGAAATGCACACAGCCTGTATTCAGAAACTGTGCCTTTAAACGAGCCGTCTGGACTTCCATACACTTGTGATGTCACAACTATACTATATAGACCTCAAAAGTCCCGCCCACAGCCGACTCCGGAAGTAAAAATCCCATTGATTTTCTCCATAAGGATTTAGAATATCAGTCATAATGTCTAAACCATCCCATAATGTCTACGTGGTTGTGAAACGCAGGTTTCTGCTCCTGTAGAAGCTAGAAGTCCGTATGAAATCAACCTTGTTTTAAGAAAAACATGTTTTATCCGCGATTTAATGGAGACAAACTACACTACCCACAATCCTAAGCGTAACAGCAACGTCTCTGATTGGTCCAACGCGCTGTTAACATAGAAACGTTTACCGTACCCGCGAAACCGTGAACGGCTAGCGCAAGCTTCTACCATTGAAGTCTCTGATAGTTTCTGTACACGGTCTTGTACCTTTGCCTTTTTTGCCGTTTTCAAAATGTTTTTTTGCGCCGAATCAAATGTGTTATGCTCACTATTCATCTCGTAGCTGGTTGGCTTGGTTCCAGACTTAAAACTCTATATATAAGCAATTTTCTAAACGTCAATGAAACAATTGAATGGGGAAAAACACTTCCGGTCACTGTTGAGCTCTCTATAGGTAGAAAGTGCAACTACAATGCCAAGAGTGCAGCATCAGAAAAGCTGACCAATTGGAGCAGACTGGGCTTTTTTACCGGGAGGGAGTCTTAAAGAGACAGGCGCAAAAACGGAGCGTTTCAGACAGAGGGTGAATACAGGTATATTCAGACAGGCCATATGAGAAAAGAATGTGTTTTTTAACATTAAAGCATGTACTAGAACATGTCTAGTAGATCCCAAAATACAAGTATGAATTTGAAAATGAGAATAATGTGGGACCTTTTAATTGTTAATTAATTCCAACTGGGCTTTTCCTGCTTTGACAAGTCAAAATGTCTGCCGTGAAAAAGCAAACAATCTGAAAGCAAACTGAACTGCAACAGAACTGAGTATATATATATGTATACATATATAATGTCTGGCAAAACCATTTTGGTCAAAACACAATAACTAAAATAACTACAAATAAACACATGGCAGACAGTTTGCTACTAGCACGATATAAACTATGCAGGAATTGAACAGAATAATTCTATTAAAATAATAAATAATACAAAAACGGCAATATAGGCTACACAAACAGAAGTGATCTCTCCCCAAATGAAATTCAAAAATGTGAGGGTGAATGAACATGATGTTATCAAATGTTATAGAAAGTGGTGTGGCCATCACAAGCTCTATAGAGATTGGCAGAGGAGGGAAGAAGCATAGAAAGAAGAAGAATAGGTGAGAGTAAACTGAAGGAAAATGGTGACTCTTGTGCCTGTGGTTAAGTACCTGAGCAGTGTTTTTAAAGTAAGGACTGACTCTACCAGGTGAGCTACCAGGGCGCCCCATGAGGAGTGGTCTTATACAGCTGAATCATCCGACAGCCGAGTCACTTCACAGATGATGTCAGAGCTTGATTCCCATCAGCTGATGGTTGTTTAATTATGCCACAGGGTTGTGAGCCAAGATCACTGCAAACTACTGTACATGTTTATACACACACACAAGTTTGTTTTAGACCACCGGAGGAGCCGATACATACTTCATACTTTATAATCCCAACATCTGACAGTTAGTTGTTCTTGTAGTCATGTAGTCAATCACTTGTAGTTTTCTTGTTATTCTGCAAAGAGCATGAATTGAATGCTCATACATCCTTAATACCCTAGTTTTTTAACCCCCCCCCCAACCTTGAGCAACAGGTCCTTACTGTGGTGTCCTCAGCTTTCGTCCGTCCCCCCCCTGCCCTTCCCTGCCTCTGGCTAATTCCTGGCCTGCCCTGATTTGTCTCGTCTCAAGTCTTCATTTACTTTCCTGTACTTATTCTTACAGGAGGACATTTTGAGAATGTAATAGTTTAAATACCCCAAAAAACATATTTACATGTCATAACAAAACAAAAAAAAATACCTGTTTTACAAAATTAGGCTATATATTAAACCTAACGTCCATTATAAACGTGCTTGTATTTAACTTTTATAAAAGAAACAATGTTCACTCGATATACAGTTCAATTTACAAGCTCCATTTAGCTAGCCACAGTTAGCTGTTAGCATTTTGAGCTCCAAGATATCTAAGTCAGTGAAATGAATCAGTGATTATGTACAGTATATGCATTGATTTGAACACTACAGGGACCAACGCTTTCAACCCTCCACACAGTTGTGCTGTATGCTAATTAAAGGCCCTGCACCAACACAGGTGTTCTCAATTATGCATGCTGATTAGCCCTGGGCTCAGGTCACCACAGTCTATGCACAAATGAGAATTTTAAGCATAGGACACTTTAAGATTGCCATCCAGCATCAGCAGGACCCACTTATGGGAAATCATATATATATATATATATATATATATATATATATATATCAGATTTTTTTATCGTCATCGCAAAAGACACTTTTTTTGTGTCGGTTGAAAGCCAATATCAGCACAAAACTGCCCTTTAAAATGTAACTGTTGTTCTTTTTTTAGTGGTGCTTTTTTATATTTAATTCAATGTTTTTTTGGTTCAATAGGGAACGTTGGAAATTATTTCCTTGATTTGTTTAAAATTCAACAAGCACGTTGCATTTTAGCAGAAAGAAGAACCGACTACACTTTAAAATCAGTTTATTTATCGCAGGCAATATTGTTATCGCGATATTCAACAACTATATTGCATATATTACTCTTATCGTGCAGCCCTAGTGTATACCTGGTGAGAAAATAACTGACTAAGAGCATTATTAGTATTATGGACCTTTTTCACAGCAGACATTTTTGACTTGTCATAGTAGGAAAAGCACAGCTTAACGATGGCTCAATTCCATCAAGTGTCCCAGTAAGTTATTTCAGTGAGTCAACATGCACAATACCAAGGCCTCTCCTAAGTGGAATGCAGCCATCACGAATGGGTTTGAATACACCTGTGCTTTTCCTACTATGACATGTCAACATATCTGCAGTGAAAAAGGTCTATTAGACTGCAAATGAACCGCATGTTACAGGATGCAAATGAGGCATCAGGTACAGCAATAATCCAGGGGGGGCACACCTAAACAAATTAGGTGTGAGAGCACCCTTTATGTTAGTTGTACCGCCTCATGTGGCGCAACAAAGCTAACAGGGGAGTGAGGGAGATGTCAATCAAATGGTCTGTACACACGCCCACACAGTTGAGGGGCGGAATAATCAGGCAGAGTGAAAACACCTGTGTGGATCAAGCTATGGGCGGCTTGAACTTATCAATGAAAACCAATTAGGGACAAAACGCAACCGTAAAGCCTCATACACGTGAAGAAACAAAACAAATTTTAGTGGGGGAAACTGTGTCAAAAAATTAAATAATAATAATTAAAGCTTTAGTGCGTAACTTTTTGATAGTAATACATGTCTGTTACATTCAAGCAGTTGCCTAATGAGTTGCTACAAAGCTAATTAAGACTATCAGCTCCACACAACTCTGTCTGTATTTCTCAGTATGGCTATGTCCACAAGATTGTGTCGTCTGGTGACTTTCCCGCACACAAACTCGAGTGAAGATAATGACCTCTTCTGAAGAGTCCATCATGTTTTTTTTTTATCCTCCGTGTCCTCCTTGGCTACTAGCAACTGCATGGAGGAGGGGTGGAGGTGCTGCGCGATCACGGAAGGCTTGTATCATGTGGACGTACCGACAGTGTTGTTGTCATTACTTAGAATTCCTCATGGAGGTGACCAAAAACTACGCACTATAGCTTTAGTTAATGCAAAAATAAATGCAGGTGGCAGGTGATGACATTAGCGCTGGTTGAGCGACAGCCCAGCGTGAACCAGAGCATTTTCATTATAATTATTATGCTTGTGGTAGTTACACGACTCATATTGTATTCACATTTTAAATTATTAACAGTTAGGCTAATATTGTTAATAATCATCGTTTTTTCAAATTTGTTCTGAAGACTTTTTTTTTTCCTCCCTTGTTGTGGTAGCCTACGTCATGCTCAAAATGTATAAAGACATCTGATTAGAAAACTATTTGTCCACTGCACTCTGAAGAATTCTTTGAAATGCATAGCCGGTTTTGAAGAAAGTCCATGCAAACATTTCTTGGAATACTCGTTATTGTCAGCTCTCGAGCCTGTAACTGACAAAAAGCAATGAAATAACAGCTGACTGCTTGAAGTGGAACCTATCAGCATTGGGGGAAAAAAAAAAGTTTGTTAAAGGCTTATCCTGTTTAGTTCACAGAAAAATTCCAGGATAAAAAAAAAGAAGCAGAACAAAATAAACAAGTTATTATTTTTCACCTGAAATGTATGCATCTTAGAAAATGCTAAAGAATAAGTGAGGAGGGGAAAAAAGTGAAAAAATTAACTGCTGATTTTGCTCCAGAATCTTTCCAAAGAATTTCTAATGAGGGAAGAGTTCCACTCTCTCGATACTTCCGGCTTCTGAACTGGTTGCAGTTCCACTCTGGTTCCATTATAGGGCGCTCACAGGCCAGGGCAGAATGAATGGTGGTCTATAGAGCTATACCCCTCAAAATCCACTTTTCTCAGAATATAATTTTTTGTCTAGTAATTTGAATGTTGTATTCGAAAGGGGAGGCTAAGAAAATACACACTGCTGGGTGTTAGATTTTTTTCTAAAAAGCCTTCGTCATACGTCATACACATACGGCCAGAGATACTGTTTTACGGCAAGCTCTGAGTCGCTTCCTTTTTTCTCTCGAGGCATCGACAACACAGCCAACAGGCAAGGCTCTCCCTGTCAATACACATACTAGAAAGAGGTTTGCTAATGTTTTAAAGACCACGCCGAAATATTCACTCTGACATTCTGGTTCCACTTCAGATGCCGTCAAGCGGGATCTCCGGTCGTAATCAGTCCTTCACTTTATGGGCGACAATGACTCAACCTATAAGAAATTGAAAGGACATAAGTACTCGTTCATTTTTTTTCGACCTATAATCCATGTTGAACTTGCAAAAACAACAATCAAATCTGAGATTTCTCAACGACAATCAGGCGAAAGAGACAAATTTAGCCGTCTAGCTCCATAGAGTCCCATTCATTTTGCACTGGACTGCGATCACCCCCAGTGGAACTCTGGTGGAACTGCAACCAAATTCGGCACAATGGGGCTAAATGGGGAGTGGAAAGGCTTTCCGTAGACGGAGTAACAGAGTAGAAAAAAAAACAAAATGAATGGTAAAACTACCTGGCTAAAATACAAATGCCACCTGCTTTTTCATTAGTCCAAATAAGTACCAACACATTCACATATTTAAAAAAACAAACAAAAAATATGAGCCCTTTTATATGTGGAAAATATGAATCTGCACTCTATTTAAACTTTTCCACATTTGTATTGCTGTAAATGCTGCACAGAATGAAGCTCTCATGTAAACAATGAGAAGGCATATAGTAGGAACTATTGAGGGAAAGAAAGAAAGTGGGAAGGAAGGAAGGAGAGAGGGAGGATGACGCGCTAGCAGAGAGAGGTCATGTTCCTGTACGTCTGTGACCTCAGGCAATACTATACTGTGCATTGTAAGTCATATACCTCTCCTTTTTCTTCCTGTTTTTCTCCATCGCACCCACTGGAAACTCCTGTTCCTCCTCATCTCACCTTCCTCTCCTCCTCTCTCTCGTTCTCTCTCTGTCTCTGTCAACAGCTTTTGTCCCCCCCCCCCCTTTTAAAAAAGTGGATGAAAGACTTCTATAGAACTGAGATGGGAATTCTTTCATGTGTCACTCTGGAAAATGCCTCAGGCTGCACCTTGTATGCACACACATACACCAGCAGCCTCCATGTATTCACACACTGCACGGACCTACAAACACACACATACGCACACTTGTATATGCCTGAACACACACAACTATAACATAACAAAAAAAAAAGATTCATGTGCAAAACATCGTATATGCATATGTGCAGAAGAAGTGTGCACAGAGCCATGCAGGAACTTTAACACCCACGCCCATGCACACAAACGCGTCCATAGAGAATGCAGCCAGGGCACACCCTATTCTCTGTCCATCTGTGTAAATACATTAACTTTGAAGTGTGTGTGTGTGCATGCGTGTTACTACAAATCTTTCCAGCATTCTCACTTCATTCTTCCTCTCGTTACTTTACTAACACAACAATCACTTCCAGGTAGACAAATGGCAGTTTATTGTGAATTGCGGAGAAGTGTGAAATCAGCTAACTTGTTTTTCTGTTATCATTTTGAGCCGTAACTGTAACGTTTAAAGATATATAGGTAAACGCGGAGGTCCGAACTATATGACTTTTCTGCTGTGCTTACAGTATTTTCCATATTGTGTTGCTTTTCTAGCGTAAAATCAAGTGTTACAAACACTGCCTGCTAGTTTGGGTGGCGTCATTTTCTCTAGCCTGTGGCCCAACAGGTAAATTAGTGCAACGTTTACACGTGGCTATTTTCATAAACTGACATTTCACCCTCTCAGTTTTCAAAAATAACATCGTGCACAGCTGTCAGTTTTCAGAAAAGTGTTCGTTTACATGTACCCGTGTATATACGCCACCAAGAGCACGCCAAACCTGTAGGTGGCAGTGTAACGAGAAGCTCAAGCCCATGTTAGTTAGCCAATCAGAATCCCGAAAATGGCAACAACAGCAACGAATCACTTCTTCTCTCTTCTCTTCCTCACTTCCTCGGCTGCCTAAACCTCCGTTTGTCTCAGTATAGGTGCAAACGTGCAAACAAAGTTTTTCAAAATCTCCACTCTGGCCGGAGTTTTTAGAAAGAATCGTTTTCAGAGGCGAATTCTCCGTTTGCGTGTAAACGAAGGGCACAAACGAAGGGAAATGTCTCCATTTTTCAAAATAACCATGTACGTGTAAATGGGGTAAAGGTCTCCGACCTAATTTTAGTCAAAGTGTGTTGACATACGAAAGCATCAAATGTGCATTTTAGATGAATGTGATGAGAGTACTTTAGGTCTAGCTGTTCCTCGTCCTTGTCCGCTCAGCGCCGTTAAATTGTCTGTTCGGGACCCAGAAGTTATTGTAAACAACCATTGCGTTTGGGTCTATAGAAAATTGCAGATTTAAGCTGCACTTCGAAAACTTACCAATCAACACATTACAGTACAAGTCGTTTGCTCAAACCGTACAGTCAATCTTCTTATCCAACTCTCAGCAAGAAAGCAAATAAACATATTTCCAAAAAACGCACACCTGAGACATTGGATGCAAGCCCCTGGTCTCTGGTATCAAAGTTGTTTCCCCTATAATTGTAAAGGGAACCGCCTTCGTTTTTTTTAAATGCCAAAAAATGATGGCAAATTTCTATTGTGTTTATTCATTCTGCAGCGTGAACCGCCATGAACTTCAATGACGTACTGTCGCAAGTGCCAGATCTAAGCAACTGTCTGAGGTAAGTTCACGTGTGTAACAGCAGGACAGTCGAGTGTGTTATCTAAACTGCTAAAATCAATTGAAACGTTGTCGGTAGCCTAGCAGGGCCATAGTAGCCATAAACGACACTGGCTCTAGCCGTTTGCTGCTTCCTGTTTGGTGCTGGAGGGAGCGCACCCCATTAGTTGTTGACAATGTTCTAGGGGTGTGACGAGACACTCGGCTCACGAGACGAGACACGAGATTGGGTTCACGAGAACAAGACGAGACGAGATTTTAACACTGTTTTCAAAAAAACTTCAGTTAAGAAATATGACTGGAAAAAAATGTCTTCACTCGGAGAACCAAGGCTACAACGTAACCAAGCATTTCATTGTAGCGGTAAACGAGGAAGAAGGCTGCTCTTGTATTGATTTATTAATTTGATGAATATTGAATTTCTCATTGTTTAATATCATTAAAAGTAAAGTTAGATTAGCTGCTTGCTTGCTGTTTGTAGAGCGAGAGTGAGAGAGGAAGAGAGCGGCCGTACCCTCTCTAACTCTGGGTTTTACCGGCAGCTTTTTACTATTGCAACTCCGCTACTGCTCTGCAAAAGTGAACTCAGAGTCAACTTTGGTGAACAGGCAGGGGATCTTATATGCTAATTTAGAGGTCCAAGCCAGACTCATCTTCGAAGCCAGATGTATTATAAGACCAACTAGGCCAGACTCCGTCTACTATCTGCTGCTCTGCACTTGTGACCGATATCGCCAGACAATTTTGACGAGATCTCGTCACACCTCTACAACGTTCACATTCATTTAACTTCACTGCCAAGACTTAAAACTTACGATAATATCAAACACGTTTGATTTTGTCGGAACATCAAGACAGGATAAAGACTGACTCAGACTGAGTTTTATGACCACCAAACGATTGAGACGACGGGAGCACGCCCCAACTCTAGCAAGACTCCCAGGATTTCATTCTGATATTGGAAATTAGTCCGCGACAGTGGAATCGCTTGAAGTCGTTTGGTGTAAGGTCGGCATTAGCTGTGGTTGTATAAAAATATCTTGGGAACAAAACATTGCCAGTGACCATAATCCAAGCAGCAATTACATTTCCTCCCAAAAATAAAAATGCCATTGTTGTGTCTAAATGTACTTAGTAGGAATTAGGGTTAAATATTAACTTGTTTTCTATAGTAATTGTGGACGATTCATAACAGAGAAGTAACTTGTACTACATTTCTTCCTGGATATGATCCTGGAACAACAAGAATAAATGCTGGTTCAAGGACACGAGTCTTTCCTGTTGGACCATCTCTGGGCATGTGAACCGTTTTTTTTTCTTCTTTTTTCTTCCCGTGTCTATCAGAGTGACCCTGAAGCTTCAGGCTTCATATTTATTAATGTCACTGTCTATTTTCTTCTTCTTCTGCCCCCACGTTTACCATAGAAGGCCACAGTGAGCTGAGGTCTCAGGACCTCCTAAATCTTGTTTAGACAGACAGACTTTACTGCCATTTGAAAAAACGTGCATGCAAGCGCAAAAACCAGACACAGCCACCGCCACCGCCGACAGACATACGCACATTCACATGAATATTTACTGAAATGCTTCAAGAAAATGTATCAAAGCTACCGCTCGCACATGCTGTGCAGATAAATCACTCAGAGCCTGTACCCACGCACCATTACTCATTGACTGCTCTCTGGGCTCAGAAATTGAGAACAAAAATCCCACAGAAAATGTTGCTTAAATGATGTTTTATGGCCCAAAAAAATGGCTTGCAGGCCCTCATCCTTTTCCAATTGGGCTTTAGAATCATTATGAGATAACTTTATTGTCTGACTCATAGGTGATTTTCATCCGCAAGCTGAGATGATTATAAAATGATGGGGAGATATTTTAGCCATAATTTTGTTTCCCGCAATTATTTTATATCCAGCTCCAATATGTTGTGATAGGATCCAACTTTTCTTTTTTTGCACGGCACTTTTAACTAGATAAAGTGTCTTTTGGGATAACTTAAGTATTGTATGGTGGGTGAGTCTGGGAATTGAAAATCCTGTCTGATCTTAGAAATAATTTCCAGGGTTTCCACTGGGTCTTAAAAAGTCTTAAATTTCAAAATCTAAATTTTAGGCTGAAGTATTGTGTTATAGGTCTTAAATCATTTAAAACGGGTCTTAACTTTCCTACGTCCATGGAACGGTGCCTCTAATGCTCTTTTTCATTTTTAATTCCGTGGTGTTGTAGTTCTTTCTTTCAGTGGTGCAAATATAATTTTCTGTATTACAAATACAAATAAGACCAACATGCAACTTATATTGCAGCCAATCAGCTTTTCGTGTGATTGGGGCGAGTCTCTTTCAGGTTGTATAACAGACAACCTATAAAACTGATTTTATTCTTCAGCTATGGGGAAATGCAAGTTTAGTGAAACTTGGCTTGAAAAATCTGAATTCCGGGCTTAGTTGATGTTGTGATAAAGGTCTTTAATATCATTCATAATGGTCTTAAAAAGGTCTTAAACATGCAGAAACTCTGATATCAAACCAATCAGTTTTCCATTAACCAAAAGTTTAGTGACTTTGATCCTGCTGCACAACCTAAAAATACATATTCATCACTATTGGCTCCTAATGGTCCACATCTGTGACATTATGTGTTTTCTCAAAAGCAAGTAGCCGCTGAACAGAGTTCAGGTGATGTGGCAATTCCTCAGTTCCTGTAGCTGCTGGCTCCTTAAAAAAATCCTGTATTTTATCATCAACTTATTCATTTACATTTATCACACTAACGTCTCAGTTGAAACAGAGATGATTTTTTTTTTTTTATGTTAAAGTGCAACAAAAAGCACATTTGTAATGAGCAGGGTATGCTGGGTATCGTTACAAACATTTCGGTATCGATACCGTGAATTCGACACCTGTTTCTAAACGATCCTTTTTTTTTTATGTCAATTTTATGAAATCCATTTGATCAAAAAAGAAATGGCATTACACATACAACGGTACACATTTTTTCATTTAATTTTTCAGATTCAAGCCTCTCAAAATACAACAACACGCACACGTGAGCCCCGTCTCCCTGTGTAACGTGGAGTTTTTCCTACCGGCCTCTTCGACGTGTAACATTAGACAGCCAACCACTAGCATTATTAGATCTTGGTACAAGCATGCTGCATGCCTATTGGCTCACTGACGCTGATGAGATTTAGTCCTTTGGTTTTGAACTTTGGTATTGAATGACGAGGCATTTTTCAATACTCGATACTATTGGAGGCAATTCGGTCGGTGCCTAAAAAGTATTGAAGTTCGGTACCCAGTCCTAATCATGAGTCAGTCTCTCGTATAATGCATCTACATCCTGGTGAGAAGCTGGTTGACTGTGAGCCTGGCCCCCCCGCTCTGCATCCCTGACTCCTCTATTAGCACCTTCCTCTGGAACTCCTGCAGAATGAGAAAAGTGTGAAGAAAGAAAGAGAAAATTATTAGGATTGAACTGTTTACAGTCAGTCATCTTCAGTCCCTCCCACTGTTTTTGATTGACAGAAGCAATGAATACTTGGCACCAGAGGGACAACTCCGTGATGACGGTTTTGAACTTTACACTTTACCGAGCATGTATTCATTTTGAAGAGCTACTGACAAGGCACCTGAACCAGCGCCTCACCAATGACTGTTAACTGCCAATGCTCTGTAACTTGATAATGACATCCAGGAACTTTGTGTTTGATAAATAGCTCATCTCAGATCTTTTAAAAAAAAAAGCTTTTCTACTCTGCAGGTTCTTTGAAACGTTAGAGGCTTTTTGGCTGCTGAAGCCGTCACTCTGTGGTGTTGAATCTCAGACTGTTACAGTGAGCTGTAGTATGTCAAACAACAGCAGCTGGAAGATTTGTCAGCTGTGTATGGGACATCAACAGTTGGTTTCGTGTGTGTGTGTGTGTGTGTGTGTGTGTGTGTGTGTGTGAGAGAGAGAGTGTGTGAGACATATGGGCGACATATCTCAAAAGACACAAATGTTTTGAGTTAGTTGATAGAGAGTATCAGTAGAAAACTACACTTGTAAAATGTAAGCAAGCAATTTGCTGTATTTTAGCAGAATTGTAAAAGCTGCAGAAAGGCAGGTAACCTTTTTAAAACAATTTAATTACATTGCACTTTAATATCTTTTTATTCCTTGCAAATAATATCATTATCGTGGTATTCGACAATGTTATCACTTATTTTCCTCATATCGTGCAGCCCTAGTGCGTGCGTGCGTGCGTGCGTGCATGTGTGTGTCTTCTTACCCTGAATCTCCTGAGTCTTGCCTGTCTGTCTTGCAGAGTCTTCTCCTGGCTGGAGGTCAGCTTTTCTACATGAGTCCGCCACTGCTGCTCTTTCTCCTGAAGCACATATAAAGCACAACCTATGTGATCAGGACTCAGACATTATTTTGCAGCTGCACACCAGCTTTGGGCAGAAAAATAGCAAGTTGACAAAAAACACCCACAATCCCTCACACCAAATCCTTTGTCATATCCTAAAGCTGTGTAGGATAATTGTGAATGTTGCAAAGTTCCCCTGGTGCAATGCAATAACAGTACATACATTCTGCTGGGGCTGCACCTCTGAGCCTGGCTGTGGAGTGCTGGCTGTGTGTATCCCTGACCTCAAATTGGACTCGGTATCACTTTCTTGGTTCCAGTTTCCTGCTGAGTGTTTGTATGTATAATTTTCAACTGAACTGTGTGTGGAAAAAAAAAGATAAATCTTTTCGGCTTGTGAAAGACTTCAGTTCAGATGGGATACATGTGAGATGGCCGAGGCCAGAGGCTCTCAACGGACAGCGCCTGTCATCAATTAACATTTTGTGTGTGTGTGTGTGTGTGTGTGTGTGTGTGTGTGGTGGGAGCAGAAATATGCAGAGGAAGTTGATGTGAGCAAGGGAGGCATTTAGTTTAATGTCAGTTCAAAGACGAAGACATGCTGACACATGGAGTGAAGGTGAAAGCAGTTAAACCATTACCTCCCCAGTTACATGCTGAACGAACACACACACACACACACACACACACACACACACACACACACACACACACACACACACACACACACACACACACACACACACAGACGAACAATCAGGACATTCTTTCCAAAAAAAGGCCTTGAGTTGAAAATGAGCATTTGGACTTTGAATGATTACATTCATGTTCCATACACATTTGTTCGTCTTCATGGTGTGTGAAGCGGGAGTAGCACACTTTGAGCAAATTTCCTCAAATTGACAATCACTGACAAATTGAGAATTAGCGTTAATACTTGTTTCCTGTCTCTGATCCAATCACGACATCATGTCGGCAATTTTCCATCTGGCCAGTGGTGTTGGTTGTGGAGTATTGTGAGGGTCTCAGACTGAAAATCTGTCTGCAGAGGAGTGAAAACTTCACACCAGAGCCACAGACAGAAGATAATATTGATATGACTCCACTGTTTAATACTGTGGACACACTTTTGGGGGATATTTATTTGGCTACCACGATTTTTTTTTTTTTAATTTTTTTTTTTTTTTATGTAGCAGGTTCATTTCCAATGAGCCCAGTTGCAGTTGATCTAATTTGCATAAAGTGCAGCTAAGTCAGAGATATTGCTGGGCTGTTTTTTGTGCAAGCCTGGAAAGCAGAGGAGCGCAAAAGAAATTGTTCTCTGCTGCTGAATTGAGAATGTTTTCTGAAGAAAAGACGCTTTAGTAGTGCATTTGTGCAGAGCAATTTGAAATGGAATCACATCAAATTGAAATTTTGACCCCATGAGTCAAGTCAGAGGATCACCAAAATATTAGGGATTCATCATCTGGGAACCATGAATGTCTTTACGAATGTTTGTCCCAATCCATCGTGTAGATGTTGAGAGAGTTCACTGTAGAAATGAAAACTTTGACCTGCTGATGGAGCTTTAGGGGATCACCAAAGTCATTAAAGTTCATTTTCTGGCCACCATGGATATCTGTATCCAAATGAATGGCAGTCCATCCAATAGTTGTTGAGATATTTCAGTATGGAACGAAACGGTGGCCCTCTCAACAGACCAACATTGCTCTCCGTGGAGCCACACAGCTAGCGCGGTAACTGGTAAAACATTGTCACGTCGAGCTGCAAAGATTCATCTATTAGTTGTCAACTGTTAAATTAATCGCCAACTATTTTATCTCTTTATTTTTTTTAACCAGTAGTCAATATCCCCCCTGTGTGTTTATACAGCAAGAGTCCAGTAAGACCAAATCTCATCTCCAACTTGAACTTTTGAGGCGCAAGGAAAGCTTTGTTTTCAGATTGACGTCTGGGCAGTTTGAGGTTTTCAGGGACCAACAAAACACAAGTCAAAACTACAACGTTTTCAGGCAGTTCCAGTAGGTTTCAGTTCACTGCTTTAAACTGGGGATACATATCATCTTGAGATGTAGCTGGTTTATTGTACTCTTATTGGTCAGGTCCAGTACAGGTAAAGGTTGTACCAGGATTCTGTTACTGGTACAAAACTGTTCATACACTAAGTTTTTTTTGTCACTGGAAATGTACTGTATATACTCAGACTAAAGACAAGAGATGTTCCAAAGAATTCCGAGATTCATTTGTGGAGTCTGGTGTAGAAGTAAGGATGCCCAGAAGGCATGGGATCCCATCACCAGTGCTTTTATCACACTTTAAATGGCAGGTTTGCAAAGAAATATCTCTGGTTGGCTGGAAACCTCCCAAATAATTAAGACTTTAACCAAAGTAGTTACACAAAAATGTTTTTCTTTCTTCTTTTTTAAATCACTCTGCACAATGTGGGTATGGGTTGGTTTAGTTTCTGAAGAACAATTTTTAGGCATTTCGCCTCACTGCCTTTCTTCTAGAGAACAACGTTGGAAATTGCATTAAACTGTACCCTGGTCACATAATGGTGTGTGTGTGTGTGTGTGTGTGTGTGTGTGTGTGTGTGTGTGTGTGTGTGTGTGTGTGTCACTGTTTATGCTGCTTGTATGCATCTACGATACACGCATATGTGCATTTGGATGTGTGTGAGTCAGAGTGCACATGTCAAGGGTCTTACTCGTTAGTTGTGTGTGTGGTTAGGGTTCAGCGGAAAGTACATTCCACGCTGAGGTAAGCGTGACTGTCCTATCTATCAGGGTAAATGTTGTCATCAGCTTCCCGTGTGTGTGTGTGTGTGTGTGTGTGTGTGTGTGTGTGTGTGTGTATATGCAGCGGAAACACTGACAAACAGCCCATGTCCCTTGTTGACCTCACACACTCTTGTCAGAAACTAGGCGGCTGCTGAAACACCCACAGCTGTTTTATTTTTGTTTGTGTGTCTGTATGTGTGTGTGTGTGTGTGTGTGTGTGTGTGTGTGCATTCCATGTCCATGAGGGTGTCCATCTGTTTTGACAACTGTGTGTGTGTGTGTGTGTGTGTGTGTGTTTGAATAAATGTACTCCTTTTTAAAATGCGTGTTTCTCCTGCTATTGTGTGTGTGTGTGTGTGTGTGTGTGTGTGTGTGTGTGTGTGTGTGTGTGTGGTGCCGTGAAGTGTGAGTGAGGTTTGGTGCAGCTAATAAGCCCGGCAGCCTTGACAGAAGGCCAGAGTTGTGTTTTCCCGATCTGTCGTTTCCATGGAAGTGAATCTGATTTTGCCCTGAGCAATGAAGTCAACCTCTGCGGTAAATTAACACTCATCGACCCAGTGTCACACTGCTGCCTGATTGTTCACCTCGCTGTTTCCAATAGGCTGATTGTAACAGCATGCTCTCATGAAATGTTGAGCACAGCGTCTTTAAAATGTGAATAACGAGCTCCGTTCACAGAAAAGATTAAGCGGAGGGAAACGCAAACGGACAGAAAACTCTGTTTAACATTTTGTAATTGCTAATAGAGAAATTACTGAAACAATACGGGATGCTGCTGGCTGAGTTTAGGCAAATCTGGCATTAAACAAAAATGCAGCCAAAAGGATTTGAGAGGTTTTCTTCTCATCAGAGCTTGGCTTCCAATAAATACTGCTGACAGACAAGGATGATCTGTCATTACACCAATCAGCTCATTTTACTCCTGCTTGGCTGCCAGGTGCAACCTGTGTCTGGGTGTGAGGGGTGAGCGTGAAAGTCTGCACGCATGCATTGGCAAGAGTTTGTCCTCGGGAGAATCCAACGGAAGCTGCTAAGGCTGAGCTGTGTCATTTAGCAGAAACCTTCATGCTGAGAGCAAAGAGGCCATTTGGTTTTACAGATGTACAGACTTGTAGAGTGTACATGTGTGTGTTTGTGTGTGTGTGTTGTCACCTTCTTGCTTTCTTCTATTTGTTGTAGGCGCTCTTTTTCAAGCTGCTCCCTCTCCAGTCGCCGCCGGATCTGAAACACACACACACACACACACACACCATTTGTATTTTCTGTGTAATAATAGTGGGTTTTATAAAATGTAGAGACCTTATCTCTTACCCTCTCCTCCTTTTTGTCTCGCCAGTCATCCTCAGAATCTCCGTCTCTTTCCGCTGTTACTTTTGTCGTCTTTTCTGACATTCCCAGAAACGCATAGTCCTCCTCCTTACACAAATCTCTCATTGACTAGAAGCAGAAAAACGGCAATTCATCAAATGGGATACTTAACATCTACTTTCTAGATTCATATTGTCTTTAGCCCTTATCTCTACTGCACATGTCAACCGCCGTTATATTGGCTATTCTGATTTTACATTGTATAACCAACCGGTGGGGCGTACCAATATTTATGCAAACTCTTCTCAGAAGTTTGCTCAGCCACCCATTTGAGGCATAGGCACTTCAGGCTACACAGCAGTGAAATGTCAATCAAAGGCAAATTTATAAACTTTATAAACAAACTGAAAAAGCAAGGCGGCCATGACCATCGTGACCCCCGTGAAATTCTTGCCCTGGTGGTGACAGACAGCATCATCTACAGTTGTGAGTTGTTGTACACAGGAATGGCATCATATCAACAAATGTTAATGTCCTGGAGTGACGTCCAAATCTCAATCTAATTGGGTATTTATGGCTGGACTTGAAAAAAACTGTTCACTCACTGTCCCCATGCAACCTGACGGGGCTTGAACTTGAGCAAAGATGATAGGGGGGGAAATTGTAGTGTCCAGATGTGAAAAGGTCATGGAGACTTATCCACACAGATGTGCAAGGTGCCTCTACTCAATTCTGACTTGGAGGGGGGGGGGAGGGGATACTTGCAAATGAGTATTTTGTATATCATATTTTGAATCAGTTGAGATCACTTTGTAGAGATGTTAAAACATGAAAATGTCCAACCCGGGTGAATAACTTTTTTTTGGCATTGTACAGTATATGAAAATAAGGCCTGAACATCAATCAACTTGAGAGATTGGATTTATTTGGATTAGGAAGAAAGGAAATACCTGATTTTTGTTAACCCTTGTGTTGACTTCGGGTCACATTGGCCCGTTTAAAATTTTTGTTTTATATCAGAAAATATTGTACGTAAAAATAAGCGCTGAAAATGTGTAGAAGAAAAATTTTAAAATTTAAAACGTTGGAAAAAGCAAAAACAAATTGTGAAAAAAGGCGTCACAAATGTCAGAAAAAAGTGTTTTTTTCAAGGTTGAAACGAAGACAACACAAGGGTTAAAATGTCAATGCCCCCATCCGTAAAGGGGGTCAATGAATAGTTTGATGAGTTCAAATTGATGGGAAGGGTTTGGTTCCATTGAAAGATAGGCTTTTCGTCGAAGAATTTCTGCACGGTTGATGTGATCGATAAGGAATGAACACATGAAGGAACTTGCTAAATGACTGTATACTTGGGGGGTTTTAATAACTGCAACCTTATCTCTGTTTGTCTTTTAGAGTCATGTTGTTGCCATGGTTCCAGCAGTTAATAACGTACCTTTGACATGGGAATACCTTGGAATTTGTTCATGTGTGTCATCTTGATCAAGGACAGGTCTGCTGCTCATGACACACAAATATCCAGAGTTTAAATTACGGCTTTTACATCACAAGTTTAAAAAATATGTCAGTGAGGAATTTACATTTGCTTTGTTAAAGTTCACTTCATTTAAAAAAAATAAAAAATAAAATAAAATCATAATAATAATATCTAATAACAAAGAACATTTACTCACCTGTAGGTGAATACTGACTGTGTCCACTGTGGTGATCAATACTTGTTGCTTCCTTCTGCTTATGCCCTTTGTCTTTAATGTCTCATAGTAACACAGATCCTTCCTGCTTCTTTCTCCAGCTTAGAGTCCCAACAGAAAGTTTTGGATCAGAGTTATAAATGTTCTTATACAGTGACGGCGTGCACCCTACATGCTAGCTATTTCCACAGTGCAGTGGCAGAAGTGCCACTGCCCTACTAATAGCGTCGAGAAGCCAGAAGAGCATAATGGATAGTTCGGAAGCCTTTTCAGTTAATTGAGATCAGTACGAGGCTTCAGGTCAATGTATCTCAACCTTTACCAATACCAGGAGGCCCGATAGGAGTTGTGTGTGTCACCTGGCTATTGAGCTGCTAACCCTAAAATAGTTTGAATTCAATTACATTTTATTTTTAATGTCAAAGCATAACAGACGTTGTCTCAGGACACTTTAAGGATAGAGTAGGTCTAGACCACACTATAATTTACAGAGATCCAACAATTATCCCCAAAAGCATGCATTTGGTGCGACAGTGGTGAGGGAAAAACCTCAGGCAGAATCTGTCTCTTGATTGGGCGGCCATTTGCCGCGACCGGTTGGCCGCCTGGGTTTTTAGATTTGTGGTGCAATGTTATATATTCTAGAAGCTGTTTTTCCATCCAGAAAAATTCAAAACTATGGAAAGCAATAAACAATAAATGTAACCACTAAAAAACTTGACATTTTTGGAAACACCCTTATTAGCTTTCCTAATTAAGACGCATACACATGATCAGCTGTAAAACCGCTCTGCGCTGGCCGTTCCATTGTTTTCCTATGGGGAGAGCGGTGCCGCCCAACTAGGGGGAGTGCTACCCTGGGCGTTGCGCACTGCGGAAATGCCACCGAGTGCTGCGCTCAAAGTTCAAATTATTTCAACTTTGACCTCGTTGACACTTACCTTTCAAGGCACAACCAATTCAGAAGCAACGATGACTTGTACCTGTGCTGCGCTTTGCCTCTCTGCTCTGCGCGCGGATCATGTGTAGGCGGCTTTAGAGTTAGACGAGAAGATTGATACCACTCATTCCTTCATGCTAAATAAGAAGCTACATAAGAATAATCCAGTTAGCTTAGCATAGCCATTAAAACTCGATAATAAGTGTGAATAGAACAAACACGATATAAGATGTTTATTAGTGAGCTTTGGAGGTACTGTAAGGCAGATTTGGTTGAACTAGGCTTGTTGTCTCCCCCTGTTTCCAGTCTATATGCTAATCTAAGCTAACCGGCTACTGGTTGTAGCTTCATATTTAGCGTGAAGACATGCGAGTGCTATCAATCTTCTCATCTAACTCTCCGGGTGATATACTAAGTTTTTAGGTTTTGTTTCAACGACTTAATTTTGGTTATTTTATGTGCAGAGTTGCATAATGTCACAGTAGCTTAGAGCTGAGCAATATATCAATATTATATCGATATCGTTATATGAGACTAGATATCGTCTTAGATTTTGGATATCGTAATATGGCATAAGTGCTGTCTTTTCCTGGTTTTAAAGGCTGCATTACAATACAGTTATGTCATTTTCTGAACTTACCAGACTGTTCTAGCTGTTCTATTATTTGCCTTTACCCACTTAGTCATTATATCCACATTACTGATGATTATTTATCAAAACTCTCATTGTGTAAATATTTTGTGAAAGCACCAATAGTCAAACCTACAATATCGTTGCGGTACTGATATCAAGGTATTTGGTAAAAATTATTGTGATATTTGATTTTCTCCATATCGCCCAGCCATACAGTAGCTTAGTAAATATTCAGCTTCAGATTTATTCCCCTCTGGGATCAATAGAGTTCATCATGTCCTCTTATTTAAATTAATAGCACTGTCAGCAGGCTGCTAATAAGGAGCCTGGCAGTCACATCAGCTGCTGGTAATGAATAAACCGTAGATGTTCAGAGTGTTTCCAGTGAACTCACTCCGTCAGCGCATTGACACATTAATGAAAACACGTATGGGAGCTGTTACAATGCTGCTGGATCAGATCAGTTCACCAGGCCTGGCCAAGAGGAGTCAGAGTACAGTGAACCCTCTGACTGGGTTGACATGTAGTTTCCTATCCATTTAGTTATATATTTTATACAGTAGCACAGCACATTCATGATGACGAGCAGACCTTATCTATTTGACTGGATTCCATCATAAAACAATGTTTCATACTTAAGGAATTACACTTTAGATCATACATAAAAACCCTATTTGGTAACACTGTTTTTCCTTTAACACAAAAAATATTTCATACATGCAAAATACAAAATGTAAAAACAATACAGATTTCATTATATTAAATTTCATTATAAAATAACAGTAATAATAAAACCTTTTTGTTATTTGGGTTACATCAAATGGAGTATAGTGTACAGTACAGTGATAAGTTAACTGTAGAGTGCATACAGTATGATTTCTTGTATACACTTCATTATATACGGTATATTGTTTTATATTAACATATTGTAACGTCCCATATAACAACGTAAGTTTTCTTTTAGACCATTACCTATGTTTTGTTCATTGCAAATCATTTTACAATAATATTACCGGAGCTGCATTAGTCTCAGTTGCACAGTGGTTTAAAAAAAATTTAATTTTTTTATTCATACTTCTCATGGAGCACAGTAAAAAAAAAAAAAGAAAAAATCATAAATTACTGGTGTGTGGTGTTATGCTACCTGCTGTGGCAAAATGCGAAAAGGAGTTAGTTCATGGCTGACTATGTTCCAGGGGTCCAGCTCCAGACCAGCGGCAGTGGTGTGGTTAACAAAAGGTGGTGTTGTTGGGGGAAGTGAGAGCAGAGTGTGAATGGGAAAACACAGTATAAAGTAGACTGTGAAGGTGGATGTTATGTACAGTGTTTGTTCTTTATTAGGTGCAACATTTTCAGCCTCTAGCTGTAGAATGACGTATGTTAATTTCACGGTAGCTATACATAGGTTTTGATAGGTTGTTAGCCCCAGAACAAACGCCTAATGAGAAATCGCGGAACTCTGGCAGGCCTGGGAACCATATGTGTAATGTCCTCTTTAGTGCTAGTGTGTGTACATGTGAGCCCTAAACACATGATGCTTCAATTAAAGCCATGCTGTGACATTCAAAACATGGTCAAAACATTTAGTTAGTAAATCAAAGATGTAATGATTTCGCAGTACTTTAACGGTCAAACATGCGTGATGATCTGAATTAGATTGAACTGTTCATTATGTACAGTAGAAGTCTGCAGCTTCCTAAACTGTTTGAACACAACATAAGGATACAATAAGCAGGACATCATAAATGTTACAGTACATCTTAGAATGTAGTTACACTTGAAGTCTAAAACCACAAAGAACACTTATGGCCTCCACATGTTTTCAAAAACACAGACAGGAACACACTTTCTGACTATGCCACATCACCTCACACAGCCTTACCGCACCTTCAGAGCGAGTAACAAGCTGTGATCTTTGACCTTTGGTCCCTGAACATCCTCGATACTCGGACATCACTCATCAGCTGCCTGCACATAACAGGAAACATCGCTGGCCTTTCAATGTTTCCCCCAGCAAAATGGATGAAATAGCCCTTTAGCAAACCATGAACATTTATTATACATGTCATGTTTTTTTTGTTATTTTAAATCTGAATCATTAGAGGTTGTATTCTAGACGCATCTTGTCATTATACTTCACGTTGCACAGAATATGGTGTTAAGCTCCATATATGGCTTTTGTATTCAGTCACTGTCATTGCCACCCCATTGGTGGACTCATGCCACTGTAATCCATTTGTATTAACACAGCTCTTCACATGGTCTTATTTGGTCATGTAGGGAAAATTGCAGAGAATAGTGTTACTTCTGTTTTGGCTTCATCTATAAAAGTAGGTTAGTTAAAATGTAGTCTGAGTAACTGTTACTAACTTTAATTTTTAAAAGTTTTACTACAAACTAGTAGAACAATATCTTCAACGTGACCCGTTATGTTAATTATGGCGAGGTACATTAATGCTGACCATAATAATCCATAAGGACGTGATCCTTAATTTGATTTCATTGTCGTGCATTTGTACGCTTCCCTAATACTGTGGCTTTATTTCTTTTCTTCTGTTCCATTCTCACAACTAAATGTGATTTTTGTTCTTTACTCTGTAACGGATGTGACTTGAAATGTAGCAAAGTACAAAACTTGTGATGAAAAGTACTTTACCCAATCTCTGAGGGTAAGTGAAGTCATCCTGCAAAGGTAACTCATTTGAGAGCTCAGCTCTCTCTTTAGCAATTTGCTGAATTCAGTTAATAATTTACTATTTTGTTCACTGTGGGTGGCTTTAGACAGTGCAAGAGAGGACTGTCATGTACTGATGTGCTAGGAAAGAAAAGATGTAGACATCTTCTCTGACATCTGTTCTTACCATAGAGGGACGAAGCAAACCTGGATGGCTATATAGAAGACAGCAGCCAAAAATCAACTGTGTTAAAATGAACAGGACTTAGCCTAGTTCTTAAAGTCAGATTCAAATTGGATTCAGATATTTTTTGTTCCTTTTTCCAGAGGTCTCTGACCCTTCCTGGCCCATGGTCATGTTATCACCCTAGGTAGGCACAAGAACGTACGGCTGAAGAAACTGAAACCTAAACATTTTAAACTTTTCAAGAATCACAGACACAGAATTGGAAGTTCTGTCAGTTTTTCTGTGATGACCCTGCGCAGCTGCAGATAACTTTTGACAGCTGTGTTATAGATCAGACGAAAAGCATTGTCAAGCCTCACTAAGTGCAGAGGTCTACTAAAGTGACCCAAGAGCAAAGTACATCACAGTTGTGGCACGATGCCTGCGTGACATCATATCCTTTTTTATTCCAAAGATCTAATTTGTTGGGGAAATCAGATGTGGCTGTGGGCTGCTGTGTGGTGACCTGGAGTGACTCTGTGAAAGCTCTTGCCATGAAGGATTCCTAACACGCCTTGTGTCTTAATTCCTGATCCCTCTGTCACGAAGTTGTGTACCACAACAGGCTTAACTCCTCCTCAGTACCCATTGTCCAGCACAGTTCTAGGCCTCAGGGGACTCAGCTCCACCCGCGGGACACTCATTGTAGTGCAGATGTACGTATGTGTTAGGGTGTGTAAGCCCACATATAAGGACCGTCGGGGTCTTGAACTTCCTTCTTTGTCTTTTTAAGGTGTGTACATGTGTGTTTGTGGGCGCAGATCCTGTTATGTTATATAGGAGACTGAGTAGTAGTAGTAGTAGTAGAAGTGTTGTGACCGTTGTTGGCAGTGACACTGTTTGGACAGTCCCCTGACCTCAGTCTCTCTTTTCGGCGAGCAGTGTGTGTGTGCATATTTGGATGTGGTTGTATACATACTGAATGCACAAGGCTGTGTTGAACATCAGCCCAATCCCTACAGAAAAACACCTGGGTTTGCACCAAACGTGTGTGTATGGGCATATATATATTTTTTTTTTGTTCAAGACATTGATTACATTCAGAGAGTATGATTTGTGCTCAAAGAGTTATGACTGCACAAACATATTCCAACATGAGGTAACACAAGACTAAACACACCTGAACATGTCTAATTTGCCTGCCAGCTAAATAATTTCTTCTTAATATACTTCAGATGGGCATGACACATTTGGAAATGTTTTAGGAGGATCACATCTGGCAACTAGCTTGGCTCTAATTTAAAAAATTGTAGTAGTCTGGAATCTCTTAGTTCATTTTCGATTCCAATGGTGTGGACCAAAATTCTTCTGCATGCAATTGAACAGACTTACAACCAATCAGGGCATGGAGCTATGACCTACAACCAATCAGAGCAACGAAATGTGACCTACAACCAATCAGAGTAACGTAGTGACGTGGGGGGAGAATGAACAACACACAGCACAGCAACACCATCCCACCATTCCCATTACCTTTTTGGCTTTCCGTCATTAGACTCACACACTGTCTGTTAACGTTACCGATAGACTTCCACACATGCGGCGGGCCCGCGGCCGCTGCCCGGCCACAGCTCGGTAACGTTAACAGACAGTGTGTGAGTCTAATGATGCCCGCTGCTGCGGCCTGCCATACGGGTTGAGCAGAGGTTGCACAGTTTGACCAGCCCTTGCGGCCTCGAAACACTACTGGCCCACCGGGAAAAGCCCTGACTCTCCCACTCATTATGCCAATCCGCTACTGGTTAAGTGTATTACATTGCAATATAAATGAAAACACAACTTCATTTATTAATATCAGGGAACATGCCTGCCACACTTGCAGTTACCCGGTAACTAGACCATCAACTACGCTGTCCTGATGGAGCTCCACGACCAGCAGCTCGTGGTGCTCTGTACCCAGCGCACAGTCATCTTTTCTGGGGAAACTACAAAAATGGATAAATTCAAACAGGTTGTGTCTAGGGTGTGAAGGGTCTGCAGTGATGTTACAAACAGGTGTATAATCCTGGGGAGTCAGGGCTAGGGCTGAACAATTATTCACAATTTTCTTGAAATCGCAATATGGACTAGTGGAATATCCAAATTGCAGGGGGTGGGGGGCGCAATATTTGCTAAAGGCAAAATATGTGTCAAACCCTGAATGTGTATGAAGTACAAATCATGAAGTATTGTGGTGCTGCTGAGACCTCCGGCATACAAACCCATCCTACAGACTAAAGAAAAAAATCTTTGTTTGGGAAACATCCTCGCATAAATCACAACATAATCACTTACATTTTTTAATGTTTTATATTTTTAATGAAAATGAGAATAATGATACAAAAATGATCATTCTCTCCAACATCGTGAATCATTTCGTAATTGCAATATCAGTCAAAATAATCGCAGTTAGATATTTTCCTCATATCATGCAGCCCTAGAGATTGATTGTAGCATTGTAGAGTGTTTGAAGCAGTAGGGGACTTCACACAGCTCCAGTCATCTGGAGCAACATTATTGTTAATATTTGGACAGAATGTTTAGTATAAGTGATTCGACCTAGCCATTTTGCAAATACAATGCGCAATGTAGTTGAAGTTGCTTTAGTTTAGGCTTGTAAAGCTCAGCTTTTAATGTTATGCTAACCTAACTTTGGCCAAGAAAAATCAAAAACAGAGTTCTTGGTTAACTTTATATCACTAGCTTGTTATGTTTGCATGAAATCCAAGTTTCATACGGTGTTGAATATGGACTGCTCTGCTTATGTCTTCTCAAGTGTCACCCCGGTGGGTGCTTATGCGTTTATTATATGATAAAAATTGCGTGTCGTTATTGGCAAACTTGTAAAAGTATAAAAGCCCTAAGGAATGCTTGTTTTATGGGTTGTTATGACAAAGTAGTGGTCATAGTGAGTGAAAATGTGATCTGACATGGACATTGCAAAATGTGTTATGTATCTGGAATTGTTCATTAGCCATGGTGGATGTTCTGTCATGCTGAATGGTCACAGACACAGATTTTATTCTGGCTCAAACGCTGAAATAGAACTCCTTCTGTGAGAGAAAGGACACTGGATATATCCTGGAATGTATTTGTAAGAAATTAGATGCTTTTGAGGAACCATTGCAACTTTTTCCAGCATAATCCGTTGATCCGAGACCACACTCTGGACCTGTAACACCTGGACTATTTTATTGCTTTTGCTGTGTCTCGGCTCCATTGGTGTTTAATAATTATAACGGTCGGCTCGTTGTCTAGATGCTATCCACATTGTTTTTACATTCATACGCTTAGGCTGTGCGCAAAAACACTTAGGCGCTACGCCTAAGCCATATAATGGCAGGGAAAACCCTGCATTAGACAAAGTTAAGTGTTCGCACAATACAGTAATTTGACCGATTTAAATTAGCTGGATACATGTTAAACGTAATTTGCTTTTGCCAGTGTATCGCCGTATGTACTTCGGCCACAGCAATCCCACCAATCTGTCCTAAAACGTCCCAGTTAGAGAGGAAATGCCGCAAACATATTCTTTGTAAATCTTTGTACAATCATTCCCCAAAAGAACCAAGCAGGCCTGCCTTGTTGCACCATCCAAATGTTCTTCGAAACTTGACATTTTCAGGGTCTAGCTTGCTCGAAGTTTGTTGTTGTTTCCCGAATTAAGGGATTTTGATAAGGCAACACACAGAGGGACATATCCTGGAAATATACTTGATCCAGACTATTTCAACGGTAACCTGGTTACTCTGGATGGATCTCCAGACCTTTTTTGGAACTACTTTCTACCAAAGAAATGGTTCCCATTAAAAATTGACGTGGCATTCCATGGAATATCCAGAGTTACAGGGACTTTCTCTGTAAAAAGGTTTGTTCAACCAATGTAGTCAGTGTATTTATGCTTTCCAAAAAATTGTTTGACCAAAATATAAATCTTTCACTTGCGTGTAAGAGGAAGAATATACATTTTAATCAAGTTTGGTCTGGTAGCCAGGCTCAGTGATTAATGACACCATCCCTCTGTGAACCACAGTGTAATTAATGATATTTCTCATGGTGATCCATCTGTCTTATAGCCCGGAGTTGCCATTTTTTGTTACTTAGGAAGATAAACATGAGGTTTTATGAGCAAAACTGGGGCACTCAAGCTGTGAGAAACCAATGAGGTATTATTTAGAGTGACCGGGTTCTGACTCCACTTCAACAGGGACTAAAATAACATTATGTCAGAGAGTTATGGGAACAGGAGTGCTGTGAAGAGGATCTCTGTGTCTTCGTTGAGGCTGAGCGCTCACATTTCCGTCTTGCACCCTTGTCCCCTGTTAGACATAGGAAACAGACTAGTCCTGTAGGACATGCCACACTGCAAAAACACCTCAAGCTTTTTCTTCACCAAATCCTAATCCCGAGCTGTAAAGATTTTAAAATAACAGGCATACAAAAGGGCTGATTCCATAGAGGGTCAAACATATCATAACACGTTGGAGCAAAGATCCCTGTGAAAACAATTTAGTATTTCATTTAATTTTTCAAGGCAATCTGAGATGTTGGAGGAATCAGCACTTTGGCTTTCACAGATATTATGAAATGAATATGAATTCCCTATGTGCCATAAAGTAGCAGCTAATACGGAAGTGTCCTTTTGCACATTTCTCATTAAAAAATACTTTTTTACTTCTCTGTGGTCAGGAAACTTCCCAATTTGGCTCAAAGCTAATATCATATTTGCCTGCACGAATCTTGCCAGCAGCTAATCCACCTCAATTCCACTCATGCAATCCTTTTTCTCTTGTTTGATAAACTGCGCTGAGGACGGTTGTACTTTCTCTGCTAACCGATGAAAAAGCAGAACATGGTCCTGTACTGGTGGAGTTTGACATAACCCATACCACTAATTAAACAAAGGAAATGCATATTGATTTCAGAAAACAAAGTCTACAGTAGAATCACTTTACTGATTTGAATGACTTCGTTCAGCTCAGTTCAAAGATTCCAACCCACTGACTAGGTTCTTTGTGCATTAGCATGCTAACATCGGCTAATTAGGACTAAAAACAAAGAACAGCTGAGGTGAATGTCATTAGTTTTGTATTGGTATTTTATATTTGGTCATTTGGACTATTGAAAGTTTTACCAGATGATGGTGCTAAATTAAAAGTTTAGGAATCACTGAAATCACATTCTTTTCCCTAGAATCGATATTTTTTATTTTTTTAACCAATGATTCACCTAAATATTGTTTATACAGAACCGCTGAGGGAGATTAATATTATATCTGTTTCCAGCATAACAGACCGAAAGCAGAAAATGCAGAAAATACATGTTCTGTACTTGAAATGCACTGAAAATGAATGACATGTGATGTGCATTCTCTTAGAAAACTACCTTTTTAGAAATGTCTCATGGTTTATTGTCTCTAGAAGTGTATTATTCAACTTTTGTTTTTGTTAAAGAAGGAAAACAAAATCCCAATACTATCAAATCGCAATAAATAAAAATCGCAATACAAATTGAATCGCCGCCCAGTGGGGGAACCAGGGCAGGCCACCGGGGGGGGCAAATCATATTTCGGGGGGGGGGGGCAGTGCCACCCCGTGCCCCCCTTCTAGCCCTGCCCCTGAATGTCTGTCCAAAATGTTGTGCTATATGCAATTTTTTTTATTTATTGCTGTACTTTATCTGTAATTATTCTATGTACTGTACTTGTATAAGCACTGCAGGTTGGTGCAGCATAGTAAAGTGGCTGTGTTGGTTTCTTCAGGATGCATGTTGTGATGTCATGTGAGCGGTCACCGCTGTTGGGTGTCTCATGTTTGGACTATATCTATGACTTGACGAGGAGGACATGAGGACAATCAACTTCATCAATTCCAATCATGACAGTTTTGAAATTGGCTATTTTTCTCCCATAAAAAAGAAAATCGTCTGATGTCAGAAATATAACCTCCGCTCATAATTTCCACACATTTTGAAATGATTTTCATTATGTTCGAAGAACGTCCAGACTTACGGAAATTATTTTTTCATTAGGAATAACCCCTTGAGATGCAGAGATGGGAAGTAACGAAGTACAAATACTTCGTTACTGTACTTAAGTAGATTTTTCAGGTATTTTTACTTTACTATTTATTTTTGTGCCGACTTTTTACTTTTACTCCTTACATTTTTAACACAAATATCGGTACTTTCTACTCCTTACATTTTACAAAAGTGGCTCGTTACTTTAGTTTCAAATAATTTCAGTGGAGTTACCGTTATTATTTTTCGCGTCATCAATACCAAATTCAATCTAATTGGATGGGAATATACGTTGCATTTGACCCACCACTACAAGATGACTCGACAGATTCGGCGGCATTCATTCGCGGAAAATAATTGCGGCTTGATGGCGGTAACGTTACACACACACACACACACACACACACACACACACACACACACACACACACACACACACACAGTACATTGATTAAAAAAAGGTTGTGGTTGTTATGTTAATTATGCCTTGGAAGTTATTCCACAGGTTTTGAAGGGTCTTAGGGTTTCACCCAGCATCAAGCACACACAGACTTTGAGGTATACATGTGATCACTTGCGGTCTCTCTCCCTGTCTGAGATTTGCCTTAATCGCTGAGCTCCTGCTCTCCATGGGAAAGCCTTTTTGCTCAAGACTTTTCACCAGTGTGACAGCTATTTTATAAAGAAAAGTGTATCATATTTGTGTGTAAATATACTGTATCTAAAAACACACGTTTTTTTCACTCACTCACTGTCCTACACACAATTATGTTATGACACGTTAAGCATTACAGATGGTGTGTATATCTGTTCTATACACAATAACGTTATGACACGTTACACTATACAGAAGGTCTGTATACCCTAGTTGCTCCCAAGTTCTTTAAGGGATTCAGGACAAATCCATGCACATCTACAGATTTGAGGGCATACATCACTTCACAAAAAATCACAAAAAATGTAATAGAATGCACATTGAATTTGTAATTTCTCCAACTTGTATAGCACTTCAATTGTAAAAATTGTGAGCCTGACATATTACATGTATTATTATTAGCACTCCATGTTCAAAGATTTACTAGCTGTCAGTTTATTTCTAATACACTGCTGCCATCCGTTAGTTGTACTCTAAAAGTATGCAGAACTTACATGTAGATTCCTTTAAATGTTAAGGGGAAGATTAAAAAAGGAACTGGATCTGTGAATTATCACAGAATCACAATTGAATTCATATCTTGCTACTCAGTCACAATCTTATTAACTTGAGGAGACCTCGAGAAAAACATACATCAAACATACTTACATACTGACAGACAAAAGACAAAGCTCTCCGTTGTGAGTAAAAGCGTTGCCGCTTGTCTGAGAGCAGCGTTCTTTTAAGTTTCAGTCGCATGATTCACCAGAAAACAAGATATTTATTCCTGGAAATATGGCTGCTGCGTGTTTGCATTCAGAATGGGGATTTTACTGGCATTCCTTCTCTGTTGTTCTTATCCCTTCTGTGGAGTTTAGATATTGAATACAACCAATCATTTTCAAAAGCTCCTACTCAATTAGACACTTTACATCTTGAAATGTGGATTCAGCCACATATCCCGGTCAGGCCCTGCAGTATGAGATGAACCCACCTTGAACTTTTTGCCAGAGCAAAACAAAAGCATACAATCTGCACTCTCAAGTAATTTCAAACCATAATATGACCTTGACCCTTCAACACATACAAGAATACCAATTGGGGTCAGTTTTACTGAACAAAAAACATCACACACCATAACTAAAATAGAAAGCTGTCATACTAATTTGATTCGCAGGAAATTCTAAAGTGCTCAGGGGCAAAAAAGAAAGTGCTGCAGAGGGGATCGCACAAAGACTCTTTTGAATATATATTTTTTTACTTTTGGCACATTTGGTCTTAGAGACATGTTTGCTTAGATAAAGCAGTAGACATCCATTCATTGCACTGGAGTCGGATCTGGTGGCGTGACTGATAGTTAGTTCTTAGGCGCCAAACAGCACTGGGGTAAAGAGATGACTGGTTGCCCTGTGGAAAAATGTGTCCCTTTTTGAAAATGAGGCAAAAAACAAGATAAACAGGAAGGCATTCCAGGCACTCCACATTATAAGAACAAATAATAACGAGGAAGGAAATGTTAAAAAGCCTTTATTGTAATGGCTAAGTGTTACAAACGACTAAAGCTAACCTGGGCTAACCCGGGCTAGCCTGGCTGCGCCCTCCTACGTGCTTCGCTCAATTTTCATTTTCCTTCAGTACTACGTCTACGCCGATAGTTGTTGTCGTCTCCCCTCTTGTTAGTCTGGTCCTACCCGACAGTACGTAGGAGGGCGGAGCCAGGCTACCAGAGTGGCTCTGGGCAGATCCAATAGTTTTAAACTTCAACAGAGTACCCGCCTTCAAGGAAGTTAACACTTGTCAATGGAGAGTGGCCAGACTCTCTGTACAAATGAAATGTACCAGAGTCTGGTAGGACCAGGCTAAACCTGGGCTCGTTAAACAACAAAACACAGCTGCTAAAGGTTTACCTTGCCGGTAACCTTAATGGTATTGTCTCCTCACCCTGTGTGTTGCGTTGGAACATGAGAATGAGACCAAATTTAGTTTAATTTGCACGTCTTTCCTACTTCTAGAGGGGACTTTTCCTGTGTTAAACTGACTCACCCAGATACTGCAGGGTTTCACGTCTGAAGATGGATGCTGCTTCTGTGACCACGCCGTAGCCTCACTGCTCTGCGTCCTCTCTTCTCTTCGTCGGCGTCCTCGCCGGACCAGCCCCAGTCCTCCTCATTGGTGTATTTACAAAAGTTGTTGTGTGGGAAAACAAGAACACTCTTTCAGCGTCTTTGTCTTCAGTAGTGTTCTCTGTGCAGAAGTGTCTGGTGTTCTTGTCTCCACACCTGCCGCGTTGGTTAAGTCAGATCAACCAACCCGCCCCCCTAATGTGACGTGTCAGTCTATCCCTGTCAATCAGCTAACCACACCCACTTCTCTTAAGACACTGAACTGATATAACACTAAAGGCTAAATTATGGTTCTGCGGAGGCTCCACGCAGAGCTTCTGCTGTAGCCTACCTAAGTGGCCTGAAGTTGGTACTTGTGTGTTGGTGTGCGCATCGATCTCTTTAAGAAAATAGCAGGGTCGGCATGGAGTGTGTGGTAGAGCAAGTTAGAGAGTGACGGTGATTTGCTTCGGAGCGAGGGATCTAGAGAGGCATAATGGGAGACCACAGTGGGAAATATGTAGCAGGAAAAGATAAAGTGCTCATATTATGCTTTTTGGCTTTTTCCCTTACCTTTATCGTGTTATATATATACTTTTTTGTGCATGTTATAGGTTTTCAAAGTGAAAAAGCCCAAAGTCCACCCCAAAGGGACTTACCATCTCCAACAGAAAACACTGTTCACCAACTGCTCCAAACAGCTCTATTGTAGTCCAGCCTTTACTTCAGAGACAAACGTTATAATGCTCGCCTAGCTGGTAGCGTGGCACGCCCTCATACTCTGTAACTGACTGGCTAGTAGTCCTTACCTAGCTACTGCTCATGTGCGCCTCCCAACAAAGATGAACTGAAGTGAGATGTCTCACTCTGTAGCTAAAACAGAGAGCTCAACACACAGGGTGAAAAGAGGAGCTGCAGCAATGTGCAGTACAACAAAAATATGGTGTTTTCTGAAAATTAAACCATGTAAACCTATTCTGATATAACCTCTAAATACAATTATGAACCTGAAAATGGGTATAATATGAGCACTTTAACCCTCTCTTTGATTTCATGTGGTTTATAGAGAAGGGGAACCAGGAAATGAGTCGAGGGAAATGCGACGCTAACAAGCCACAGTCGGGCTACGTGTAGTTCCAGTTTTCGAAAGGTTCACCTCAGGCTGTAGCGTAGGGTCCGGCGTAGGGTCGGTATCTCCACGTACCTATGTACGTACTAGGGGTGGTACGGTTCACAAAATCCACGGTTCGGTTCGTATCACGGTTTTAGGGTCACTTTTTTCGGTTCTGTACGATTCTTATTTTTTCTTTTAATCTTTAACACTCCAGAAATATACTTCAGCATATGATATATAGCTAAACACACATCAGACTATCTACGACGCTAGCGGATCCTCCAACTCCGGGCAGCCTTCCTTATCTCTCCCACTTAGCATTTCTGCATGTGACGTGACCTGCAACACTCCACACTCCACCTGTGGAACGGTCGGCTCGGCGTCTCTCAAAATCGGACAAAAATCTTTTAAACTGACCTTTTTCAATAAAAAAAACAACAGATTCAGCAACTGAGCCTATTTCTCGCTTAAAATGTTTTTGGAAACACTTTTCGGTAAACAATTTTCGTAAAATACGAGATCGTATTCAGAAGAGACGCCATTAGAGTCCGTTTTGAAATTCGGGAGCAGCAAGAACCACGTGACGCTCGTCCATCCAATCAGCTGCCATGTGTTGCGTTCGTCACGCTCATCCCCCTCGTCATTTCCAGTAAGTGTTTTAACATCGGTGTCGAAAGTGGGCACTACGGCAGTAAGAGGTTAGTGCACATTAACAGTGTACTGACGAACCGTGCGACGCACACACGCTCCGAACCGAGACATGAGAACCGAGCGGTTTGGATGTTTTTTCATGAACCGTACCACCCCTAGTACGTACCCACAGTGTTGATTTAACGCAGAAGCATAAATCAACCTTAAGTCATTGATCCAAACAAGCCAACATGTTTGGATCACTGTAGGTCTTCATCAACAGACAACATGGGTGTGGCCTCCCTTATTTATAGTGTAGTAGCTAGCACAGGCGGTTCTCATGAACCATTCGTACAGATACGTAGCTACCAAAACTAAAGCACTGTAATTTGTATTTATTCCATGTATTTATTGATGTTTGCACAACATTGACTGCTGCTGTATAAGACCGCTCTGATCCATGTAGGGAGGAGGTCAGGGTGGATGGCTGGGTCATAAAACATAGGGCTTTTATAAGCTGGGGAGTGGAGTTTGCATCCTGGGGAAAACACTGAAAAAACAAACAAGACTTTTACCCAGGAAACGCGTGTCCCGGGAGTATTTTAAACCTAACAAGATCTTTTTTCTAATGTTGTTTTGGTGCCGAAACTTAGGCTTGACTGGTCTTAACTGTTACGACCGCTGAAACAACCGGCAGCTCACAGTGCTTTTTACCCGGCTCAAAGTCACCCTTTTGTCGGCTAAACTCAACGAGCTTAGCCGTGTGTGTGTGTGTGTGTGTGTGTGTGTGTGTGTGTGTGTGTGTGTGTTGGACACTGGTTGCCCATCTGATAGGATTTTTGCTTTTATTAGAGAAAGTGATCCCCAGGACCACAATGAAACCCATGATCAAAAAAGTAATCCATTGTGTTACTTATGGATTAAATTATAGTGAAAATAAAGGATTCCCTTTTTTGCTGGGGACCCTCTCTGTCTCTGTCTCTCTGACACACACACCCATAGACCCAGTGGGTGGTCAATGCTGCATTTAACGCCAGATGTTCACACTGCAGGCCTCAGAGACGGCCTCACATCTCATAAAATTTCCCCTGTCAATCACCTCAGTGAAAAGCACCTTCTCATTTCCTCTACTTCCTCTTTTCTTATCCCCTGATGTGTACGTGTGCTCACCATTAAGGGCTCACCCTCTGCTGTGTACACAGCCTCCTTCTCCACCTCCTATTGTCACCCAATTAAAGGTCTCCGTGTGAGACGACTTCTCTTAACCACTGCCAATATCAACACTGAATGTACTCTAGCTAAAAATCCCTTAAGACTATGAGAGTTTTTTTTCCCCTAGCATGATCAAGTATTTGGCAACGCCTCTGTTTTTCTTTTGCCTTCCAATGTCAAGGACCTCTGTCAGCACTAACGCTGTGTGACATGCTGATAGTGTGGAAAGCACATCACAGGATAATTATTGTGTGTACACTTCGCTTTAGAAATATTATTCAAGTTTTGTTTGACACTATAAACACTAATGTGTGGTCGCTTCAGCCTTCTGATTCTGGGACGGCATCAGATATTGATCATTGACTAATTCTTGCTTAATTAGATCAAAATGAGCTGTTTCAAGGGAGAGAGTAAAACAGTGGCAGGAAATGCGACTGTGAATCTGTTGCTGTACAGCTTTGTAAACCCAATTTGTCAATTGAAATGTATCCCCGGCTTGAAACATGCTCATGTCTGCAGCCTTAAAATGATCCAAATTGAATAAACTTGTTTCTGTTTTGCAGCATTATGGGTGATTTATCTCAAAAAGCATTTAAAGAATGGCTCAGCATATCGGTACACAGGTTTAAATATATTGCAGAAAATACCTATTTTGGGCAATACTGTGAGTTGGCCCTCCTGAGGACCATATTAGGACTTGTGTCTTGAAATACTGAGAGTTTAAAAACATGGTGTTAGTGGATCCCTCAAAGCCGTTTTGTGAAATGTCTGATGTTGAATGAAGCACTTGCTCTGGGTACGACCTGGCCCCGTAAAGTACTGTTTAATCCTCGGAATGTCAGTTCTTTTGGCATGATAGCTGGGCGAAATATGTGTTTGACAGGGCTCCCACACGCAACTAATGTCTTTTGAATGTTTGTAGGTTTGAAAACTGTAAACGGGTACAAGTGTTTGAACATTAACGGATGATCTCTGGTATTATCTTAAGACCCAAATTCATTAATTGCATGAGCTGTTACGTCTTACCCGCAATGGGAATATATACCATGCAATGTTTGACATAGGGCCTGTCTACAAGACGGGCAACAATGCAAGTGTTTACAACTTGTAGAGTATAGCTAAGGCTGATGGGAAAGTCTGGTATTTGGTCATAATATAATATTTGGTCAGAAACCAAGATGTGATGCTAAAGGGAAAAGTAAGGGGCTCTCCAAAATCAGTAGGATTTATTCTGAAGGAGACGTGACTGTATCAAATGTCATGGCAATCCCTGTAGACGTTTTACTCTGTAAACTTTCAAATGCTTTCGCTTAATTTGGAGGAAAAGTCCATGTAGGAAGCTGATACAAGAAGAAAATGTGCATCATTATAGCTTTGTGGTGTGGTAGCCATCAACAGACTGACTCATGGGTATTTATTCAGGAAATTTGTAATTAATCACAAACCAACTGACACACAATGAATGTGGGGCCTCTAAGAGTTTGAGGCCCTAGTTGCCCGTTTCGCCCGTTTGATAATTCAGCCTAACACATGCTAGCTTTGACTGCACATCATCAAAGAAGCCATAGTGAATGTGTCAGTCCTGATTTAATTAAATGTTCTGTAAGATCAAAGATAACGGCAGCTTCTTATGTGTCTCTAAAGCACTCCATTATGCTATTAAAATGTCTTGTTTTTCAAGGCCCATTTCATTCATACCGTGATGGCTGTTTTAAAGAATTCCAAGAGGATACCAAGTGCATTTAGCTCTTAATTGACCTGTATTAGTCTTTACAGTTTTTACATACATCAAATTAAAATATCTTAACTTTTCTTGTATTTACTTTCTGCCTTAATCATAGAGTTTAGATTCTCTGCCCGAGCCCAGGCCCAAACTTTACCCACGGGCTGGGTCGGGCCGATATTTTCCGCCGCTATTTTCCGCCGCTATCCTCGGGCCGGGCCGGGTCCTTGATCAAGCATTTGTGTTTTTTTAATAATTACTTCATTAGCCTAATTGGGTGGGGAGAAAGCTATGCCTCTCCAGCTTCTACCGTAGCTCTGGGTAGGTTACATGTTCTGCACTGACTTGAGTGTGAGGTAAACTGTGCTAAATCGTGTCTCCCCCATCTGCAGCACTGTTGTCGGCCAGTGTGTCAGCATGCAGACCGTGGCGAAGGACAGTATTAATTAGGTGATGGAGACAAGAAAGTCTTTGATTATGTTGCTGCCTTGATCTGTTACCCATGCTATTCGGCTGAGGGAGCTATAGGGTCGAGTTTTTTTTTTTTTTACATTTCTTCATTCGGATCCATTTGCAATCCATTCCATTCTAAATAAACAAACACAGTTTACATGCTTTGTCCTTGATGCGATGAGATTTCTGTAGTTCAAACAACTTGGAATTGTAGTTGAGAACGTCAGTTATAACGGCCCACGTATTACTACATTTTCGGGTTTAAATCTGGCTCGGGCTCATAATTATAATTAATGTGTCGGGCTGGGCTCGGACACAACGTGCATGGCTCGGGTAGGGTCGGGCTTGATTTTTTTTTTGGGCCCAATCTAAGCTCTAATTAATCATCAAGCCTCTTGGAGACTCTCCAAATCCACAAGTCGTTTGATAAGTCATTTATCTTTTTTCCTTTTGAAAGTTCGTGACTCTTAAAATATTAGTTCCATAAGGCTTCACGTTTGTTGTTTAATCTTTAATTTCCTGATAAAATAACCCAACATTCACACTTGACTTTCAACAATCACACCACCGCTGAATGCAGCTTGATAATGACACCTAAGAAGAAAAACGTGCTTTGTTTTGGAAATCACCACCACCATCGTATGCAGTGAATTCCAGCCACATCACTTCAAACATATTTGAGATATCTTGAGAATAAACGGAGAACTATGGGTGGAAATAACACTTCTTAAGAGTTTTGTAGGCTTTAAAGACCAAAGCTTGACGTTTGTTGGCTTAAGCACTATTCGCATGCCATTAGTATAATCTGGGGACCTCGTGAGATTTAGAAATTAGTCCCCGAATGGGATTAAGATCGCAGACAACCTCCGTAATTATTACAAATGACTAAAGGTCACCAGGTAATACTAATCCCGTGTGAATCGGGCTTTATAAGCAGTTTGCTATTATTTAGACCTAATGGGCTCCGATCAGAAGTACAGTAACAACAACGAGCTTGACAGTTACCAAATCGTGTCAACAACTCTTATCCCTGTTGTGTTCCTGCCATCTGTAAACACTCGTGGCTGGTGACCCTCTGGCTGTCAGCAGGCTCGAGGATTGTTTGAAAACCCCCAAATAGCTTTTAATGCCTTAATTTTAAGACAGGGATCTCATGCACCGCTTAGCACGAACAGCCTGGTCCAGGATACAGAACATCCTTCCCTGCGAATCCCCCCCTACAGGTATCAACGCAGGATTTGAGAGGAAAAACCTCTTGATGTTCAGCAAGCCCTCTTTACACCCATGTCTGTCAAGTCAGTATTGTCCAACGCTGAAAGAATCCTATCCCGATTATAATCCAGGGTCTTTTCTTACTTGTTAAGCATGAAACAGGGATATAATGTAAGTTAAGTCCCTATCACCCAGGCCAAGCAGCTCTGCTATCTGTAAGCATGTCTGTAATAGGTGGAGGGAATGCGTACAAAAGCTTGGAATGTACTTGCAATAGATATTTTCCATTGTAAAGTCTGGAAACATAGGTTTCAGGATTAGAAAGGAATGCCCCAAAATGTGTGAATATTCATCTCTTTCTTTTGGTAGAAAGCCATTATGATAGCTAGTCCCGGATGTTTATTGAGCTTTTACCTTCAAAGGATTGTCATTTTGTAATAACGCTGTCAATCAAAACCTGTAACAGAAAGGTTTAGGTGTGGTTCTCGCTCGTTAGAAGGGATATTCTCTCTTTGCAACTACGTCATCATTCTGGCTAGCTCTTATAATCACCTTTGCCATGTTCCCCTACTAATACTGTCTAGAGCTGTACGTTGGTGTGACATCATAGATTAGACGAGATGGCCTTGTCTGCACTTTTAGCTCTGGCTGTAAGAAAAGAATGAAAGAGCCAATGGGAGACAGGATGGCATACTTTTGCAGGAAGAAATGCAATGCATTTTTTTATTAAGGGTAATTATGAATTGTAATGTGTTACTTTTGAACACCTAAACACTATGGTTTGGTATATTAAACTTCTTGAACCAGCTACTACATCCTCAGACAGCATTGGAACTGGAAAGTTAAAATTTATTGTGGAGAAAAATAATAATTACATCTAAACTATCTGCGTGCTACAGTACTTTCTGTCAATAATTACAGAGATATTTACTGCTTCTCAGTCCTACTCAGAGAACACAAGTCTGTCCAGGGTTAAGGTTTCTTTCAGTCACTGAAATTTGCCCTTTTACACCTAAAGCACTTTAAATATAAGCACACATTCAGTCAGCACATTGAAGGCGTTGCTGATCTGCTCTCCTCTGCAGCCTGGCTAGTGGTAAGCTCCTTTTAGAATAGGAGATTACTGCCTCAAATCCCAGCTCTGCATGTATGTACATCCCCTTAGTCAGCTTTACCCTTCTGTAAAACCCCTGGGTCATTAAAGATGGCACATTCTGCTGTTCCCTCCTACCGCTTCCCTCACCTGCTGTTGTGAAGTGTTTCTTTAAAGCACTTGAATAAGAAATTCATATTGTTTAGTTTAAAACAGTCTAAAGGAAATGGTAAATGATAGTGTGCTTAAAACTCACTATTTACAGTATTTACAGTACTTGATTTACAGCTGATATGTGAAAAGGTACACAACCTTATTTGTTTAACAGTAATTTAGTTTTACTACGAACCATCACAGGAAGTGCTTTTATTTTGAAGTAGGCTGCACAGAAGTTGCCTGTTGTGTACTCTTGCTAGCTTACTGAGATGAATGTGAGACGCTAGATGCAAAACGTGTCTGTCAAGCCTAAGTTGTTCTTTCTCTATATTGAACAGTAAATGTTCACAGTAAAAGACAAGCGTTTTTGGTCGTCATTCGAAACCATTCCACTACACCTGCCTCAAATTGATAACCGATCAAACCCCCCTATAGGTTCTGCATGTATGGGCTTCAGAAGGGGTGCGTGTCTGATCACACGTCTGGGTTGGAGGAAACTATGGGGAGAAACCATCTCTTGCCTAAGGACGACGGGGTTAGTGGGAGGCAGAGAGGGGTTATGGATAATCATGGGAGGTCTAATTGATGTCACATAATGAGCTTTGGTGAGATATAATCAGCAGTGGATGACCTCATGACCTGTCTGACATCAGTGCCAAGATTTGTTCCTGTTATTATTTATGTTTAAATGAGGATAATAGCGAAAACAATGTAGCTGTAGTTTTTCTGGTCAAGAGAGTCACGTATTACTCACCAAGTCATATAGCTACATTGTTACCTGGTCTATTTTGTGGTTCTTTGGAAGATTTTTCTTCTTATGATTGGTAACCATCGATGCATGTTGGCAGCTTTAGACAGAAGCCCTTCCTTTTTGATTTTGACACCAAAGCTTCATTGCTTTAGCTCATTGATTGCAGGTGGATTTTTCCTTTAAAACCCCAAAGATTTGTTGACAAAGATCAAATACATGCCAAGCCAATCCCCAATGCCCTCTTAAATCCAGCAATACAAACTTTATTCCTGAAAATCAGTCATTTTTTAAACAACCTAGTGGAATCTGTTCTTAAGTTTTACTTATTGTGTTGACTCATCTAACACACAACATACCTTTACTGTTAAAGACCTCATTATGCTCATTTTCAGGTTCATACTTGTATTTAGAGGTTGTACCAGAATAGGTTTACATGCTAGCCTGATGTCGTCATACTCAGATTCTAGTCAGAATATGAGTCTGATACTGCTCCACTTGGCTGTTGTTTTGTGGCGTGTTTCAACCATAGACAGTATATAAGAATGGACCAACAGATCCCGTTGCTCTCCAACTCCAACTCCAACTGAGCTTGACGACGTAGATGTGACATGAGCAACCTGTCTGAAAGTTGGAAGTCTTCTGGTAGCTGTGCCAAGAGAAATCTCAATCATTCCGAATATTGCAGAGATGGAGAGCGTAGGTATATGTAAGGAGATAACATAGGCACAGGTTAATTATTGCTAACTAAAATGCTAGTTAACATTAGTAATTAAACTTAAACAGCTAATGTGAGTCAAAACTGCCTGCGAGCTTCTCCTGTACTATACGGTAATTCCTCTACTATGCGACAGTAAGTCGCGTGGTTATGACACAATCGTTAGCCTATTTTTACAAAAACGTCTTCTATGGAGCCATAACGTGAGGTACAATGTAATGGAGCCTTTTATACATTGTCGTGTTTCTTTAGAAATAAACAATGGACAAATAGAGTCTTTAAACGCTTCAGATGTAAAGTTATTCGCTGTCAAAGTGACGCCAAAATGAATGGCAGTCAATGGAATGCTAACGGGAGGTGATGGCTTTGTAGCATCAAAATGGCGCCATAGGAGGTTCGAGCTCTGAAGCGAAGCTTACCCCCTTGGTTTCAACCGCACCAGGAAAAAAAATGCCTCTGCACTCAATTGGATAGACCTACAACCACTCCGAGCAATGGAACTCAATTAAACTGTCAACAGAACTCAGACAGTGTATCATCTCCATAGCAACCACTCTTTGCACTTCCGTCCTAACTTCCGACTTTTAGACTTTTTTTGTAGCTGGCTATATCATTTGTTTCGTGTAAATATGAATGTGGATAACATTAGTGATAGTGAGATGCTTGCTACAGTTGCATTTCCAGTGATGACTCAGCGAAAACATGTTTTATTTCTCTGATTCACAGCTTTGTTCTCTAACGCCGCTGGGTGCTCTCTCTCTTCAGTCTCTCTCTATCTCGCACGACCATATAACGTTACAGTGCTTTCGGCGGTCATTGAGCCTCTGTCTGAAACTCTGCCATTTCGACCAGCTGTTTGTAACATAAAAATAAAATTGATTATGGATCATTTCATTTCATCATAGTTTATAGCTGACTTTACCAGCTGACTTCTCTATTGGCTGTTAAAACGGGAGACGTCTCTTACGTTCTAAAACCAGCCTCTGCGACTTGAACAGCTGAGTCGCAGCGACACCATCAGCTGGTTTGAGTCGAGCCGAGACAGGCCGGTTGAGGATTTTAAAATGAATGCGCTTTCGATATCTTCTATAACAGACGTGATCACGGAATCTACACATCTCAATTCTCCAGCGGCAGCCACCTTTGTTGTAAATGAATTCAGCCCAAGCGCTCTTTGGTGACGTGGTTGATTACATTACTGTTGATCATCAGTCCATCATCTTATAAAGCCCGCCCTGACAATTTGATTAGTCCGAACAGCTCTGGTTTGAGCATAGTTGCTCCACAACGGATCAAGTCCAGACCGAACTTCCCGACCTCAAATGTTGATGGCGGGGCTAAGTTCTGCTGGCATCCAGACTATTTACATGGTTTAATTTTCAAAAAAACAAAACAAAAATTGTTGCACTGCACATTGCTGCAGCTCCTCTTTTCACCCTGTGTGTTGAGCTCTCTGTTTTAGCTACAGAGTGAGGCATCTCACTTCTGTTCCATCTTTGTTGGGAGTCGCACATGCACAGTACCTAGGTAAGGACTACTAGCCATTCAGAAGCAGACAAGGGCGGGCCCTGAAAAGCAGAGTCTGATCCCTAAACACAGGCAGAACAATCCGAACCAGCTTCACAACCTAGACAGGAGCAAGAAGTTTCAGAGTGGTAAGTTATTTAAACGTTAACATATTAGTCTTTCATACAGAAGGTTTTAATTCTGCACTGTCTCCTGGACATGGCAATACTCTTCAGGCCTCCGTTCTAACTAGCTGGGTTTGAGGACGTGCCACACTCGCAGCTAAGCGAGCATTATAACGTGTGTTACAAAGTGACGCAAAGTGACGCATGTTTATCTCTGAAGTAAAGGCTGGACTACAATAGAGCTGTTTGGAGCAGTTTGTGAACAGTGTTTTCTGTTGGAGATGGTAAGTCCCTTTGTTGTGGACTTTGGGCTTTTTCACTTTGTAAACCTATAACATGCACAAAAAAGATATATATATATCTTTTTTGTGCATGTTATGTGTGTTATGTGTGCATTATTGTGTTATAACACAATAATAAAAAGGGGGAAAAGCCCAAATCATTATATGAGCACTTTAACACAGTCTGTGATCTGCAGTAACCTCTGAGGAATTTGATAATGACTGATTCATATCTATGTCAATCACATTGCCTCTGGTCTGTTTCAGTCTCACTGCACATTTGGGGATTTGCTTAATTTGATATCTCAGTTTCACAGTTTTTCTCTGCTGTTCTGTTTGATGTGTCTCTTTACATTTATGTCATTCTGTTTTTGTTGATCCTCTGCTTTCCTCTCAGATGTGAGAACTTTTTTAATGGAGGCTGCAGGTGGTTGGTATGAAATCTGATTTGTTTTCAAGCTTTGAAAAATGTCACATTAGTTGCCCTATTTTTACAGGTTCTTTTTCCCGCTGCTTAGGATGTCCCTGAAACCTCCTTCTTGTTTTTGTTTTTTTTTCACGTTTCAGGCTTGAGTGGGACCTCGGAAAGTCTTCTGAAACTCTAAATACTGTGACTAATATAAAAAATTGTAAGAATGCCACGGTGATAACCATCACTGAAGTTCGACTTTGAGTTCATTCTGCATTTAGCCATGCCGCACACAGGGGGAGCCATTGTAGTAGTCCCTCTAGAACAATACTTTATGCAATGTGAGTGGAATGATGTGAGGCAGGCAGCTGCAGGACTTTCTGACTCTAAAACATCACTGTTATACATGCACATACACACACCTGCATACACTTTTTCGTTAGCTACACTTTTTACAGTCACCTCCACGTCTTTTGACCACAGCCCCCATGTGAGAGTGTTCCATCTGATATCTCTGTTCTCTCTGTGCTGTAACTGGCAAGATAACTGAAGTGTAAAACATCTGATCAGATAGCAGAATAAATGACTATTGATCAGACCTGGGGTCGATTTGATCAACCATCACTGTTTCTCTCACTGGCTCAACTGTGGACTCCCTGGAAGTCACTATACACAACTAGACAATATTTTTGGGAGTTGCAGAATTTCCTCACACCTAAAACCAACATTTAAAGGATGAGAATGTTGATAATCTGTATGCTTGTTATTATCAAAAAATCCCAAGAACAATTCCAAAACTAAACATGCATTTGTCTATCTCTGTTAACCCCAACTTCCCTACCCTGTCTGTGCTCAGGCAAATTTGTTCCTACTGAAGGCGTCATTTTTAAAAATGTCACAAATACTTAATCTATTTAAAGATTGTGTATGTGGGGTCGACTAAAAATTAACTACAGTCCCCATGTTTATTCGAATAAAGGAACATGTCACCCAGTGCAACCGTGTGGTTCATTGATTTTAATAGTTTTTGGACAACAAGAGCTCAATGGCACAGAGGAATAAGATATCAGGTTTCGATACTTGTTACAATACCTGTTAGTAGGACCAGTTCTTTTTCATTGGATTTCTTGGTTTGGTACTTCAATAGTTCTACGACAAACTGCGACTTTCTTGGCTTGCAAATTCATGGCGCAATTCAAATAAAAGTACTTGCCTCTTGCCGTTCACTACCATACATACTTTTCCAAAATAAGGTTCCATGGTGGTCCACCGGAAGTGGAGGGACTTCGCCTCTCTATAGGGAAACCTCACAACTCTACTTTGCTATAAGTCTGTACTTCAGTTGCGAGAGTTCCATGTTGGTTCTGATGAAATTTAAAACTCCAATGCACGTTCCAATACGACAAAACTGCATTCTCAATTACGTTTTGAGGGGAACATATTTTGTCCACGGATTGTGTTTGACGTATCATAAATACTTGAGGGTGTCACGATTTCGATTTTAAAATCAAAATTAAGTCACAAACTTGAATTTCTAATAAAAAAATGGAATCGTCGATGCTGCCACGCCCCCATATCATGTCCAGTTGGCAGAAAAAAAACACATGTAGCTTGCTCGAGTTAGCTCATTTCCTGATTGATTCTACCACCACTCCAGTGGAGGCGCTAATGAGTTAGATTACACACACAGTAGCAGAAGAAGAGCAGCTACACACAACGGAGCATACACCGATCACACTCCACTTGAGCGAAGCGCTGCCGTTACGAATGAGGTAAAAAAAAATCAGGAGTTCATTCACACGACTCGGGTTAATTAACCGGCTCTTCGGTCAGTTTGTTAACACTAGTATTGAAGTGCTGCTAGTCAGCCAGTCAAAAGATAGCATGGCAACTGCAGATGCAGGAGACCCATCAACAAAACTTGAACCCCCTCCTCTTTCACTGAAGTCGCCGGTGTGGAAGTATTTTGGATTTCCAGTGAGTTATGTTGACACTTTCACGTTGTCGACAAAAAAGCCATAGTTTGCAAGCTCTGCTATGTGCATGTACCATATTCTTCCACTGGCAGCACGACTAACATGGCAGTTAATATGTGTGGTGTATGTTCAACTGTTCGGAAATCGTTTGTTAAGACACTTAATTGTTCAGAGAAGACTATGGACATGGCTGTTTTATTGTTTTTTGTTTGTTTTGCCGTGAACTTGAATGTCATCTTCTGTGAAGAAGACTGCAGTTACAAAAGAGAAACTAGATGGCAGGTTATTTTGCTTAAGTTTCCAATTGATTGAAGATATAAGTTATTGTTACATTACGTTGTTAATAAATGTTTTAAATTTGACAATATAGTGTGGTACATTGTGAACAAAGGTCAGATATTATATTGCATAAAAGTCTAGTCTAAAAATGGCATCCTAACCTGTGCTTAAAAAAAGAAATGTAAAAATCGAGAATCGAATTGAACCATGACCTTAGAATCAAAAATGTAATCGAATCGAGGATTTGGAGAATCGTGACACCCCTATAAATACTATACTTTTCTAATCAAAACCGCAATGGGATGGGGATGGATCAAACAAACATCTTTCACCCAAGAGACTGCTGTTCATATCCAGTGTGCAACCAAAAATCAACGTTGACTTGTTCATGTGACATACTTAACTTACGTACATAGCTTAAATTACGTAATAAACATACTTATTTCTGTGGCCAGGATAGCTCAGTCGGTAGAGCGGGCGCACATATACAGAGGTTCATGCCTCGACGCAGAAGGTCCAGGGTCTATATATATATATATATATTTATTTATTTCAACCCAAACCTTGATTTTGTTTTTTAAACCTGACCAGGTAATTTTATTTCAATTAACAACGTTAACCACGTGTTTAAAACAGCAACTGTTTCACAATGTGCGGTGGGCGCTGGAAAATACGTTTTAATTAAACATAATTGAGACTGCCCTTTCATTGTAATTCATTAGAAGAGAGGGTTGAATAGTTGGCTAATAGCCTTGTTAGGAATTTATCACTGTATTATTTGTGTAATACAATATCGTATCGTCTACATAATGTAATCTTTGTCACCATTTTTTTTTTTTTTTTTTCAAAATTCTAAATGGGTATTTGTTAATGAAATGTTTCCAACTTTAAGAAATATAGGTTTTTTTTATTAATAGGAAGAAACAAAAACAGCTCATGATAACAGTTGAGTCAAACGTGGTGAACAGAGTCAATGTGGTCTGATGAAAACCAAACATTTGGATTTTCTTGAATCTGTCAGTCACTGCCAGCAGATTTCACAAGAGGAAATCCTATTTTTATTTTCTCAAAACTGTCTCCCAGATGAATTATTTGACTTATGGCGTATTACAACATAACAGTATGGTCAACTGTGAACGCAGTGTAAATGTATGTGTTTGGTCACAGATCTCAAATGGGTGCTTTGGTCACAGGAGGCCTTATACCTCATTAAGGGGTAATAATAAACATTTGGGCCCCATATTGGTCCACGGGACAGGCCCCTGACACTTTTTAAGATCACCCTAAAAACGTTTGCGGCGACTGGTGTGTGTGTGTGTGTGTGTGTGTGTGTGTGTTACCATGTCCTGTCTCTCTGCTCTGCAGCCACACTGGCCAAGGCACATGTAAAGTCTTTATGTGAAGCACCTTTGCAGCCCAGCTCCGTATTACAGTCTCAAAATGAGTTCATAGCTTGTTTCTTTACATTTTTTAAAGACATTTTCTTCCTTCAATAAATAACACAAATATATTCATACATCATATATAGATAGATAAACATGTATAAACTACATGCATATAATTTAAATAATTTATATCTGTAGTTCCCCCTCACTCCCTCCCTCCCCACCCCCTCTCAAATGAGTTATTCCGTAACAGCGGCGCTGCACTGGCTTTGCAGCACATTAATGTGAATTATCATTTAAATGGTCCCGAGATATCTTCAGTAGAAGTTTCATTTTAAAGTGTTGCGACACCACCATGAAACATAATCCTGTGGTGGGGAGCACTGTGAACAGGAAATGGAATCCTATACAGCAAGTAGAATTCCAAACAGGTAGTCACTAGCAAGGCTTGTATTGTTTGCTTCACGTCCGATGACGTTTTCTTGACAACGCGCAGACGCAGGAAGTGTCTATGCGTATCCATCTCCAGCCCACTGAATTGCGAACCTGCGTTAGTGCTCGAACGTACGTCTGCGTCGTCTTGCACTGCGAGTTCCAGTTCTTGTCATCGATGCCCCTGCAGCCACCTTTGAAGGGCCTGGGGGTCCGACAGCGTGTCTCATAAAAGTACTGTTTGATGTCCTGTGTGGCACTGGTTTTAATTTTGCCCAGAACTGTGACGGGGTCCCCCCTGGTGTCCACTGCTTGGGTTTTATCCGTCACCCACTGGCTCTCGCTGTCGCACACTGAATATTCCCCACGATAGCTCTTGTGCTCAGCGTAACGCTTCTTTCGTGTCTTGTTTCCTGCTGCACCGTCCAATCCGCCGCTTACGTAATCGTCCGCGAGGTACAGCGGCGGCGGCTGCAGTGGTAGCCGGTCGCTCAGCAGCACCCGAGGGGAGTTGTACCGCTTGTGCTGCCTGAGAAGGTCCGAGTTCAATAGCATCACCTGCTGGTCGGCTACGCTGTCGCTGAGAGCGCCTGTGGCCCACTGCTCCGCATCGCCCTGATCCTCTAAGGGAAAGTTTGCACTGAGCAGAGGGGGCAGCATTTCGTGGGGCTCAGTGTCCCTGCTTCTCCCATGTTGGCTCTGGTTCCCCCTGGTCTTCCCCCTCGTCAGGTCAGCCTGAAGCAGCTGTATGATAAGGGAGTTTAAGGGGTCGGGACTCGGCTGCTGCTGTTGCCCCTGGCGACTGCTGTCCATGTTGGTTGCCTGGATACCATAGAGGTACACGAGGACCATCACATACAGCAGGATGGACATCACTAGATTCACCTGTAAGATCTGCAGACAGAAAGAGAGACACCTTTAAGAGATATGCTATAGACCTTATTTTCTTTCTTAATTAACAGTTAACACAAACATGGGTCCCTGCACACCAGTCAGTGGTGTCAATCTGTGAGGTTCACCTCTGCAGGGGGGCCGGGAGTGTTGAAGGTGGGAGAGATGTGAGGCAAAGATTCTGCGTGAGGTAAAAAGAGCCGGTTCATGACATTGTTCTAAAAACAGGAACTTAATTATTGTAGTTTGGCCACAGACAGCAGTTACAGCAGCAGTGACTGTGATGGATTCAGTGGGACTTAACTTCCCAAAGACATCATTGTCTCTGATGTCTTATAACTTCAGAACTTGCCCGAGAGTCGTGACGTTTTTAAGCCTTCTGTGTCAAAGTTATGCTAATCACGGTGGCCCTGAAGAACAAAACACAGCATTTCACACAACAAAACATTTCAGAAAAACACAACGGCATTTTAGAAAACCTAACCGCAAAAGTAAAAAAACACAACGGCATTTGAGTCTCACCAGATACCGTTGTGATTTTTACTTTAGCTGTTTGCATACACAATGTTGTTGTGAAATGTCCTCTTTTGCTGTTGTGTTTTGTGAAATGTCGTGTTTTGTCCTTTAGGTCCACCATATATAATAGCTGGCTTGAACTCTGTGTGTGTGTGTGTGTGTGTGTGTGTGTGGGTGTGTGGGTGTGTAAGTGTGTCTCTTAGTATAGACAATATGTTACGGGAACTAACGTGCTGCTACATGTACAACATGGCCATAAAACACACATAATTCTGTTTAGAGTAGTACATGGATGAATGATTGACACTGCGGGACCTGAGACAGACAGACAGACACACACTTTGTTGTCACGCTATAATGTGTATCTGTCTCTTTCTAAACATGTCAATTACAGGAAGGGGAGGGTTGCCAGTTAAATTCCCTGGAACCAGCAGGAGAGGTAACACCCTGCTTCATATTGAACGGAAGCGGCTGAAAGGTCAAATAGTTTTACTTTATATTTAATTATAGGTAAGGATCACACCACCACTACGGCTGTGCCAAGGCTCTGGCCTTACTTCCTCCAGTCAAAGCCAAAAATGTTACCAAGGCAAGCCCTACCCGAAGCGTGTAATTTATCACAGTAAACATCTCTTGGCTCGGGTTATGTCCTGAGCTCCGGCACCCTCAATAGTGACATCTACTCTTACGTTTTATTTGGGCACACCCAGTCATCTGCTCAAGCCTGAATGAGTTCCAGCTGTATCAGTTTGTTTTGGAATCTCTTTTAATCACTACCAGAAGAGTTTCAAAGTTTGGTGTTGTGGTGATCAGTAGGAGTGGGAAAAGAAATCAATTCACGTATGTATCGTGATTTTTATTTAACGATTTTAAAAATGTATTCTTTTCCCCAGAATCAATATTTTTTATTTATTTTTTTTACCAATGATTCACCTAAATATTTTCTGTTTATACAGTGCCGCTGACGGCAACAAAATACATGTTACGTACTTTACAAATAAAATAAATGTCAGACTGACATGTGATGTGCATTCTTTTTTAGAAATGTCTCACGATATATTGTCTCTAGAAGTGTATTTTTCAACTTTTGTTTTTGTTAAAGAAGGAAAAGAAATCGCAATACTCAATTCTATCAAATACTTCTAGAATTGCAATAAATGAAAATCGCAATACAAATCCAATCGGCACCCACGTATCGTGAAAGAAGCGTTGTGTAACAGCAGCTGTTAATGTGGGGCACCTCTGCTAAATTAACCTCAAATTATTTTACTTCTTTTTTTGTAACTCTTAACTACCACAAAAAGGAAAGAGGCCCCTCTGCTTCTCAAAGCAAAGGACATGTAAGGCTGTCATTTAGTAACAAACTTAATCACAAAAGATTAGAGTTCAACCACCTCCGCTAGCCCTGAACTATAAAAAACAAGGTGTGCTTAGGGATTGGACAGCTACATTTTGATACAGCATCAGTAGGACTGTGGTTAGGCTTAGCAGTGATAGGTAGTATGAATGTGTTTGTGTGAATATGAATGTTTGAGAGTTGAGTATTTCATACAATATTTCTCTGCTAAAACACAAGTTTAAAAGACAAACCGCTGACTAATATGTCCTTGTTTTAATATAGTTTTTTAATATTATGTGCTGTCAATCCTAGCTTGATGTTACCTGACGTCCTGGCTAAAAAACACCAGTATTCCCTTTAAGAAAAACAAATACGACCTATGGTATCAAAATAAGGTATGGTCGTCCTGTGTGACCCAGTGTAATTATAGTATTTCCAATGGGTAAGCAGAGGGTGATGTGCATTTTATGTAACAGGGAAATTGTTGTTAATGGTGCAATTACAATGCACAATTGCTTGCTCACTAAAACTTCCCATGCCAAGTAAAGATTCATATGTCTTTCAGAGAGTGGAGGAGAGAAAAAAGGAGAGGATAATAGGCAAACAGACGGCTGCGAACAAAAATAGGTGATTTGTTCCCATCAGCGATATAGCTGGATGATACATCTGTTGGATGGACGGAGGGAGGGGCAGCTGTTCCGCAGCAATGTCACCTTACAAATCAATGGCTCAGAAAAGATGTGTGTACACACACACACACACACACACACACACACACACACACACACACACACACACTCATTTCTCTCGGTTTCTGTCCAAAAAGAAGTATCAATGAAATATTGGAAACTCTGCACAAAGTGCTTTGTTGTACTTTTGCATTCTCAAGTACCCTCGTTGACATAATACATTCATACATACGTTAACCCTGACACTTTCTTTCTGGGCCTTTACCCTAAAATAACCCCTTCTTCTCAGAGTCATAACAGTCAAACATAAACACACACAGACGTAATACACACACTCCTGACACATTCAGCGCAGTTAAACATCCATAAATCCTCTCTCTGACTCACTTGCAATCTACTTTCTTGTCAAAACCTGGCTCCTGCATTACCCACAATGCAACTTGTCAAGTCAACTTTATTGTCAATTCTGCAATATGTGCCAGACATACAGAGCAATTGAAAATATGTTTCTCTTTGACCCACGGTGCAATAAGGACACTGTTGTGGCTGTAAGCAATCCAACAAAGTGCTGCCGTGAGGGACTAAACTCTGAGAGATGCATAAGCACACTGTGACGCACTCAAGATTGTATTGCAATGATTTATTCTTCCACCTGTAAAATACAACTAGCACTGCAGTTACCAAATGTAAAGTTACCTTGTGAGTCGAAATAAGTGCGTTAGTGCGGCGGTCAACAGAAAGTGTTCCCAGGCTCACCCCCCTCTCTGTCAAAGCCCAAAAAAACAAGGTGAACAGGTGAAGCAAACACATATGTTATCACTTCCGCTCAAACCACAATGAAAACGCCCACCACCTACAATATAAGTGCACAATATAATAATCAATAAATAATATAAATGAGACCATAAATAATATCCAATATGTGGCTCCCACAGACGCGTACAAGTATAATATAAAAGATAAGAAATGTATACAAATAAAGATAAAAAAGATAAGTAATATGTACAAATAAGATAAAGAAAGATAAGTAATATATACAATACAGTAATACATTCTAAATAGTGCACATGTAAACTAAAGATGAAGATATTTGAAATGTGCAATATAAAGGAAGAGTTCCTGAGTGTCTTCATTTATATAAAGTGGCCGGTTTAGATCCTGATGGGGGGGGGGGGGGGGGGGGTTCAGAGTCCAGAGTTCTTGGGGGCAGAGGGGAGGGGAGGGAGAGAGGGGGATCAGGCTTCCTGATTGCCTGGGGAATGAAGCTGTTTGCCAGTCTGGTGGAACAGGCTTGGATGCTCCGGTACCGTCTCCCAGATGGCAGGAGGCTGAAGAGGCTGTGTGAGGTGGCTGAGGTCGACACCAATGATCCGCCCAGCATCCTTCACTATGCCCTGCTGGGTCTTATGGTTGGAGGCAGTGCAACACCCGTACCACACAGTGATGCAGCTGGACAGGATGCTCTCAATGGTGCCCCTGTAGAAGGAACACATGATGGCTCCATAGTAGAGGCGCCGCTGGGACTTCTTGGCCAACGATGCAGTGTTTGTTGTCGAGGAGAGGTCCTGACTGATGTGCACCCCCAGGAATTTGGTTTCTCACTCTCTCCACAGCAGTACTGTTGATGGTCAGTGGGGGTTTCGGGGTGGGACCTCTCCGGAAATCAATAACCACTTCCTTGGTCTTGTCAACGTTCAGGAAGAGGGAAACCACGTGGCCAGTTGGTTGACCTCCTTCCTGTAGTAGGTCTAATCAGTGTTGGAGATGAGACCCACCACGGTTGTGTCGTCCGCAAACTTCACGATGTGGTTGCTGCTGAAGGATGGAGTGCAGTCATGGGTGAGCAGCGTGAAGAGCAGGGGGCTGAGCACAAAACCTTGGGGGGGCCCCAGTGCTCAGAATGATGGTTCTTGATGTGCTGCTGCCGACCCGTACTGCCTGAGGCCTCTCACTAAGAACGTCCAGCAGCCAGTTGCATAATGAAGTGCTGAGCTCCAGCTGGTCCAGTTTGCCGATCAGCTGCTTAGGGATGATGGTGTTGAATGCTGAACTAAAGTCTATGAACAGCATTCTGACGCAGGAGATTTTGGTATCCAGGTGGGTGAGTGCTGGGTGAAGAACAGAACTGATTGCATCCTCTGTGGATCTGTTACCTCGGTATGCAAACTGGTAGGGGTCCAGGGTGGCGGGGGGTGTGAATTTTATGTGAGCCATGACTAGCCTTTCAAAGCACTTCATGATGATGTGGGTCAGTCCAATGGGGTGATAGTCACTGAAAGTGGATGGAGAGGGCTTCTACTTCTTCTACTCGAGAGAGTAAAGTGTGTCATGCTGTGACTTCCTTTTTAAAACGCTGTATTTTATAGATATTCATGGACTAAACAAATGAAGGATTGAGTAATTATTGAGTTATTAATTTGTCTAGTATGCATCCAGTGAGTACTGGGTACTGCATACTACATACTTAATCAGTATGTGCTGCATACTGCCTACTAAAATAATGATTAAGTATGACCAGTATTACCAGCAGACTGTTCACACTGAAGTAACTTCGAACAATTCGTCTTCTCTGCATCATGACTGTATCGATCACGAAGTTACCGGTCCGAGCTGCCGTTGGGAAAAAAAATTCAAGATTATGTTATATTTCCCAGCATTATTTTAAGGCAAATTAAATTGTAAAATGTTTTCTAGAGCACATTATATTCATATATATATAGTTCCCATGCTTTTCCTCTTTACTGTACCTTGGCACCACTCGCCTTCATTTGTAATTATTTTAAATATTTATTTAGTAGTCCACCATTGAGCTCAACAGCGTGGTTCCGCAAGTGAAAATTCCATACATTTTCTCTGTATGGATTTTATTTATTAGTTATAATGTCTTAGCCTGGCTCCGCCCTCCTACGTACTTCCGCTCAGTTTTCATTTTCCTTCAGTACATCGTCTGGGTTTGCGGTATTTTCGCGGGTTTTCTCAGGCCAATCTTTACCGGTCCAATCAGCGAACAGAGGGAGTGGCTGAGAACGATGACGTTGAGGTCCTGCGCTAGTTTGAGTTGTAGTTCCATAATGGTGGCGGAGAAAGATGTGAGTGAAGCCATTTGGTCTGTTGTGGCAACGCTGCAGAATATCCAGAAGTTAAAGCCCGAGCAAGAACAGACTTTGCTAAGTTTTGTTGGTGGCCATGATGTCGTGGCCCTCCTCCCCACGGGGTTTGGGAAAAGTTTGATTTTCCAGCTCTCTCCGTTAGTGGTGAAGGAGTTGGCTGAGGCTAACGCTAGCGATGCTAAGCCGACGTCACGACCAAACATTAGCGATTGGTTATGGCAGATCCAGAGTGGCTCTGGGCAGATCCAATACTTATTTACTTCAACAGAGTACCCGCCTTCAAGGAAGTTAACACTTGTCAATGGAGAATGGCCACGCTCTCTGTACAAATGAAATGTACCAGAGTCTGGTAGGACCAGGCTAATAATGTGTAACTGAGCGATAACTTTCAGTGGGCAGGTTGATAATGAGACGGTGTGTGTGTGCTACTGCATTTCTATGCTCATTGTAGTAACAAATGTTTGCACAAGGACTGGAAAATGAAGAAACACCTCCCCCATTGAAGACACTTTGCTCGTCCTCACCTCTGCAAGAAGTTATTTGAGGACAAGGACTTGAGTTAAGGGTTAGACTTATAATTCGGTGTTTAAGGTTATGCAATAAATGTAGTCATTGAAAGTCAAAGAGTACTGTACGTGTGAGAGAGATAAAAGGGAAAAGAACAAGGCTGACAGATGTTAATGCTCACAGAGGATAAATTGCGATAAAATACATTGGTGTGCAGCCACAGATTGTCAGGATATTATCAATCCACCTGTTAATAGGCATCAAGGTGAACCTATTTACAGACACAATCTGTAGCATATTCTGTGTGAATGTGTGACCACAGAGCTGATAATGAATGACAAACTCTGTTTGCTTGTTTCCCTGTCTTTCAGTCTGCCTTTGGATGAGACTCCGATCTGGAGGCAGCATTAACATGGAAGACGACGGGACACATCGATGGGAAGACAAAGAAGGTATTTGGGCAGACTTTGCTGTAGGGCTGCACGATTAATCGAATATTAATCGCGATCACGATTTTTGCCTCCCACAATTAAATCAATATGATCGATGCCACAGCAGTGGCATTACGCACAGCCGTTCACTGTCACGGTGCATTCAGACATGGCGATTAACCGCAGGGTTGTGCGGCAGGGGGAGTGTCAATGAAACAGCCCATTTGTGTGATGTCTGGTTGGGTTCTTTAACCCCCCCCCCCAATATAGCTCAAGTAGACTTTACATTTCACAATTGCTGTTTCCCATCAGATCGTTTAGATCTTGACGTTTCCGACCGCACTTTGGCAGCTTCATTTAGAGTGAGAGAGAGAGAGAGAGAGGTTGCAGGAAACATACAGCTATTACACAAACTCCCGGGCAGTTCAGAGCTTGTGTTTGGCGTTTTAAAACTTTCTTGTGGCAGCGATAAAGGCAGTGATACTTCCTGTTTACTGTACGGGATTCTCACACCAGAGCTCAAAACACTCTGACAAGTCTGATCGCCAGTATGGCTGCGTTTCTCCAAAAATGTTGTCGGTTTCAACTTTTCGCAAAAGGCCGCTGTGCTTTCTTGCGTGTCTCCCCTGCGGCAAACCCCGTTGCAGCATAACGCACACTATCCCCATTCAAAATGAATGGTAGGACCTGCGTTTTTACAGAACCGTCTGACAACCGACGTAGGCAGTCTGAAAATGACACCAGAATCGCCTGAAAATGACACCAGGCTGCCACAGTATAACAACACAGAACCAATGTTGCCAACTTCTTTCCAATGAAAGTAGCTAGCACTGGCTCCAAAAGTAGATAAGTCATATGTTGATTTGCATATTGGTGTCGGCTAACTGCCTGCTGCTCACGGCCGAAGGGGAGAGGGAGAGAGAGAGACCCCGTGCTGTTGGCAGAAAAGTCGTGGACTGTGATTACCCTGAGCAGCATGAACCGACTCAGATTAAATGAAATGTGATTTTATCTATCCCGAGGGAAATTGTTGTGCAGCAGTTGCAGTAAAAAGTAGAAAAGAGTGAAAATATATAGAGTGCAAATACACAATATACAATATAAATAAGGTACACATTCAAAATATATACAATGGCAAAAAATATAAACAGGTTAACAGAAAGGATCATATGAGTAGTTGCGTAAAGCTATGTATGTACAACACCAAATCTGAAGGTAAGTGTATATGATTAATTCAAAATGTTAATGATTATGATGATGACATGATATCATATATACGTTATATAGTTATATATAATTATTATTATATAAGTTATATAGGATATATATAATATATCCCAAACTGGAGTCCTGGAGTGGAGTAGTACTGATCCTGACTTGTAAGTAGTCTGATAAAACCAAGACAGCTTGCAATCAGATTAGTGATATGGCTAACAGAGAAGCATACACAGTATGTGACTACATGTCAATGAAAGTGTTTAAATCAGGATTCTGTCTGGATACAAGATATGTAGTTCATTCTACACAAACTACATTTCGTCAAATTTGTATGCAGCATCACGAATGCCGAAGAAGAGAGACTTTCCAAAAGTATGCGCCGTTATTCCCATTAGTACGATTCATAGATTCAAGCTTCTATGATGACAGGCTTTTGGCTTTGCCCTTAAATGTGGCCTTTCGGAACAGGTATTAACAACTTAGGTTTGAACGTGTTTGAACAGAACAACCCTCCGTTTGTTTCAAGCATACCCCAGGTGCGTAGTCAGTAATGGGCTAGGGCGGCAATGACCTGCCCACTTTACTCACCGGCCCGTCCAGCCAAGTTTGATCAAAATACGTTTTGTTATGAAAAATATTCAAATGTATGTAAAAAAAAAGAAACAGTAACAAAACTAGTTGCGTGTGTTTTAATGTGTCTTCTCTTCTGATTAAAACAAAATTGTTTAAATCATAGTATAAGGATCAAACAATTAGGAAGCCTTCAGAACGTAGTTGGTTGCTAGTGTAAATAAGGACGAGCTTTTCTGCAGCATGTCCAGACATTTCCCCAGCGGAGGTGACAGCCCATCAGCGAGAGAGGAGTGTGTTTGAGTGCTGGCCCTCACAGAGGTAACATTAAGTAAAACGTGTTTCATGCTTCTTGCGTTATTATTTAAGTAACCTAGTACCCTTCCTATTTTGTAAGACATCTTGAAAAATGATAATGGCTTCTAGCTGAAACGCGTTTGTGTTTTGCCCAAATTAAATAAGAAGACAACTCATCTGTGAGTGACATAGTTTTTAGTTTTCTTTGATCCTGTCACTGCCGTGGACTCGATACCTGTCTAAGATTTGGCACCTTGCTGGCCACTTTTCATTATGTCTTTCATAATTCAAACAATGCTTGGCTGGAAGTTTTCATTCTTTTGATTTTCTTGTACTGCTAGTAGTGCATTTGCTTCTCATGATCTGACCATAGTCCTGAAGCAAAAATGCTGTTATGAATGCACAAAGGATATGTTACATGTGCGATTTCTGTCTGATGTAGGCTATTCTGTCATGCGGTATGTAAATGCCTTCTCTGCTGTTTGGGTTCATGTTTAGTTGCCACTTTGTGCAATAAAATGGTTAATCTTTGCTGTGCAGAGCCAATGCTGCTGGTTCTGCCGGTGCAAATATATATTTTAGCCTGAATAGGTTAAAATCAACAGGTTTTTGTCTATATTGTTGTGTACAAACCTTTTAGACTGAGCTTTGTTGGTTGAGCATGTTGTAGACAGTACTGCTATTGCCGTTGTAATGCAGTATGTTGGAAGGTCAAATTGTTGCTGTTTGTCCTTTTTGCTTCTTCTATGTCTTTTTAAAAATGACCCACTCACTTTTGTACTGGCCCGCCCAAAATAGTATTTCTGCCTATACCCCAACCTTTAACCTCTGTAACTGTTGCCCCTGCTGTCAGTTGAAACTGAAATCAGATAAGGTTACAACCTTTTGTTGTTGTTGCATGTTACTTTTCTTACTTTGTTACTCCAAAATGTTACATTTGCTGGAAGTACTAGAATCAGCACCAAGCCTCAAGCTTGAGGTCTGAGCAAGTTTTTAAGATAATTTTTTGGACATTCTAGGCCTTCATCGTCATAGGACAGTCGAAGACACGAAAGGGGAGAGAGAGGGGGAATGACATGCAGCAAAGGGCCACAGGTCGGAGGCCGCTGCGCCGAGGAGCAAACCCCTATACACTCCACCAGGTGAGCTACCCAGGCACCCGAGGTCTGAGCAAATTTAACTTTTTCTGTTGGATTTAAAGTGTTCCGTAAAGGTCAAATCAAAGAAGGCCATGTAATCCTTTAGCTGCGGTTATTACCAAAAATCTGATTCAGAGTGATTTGGTTACCTGTGCTGTGAACATACTGTAAATGACTAAAGGAGCAGGTTTGGGCAAGAAGAAACATCTGAAGCCTCAGGGAACTCAGGATTCCTCATCTTCATCTACAGGTCTTCAGAAAATCTCTGGAGTTTCAGTGTTTAGGACAGGAATTTCATAACATGCTGCTCATTACCAGCCTGTAGTTTTAGGGTGGGGTCACCATGAGCATCTCTTTTCCTTGAAACTGACTTTTCCCCTCAAACAAGAGGGGATTCGACACAGCAATCAGCATGTTTACAAGGAATTTACCACGTGCCTCTGAGCTTTTTGCTCTTGCTCAAGGAAAATCTAATTTTCATGTGACATTCAGATGGTACTGTGGCCTGAAGATAGTCACAGAACTGGGTAAAACTGGAATGCACAGTTTAGGGGCTATGTCGCCCCACACCACCACAATGCCTCATATGACTCCTGTTAACTTAACACATACTGTATATTGGCTAAATGTTTACTGGCAATTTCTGATGCCAGTAAACCAGACAACGTCTTAATCTTAGATGATTACTTTGGTTCTCCAGCCAGAAATCAGCCTAAATTATGAATAGGACGATAAAACAAGATGAATCTTTCTGTTTGTGCAAAAACCAAAGGAACAAAAAATGTCAAGCTGATACACTGCACCTGTTCAGGGTTCAAAGTGCTGTAATCTTTAGCTGTGCTAGTGGCGTAGCTCTAGGGATGACAATGCCAGTCTGTTGCAGAGTTGGGGACTTGAGTTTGAGACTCAGACTCAAGTTGCACTTACAGTAAGTCGCACACACAGTGACTTCAGACTTGACTGATAATAACCTATTACATGCTAGGACTTCTTTATATATAGCTATGCAGTGTTCTGAGCAGCCTGAATAGAACGCAGCAGGTGATACAACACTCATTATAATCACAAGAGACTTGAGACTTGACTTGGACTCAAGCTCAAAGACTTGAGACTTGACTTGGACTCTAGCTGAGAGACTTGTGAGCATCTCTGGTCTGTTGGTCCACCACCTCGGTCAAGACTAAAATATCTCAACGACTACCAGTAGGAGAACTTGTTTTGAATGAACAGTCGCCTCCCCATTGACCCCCCAACTTGATATTCGTGTGATATGTGACCCCGCAACTCTCGCGTGATGTAGCAATATCGCAACAATCCAGCTATGCAGCGCTGCTGCTGCTGCTGCTAAATAAAAGTCTCCCCAAACACAATATAATTATCTATTTTAAGCAGTGAGAGTCGGGGACAAGCAAGCAAAAGCAATATTTTCCTGTGGCGCAAAATAAAGCATCAACCAGTTGGAGGCTGGTGGATGAACACCAGGACGTAGCCTAATGATTTTGTTACCATGTAATGGTTCAGTCAACAAAGTAAATGTATATTGTATACAGTTAATTCCCTCTCCTACCTAAATAGAATCATGTATCATGTACTGTACATATATCCCCATAGCCAATGATAATGCATAATTTTCAGTACTGGTTGTCTTTGCGTCTTTGCAAGTCCACTACAAAACATCTACAGCTATATGACAGCACTTACAACATATTTCAATCTCACTCACATGCAATGATAAACTCAATCCAACCACATTCAGGTTAACCACAGCCTAGAAGATCAGTAAAGTGAGCCTGGCAGCCAAAACAGAAATAGAAAAGCTACCTCGAAGACCCCAATAGGTAAACATTGGTGAAACAATAGTTTCATTCTGGCAGCCAAGTCTTACATGTCTCGGTTTTAAAACAGTTCCCGCTCACAACAATGTTGCCATATAACAAAATTGTAGACCGACAAATATTGTTTCAGACGCTCTGCAAAGGAAATGTATTTCAAGCACTGAATGTGCTGCCTCGTCCTCTCAGTCACTACCCAGAGCTCCTGGCCATAGATGAGGGTTTGACCTGAAAATTGAAAGATTAGCCTTAAGACTCAGCTTCGTATTCAACATAACAGTCCGACTAAGGATGTAGCGCTGCTGCCACTGCACCAATCCATCTAACTCTCACTCAGCCAACACTATATAGTATTAATTTACTGTGAGCTGTAGCCTACATTTACCACTTCTAAACAGAGGCAGAACATAACGTAATCGAGAATGCGAGAAAATCTCAGAGCTGAACTGGGCAGACACATCAGTTTTCATCATACTCACCCTGGGTCGGGTTAATTAAGTCTATACTGCTAACTTACAACACTAATAACATTACCGTCGCCAAAACCCCCACGAATCAAATCCCCTACTTCACCATTGACCGTCAAGCCACTAAACCTGTATGGAAATGAACACCTCTGCTGGTTAAAGATCATATGACATGAGACAACACCAAACACAGACAAACAGTCCGGTTCTGGTGGTTGATGAGAGCAGATATACGTTGATTAGCTCTCATAGCGGGCCGGATGGGTAGCGCACTGCCATGAGTCCATGACACTAATTACTCCACATTTACATTGTGATATTTTGTGATTACATTCTGAATCTGCAACGTTCTCTGTCAGGTAAATCAGTAAGTCAGTAGTAGGCTATACAGTGGAGTTGCATATTAAGTGGTTTGGGGTCCTTCTGTAAGTAATTTTGGGGTACAATTTGGTTTTGAAGAAGCAGCAATACCACAGGCCAAGCAATGGACCCGTTCCAAACAGGCACATTTTCAACGGGCACTCTACTAGTAAGGGCAATTAATCATAGTTGGATGGCTGGTTTGTCGTTGGGCATGTGACTGTTACATTTTTTTTTTCTGCATGCGGAAAACTTGCAAATGACGTGTGAATTGAAAAGACTTTTGAGTTTTCATATTTGAAAAATGTATTTGAGTCATGTTCTGCAAGCACATGTCCAACCCTGTCCAAAGGTAACAAAATCCACCTATCAGCACCTCTCTAATTAACACATTATAGCTCATTTGCTCAATGAGATATAGTGTGTTATTTGGGGGTTATGTGCAAGACTATTTCTTGGCTGGGACCAGTACTCTCAAATGGCACTTAAGTTTTTGTACAAATTATACAAACAAAATATAATGCATCAACTGGTAACAAAAGTTGGAAAGAGACAGGCTAGCTGTTTCCCCGTTTCTAGTCTTTATGCTAAGCTAACCAGTAGCTTTTATATTTACCATACAGTGAAACTAAACTACTTTTAATGTTCGTCTCACTTTTTCGGCCCGTTTCCCCTCTCTCCCTTTTTTTTTTCTCTAATCAATACATCCTTGTGTTTTTTTATTTTTGCTTCTATAATTTCTAAATGATATGTTCATTTTCATTTCCTTACAGGGGACATTATTCAATAACCCAAACTGTACCTGACCCACCATCACAAGACCTGCGTTATATTTAACAGATTAATCGGAAGCTTTTCAGGTCAAATTGAAATGATCCCAGAAGGCATCTGTGGGGACTTCATGTCAGAATGAAAGCCTTTTGCCAAAATAGAAGTAAAAATGTTCACTGAGGAAATTTTATTTTATTTTCAAGAAGAACAAAGTTAGCAATGTTTGTCTCACCCCCTTTGCTTCCTTCATATGTTCAGCTTAGGAGGCTCAAGGCCCATTAGGTCTGTGTCCAGCCCCCCAACATTATCCCTTCTTCATCTCACATGCCTATCTGCTCATATTCATCCTTTCTCCTCTTTCCTTTCTCTATCCGCTTGTGCTTTCATCCTTCTCTTAAGCCATTTTCGCACACAGGAAGTGTATTATGTAATTCTTACACAAACCCCACAAACTCTGATAACCTCCTTATTCCATCTTGTGAAGGTCTCATTGCATGGGTAGAATATGGTCTCAAATGCAAGTCTCCTTCAAAAACAAACCAAGGCACACTGTCGCGTTTGTTACCAAATTAAAATGCCTTTATTTGACAGTTGCAATATGCATTTAAAATGACCAACGCGTTGCGACCGCCATAAGTCTTCTTTCTCCATGGTCATTGTCAGCAGTACAAGGAACAAGAAAGTGATGCATCATCAATAGAAGAGAGAAAGAAATAGGAGAGAAGAGGAGGGGGAGGGAGTATAGGAGAGAGAGTGGGGATAAGGGAAGGGGTTCAGTCTATAGTTCCATATATTAAAATACATTTTCACATTATTGCTGAAGTGATATTTTACAAAAAGGGAGAAAAGTCTGTCACAATTAAGGCCAAGGTATTTTGTTACTTTCAGTAGTACAATCCAAAATATCTCGCATTGGAGTCCCATTTTTTTGGCGGTTGCCCCCTGATGTCCTTTACAACCACTTCCAACACCATAGCCATGTCCCAATTCCCAGTTTGTACATCCCCAATTCCTCTCCTCGGGTCTTAGTCCTGCCCACAGGAGATTCAAGCCGAGGAGTTAAAGAACAGACGCAAGGAGAGAGGTGTCGAGGCAACAGGCATTTAACAAACATGCCATGGGTAAAAAGATTTCTGCATAGTATATACCGGTGTATCCTTGATTATAGCTGCTCTGGGGAGTCTCCTCCATCCTAGCTCCTTGATCCTTGCTGTGCATTTTAGGAATTGGGACATCCTTCAAGATGACGCGATGAGATTGATTTCCGGTTCACAAGCCGGAGGATTGAGGAGTCAAAGAGGTACAAATTTAGGAATTGGGAAAGGCCCGATGACTTTCAGTGTGTTCGGGTTGCCATGTCCCTGATAACCTCCTTGTTTCACAGAATTAATCAAATTTGCTTTACAAATCCTGTCCAAAATAATTAAAGATACTGAACATTGTTGAGCATTGAAAGCACAATCTCCACTATAAATATAAATCATCAAATCTCCCTAAATCATTAGTCCAATGCAAACAGAGTTTATAAAGGTACACATGCGCATGTATGTAACCTTCTCAGCTCTTACTCCATCAGTCTTTCCCTCTCCGTGTCCAAAATACCAGTGCTTATCATTCCCCTGCAAACAGAGCTGGGTAAATTGCCAGGATCCTTGGCTTGCCTGCTCTCCACGCTCACTGAAGCTGTTAATCCGGTTCAAGCTTAAGTGAAATCTTAGAGCTGCTGCACAGAGAAATGCACATAATGTAAATTATAGTAAGAAGGCACAACTGTGAGATGGGTCGATACATTTGCAAAAATGTGTCACTTGCATGCCGTCTGGGGGAAGCCACAGGTAGAAGCTGCAGGCTCATGACCCTCTGAGCTTTGAACTCCTGAGGGATTGATGCAGATAATCATCATCAGCTTGGCAGCTTCTTAGCAGGAGCACAGACAGGTTTCATCAGCAGTGGCACACTGCACTGACTTTGTGTTTTTCATGTGCACATGCAGGTCAAGCACCATTATATCATGTTGAGATGTATTCACAGGGATGAGATACATGCCCCTGAGTCCCAGGCACAATTTCACATGCATTTAAACTTCTTCCCAAATTTAATGAAAATCCAAGCAGTTAATATGTAAATGATCAAAAGTCTGCAAATTGTTTTCAGGGTGTACATGAATGGGAAAGGCTGTCTGTGTTTAAAGTAGGGCTGCAACCAATGATTATTTTCATTTTCTATTTTTTCAATAACTTTCTCGAATTTGTTTGAAGTTGTTTTGTTTTTTAAATGACAGGAAATGGTAAAAAATGTCGATGAGTGTTTTCCAAAAGCCCAAGATGACGTCCTCAAATGTCATGTTTTGTCCACAACTCAAAGATATTCCGTTTACTGTCATAGAGGAGGGAAGAAACTAGAAAATATTCACATATTACAAGCTGGAATCAAAGACACTTAACTTTTCTTTCTTAAAAAATTACTCAGTCGATTGGCGATTAATTTAATAATTGACAACTAATCAGTTAATCGGTTAATCTTTGAAGCTATAGTTTAGAGTGGACAATGTTGATCACTAAACAGTTTCAGATGCCCTTTTTATCTGCTATTCCATCCATCCATCCATCCATCCATCCATCCATCCATTTATCTTTGTTCGCATGGTTGAACAGCATCTGCAATCTGTTTGGTTTGTGTCAGAATTTATAAGTGATTTGGCCCAGCATGAGGAATGTAAACATAACACACGTGAAATAGCAGCCTTAAACACATAGGGAAGGACACAGAGAGAGAGAGAGAGAGAGAGAGAGAGAGAGAGAGAGAGAGAGAGAGAGAGAGAGAGAGAGAGTGTGTGTGTGTGTGTGTGTGTGTGTGTGTGTGTAATAGCGGCCTTAAACACACAGGGAAGGACACACAGAGAGAGTGTGTGTGTGTGTAACTCTTACAGTATGAGCAAGTGCATGCACATCATCTCTCTAAATCTACAGTTTATCAGACCAGGTGACAAGATAACCATAGAGAAATAAATAAATCACAGCAGCAGGTGTGTGTGTGTGTGTGTGTGTGCACCCACCAATAAGCTTCAAAAACAACCCCCCTACCTGTGTGCGTATGTACTGAGACTCTTTCTGTGTGTGTGCTGAGACTCTTTCTCTGTGTGTGTGTGTGTGTGTGTGTGTGTGTGTGTGTGTGTGCGCGCCCATATCAGGGGTTGTTTGTTTTTCTGTGCATGACGGATGGAGACAGTACAGAACTGCAGGCCAATTCAAACAAACCACACCACCGACCTCATCGCTTCAACACAAACACAGACATTTAGGGCCCTATCTTATCCCGTCAGTATAATAGCAACAGCGCCCAAAATCTGCCCACTTGCGTTTGCCGTTTGATACTTGCATTTCAGATCGTTAAAATAGGGCCCTTAATATTTCTGCAATCAGAAATCAGAATTTTTTTGCAATATCACCCGGAACATCATCAGCAGCAGAATGTTGGGGCAAGGCAGTGGGATGAATCCTCCTTTGTTTTAGTTTTAGAAGTAATCCACCCCATCCCTCCTATGAATATGCATCATCGGCTGTATATAAAGATTGGCGACGTGTCTCCACTTCCTCCCACTGTACAAAAATAAAACCCAAATCTCACAGATAAGGGCACCACCATCTTTTAATTTTGGAGCCAGACTGTGCAGTAGTGATCAGGCGATGGAGCCTCGGTATCAAAGTCCCGCCCATACACCCGCCCGACCAATTGCAAGTTAAACATCGCTGTCAATCATGATGTTTCACCCCGTTTTTATAGCATCAAATAACTAGTAAAAACCAAACTTATCACAAATGCCAGCGTGATAAAAACTACCTAAAATGGCGGAAACCATCTTTGGGAAGAATTTATTTGACGTGTACATAGATTTTTCTTAGTTTGGCCCATGCCCCAAATCCACTAACATAGAGGGGACGGCGTTTATGACCTATAATGTAGCTAGCCACCAGAGGGTGTTCCAGATGTTTTGGCTTCACTTACAGTGTATGCATCAATCCCTAATATGCATACAATATAAATGCAGCAATTCACACGATAGGGTTTTGAATAACATACAAAAAAATTATGTTTTTATTCTCAGTTTACCATCTACAGGGTGAGAGGCGGTAGAGTGGTATCTGTGTGTACATGATATAATTTAGTGCAGCTGTAATCTAACCTCATTGGGGGCTGGTGATAACATGCCCCTAATTAGCAATAATAGTTTAACACACACCCCTCAACTATATTCTGGTGTAAAGGGCATGAAAAGAAAAAGTGGTCTTTACCGGCAGTAGAAGAGTAGCGTGTTAGAGCAAGACAGACACCAGCCTGATTAACGTGAAATATTGATAGAGGCAGCCTGGTCGATGTCTGGCAGCGAAGCAGCAGAAAGGGAGCCAACCAGTGGATATATGCCAAGATGAGGAATAGGAGGATAAGGGGGAAGAAAAAGGAAGGAAAGAAGGAAAAATTACAACTGCATTTTAGCATCTTTTAGTTCATTGTTTTGGTTTTCCAGTCTGAATAACCTCATATTCAGCAGTAGCAGGCAGCTGCATAAACCCGCTGTACACTACCTGCTTAGCACCAACCAGCAGATAGACACAGTTAGCGACTAGCTGGTGAACATAGAGGAGCATTTAGGTACACAAACCTTGTTTTACTAAAGATCCATATGTCAATTGCAGTATACATACAGTAAGGTCAGAGGTCCAGGACAATGTCATCAAAATGCACCATACAGTAAAATATGTATATGTATATATATATAGCCCAGTTAAAGTGTATACACGGAGGGAAACCCCGGTTACTGAAGGAGTGCTCTACCCAGGGTAATGTGTTTACATGGCGTTTGAGAAATCGGGGTATTGCCTTAACCCGAATATAATAGTTTTTCTAAACTGCATATAAACGTTACAATGAACGTTATATATATAGGCTTTTATTGTGAAAAAACACCATGAAATCAGAAGTACAGCAAAGACCATGGATAAGGTGGATGACGATAGATGGATGGATGGATGGATGGATGGATGGCAAAGAAGAAATGATTAATTGTATGAAAACATTATTTCTGTTAAAAAAGAGAAACTGAGAGCAGCAAAGTGAGTGTATGACATGACTGTTGGAACTGATGGAATTAGTGCTGTGGAAGCATCCAGAGAATTGGGAGGAATAAGAGGATGAAAAGAAACAAACATAAAAAAACTTCGTTATTGTTATTTAAAAGGACAATCAGGAGAGGCAGTAGTAGGAGGAATTGAAATTTGAATATGGCCGGGAGGCAAAAAGAGGCTTGGGGCGAAATAAAGGTGAGAGAAGATTAAGCTAAGTGACCAGCAAATCACTGTCTAACCTCTGAACTAATTGTAACTGGGACGCCAGTCTGGTAATCTGCTGGCAGTAATACTTAGTAAGGCAAGCCAACTGCTGTCAAACACTACAGAAGGAAAGGAAGCAAACAAACTCAGACTTTTGCACATTCAAGTTACTATTTTAGTCAGTCTCTGACAAAAATCTTAATGTCTAAATGGAAATAAATAAGAAATAACGGCAGACATTATGAACGGTCAAACTTCATCTATCCTGGCATCAAATTAAACCTTGTGAAAACCTTGTGAAAACCTTGTGAGATCTGCAGACTGTACACAACCCTACATCTTTTTTTTATATCAAATATTACACCTGTGACACCACCAACAATAAATAATTGACTGTATGAGCTAAACAGACAGAAGCAGTCATTTGGGTGAAACGGTTATATATTAACAGTGGTAAAGGCTGTGGAGGCAGTGTACTTCACATTTCCACTCCCAAGTAATTTTAGTGTGTGTATTTAAATAGGAGCATGGCAGATCAAACTTTGGCAGATCTACAAAAGGTAAATGAAAGTGTAATTCTTAGGCTACATTTGATGGAGGAAAGATAGAGCCTTCCCTAAAAACAATCAAATAACAGCAGCGGTGTGATTGACGGAAAATGCCGGATTCACAATCAGTCCCATCTGCCTCTATAATTTTTTTCCCCCTGCACAAATCTGCCTCAACCCTTATCAGAAGACCGCTACACTGTAAAAACATTATTCTTTAGCACAAGTAAGTATTACAAGTTGTTCAGATGTAGAAATATAAATGATCAGCATTTAAAGTAAAACAAAAAAACAGTTTTTTACTTAAGAAGTGCTGAGTGTCTTACTTTAGCAAAGTGATGAAGAAAAGGACCACTCCCTGCACTTTTTCTTTGAAAAATGTCACAGATTTTAAACCATGACCCACTGGTTCACGTTTGGTTGTGTCTTAATAGGCGGTGTGGTGCATGGCAGGATCAAACCTGAAACTGCTTTATTAGTGACAAACAAATACTACAAATAATTCCAATAATACTGGAAATCTGGAACCTGGAAACAAATCTTGATCATAAAACTCAACAGTTCTTGGATCAAATTCATTTCTTAAAGGTACCATATTCTTCTAATTTTTAGGTTCATACTTGTATTTTGGGTTTCTACTAGAACATGTTTACATGCATCTGACCGAATATACCTGTATTCACCCTCTGTCTGAAACGCTCTGTTTTAGTGCCTGTCTCTTTAAGCCCCCCCTCAGGAAACCCCAACTTTATAAAATTGAGAAGGTGGCCATGGACGGTGGGCGTTGCAGTTACCGTGGATACCCCACTGATGATGCAGTCAGGGCGCTTAGTGATGGGGCTTAGTAAGGGATTTTCACCCGCCGATGTCTGAGCCCTAATACTGTCCAATTGATTCCAGATGTTACTGCACAGAGCGGGAGCGAAAATGAAAGATAGAGAGATCCGGTCTGTAGCTCAGTTTCCAGCCAAGTATTTGTACTGGAAACTATAATTCATCAACACAGAAAAACTGAACAGACACCAGACACAACAACTAGGGTTGTAGTCAACTAAAGAAAATCTTGGTCGACTGAAATTCTATCTACTCTTTAACCAATCGATTGGTCGATGGGGGAAAGAAATCTGCATGTTGTCTCTAGATTACCACAGAGGCTGCCACAGAGCACTGAGTGCACTCTACCTGGTAGCGTTGTGTGTCCACCAAAGTGTTTTACCTGTGGCCAGCGTTTTTCTGTCTTTTGCAATGTTAAATACATTGCAAAAGGCAGAAAAACACACTATGCTACAAATGCCATCAGCATGATGATGTGTCTATTCTGCACTGAGCGTTGCACGTTTGGTGTTTTTTTTTTCAGGCTACAGAGAGTTGAAAAATGCTCAACTTTGGGAAAATTCTAGGCTTGTCACTGTTGCTTTTTACCCAGCCGTCCAATCACAATGGAAGAGTGGAACAAATACCACAAAGACCAAATGTCACATCCTACATGTACAAGTGCTGAACAACATCAACATTAATGGAGGAAAAATAAATACTGCTGGCCACATAGACCGGCAGGTCTGTCCTTTCTCTCTACGTTCTTCAGACAACGAAAGCGTCTCAGCTAAACAAAAAACTGTGACTCCGCTACAAAAGCGCTCTCAATCGCTCCCAGCTGGGCACTTTCAGCTGGGAAAAACACTTTGGTGGACAAACGGCCTTATCAAAGTAACACCAGCGATTGTCCGACCAATGAGAATTTGTTCATGAGAGTGGTATTGATCTCCTCATCTGACCCTTGGCAAGAAGACAAATAAGTGTATTTCCCAAAATGCTGAACTATTCCTTCAAGACATTTCATAGTTCAATTGAGTAGTTCCTCAATTGTCTTACTCCACCTCCCAACTTGTTCTCTTTTCACCCCCAGGGTGTTAAGTGAAGGGAAGGGCAGCGTTCCAATCATAACAGTGAATTACCCTCTGAATGTTTTGCTGTCTCCAGCCAGGTGAGTCATCAGCATTATCCCTATAGCAAACTAGTTTGTGTACAAGTGTGGTTTCAAAAGCAAGTGTCTTTGGTGTGGTGTGTGTTTGTGTATGCGTTTAAAAGAATGAAAGTGATGATAAAGTGTGTATGAGGTGTGTGCTAAAAGCTGGTGTGGAAAGGGAAAGATTAGTGCGCATGTTGAGGTCAAAGTGCCTGCTGTGTGTAGGGGTGTAAATTCTGACACAGAGTACATGTCAATACAAATGTAGGCTACATACCTACATGTACACATTCCTTCACCTGACAGAGAAAAACAGACAAGAACACGCACCTTGCAGTGAGTCTGACTAGCTTACGCAAATCAGGGAGAGAATATTCATGTTGATTCTCTGAATATGTGATCACTATTCCCGGTACACGTATCTAATTACACAATTGTACATCATTATACTCTAAAGACAACCAGTCAGAGCCAAACAGAGGTTTTTCTTAAAATGGAGATCTGTACTTTCAACGATCCCCATTTAATGATCCCCACCTTAAATATCCAATGTGACTTGGTATAGTAATGGGCCATTGTATGGAGTTGAGCAAAGGAAACTTACAATCAAACATTGATATGACTTTCTGTTATTTCTAAGCTTTAGATGGAGTAATAGTGAAATTCCAGTTCAGTTCCGTATTGTCTTGGCGAGCCAAGCAGAGGTGCTGGCAGGACAAAAGACTTTATAGCTGGTTACTGTCTGTCAGCAAACCCATCCATTTCCTCAAACCCACAATAGCAAGTATCAAACAAACTTGGCTCTTCCTTCAGGATTGCCCCCCTCACAAATCATGCTCTCGCCCTTGGCAGGTCTCAAACAAACCCAGGTAAAAAAGCAAACAAAAAAAACTAGTACAATACAAAACTACAATTTTAGATTTATTTATGTGATTTCACCTCACAACTCGCATGCGGACACACAATACACTTTCCTGCCAACATTATTCCACTGCTCTACAACATGGCAATAAATGCAGCCATGGGCCAGCAAAGGCAGGAAAAAAATAGACTGCAGGCAAGTAAGCATGAATATAAACAATGCAGGTTTCAAAATTTAAAAGAAATTTGGGGGCGCCCCTTTGGCTTAGGGAGGTTAAGATAACATCAATAAACCGCAATGTGTCCAGTGCGAGTCATGTCATCACTCCGTCTCTCCCCTTTCATTGCCTTTCATCCCTATTAAAGCCATAAAAATGTCACCCCAAAAAATCTCTCTCTCTTATATATAAAGAAATAAGGTTGATTGTTTTATGAGGAAGGAAATGGATTCAACATGTGTATAGAGCCTCAAGGATATGCACTACGTGTTTTGGTGAGTAACACTTAATGCAATCAGAAAACTCCACAGTACACCTTTAATGATTTTAAGAAGGATTTGGAATTTCCTTTATGGCTTATTTGGCTCTTCCTTTGGAAAGAAAAGTGACTATAGTACCCTAAAAATGTGTACAATGTAGAAATGTTTTGTACTTGGTTTCAACCCTACTTTGTGTCGTAGGTTGACACATGTTTTTACATTTCTTACTTCAGCGAGTTAGTATTGCTCTACAATAAAGTTAGGGGAATTGTGAGTAGGGCTGGGTATTGTTAAAAATATTTCGGTATCGCCACAAGTACAATACCATGACTTTGATACCAGTACCTGAATAGTTTTTACCATACAAATGTTATGGAATCCATTTTAACAAACAGAAATTGTTACAATACAATTAATTTTTTAGCTGCTTTACACCTATGCGACGCAGAATGTAGTCAAGCCTCTCAAAATACACACACGTATGTGAGCTCCATTTCTGTGCGCAACATAGTTTTTCCTGCATGACTCTACGACAGTTTGGTATTGAATGATGAGAGCCATTTCTCGACACTATGGAGGCAATTCTTTCGGTGCCTAAAAGTGTTGAAGTTCGATACCCAGCCCTAGTTGTTGTGAAAGACTGATTTTAAAAGATAATGTTCTAATTTGAAGAAGCAGAGGCTGAGATATCCTGACGTTTAGTCCTAGTCTTAATCCTACATAATGCAAGTCATTAGTGTCTTTGTTAGACTATCTCCTATGTGAACACACACCTCTTTCAAAATCGATGTGCAGAATTGTGGTAAAGGTCTTTCCAAGTGTTGCTTGAGTCTGGATTAAAAGTATAGAGAAAGTGCGGTACTGATGCAGGAGTAGGTTACCATGTACTACTAAGACGCCACAGTATGCAGGTAACATCATGGAGAACTATGTCACTGAAAGGTGTTTCCATTTATCCGGGCCTTCAGAAGACGATCACTAATGAGTGAAACCAGCTGCTCAAGTGTTTGGGTGGCAAAGTGCACTTGCAGGATAATAACCCTGAGTGGCACGTCTGTCCCTGCCCAGTTTATTGGATAAACGAGTGCAACAGTGTTGACACATGCCTGTTTAGTCCTTGTGTGAAAGAGAGGGGAGAAAATAGAGCAGGAAAGCCTCTATCAATGTCCGTCTTGCACAACAGGCTAGACAGACACAGCAGGACTGGCCGCAGTGTTGGATTTCTGCGGTTCGCTCAAAGGGTAAAGGAAACCCATGCTTTATTTCTTTGATGTGGTTTTCATTATGCCCTACATCTGACAAGGTCCACTCTGACTGGGCTTAGACACAAACACACTGAGCAGAGGTTTGTGCTCTTTTCTTCCAGTTCCAGCATCTTTTGTTGCACTTTTGTTTCAACATGTTTGTTGAAAGCACTCTGGAGTTACATTTCAGTAGACTTCATGTTATATCACAGCAACACTTCAATCCACAACTTCTCTACCAAGAGTGAACAAAGACCGAACACAGGAGCAGGTTGACAAACGAGAAGTGTGGGATCTGAACACTTTGTGAGAGAGACAGAGGAGTAATAGGTCATACTAACCAAACCGAATCAGCCACAGAGATCAGGGGAGCTAATCCGGTGTCAAGCCTAATAGAATCAAAGACACAGAAATAGACTGTAGGGCTTAACAGTGGCTTTGACCTTGCTTCAGTGTGTGTGTGTAAGTGTGTGGTAGTATTCTTAGATTAATGGTCCAAGGGCCAGAGCTGAATTACCAACCGGGCAAAGTGGGCAACCGCCCTGGAGCCCCAGAACTCAAAGGGCCCCAATAAAGTGCCAAGTGGACTTTTGCCTGTTGCAGGGAACAGTACAGTACCTAAACTAGGAGACACTTTAACTGTGAATTAGGAGCAAAATGATTTATTGAGGAACGCTGTGACACAGACTCCACAGACCCTTGTGGTCTACGGCTGGAGCAGATCTTGACAGTGTGCACTGATGTTGTCTCAGCCTGCCCAAGCAACTCGTTTTAACCACGAGGTTAAGCTCTATTCAGGGAGCAGACTCAATTTGATAATCAATTAATTGATTTGAGTCCGTTTTTAAATCAGAAAATGTATCTGATTCCAGCTTTGTGAATATTTTCTAGTTTCGTCACTCCTCTGTGACAGTAAACTGAATCTCTTTAAGTTCACAGTTTTCACCATTTTCTGACATTGTATAGACCAAACAACTTATAAATAATCAACAGATTAATCGACAATGAAAATAATCGTTAGTTGTAGCCGTAATACAAACTAGGTTTAGGTGAGTGTAAAGTTTTGGGTTTGAATGCTTTCATTGTAGGTGATCATTAGTCCCTCAAATATTCATGTGTTTGTTCCATCGGGGCTGCCAGTTCTAAAAACACCTGCACTAACTATGTTGTCAGACATTTTGGATAAAAGCATCCCTGAACCAGTTTATATGTTACATTTCTGTGCACATGTATGTTTTTACACTTGAAAACATTTACTGCCTGAAATCTATAAATATTTCTAGATGTTTCAGGTTACAAAAACAACCATTTTGGGGTCAACAGTCTTACGATGAGGCATAACTTTAATGGTAGCACCTACTTTGCTTTACTTTCCTGTCAGTACAGAATACAGTATGTGCTAACTCAGATGTTAGGCTCCAACCAGGGATTGATGCATAGACTGTATAAGTGAAGCTAAAACATCTCGATCGCCCCCTGGCTGGCTACAGTATACCCCTTCCATATGGGCATGGGCCAAACTAAAAAATCAATACACATCAAATTAATCTTTCCCAAAGAAAGTTTGTCATTTTAGATCACACTGATGTTTGTTCAAGTGTTCATTTTTCTGATAATTTTTTTTTTTTTAAATTAGTTATTTGATGCTATAAAAACGGGGTGAACTGTCATGATTGACAGCTGTGATTGACTCATGATTGGATGGGCGTGACTTCTATAATGCGGCTCCACTGTCCGATCACTACTGCGCAGATTTTGGCTCCAAAATTGGATGGCAGCGCTTGTATCTCGGATATTTTGGTTTCACTTTTGTACAGCGGAAGGAAGTGGAGACGCGTCGTCCATCTTTATAGTCTAAAGGCCGTTTCACATTGTACGCGGCATGCGCTGCGCTCGCCGCTAGGTTGTCCTATTCCCAACTATGTTTGTTGTGCTTGCCGCCGGCCTCAGCGCAAATTTACATCATACATGCGCCAATATTTGAATGCACGTCATGTCTGCGTCAGGTGTTGACATCAGACCGTGCAGTACATGCGACGTGAGTTGGTGGAGACGATGTTTCTGTCTATGAAACAAAAAAAGCCTTGGCACTTGCCCTGATTGTGAGGAGAAGATGGAGGAGGGCAGCCACAGCAGCAGCAAGAAGGGTGTGGGTGCACGAGACCCTCAGGTCCAGAGAGCAGTTGGGGGAATTCCGGCTGGTGAAGGAGCTCCGCTTTCACTGTGACCGGTTCCAGGGGTACTTTCGGCTCAACAGGGAGCAATTTGACTGTTTGCTGACGAGAGTCGGGCCTACAATTTCCCGGATGCGAACAACATTCCGTAAGCCCATTTCTCCAATAGAGCGTCTGGCAAATTGCCTGAGGTGAGGCACATGGCAAACTCTGTCATCTGTAGCAACATTAGCATCAGCTAAGTGATAACGTACATGAATGGAATGTTGTTGCCAAGGTTCTGTCGTTTAGTAGGCTTACGCTAGCTTGTGGTGATTACATTTCTGTCTATGTTAGTAATTGTGTCGATAGTAATAACCTAGCGTGGATAATAATGATCATTAATGATCGACTGTTGCACAGAACAGACGGATAAAGGACACATTGCATTGTTGTGCCTGCGTTACATCTTCCAACTTGAATGATGAACTAATGTCCTGTAACACTACATACAACTAGCATAGCTAGCTAATTCTAGCACTTATCACCTGACTATAACTAACTGACATTTCACTTTATAGAAATAGCACTCATTGATGCAGTAACATGTACTTATCATACTCTACCTAGATTTTACCCTTGTTGGGAGTCACTGTGGTTGAAAGGCGTCAGCCAAATGAAATGTAATGTAATTTCAGATACCTGGCCACGGGTGACTCCTACAAGACCATTGCCAGTAGTTACCGGGTGGGCATCTCCACTGTGGCAGGCATTGTTCCAGAGGTGTGTGGAGCCATTTGGGATAGCCTGGAGGAGGAATACATGCCTGTTCCAACTGCTGCCCATTGGAAGAAGATCGCCCAGAGCTTCTGGGAGATGTGGCAGTTCCCCAACTGTGTGGGGGCAACAGATGGGAAGCATGTGCTCATCCAGGCCCCACCTCATTCCGGCTCCCAGTATTTCAATTATAAGGGAACCTTCTCCATAGTGCTGCTGGCGGTCGTGGATGCAGGATACCTTTTCAGGGTGGTGGATGTTGGAGCCTTCGGGCGAAGCAGTGATGGAGGCACCCTTGCAGCTTCTGCATTTGGAGCAGCCTTGCGAGGGAACAAGCTGGGTCTTCCGGAGGATGCCCTCATCCCTGGTGCTGAACACCTGGGGCCCATGCCTCATGTTTTTGTGGGGGATGAGGCTTTCCCCTTGAGGTAAGTGTTGTAGTTGATTTGTATGAAGTGCATGTACTGATTTAACAGCTGCATTCACATTGTCATTATGTATTGTAGGATTTTGAACAGCACTGTGTTAAACTATAATGTATCATTGGATATTATTAGATTGTGATGTCAACAATGTATTTTGTAGAAATTGTAATCTTGATGTACATAGTCACATGTCCTGACATCATCATTTTGTGTAGGAGGAATTTGCTGAGGCCCTATCCTGGAAGGAACCTCACCCAGCCTAGGAGGACCTTCAACAGCCGCCTGTCACGTGCTAGGAGAGTGGTTGAGAATGCCTTTGGCATCCTTGCTGCACAGTGGAGGATCTACCACCGTGTCATTGGAGTGAGCCCTGAAAATGCGGATGCCATTGTGAAGGCAACAGTGGCTCTGCACAATTTTCTGCAGTGGAACTCCCCAGTTGAAGCTCCCTGCCCATCAGAGGCCATCCCCATCCCTGCTCTACAGAATGTAGGGAGAGTTGCCACCAACAACGCCACCCAAGAGGCCATAGCCACACGGGAGGTTTTCAACACATACTTCTCCTCTCCTTCTGCGGCAATACCTCGGACCACAGTGGCCTGATGTCTTTGCAACCCACACCTGCTGCTTCACTTCTACGGAAGAACACAAAGGCTCTTTTAAGAGCCACTCTCTTATTCTTTTAAAAGCTTTCCAAAGTGTCCATATTAAATGACATGATGATCTGATATAATAACAAGGACACATTACTTCAATCACATCTCACTCACTCATCCACCCCCAGAATATACACACATCATATGCAGTCACTTATGTGAAGTTTATTTTGTAACATAAATAACACACACAACAAAAGTTAAGTAATGGTTACCAGACCTATAAAAAATAAATGTAATTAATTCTCTGCCTGTCATTTGCAGACCTGTGATGTGAGTGCAGCTAATGTGGAAAACGTGGAACACAGGAAGGTAAGTAGTTGTGAGTGAAAACGTATAAAGAAATAGTGGTAGTGTGTAGTAGTGTATGGGACAGGTCAAGAGAACTCTGCTCTATGCAGAGTAGCGAGAAATTCCATCTGCACCTCACTCCTCTTCTCCCTGGGCAGGTTTCGGAGCCGTGGGGCTAAGCTCAACAGAAACAGCTCTGTGTCATCTGTTTTTTGCTGTAGCACATTGAGGAGACTTTCCTCAAACTCATCCCCCTGTTTCTTCCGTCTCTTGCCAGAGCCCTGCCGAGACTGGAGCAGGCTGCGGGGTTGCTGGAGCAGGCTGCGGGGTTGCTGGAGCAGGCTGCAGGGTTGCTGGAGGCTCCCTGCACTCTACAGGGTCATCCACAATCTGCCAACCTTCTAGCTGCACATCTTGGGGGCACAGAGTGTAGCTGGAGCACCCCTCCTATGGGGAAAGGGACAGGGGCTGGGACAGGGACTGGGACTGGGGCTGGGGCTGGGGATGGGACAGGGGCTGGGACTGGGACCGGGACAGGGACTGGGGCTGGGACCGGGACAGGGAGAGGTTAGATGTTGTCGCTCTCTCCCTGACGTGTGGCTCCAGAAAAGAGAGAATGGCAAAGTACTTCCAAGTGCTTTTGTGGTCTGCCCCAGCACCACTTTTTTTTTCTCTCTGTTGCCTCCTCTCCTTTAAGTACCTGTCTCTTAGGTTCTTCCACCTTTTCTTACACTCCTCCTCTAAATAGACATATGGCTTATTAGCATCTCTCAATAAAATGTTGCATTTCAACACTGTGTCATTGCATGTTTACATACATATGTAAGAGATCTGCAGTCATTGTAGTTGGATATAATAAAGCTTAGATATGAGCCTATATTCATACATTCATGATTCATACTCTGGAAAACACTTTTTTCCATGCATATGTGCAATTAATTCCTCCAAAGCTGGACCTTACACACTTGGAAATGGGTAGTTATTCTGTGTAAACGCCATATACCTAACTACCTATATGTGAACTGAAAATGAACATTACTTGTGTCATCGGTCCAAGCGTATTTTACATCATATAAACATACAAATACAAATATACCCTACAAATACCTGTATGGAGCTGTATTATGAACTTGGTATTTGTAGCTCACAACAGTATAGCTTCAGTTCTTCTCAGTTGCTTTGGTGCATTTCTCAGATCAGAGATGACAATAATGTGTAACTTTGTCACATAGGGAATAGTGCTCTCTCTCATTTGCATTGTTCATTAGACTATACATACAGAGTGAACTGTTAAATATGGACAACAACAACACAAAGCAGTTTCACTATATTGGTATAAACGATGGCGTGAGGACTCAGTTTGATTGTGTCATTTGTATAAATACTTGCTGTGGACACATAAACAAAAGATTTCCAGCAAGACAACAGGCATGTGCAGGTCAGTCACTATGCAGTGTTTCCACCAATAGTTTTAACTCACTGCAAATGCAAATTATTATTTAAAAAACCTACCAAAGTGGTAAAAAAGTAACATAGTTATGTCTGTATTTTAGTGAAGACATGTCCATGTTGATTTCATATAGCTAAAACAGACCTGAATGATTTAAATTAAAAGGCTACAATAAGCTACACACCTGGCATGCCTATTATGGTAGAAATATGCTTCCACAGCATTGCTTTGTGTCCGAGGTCTCTGTACGAGCTCAAAGTTGTGTCGTACAGCTCTGGGAGATCGCTGACAGCCAAAATCAACCTCTCGTCCATGTTCCGTTTGTGGATCCACGTGTGTTCGGTGTTTACTTTTTTTCTTTTTATTCAGACACGTCACAGCGCACCGCGGCACGCGCAACTTTGACCGTGGCACGCGCAAGAGCGGCCAGCCGCAAAATGCCGCTTGCGCTGCGCTTTGCTCAACGCAGCGGCAGACCAGTTCTTGCGCGCTCAAGCCATTGACAATAATGGGTTTCACAACGCAGCGCTGCCGTTTGCGCGTACAATGTGAATAGCCCTTAAGGCTGCAACAGTGAAAAGCCTCCTGTCTCACTTGCTATACTGCATGACATTCCTAGTTTGCCCAAATATGATGTTGGTGTTTTTGGCTCCTGTGTAGAAATCTTCTCAAAACGGCGAGACACAAAATGCAGCAAATGAGCACTTTGTGCTCTAATAACTCATATCTTTCATCTCTTAATATAGGACACTAATCCTGACTTGCACCTATTGCTTTTGCTAAACAACAAGCATGTTTAGCTTTTTGATCTCTTGACAGCAGAGAGTACCACAAGCTAGATGACGAATGACCTGTGAACTATTTGGCTGTAGATGTGGTTTCTTACTTTGGTTTGGCAAATAGAAGGCTTTCTAAAACTTCTTTGTTTTGCTTTGCAGCCACTCTTAGCTGCATCTGCTAACAGTAAAGTGTTTCATTGTACCACAAATTGCCGTGTGGTGACATGGTATGTTTAAAGACACAAAGGGGTTGCCTGTAAATACTACCTGACGCTGTACTCAAACAGATGTTTTAACTGTCAAAACCAAAAACTCTTTTCTAAAAATAAGCCTGTCTTTACTTTCAAGATGCTGAAGGTGCCGTTTTTAGGAATGTTTTGGCATTGCAGCAAGGCTACTGTCAAGCCCATAAGGTCAAATTAGCATTTCTGTTCAGGCGCCTACTTTTCCTGACTTTACAGTCTTGCCAGGACACATCATGCCTCCAGTCGCATCAGGATGAATAATAGCAATATTAAGTTGAAAAAAAAAGTAAACCATGTTTATTTTTGTTTCAACCCTTTGTGTTAACAATACAAGCCTTCAGACTTAAGTGAGGAGCCTGCCGAAAAAACAACCACGTTGCTATTTATCTTTCTTTTTGTTACTCTGTCCTCTTATCTTTGCCAACTTTGGTCATCCAAGCAGCCAGAACTATGACACTATCTTTTCAATTGAATTGAGATTTACTTAGTTTGAATTTCAGTATATCTGACTGGCATCATGCTGTGCCACACAGCCATGATGTCCAAATTGGAATACTAAACTCAGTCACATGCAGGTCAGACTGAACAAGTCAATGTGAGCTGTCTGCATGCACAAATTAGATTTTTAGATTTTTTTTTTAGCCATGACATGGCTCTAGGGATGGGAGTCAGTCCTCCACTTTGGTCCAGACTTAAATACTAAGGAATTTGATTACGAGTCATAATGGCTAAACCAACCAAGGTAGACTGACCGCAAGCTGTGAGATTGTGAAACTAAGGTTTATGCCCCTGTGGAAGCTACAAGTACGTATGATATCAACCTTGTTTTAAGAAAAACATGTTTTATCCGCAATGTCATGGATCTTATTGGTGAAGCTCGCTATTAACATGGAAATGTTTTCCGAAACCCGCGAACAGTGATATCAAACGGCTGCCACTAAAGTCTATGATTGTTTTTGTACACAGTCTTGTACCTTTGTCTTTTTTCTGTTTTCAAAAGCTTTTTTGGTGCCAAATCAAATGTTTAATGGTCGCGATTTATCTTGTAGCTGGTTGGCTTGGTCCCAGGCTTAAAACTCTTTAGAGAAGCATTTTTTGAAACGTTGATGGTAGGGCTGCACAATTAATCAAATTTTAATCACGATCACGATTTTGGCTTCCCACGATCAAATTCACGTGATCGAGCGATATTTAAAATGCGTCATTCTGTTCTCCGTTAACCACTGTCTGATCACGTGCCTCCATCAGCCAATCAGAGTTCAGTAGTTCCCTGCAGCGCGCAGCTTAGTTTAGATGTACACAGTCACAGAGGACAGAGTAACGTGTGGAAAATTCCACAACAGATAGCAGTCGGTCATAAGTCGTCACAAGGTTTACCAGTTACCAGTAAACGCAACATTATGTCCCGTCTGTGTTGTTTTTCAGACAACAACAGTGACCAGTGCTAGTTTGAGTCTTTTAGCTCATAGCTTTAGCGGCAGACTGTTGTACGTCCTGCTGTTGGAATCCTCTACAGTGAAATACAGTCACACTACACCGTTTAGCTGTCAGCATTTTAGCCGTGTTTAATCCAGTTACTACTGTAGCTAATGGTAGACTAACGTAACCTGCTGTGTAATGTGTTATTAGTGTTTACTAGCATGACATGCAGCAATGTTTCTGTTGCCGTCTGTTTTGGAGTATCAGAGCGCAACGCAGACATTTAAGTGGCACCGTAATCCGCGTTGCTATTTTGTCCGGTAGATACCAGGCACCGGTGCCATATTGGCACCGGATTTTAACATGCGCCGTAACGTGAACAGAAAATTGCGTTGCCTGTATCTTTTCACGGCAAACGCGCATGTGTGGAAAGTGGTCGCACAACAGCTGAAATGGCATACTCCTTCATAGTGTCCTTCAACAAAGGAGGAATGTCGCACAATATGGATGTGAAAGTAGTTATAATTAGCCTAAGTGACAAAATGTGTTTTGGTTAAAATCAACAAATAATCGTGTAATTAATCGTGACCTCAATATTGATCAAAATAATCGTGATTATCATTTTGGCCATAATCGTGCAGCCCTAGTTGATGGAGCAATTGAATGGGGAAAATCACTTACAGGAACCAAAGCCGTTTTAAAAAAGTGGGTGGTCACTGTTGAGCTCTATTGGTTTGATTGTCCTGAAATTTGGTGCAGACATTCATGTTCCCCAAAGGGTGAATCCTGCTTTGATGATCCAGATTTTATAGCTGCAAGCATGACTGTGGACTCTTGTTTAATTCTCCAGTTTGAACATGTGTGAGGAAATTACAACTAGGAGTGGAAAACACAAAAACATACAGACAAAAGTAGACAGGAATGAATGCCATAATCTAAGTGTACTGTACACATACAATACAATAAACTCATTTAATGCATTCTTTATATTTAGATACCACAAACAATGTTAGAATATGAGATACACTCTGCACTCTCCACCGTTTGAAGTACATTTTTTCGCATGCTATCAAGTTTGACACATTCTATCACAGAAGTGATCACATTTCATGCAATTAAAAATAGAGAAGAGTATGTGTGCACACAGGGCGAGGGCCGCCTCGAAAATGTGCTCCATGTCAGCACAAGTACATTGGTAATGATGTAGGAGTGAAATGTTGGTGAAAAAGCAGCTGCCAACTAGTGTAGTGTTGGGAATATCATCAGGCAGCAAAGTACCACTAATGAAAATGAGAAGCAGTCTGGGAATGGAAAGTCTTTCCAAAATAAAAGCTTTCTCTTTAATTAGTGGGTGGGGGGGGGGGGGCGGGGGGAGACGCAAATCACTGCCATAAATGTATACCTTGGGGATCAGGCATGGAAAAGCATTGACACACATTGGAAAGAGCTGTCACGAAGACTTACCGCTCATGCCACTCACTTTTGTTTCCCATATTCATACATTTGAATGAATGAGTCTATTTGAATTTGCAATGAAGACTTCATTTGCCATAACAGCAATGTTGACTGTTCAGTTTCGTGTCTCATACGATGAATTCTAGTACAAAGGTCACAATTTTCCCACATCCTTTCCCTATTTTCTCATTTGTGTCTGGCAATGCAAACTTAACCATTACTGTCCAGCCACACATACTTTGTCAAGAAGTCGTGCTATTCATATTAAAGCGATATTATGAGGTTGTTTTTTTTGTCAGTTCAGTGCGGATGAGAGATGTGACTATGAAGCCCAACTAGTTCTAAAATTAGTCTCCATTTTTGTATTTATCCTCCTATCCTGCACTTTAGGCCATTCATGCTTTGATAGTGATCAATAGAAACAAAACAATACGTTAAAATCGGGTTGTGTGAGTTGATACAAAACTAATGAAGATTTTAAGCAAAACTCTGTATTTGTCAGAATGGCTACGTTTAGAAAATGGTGTCGTCCAGCGACTTTCACGCGTGGAAAATTGAGCGTGAAGAGTCCATGTTTTGTTTTTTTAATCCTCCGTGTCCTCCTTAGTTACAAGCAACTGTGTGGAGGAGGGGTGGGGGTGGTTCCAAAGTTACTCCTTAAACTACACATTGGGGTTAGGGCTGAAACAACTACCCAATAAATCAATTAAAATTATTTATATAAAAATAGTTGCCAACCATTTTCATCATCAATTAGCTGGGTCTATGCTATGATGCACGGCATCATACACGTTACACTCTAGTGTCTCCGGCCGAATTTCAGATAATTAGCTTTACCTAAATCTGTCGCCTCCAACAGATTTGTGTCGAATTTGACAGACAAACGCACAATTACTGTAGAGGTTAATTTAAAAACAAATGTAACAGACAGAAATTCCGTTCATCAAGGACATATGAGACTACTTCTGCTCATTTTCAGTAGGATGAATACACTGTAAAAAGCAAACTTAAAACAAAATATATACTGAGCACCAACACCACAGCACTGAAGAGAAGCGAGAACTATGAAATCCATTCTACAGAAAACAGGGAACCTGTGTTGCCCTGACAATGAGATTTGTTCTATGGATTCCAACATAAATACCTCTGCTACCTATCCACCGTCCCCAGGCCTTCACACCAACACACACAACCCTGAAGTGTCAGATGTCAGAGCTTCCTTCCAGCATACGAACGCACCACATGGTCACACTCTAAGCAATCCAGGCTTTCAAGTGCATTATTACTCAACATTTGTCAAAGTTTCATAAAGTTCTAAAGGCAACATGATGTGATACTGTGACATTAATGTCAGTTTTCATACAGAGCTTTGGCAGTATTGTATCTGATTATGGTCACGCCAATAAAGCCATTTGACTTTGTCTACATATCTCAAGCTAGTTTCAAGCTCTCCAAAGTGACTTTCACACTGTGTTAACATAGCTGCCGTAAAAATTAAAATTGGGCTGTGCAATTAATCGAATTTTGATTGCGATTTCGGCTCCTACCCATTACAACGATTTGATCAAGGAAAACAATTATTTTGCACATTTCGTTTTCCAAGTAAACTCTTATTCTTTCTTGTGTTTTAAATGACACATGCACTTCCTCCTGAAGGCTATACTCACTCAGCCAACAATTGAATATATTTTTAATGAATTTTATTTTTAAGGGGAATTCAAAAAGTTCAAAGGGGAAAGTATTAAGGGAAATTTCACATTTCAAGGTGTTTTCCCTGTTTTTGTTTAACTGTCTTACTGTTTTTTTTAAGTTCAATAAATGCAACATCTTTCCAAAAGTCAATAAGTAATCGTGTTAAATAATCATGATTTAAATATTGACCAAAACATTTGTGATTTTTTTCTATAATGGAGCAGCCCTACATTAAAACCCTCATTCTATCCAAATAAGACGTTTAAAAACATACAGCTACATTATTTCTATAGGCGTCGATATGTGATTTGAGACCCCTGAGGATATTTCTCAACTGCAATCCAAACTTCCTCAAGAGCCATGTATAGGGTTAGGATTTTGGCTTCAGGGTAAGGATTAAAGTTAGGATTAGTTTCATGTTAGGGTTAAGGTTTAACCAAATCAGAGGACAAGTAGGGATTGTGTGTGTGTGTGTGTGTGTGTGTGTGTGTGTGTGTGTGTGTGTGTGTGTTTAGACTCTGAGCAGCAGGTTTCACCCTCAGGCCATCTGAACATCTGCCAGCTCAAATATCAAAGGTGGCCACTAACCTAACACATCAGTCACCTATAGACATCTCGTTTTATAAGGAGAGAATAACGATGGCCGCTCCTGAGTATCAATATCTGAGACAAGCTAAAGCTGTACCTTTTATTTCAGTAAAGCATTAGGGCCCATTTAAAGCGAACCGATGACCCACAATTTCCACCAACTGCGGAACGGCTGCGGATCCGCTCCGGAACGGCTGCGGATCCGCTCCGGAACGGCAACGGAGTCAATAGGTTTCCATTAAAGTCAATGTGTGTATTTATACTGACTGCGGAACGGCCGAGTTCCGACTCAGTCCCAGCTCCGGCGGTCCGCACCCCTCCGGAGCAGTTACGCAGCGGTTCAGCACAGGGCAGATAGTGTGGGACAGGAAGTCAAGCACAGAAACAAAATAAAACATCTGGTTAATTTTCAAAATAAAATACACCGTGCTCACGGCAGATGATATTTCCCTGCACTACACCGGGAGATCAGCAGGTCCGCACAGAGTTGTTTCCCCTCTACTCCTCTGGATGGAAACAAACTGTTGTTGGTTTTGTGGTTCTGTTTATAGAAACTACATCCTGTTATATCGTGCGATCATACATTAATTCGCGAGATCTCGTGGGTCCTCGTGACTCAGTCATGGCCACAGCCGTTCCGCAACAATTCCGGACCTGGTGGGTATTGAAGGACGGCGAAGCACAGAGCCAACACGCAGCGGAGCTGTTCCGCAGCCGTTCTGCAGCCGTTTCGCAGTTGCGGGTGAGTCGCCGCAGGGTTGTGCGGCGGTGATGGTGCCATTTATATGGCCCATTTGTGTGACGTCCTGTTGTGTTATTTAACCCCCCAAGTAGACTTTGTATTTCACGACTACTGTTTTCCATCAGATCGTTTATAGATGTCGACATTTCTGGTAACAAGTGAAAGCAGCTATTTCGATTTGGATAGCTGATCTTTGACTTTAACTATAATAGGTCTACAGAACTCTCAGCTACTCAGAGGCTATTCCTAAATTCAGGAGAAAATAAGAAATGAATAGGGAAAGTGTACAAACACCTTATTGAAGCACAAGCAGATAATTATTCACTCCAAAAAATATATGAGGGTTGGAACAAAGATCTTAAAATAAATAACTATAAACTAGAAAGATTACCTAAATGTAACCAACACCATTACCACCAATTAGAATTTGAGTCTTATACAATACAAGCTCATGATAAGAATATGCTACACTAAATCAAAAATAAATAAATTTGATGCTTTTTCTCCCGTTTGTGTAAAATGTGGCACACACAAGGAGACAACAATACACGCTTTCTGGGAATGTGAGAAGGTTCGTAAGGGTAGGTTAGAGATCCAAAAATGGATGACCAACACTTGTAAAATCAAAATTGAATTCACCGTCTTGAGCAGTATATTTCAAAACACAGACCAGCTAAAGTACCCCATTGGATGGATGGTCCTTTTCTCCTCTTTGGTATATAAAAAAATTATTTTACAGTATTGGAAGGATACAGAGGTCCCATCGCTTCAGCAATGGAAGGGACTAATGACATATTTTTTTAAGTATAGAAAAAAAATCAATGTTTGAAGACCGGAACAAAAGGCAACAATTTAATGGCATGGCAGGACATATATGAAGCCTTGTAAATTAAATGGCTAAGAAATAAGCACTAGGTATGTTAACTGACAGCTGGAAACCGTGTGTGTGTGTGTGTGTGTGTGTGTGTGTGTGTGTGCGTGTGCGTGTGCGTGTGCGTGCGTGCGTGCGTGCGCGCGAGTGGGTGGTTTTGTGTGTCAAACTGTGTGGGGAGGTGTGTATGTAAAAGTTGAGTAGAGGAATACTGTTACTAGTAGGAGATGTATTCTGATTGGAGTATGAAATTACACAGTATGCTGGTATATGTATTACTTCTTGATGGAAATAAAAAATAATTATAAAAAAAAAAAAAACAGCTATTTCACGGAGAAAGAGACAGCAGGACACCGCCTCAAAACGGACTGACGGCGGTTACATGATTGGCCAACGCAGGGTGACGTCAGGCTCCCCCCCTTGGCCCCCACCACAGCCTAAATGCAGGGCCCCTATTCAAAATAAATAGGCAGACATGCGTTAGATCTTAAGGCCGTTTTATGGTCGTGCGTAAACTCCACGCCATAGCTACGGCGTCGTGAGCCTTTCGGAGGTCTGCATCGGGGTTGAACGTGTTTCTTTGCATCGCGGAGCATTTCACCGCCAGAACACTATGGGGGGTGTGGTTTCCAGAGGGTCAATCGCGAAACTCTTTGTTTACTTGTGCGTTGGTGTGTGCCTCGAGCCGGCATGTGTGTGTGTGTGTGTGGGGGGGTGGGTGGGTGATAGAGCGAGGGAGAAAGTGAGAGAGTGACGACAATTGTCTTCAGAGCAAGTTGCGACTCTAGAGGCATAGTGAGAGAAACAAAGTGTCTCCCCTGTGCTTTCTGACCACGGTGGGAAATCTGTAGCAGGAAAAGTTAACCCTCTCCTTGATTTCATGTTGTTTATGGAGAAGGAGAACCTGGAAATGATTTGGGGGAAATGCAACGCTACCAAGCCACGGCCGAGCGACGTGCGTGGCCACTACGTGTAGTTAACCCTTGTGTTGTCTTCGTTTCAACCTTGAAAAATACATTTTTTTTCCTGACATTTGTGATGCCTGTTTTCCCAATTTTTTTTTGCTTTTTCCAACGTTTTACATTTTAAAATTTTTCTTCTACACATTTTCAGCACTTATTTCTACGTCCAATATTTTCTGATATAAAACAAAAATTTAAAACGGGCCAATGTGACCTGAAGTCAACACAAGGGTTAAATTCTTCGAGAAGTGCACGTCAGGCTACGGCGTAGGGTCCGGCGTAGACACAGAGTGTTCTGCGGGGCTACGCCGTCGATTCTACGCACAACCATAAAATGGCCTTTAGAAACTGTTATCAAAAAGGTAATCCATCACTGTGCACATTCCTCTCTGACTCTCTGGTATTTCTGCTCTGAAGGAATCATATGTGAAACAAGGGGAAAACACAAGAGTCATTTAACACAAAGCAGTGTTTTTAAGCATTTTTCATAGAGGTGATGTAAGAGAAGTGAAAGACAGTAAAAATCTGTGGCCAAAACAACATCACCATGTCATGTTTCTCCATACAATGGCCTTTCATTTTGCAGATTTGGGAAATTTTTCAGATTAACAGGAAATCACTCAGATCTCTGAAGAAACTGACAAATCTTAAATAAATCTGACTGGACTCTGGCTGTAGTTTCATAGTTATAATTAGGAAACAGTAATCGCCTTACTGGCAAAATACCCTTGATCTTACAGTAATCTGATATAATCACTGACCATAATCCAATAGCACATTAAGGGCTGAGTCCTCTACCAAATTTCATGGAAATATGTGCATAACCCTTTGTAGACACCTACCTGACTATCAACAGGAGCACGTGTAACTTCTTTGGCAGATGGAATAGTTCAGTAGCTAAATTCAGTATTTAGGGAAAGCACATTTACTCAAGTACTGTATTTAGGGAAGTTTCAAACATTTTATTTATTTTTGCAAATACATTTTTCTTCTTTTCTACCCCATTAATGATGCCATGACCATAGAAATAAAATGGATAGAAAGGCCATATCCATTCAAATCAACAAAGCAGAATGGTCAGAGCGGCAGCCATTTTTATGTATTGCCATGGTAACATATAATCTTCCATCTAAACTGACTTCTGGCAAGTCGCGGAGCTGAGGTTTTGCAGTAACGAACAAACAAGCAGTGGACTAGTAACGTTACGAAGCAAAGAGCCAGCTGCCAAATGAGTCAAACTTAACAACTTAGCGCTTCGTCCACACAAAGCACATTGCTATCACCAGATGAGTCAGTTAAAGTGACTCTATGTAACTTTTTAATGTTTCTGAAACTCTGTCATTTTTCATACAATGGTCTTAAATAACCTGTAATAGCAAACGAGACTAACAGTGAAAAGGACGCCATCTTTATATAGTTTTTAGTAAGGCGAGGCCAACTTACAAGTGCCGTTGGGTGTAACTGTCCCTCCTCCTAACTCTCCCATATGCGCTCTCCTCCCAGTGAGCTGCAACACAGTTTACGGCCCCACTGAAGCATTATTATGGATCCCATGTAACTTCTAGGCAAGTCCCGCTCTATGAAGCAGATCGATTGGTTGGGGTTAGGCATTGACCTTGAGTGGTTAAGGTTAGGATAGCTGATTGGTCAGGGTATAGGACCTGAACAAATCAGGTTAGCTGCAACATTAAAGTGATGACACATTAATGCATAACTATTTATGATAGTAGATAATAGATATTATTCTGAAATGGGCCATTCTGGATAATGAGTACTTTTATTTTTGATACTTTTGGTACTACTGTATTTTTAATTTTTACTTAGGTAACATTTTCAATGCAGGACCTTTACTTGTAACAGTATTTTTACACTGTGGTATTGCTACTTTTACTTAAGTAAAAGATCTAAGTTCTTCTTCCACCACTGTGCATCTGTAAGTATTAATAATCTATATCTCTCTATTTATCAATCAATCTATCAATCTATATAATAATGTATAATACGATATCAAAGAGCCCATTTTTATAAAACCCAAAATACAAGTATGAAGTTAAAAATAAGCAAATGTCCACTTTAAGGCACATGACTTGTGATTTCTGTGTATTCTGCATGTGATCTAGACACAATATAGGCATCAAACGTAGATCTATCACTAGGTTATTATCTACATAAAAACAAAGCCAATCAGTACAGGCATGTAGCAAGAGAATGAATGATAGGCTTGTACGGGAATTCATCCCAGTCGACACTATCAGTCATCAGCTGTATCAGGACCAGGGAGTTATCAGGAGGTCACTGAGTCTACTTTTTAATGTGGAAACCGAGAGATTGGAAAGAAGAACAAAGCTGGAAGGGAGGGACAGTCTGAGACGGAGAGGGGGATGTAAAGAGAGAAATGAAGGACATAAAGATCCAGACAGTGAATGTGTGGGAGATTAAGAAAATCGTTGAGACAGAGAGGCAGATTACCGGGTCTAAATGGACAGAAAGAGGAGGGCTGAACTGTCATATGGCTGACTTGCTGGGAAGGCCGAGTCTCACCTTGAAACCACATGATGCCTATCTGTTCTGTCTCAGGGAATTGTGGGAAAGACAAGAAGGGAAGCTTTTTTTCCTGCGCTAGAATTTCAGTTAAGATTTAAACTTGTTTACATCGAGATAAGTGTTTAGGTTACAGGTTAAAGGAATTTCCCTAAATGAATGCCCTGACATGTATATGTGTGTGTTACCGCACAGAGCTCCTCCACACTGTGCTGTTTCAGTTTCCACGCAGCACAGGACGCCGTCTAATTGAAATCCTTACAGTGTGTTTTGCTCCAAGAATGTGCATTGTATAAACACTCTGCTAAATGTAAACCATCCCAGAGCAGGCAGGGCGGGGAAACTACGGCTGTATAGAACGAGGCGAACAGCTTGATCCACACAGAAGAGCGTATTGAAAGTAAGTTTGGATACACTTTTTTGCTTTCCGATACCGATTCCTATACACAAACTTGCGTATCGGCCGTTAAAAAATACATATATTTTATTATGTTTTAACAGCTGTATGCTAACAATCCTGTATGGTTGTGATATGATTTCTATAATTGTTGTGTGACCTGGCTCAGGTTAAACCCTTTGTGAAACATGAACAAACGCAAACAATGAATGCCAGAGAACTTACTTTTATTATCCAGTTTGACAGCCAGTCATAACGGAAAAAGAACAGAAATGAACTACTTTAAAGTAGATTTTCTTCTGGGCTAAATTACGCATTGTATCACTGCATAAACTCCAGTACCGATACCGATACCAGCATTTTAGGCGTTATTGGAGGCTTTTCCGATACTGGTATCGGTATCGAAACATCTATAATTGAAAGAAATCCAAAGTTTTTCCTTGACACACTGAACATCCTCTGCCTCTGTAGACCCTTTGGAATGAAGCATCACAGAGCTGCAGTTTACTCACATCACTTCAAAGAACATCTTTGTATTTAGGTTTTCAGTTCACATTTAAAGTATTTCAGTAGCCACAATTCTTGTAAATGTCACTCGTGTTCACGAACCTGCTAGAAAAAGGCCCTACAAACCCCTTTAGGTGCTTGACCCCAGTAGTAATCTATTAGAAAGGTACTTGAGCTCCACTTGACTTTAATTACAAAACCCTTCAATGTCTTGAAAAACAGAAACAACCTGCAAGAAATGTTTAAGTGGTTTTAGAGTTGTAGAGAGATGTGTGGAAATGGGTGGACCTCGGCCTCGACATGGGTCTAACTGTAGAAAACAGCTGTGGAAGGATGTGGCAATTTGAGAATTCCATTTGAACAGTATTCACTTGCACCCACCGACCTTTTTGACTTTTCAGTGTTTTTATTTAAAATGCTTTTTCAAACATCTAATTCGAAACTGGGGACCAGATGATTTGGATTTGTCAGACTAGATTTTTGCCAAATGCAGCACAACTGTGGGTAGAAAATAAGTGTCTCATCTGAATTTGGATCTAGATCTAAAATCTGATTATCCTTGGGTCACAAGAGTATGGTTAGGAAATTTTAATTAAAGAATAAGTTCCGTTTTTTAGTTGATTTGATTGTCTCAGCTGCTGAAGCCTCAGTCAAGTTCAAATAAACTGTGGAGCAAGGACTGTGGCTAGTAGCCCCCTCTCATATAGGCACGCGAGTGTTGATTTAAGACAGACTTGTAAAAATGTGAACATATCCTCTAAGGTCACCTTTACCTTTTTAGATATGTTGGTACAAACTAGGGGGGGGGACCGATACAGCATAGTATCGCGATATTTTCCGTGGCAATACTGTATCGATACACAGACGCCAAGTAATCAATCTTTTATTATATATGTGTTGGTCAGGTTGTCTGCTTGACAATCCCATTTTGCCGCAATAAAATTGAAGTAAGATACACAAACAGAGACATGTATCTTTTTAGCTAAAACAGATGTTGACAAAGTTTCCTTTTGGGGACATCATTTGAAATTGGGAAAAAGGTAATACATTGCAATATATCGCAGAATATTGCAATATGTTTAAAATCGCAATAATATCGTATCGTGATGATATTGTATCGTGAGGCCTCTGGTGATTCCCACCCCTAGCACTAACAGAGGTGATGATGATAATGAGTACTTTGCATCTCCTGTCTATAGTCTGACTTCTAAGTTCTAACAACTAGCGATCACCTTCTGTCAGGGCCGGATTCAGCTGTGAGGGGCTTCTGGGGCAAGGTTTACTGTTGGGTACCTTCTGACAGTGATTCCCAACTAGGGGTACTTGTACCCCATGGGTTACTTCTGCTGTTACCAGAGTTTACGTGGAAAGATTTTGGAGAAGCTCAACTAATTTCAAAAATGGAAATTATGATTTGATTTAAAAGTATATATTAGCTGTAACACCTGAACACTACATGTCACAGTTATCTAAGAGTGAAATAGAGAGCTGAAATAGTTATCTTAAAGTAATGGATAAACGGTTAAAACATTCAGCTTCACTCCAAGTTGTAGTAGTACGATTGCTGACCAAACCAACCTAAATATTGACAGTTCAACAAATTTGAAAAAAAAAAATTAACAATAGCCACTATTATATAGTGAATAGTGTTATACATTTGAAACATACATTGGGAATGGATGAAGGGCTAGTTCATCTAACAGGGCTGTGGGGGTAGGTTTGGGAACTACTGCTGTACAACACTGAAAACTGTTGCAGTAAATTGCCTGAGAGAGTGAAAAAGAATCAGATGTCTTATGAGATGTCTTCCAGTGTGCAGTGTGTTTCATTCAATACATTTCAGTCTTCAGCTTTTGTCTTCTTTCACTGGCACCAATAGTTCCTCATTCGCCTTTTCCTCTCTGTTTGTCTCAGAATTTAAACCAGCAACCTGCTTCGTAAACCTTGAGGCTAAGATTGATGTTGTTTATGCATGTTATCTGGTGTTGCCAGACAAGTCCTGCAACATAAACGAAAGAGATTGGGGCAACAAATGTATGTACGGGAAAGGAAGAGTAAAGCAGATTGAGGCGGGGAGTTTGATACACACAAAAGCACAAAAAGGTTGGAATGCAGAGCCCAGAGGAACAACAGCAACTCTCCATAGCAACATTATTAGTTTATTAAACCACATTGGAGCCATTCTGGCCCCTTTCTACCCTTTTCTACTTTATGTTCTTCCCATGAGCCCAGCCCCTAATCTGTTCACACCCCTCGTTCCTAATTGTGTCTCTTTTCTTCTGCAGTAAAGCACAAAATGAATGTTGTTAAACTGAGTCGCTGCAGCTGCACTGCACACAGAGCTCTAACACGCACGTAACAGCCCACAGCTGTAGTAGAAAGCTTTTCTCAGGGTGCCCATAAAGGGAGTTACAGTTACAGAATGGAACCAGCCCATCTCTCGCCTCCTTCCTTGCGTCCTAATTTCCTTGTCCCGCTGTATGCCTGCATGTCAGGAGGGGCTCTGCGTCAAAACCGCTGGTGCAACAGCTGCTCCGGCGGCCTCTGCACGCATGCACACACTGCCAACACATGCACACACGCACACACGCACACACACACAAGCGTACTCCCACAGCAGCAGGAAGCATCCACCAAAGGCTCAAGACGGCCACTGATGTGCGCCATTACGCAAAACTGTATATCATGTCCTATCAGACATAACCAACTGCACCGCAGCACTGTTAAGGCCAATACGCAGAATTGACTCCAAGTTATGTTCTTTTATCAGATCACACACACACACACACACACACACACACACACACACACACACACACACACACACACACACACACACACACACACAGCATGAGTATTTTTGGGTTACTGGGCTATTTGGCTCTTATCCCATCAACAGCTCCAAACATTCAAACTGAGGGGAAAACTCAGCTTGATGGTGTTTTTTGCCTCCAACGGCGCCTTCCAGGCAGCTAACTCTAACCTTAACCCTAAACATAACCATTGCCGCGTTGCCTGGGAGGAGACGTTGGGGGCATAAAACACCAAAGACAGAAAACTCAACCCTGCAAGGTTTGAGGAAACTAATGTAAAACACATTAACTCCAATTCTGCACAGAGAGCTCCATAAAGTGGATACTACTTCAATTCTTTTAATCTTATTTGGCCTTATTTGGGACTGGTTTTAGGATGTGGGAATGACTGTGTCCCTGATCATTTTATTGCTGCAACTTTGCACATATTTGCGAGTTATCGTGATTAGGTGGAGTGGGAAATGTGAATGCTAATGTTAAAAAAATGTACTTCAGTCCTGACTTTCAACTCTGAATTCCAACGTTTTTCTCAGAATTTTGACTTTAAACTCAGAACTCATCCTCTTCTGTACATTTGCATTGAATTCTGTTAATAATGTATTGTTCTATCTACCTGTACATATACATGGTTAATGTTTAATTATGCACTGTGCCTATAACCTAAAACAAGTTTCCACCTTCTTCAACAAGTGGAGAAGTCTTTAACTTTACATTAGCATGGCACTCACTTACATTCCAAAAATGATCAATTATTTAGTTGCATTTGTCCAAAAAAGACAGTTTCCAAAAAAGACAAAGTTTAGGACCACAGAAGATGTTAGACAGGACCTCTGCGCGCACAGAGGCCATTCACTCTCTCTCCACCTCATATGCACACAGCAGGCTATAGTTTGCATGCATTCACTAACAATTATGCACGCATGCACACGGGGCAAGGAACGCGCAGGGAAGGAAAGAAGGCCGATTTAACATAGGTAGGCGCGTCGGTAATCCAAGGACACAAGCTGAACCACATCTAAACCGTTTCCGGGCGCATTGAGCCAGTTCCGGTCCCTTCAACAAGCCGCACACGCCTCTGAACAGAGCAAGAGTGCATGAGGGAAAAAAACAACAGCAGGAATCTCCGTTTATGTGCGTAAGAGAGCTCGGGAAAGACCCAAACATTTTGTCTACCTGTGCAGAGAGAGAGAGAGAGAGAGAGGTTTGTCCGTACTGGTCTTGAGGCAGCGCACGGCGCGTTGCTTCTCACATTCTTCTTTTTTCACCTGCCAAAGCCCCAGCTTAAGAGGAAGAAATACGTCCCTGAACACATTATGCAACTCCTCTGTTGTACAAAAAGTACATATTTAATCTGGAGCACTTTAACCCAATTTAGACGCCTCAGTGGTGCCAAATCCAGCTATTTCCAAAACTTTTCAAAGCTATCCGTGCAAGTTGCAACCCCAGCAGCTCCACAGCTCTTAATCACACGATTTGATACACTTAAAGTACAACGTTGTGAGTCTCTGTGACCTTTTTTAAGTTAAGTCAGTTGAACATATTTAACACTTTGGGTCAGTCTCTGTCACTCCACTCGTGTCCGATTCCCCAGGAACCATAGAGTTCTTCAGCGACAGAAAAAATGCTCCACGAAGCACCAAATAATAAAAAAAAATAAAGCAGTGCCTACCGTAATAAAGGTAACCATAGCATCGGCGGGTTAGTATCCAACAGAGTCGACATGAAGGTGATTAATTTAGAGACAGAATCCTTTGGCGAAAACTTCCCACTTTCTGAGGGGCTGCCGCCTGTCTGTGCGCCACACTGGTTCTGTGTGGAGAGGATCAGGGTGTGCGTAATTCTCTCTCTCTCTCTCTCTCTCTCTCTCTCTCTCTCTCTCTCCCTCTCTCCAACATAATCTACGGCGCTCTTTCTGTTACGGGACAGATGGCGCATGTGGCTGCAAAGACCTGCATGCATGCTGCCGCTGTCTGTCAGCGGAGCAAGCCTGCTGACATGAATTAGGACACTGAATTAAGTGTGTGTGTGTGTGTGTGTGTGTGTGTGTGTGTGTGTGTGTGTGTGTGTGTGTGTGTGTGTGTGTGTGTTTATGTAGTGCTAGCTGACATTAAGCAGGTTCCCCCAGACTCAAATAGTTTCAAATCAGATACATTTTCCTTTAAGAATGAATAAAAACCTGAATGAACTACAGAAGCCCTAAAATGAAATAAAAAATAAACAATTTGGTTCTGTAGGAATATGAACTTAAATAAGATTATTCTTACTACTGATTAACATACATTTACACTAAAATCCCTGTATATTAAGGTTATTATAAGAGCAAGCAAGAAATACACACAGTTAAGATGCTGTAAAGCACAGACCGATAATCAAAAGTAGAGCTGCAAAGTTGAATCGATAAATCGTCATCTCTTAAATGAATCGCCACATTTTGATAATCGATTAATCAGTTTGAGTAATTGTTTTAATAAAAAAACGTTAAAAAAAATTCTGATTCCAGCTTCTAAAGCCCCTGACACACCAACCCGACGGCCGACCGTTGGCGGAAAAGGCAGTCGGACTGGTCATTTGCAGACCATAACAGCAGGCGGCGCTAATCTCTATTGTCGCCCAAAAAATGAAAACGGGCAGCTGATTGGACGAACGCGTCACGTGGGTCTGGCTGCTCCCGGATTTTTCAACCGAGCATAATGGTGGCTTGTTCAGAATACGATCTCATATTTTATGAAGATAGTTCACCGAAACGTGTTTCTGAAAACATTTTAAGCGAAAAATAGGCCATGCAGTTGCTGAATCTGTCTTCATTTCAGATCGACAAAGGTCAGTTTAAAAGATTTTCGTCAGATTTAGAGAGGCGTTAGTCAGGCTCATCCCGCTCGTCATTTCCGGGTTAGCGCTCCACAGATTGGCCATTGAGTCCGACTGCCCGCCCTCCGACCCAGCAAGTCCGGTCGGCCAAAATGAAGGCTGACGGCCCCTCCAACGGACGACGGCACGGAACACCCGTCACCGACAGACTCGAGTCACCGACCGAGTTGTGGACAAAACAAGACATTTGAGGATGCCATGTAGGGCTTTGGAAAACGCTAACATTTTTTACCCTTTTCTGACATTTTACATACCAAAAACCTAATAAATTTAAATAATCAACAGATTAATCGAAAATGAAGCCCTTATTAAAAGTCATCGAAACCTTCTTAAAAAGTAAGAGTAAAAGTTGAATGCAGTGTCTGTGTAAAATGGTGCATTAACATTTTTGGAGTTGAGTAAGATTGATCCATATAGCAGCTGGAGGCTCAAAGGGACTTGGTATTTAGGTACCTTTCATTTTACTCAAACTTATCCATGTGGAGAGGACTTTCTTGGAGTGTAACATCCTCCAGCAGCCACATCGCAGGTCCTGAGTTCTTATCAGGGGTCTTCTAAACAAACACTAAGAAAATTTGTAATTTTTTCAACTGGGAAGTGATTATTTTGTCAGTGACTTGAGTTACAGAATCATACAAAGACTTTGACACTGATACCACTATTATACAAACAGACAACACTAGTTTATTTGGCCATGAGCAGGAACCTTTTTCTGACCTTAAAGGTCCCATATTGTAAAAAGTGAGATTTCCATGTTTTGTTTGATTATAAAGCAGGTGGTGCTACATAAGTACTGTGAAAATATTAAATCACTCAATCCACAGAGAAATGCACACTGCCGGTGTTCAGAAATTGTGCCTTTAAACGAGCCGTAAGGACTTCTGTATGGCTGTGATGTCACAGCTATACTATAGGTAGAAAGTGCCGCTACAGTGATGTCACAGTTATTCCCTGGCTGCAATGATAGTGCAGAGACTCCAAGAGTGCAGATGCAGAAGACCCGGAAACGCTGACCATTCAGAGCAGACTGGGCTTTTTCAGGAGGCGCTTAAAGAGACAGGCGCTAAAACGGAACGTTTCAGACAGAGGGTGAATACAGGTATATTCAGACAGACAGTATGAGAAAAGGAATGTGTTTTTTTGTTCGTTTTTTTAACATTAAAGCATGTTAAAATGTTCTAGTAGAAACCCAAAATAGAAGTAGAAACCTGAAAATGAGCATGATATGCGAGCTTTAACCAAGTCCAGTAGTTCTAGTTGTCTAACTTTAACCAAAGCTGGTGATAGATAAGAAAACACTAATATGAATAATTTCTAGGCCTGTAACAATTATTAAATAATTGTCAATTCTTTTAAATAATAGCGGTTTCAGCTAGGATTAAGTTTATTCAATACAAAATTCTTAATAGATATTATTATACCCCTTCTACCTACATGTCTACAATGTAATTTGAACATCAGCTGTTTACAGAGATTTACATTGAACCTCACTGTTGTTGTGTTTTTTTTTTTCTTGTTGTTTTTGTTATAAAATAAAAAATAATAATAGCGGTTTCTTTGTCTAACCGAAATTAATTGCTAACATTAGCTGAGGTCTTAAGGCATATGACTGGTAATTGTAGATTTTGTTTAGATATGCCAAATTGTAATTATAGTTGGCATTTGACCCTATACATGTCCATAGCAACAAAAATGACATGGGGAGGGGGGAGATACAGTTAGAATTTTTTTTTTTATGATAATAAAGAGGCATGGCTTACTTTATACACTGTGTACTTGTGTTACTACATTATTTAGGTCACATAACAGTAATATACAACCAAAAGATGTATCCTGGGATTCATTCGCATTTGCAAAAGTAATAAATACATTCATATTTTTAAATTTTACTGCAAAAAAATTGGAATTGCTACTGTTATAATCATTTCAACAATAAACGGTCATATTGGAAGGCAGTAAGAAAAATGACCTGCTGACTGAACATCACTGTGTTGTTGTGAACACATGGTTTGACTCCGTGGATTCAGCCCAAGTATCCTTTTGGATTAACTCTTCTGTTTGTGTCGGAGCTGATTTCACAACCCAAAACATCAAAATGGACTTGGCAGTGCTCTGTTAGCTGCACATCTGCTAGTCCTTCTCCATCTTGTGTCAATCTCTACCGCACATCTGGTAAAGCTATAAAGGCTGTCTCATTGGCCAGCACACACCAGCAAAATCTGACCTGAGTGACAATTGGAGAGGTGTCTGAGGGATGGATTGATATTAAAGAAGGTAGAGTGGTGTGCACACCCTTCTGTCAGGCTGTGCACTAAAAGATCTGCCAATCAAATAGTTGTTGTTGGATTAGACTATGTTGATGGAGATTAAGGTTTTTACCATCATGGGATTTTGAAGCCTGCCAAACTGCAACCATTAAGGCAGATGTGTACACAGACAGAGCAGGAACAGAGGAAGAAAGCCTCTCTCTACATGTAAAGTGATCCTGTGGAGTTTTTGGCCACTAGGAGTGCTATGGAGTCATGGAATTGAATAATGTGTTTGAAGATGTGTTTACAACCTAAACACCTTCAGCCATTTTCTAACTGATAGAAAGCAAAAGTAATCCAACAAATACCCAGTTCATTAAAAACAAATTGTATTTGTAATTCTAAACACACATGATGATATTCACATTACATTTAAAAATGGGATTAACAGAGGTTTTGCACCAGGCTAATGGAAGAAAAGTGATACCACTTAAAATGACGTGTTCATGCAATAAGTTTTTCAAGGCATTCCTGTTTAGAGGTGTAAAATATGGGGATGAAGGGGAAGGGAAATAGAGTCAAATAGCAGATGATTTATCACCCCACACTGTCCACTGCAGCAGAGGATTAATCATAAAGTTATTTACCGGAGCTCTCAGTCCAGCACCACAACACAAGACACAGAAAACATTTAGTCGATCTTTCATAAGTCTTTAGCTGACAATATTGGTCTGTTTATTTTATGTACTCACACATACTGTACAGCCTTGCTCTTGCCAGATGAATGCATGCTTGTCATTCCAAAAAAAGAAATCTCTTTAACCAATATTCCATGTTCGGCAGCAGAAAAACAATATGTCTGGGCTCATTCACAACCGAAGTCTGAGTCGAAAAATTGTGTTAAAGAAAAGTTTTGTGCTCAGTGTTGCCAACTTAACAACTTTCTTGCGGGATTTGGAGACTTACAGTATAAGACTCCTTTTAAGAACTTTTTCTCAAAAGAAACGTACCGCCACGCGACAAATCTATCGACTTTTTTGGGCAGACCTGAACTCTCCTCTACCTTGCAGAGACTGGGGCTGGTCCGAATACCATTTTTTGATCTTCGAAGCTTCGGTAATAATGAGCATCGAATATTGGAGAGAGGGGGCTGAACATATTATTATCTCTAATAAAGGCAGGAATCTCTATGTGTCTGTCTGTTTGCATTTTGATTATTTTGAGAACCTTTCATCCAAACGACTTCACAAGGGAGTGCAGTGTCGTATTTGGTGCAATATAGATAGACAGGCCAGAAGCATTCAGAATTAATAAACTTTAAACTACAGTAGGCTACATTTTTACTGTTCGTCATTAACTGCCGTAGCCTATTCGCAAGTCACGTTATTTTCCATGAAAATTACATTTTTATCACGTGTAAATGGCGGATAAAAGCAGCTCGTTCTACTTACAGAACTCAGGTGATTTCTCAAGCTTGTTGTGGTAGGCAAATTGCATATTTGACACTCTGCCTTTGTCTTGTCCTCACTTAATTTAAAGTTCTCCCACACAGATGAAGTCTTTGGCATTTTTGTCTTCTTTTCGCTGAATCGTGACGGTAATGACGTTCAACTCATGGGCGTTTTAACTGGGGCATGTGACGTGACGTCCCAGTAAAATCTCAAAGTCTCCTATATTTCGCAGTAGATTAATTTAGATTGATAATAACGGGTAAAAAGGATAATACATTTTGTTTCTATTATTTTATTTTCCACAATGTCAAAGCAACGCAGCTTAACCCAAAATACAAGCTCAGGCATGCACTTCTGTCCACGCAAACTGCGGTGTTCTGCTCTCTAGCCAGAGAATACTCCCGTTGCAGGAACACTTTAGTAGTCCAAGAAGAAGCAAATATATTTATTAAGTATAACGAGGTTGGGTTGTCCATCCTATTAAAATGGCTAGGCTATATAAGAAAATTGTAAAAGAGAGTATTATATTTCGAACATATTCAAGCGAACATAATGAGAACCGTTTGGAGGGGGATGCCAGGTTGTGCAAAAAAAAACAACAAAACAACGAATATTCGAATGTCAAATTTTCAAATCGAATACCAACCCACCGAATGATTATTCGAATATTCAGGTCCAGCCCTAGCAGAGACTCGCCAATATTTTTCTGTGTGCATTCTCTGTGTTGTTTCTGTGCCTGTGGTTGTCTGCACTGAGAGGTTATTTAAAAGTTATACAACTCATATAGTGGCGATTTTTAAGGCCATTGTGGTTGCACTTTTTGCACTTAAGTTTTGCATTTTCCATTTTATATTTGTTTGAGTGAAACAGAACAGAATGGTGGTGGTTAGTAGAGAGAAAAAAACAGTTCAGAGTGATCCTTCAAGACATTTTTGGCACCACTAAACAGTATGAGGAATGTTGAAACACTGATGAACAGTTGGTATGTTTGAAACGGTGCATCTGTGGCAGAGATGGGGACTCGAGTCTGAGACTCGGACTCGAGTCGCACTTAAGTCACACAAACAGCTGACTTCAGACTTGACTCGGACTCGAGCTTCGAGACTCGTCAACAACCTATTTTCATGCAATTATTGCTTTTTAAATCTAAATTGATTTATGTATTTCTATTTTCTTTTATTGGCGCATATACGTTGGGGAAACGCATGACGAGCTGCGTGTCCCTTAGCCTTTGCCGTAATGTGCAATGTACGCATGTGCTATGCGGCGCGCGCACACATCAAAAAATGCAGCAACGATGGCGACACCAAGTCCTCCTGCAGTTGTGCCTTTTGTCATTAGTTTTGCTTACAATAACTTCATAAACAGTGGCAGTAAGCGAACAGCTACATGCAAGGAGTGTGGCACCAAGATACATGACGCTGGATCAACAACATCGAATTTCATTAGACATCTCAAAAAGCACCCAGATAGGTCAGTCACTCACGCTAATGTGAAAGAGACGTTACATTTAGCATATATCGCCACAGGTAACAAGCTAACCATTGCAAAGTGTTGTGCTAATGCTGGGGACAGGCAAATTGTATTGTTATAGTTGTATCCATATGATGTGACAGACTTAGGTTAATATTTCACCAGTAGCAGAAGATTAGACTATACGATGTCCTAAGTTGAAGAACACTGAAAAATGTAATGCATGATGAGGTTGGGCTTTACAGCCAGTTAGTAACACAGACAAACATGTATTCTTTGGTGCAGATACCAAAATGTTGAAAAATACAGTTATGAAATTGAAACAGAGTCCTTAATTTGTGTTTCTTCAGATTGCATTGCAGTAGACTCCATAAAGTTATCCTACAACTGATTTTGATACTGTACTGTATGGATGGTAGCTACAGGATGTGATGGTCGGGGTCGGCTGGCTGTGAGTTTTCTGTTTTTGTTTACCTTTTTTTCCTATTTTCATTGCCCGGCTAGTTTCCTCTCCTGTGTGTTTCTCTCTCGCTCTCTCTCTCTCTCTCTCTCTCTCTCTCTCTCTCTCTCTCTCTCTCTCTCTCTCTCTCTCTCTGTGCCGATCCTGCTCTTCCCCCCCCCCACTGCTGCTGCCAGCTGACTGAGCGCACCTGATCGTTATTCCTTCATCACCGCCTCCCACCGCACACACCTGCCTCCCATCTACAATCAAGACCAGTATTTCTACCCCGGCTCTACAGACCATCTTCGCTTGATTGTTGCTCCAGACACCCTGGTGAAAGCTAGCCAAATCCTTTGCTAAGATAATTCGTTGTTCCTTTTTCTTACCCTCTTTCCTAACGATTCACTCACCTGTTTTGTGTCTTCTCATTCCCAGCTACCATCTCCTACCCCAACTGTCATCTCCAGTCAGCTGGCCTCGCTTCACGGACCCCCTCCCTCGGTACTCTACTCCAGCTGCTCTTGCTTCCTCTGCTCTCCAGTTCCAGTGTCTCTTCCTCGGCTCCTCGGTTAAGGCTTCCCCGCGCTCCCCTGAGAATCCTGCCTCCCCTCGCTCCCCGCATTCTCCAGCCCCAGTATCACTCCTGTGGCTCCCCTTAGTTTCCTCGTCCTCCAGTTTTCTCCATCCTCCCCTAGTTGCCTCTCCGTTCCGGACGTCTGCCTCTCCACTTCCCCTTTTTTCCCCTATTCTAAATAAACCAATTTTTGTGAGCTCTGCTCCTGAGTCTATTCTGTCCTCACTGTAACACAGGACATGCTTTGAATTCATAAGATTTAACAATACAGTGTTAGGGACAGATCAGACTTGAGACTTGACTTGGACTTGACTTGGACTCATTGCAAAAGACTTGAGACTTGACTTGAACTTCCCCTCAAAGACTTGAGACTTGACTTGGACTTCCAAAAAATGACTTGTGAACATCTCTGATCTGTGGCTCAATGTGACTCATAACTGGTTATGTACCATTACCTGGTTTACTTTCATGCCTGTCATCTGCCCTGCACCGATCATGTTACAGTGGCACCAACACAGACAGCTGCATTTAAAAATAAATAACAAACGTTTGTCTTAAGTCATGCAGTTCACACATAAAGCTTGAACTGGGTAACTGACATTAGTTTGCAATTATGAACTTTAAAACTTACCTGTAAGATACTTCTTCACATCTCCAGAACAGCAAAATGTGAATTTTCCCCTCTATGACTAAGCATTAGTCATACATCATAGAAGATCCCTTAATACCAGCCTTTGGTTCGTCATCATCATGTAAAGGACGTGTTCAATTTTTCACGAGCACAATGGCAAAGCACATCTCCAGCAGATCCCTCGGGCTCCCCACGTGACATGACAACTGTGTAATTATTATCCTGGACACCGTGGAATCATCAAATATGAAAGGAGCCAGGGGAGGCTGGGTGGGTGACCGTCAATTATCCGTGGAGAAGGAGGTGCTGCCCTTGGGGCGGAGAGAGGGCAGGTGGAGACCGGCTTGACCTGGGAGACGTGGAAGACGGGGTGGATCTTGAGATGCGGGGGAAGCTGGAGTCGGACGGCGGTGGGATTCAGGACCGCCTCGATGGGGTATGGTCCCACAAATCGAGGAGCAAGCTTCTTGGACAGTTTTAGAGGAGAAAGTGGGGATGAAGTGGCAGAGGAGTCAGCTGAGAGAGGGGAGGATGAGAAGAAGAGGAGAAGCTGGGAAAGATAGAAAGGAGGATTAGAGATGGGAGCAAAGAGTTGAGAGGAGAAAAGATAATTATGTAGAAGGGGAAAGGCAGAAAGTGAAGGAAGGAGAGATTGGAGAGGAAACATATGCAAGTATTTGGAGACAAAATGACATGATAAAGTGAGTGGTGCTGATAAGTGACAATAGCGGTGTCACTTTATCAGCGTGATGGTGGTGGGATTAATAGCAGCGGAGTCAACGGGTCTATTTAAAGAGTGTACACCAGACCATAGACTGTAAAAATACTGGACGAATCTTCCGGGCCTGAAAAGTGAAGCAAATACGGGATCTGCCTTGAACCTGCATTCTATCTAACTTCCAGCAGGGGGCGACTCCAATGGTTGCAAAAAGAAGTCCGTTTCTATAGAAGTCTGTAAGAAAATGTCTCTACTTCTCACTTGATTTAGTACCTCAGTGAACATTTTTATAATGAGGTTATGGTCTTAATCGCTAGTTTCAAGTCTTCTTCAATACAGCATGATGTTCATTTTGAAAATGATTGTCCCATTTATTTTTAAATTGACGATAAAGCAGGGGATGCTTTTGGCTACACGCCGACTTGTCAATCCTGACAGAGGCTTAGCAATGCTAACCATGGCACTGTGTACATTAACTTAGACCTGAACTTGATTTGGGTGTTGTTGTTATTATTATTATATTATTTAAATGACATTTTCTACAATATTTGTGTGGCAACTACTGTGTGGTTAATGTAATGGAAAATCATGGTTATGGTAAATTGGTGTTAAATGGTGAAGTTTACTATATGTCTAAATTGACTGCATAGTGAAAGCAGCATGTTAGCAGATGCACGTGAGACAGACGACTGGAAATCCGGCTCAAGCTCTTTCTGTGTAAACAAGCCTTTATGCAGGAAAATCACTTGTTTAAGGTTAGGGAAAGATTTTGGTTACAGTTAATGGAAGGTGCATTATCATCTGAAGCTATGTACACCCATCCTGGTGCATTTTTCAGTTAATGTTGAAATGAGACTAACTAGCTTCCCGTGGGAATTGCGCGCCTACTCTTCTTGCTTTTGTTTTGTCTGTCCTGAAGTTTGTTTTAACCTCCTCATAAATAAATATGTCTTGTATTAATCTGACTGGATTCCAGATTCCAAGTGTGGAGAGTTGATCCATACAGATTGAAACATGATGCCCTGTTGTAATACCCCAGATAACCTTAAACACTCAGTCCTTTCTGACAGTCTAAATCCTGAGGAGATCACAAGCAACATCCTAAATTACATGAACCAGATTAAATCTGTTTGCACAGTGAATTCCGTGGGATTTATAATGAGATCCAAGCATGGCCGTTCGAAAGCACAGCCCGCTTGTTTTAATTGGTTTGCACCGCGATAGGCATCAGCAAACAATTCCAAACCACCAATAGCAAACACTGTTCCTGTTGCAAATATCAACACAGAGTAATATATGGGACAATGGTTTTGTCCTGACATCTGCCTATGGTGAGACTGTTCCATGGAAAATTAAACAGCAGTGGTGACGGACACATGCATGGAGGAAAGGAGATGAAAGCAGCTCATGCATGCTTATTCAAACTCCAATGGGAAGGCAAGTGCAAACACATAGTCTTAATTAATAGAGACAGATGTGCGCTGCTGGCACACTAAACAAACACACCTGAGGGAAGAATGAAAATGAATGAGCGAGGGTGAGAAGGTGATAGTGAGTAGGGGTTGAACAGGAAGTGAAAATAAAAGGGATAAAGACGGGGAAAGATGGAAGACAGAATGGAAAGCATGGTTGTGGAGAAAGAGGACACGTAAAAGGGGGACAAGAGTTGAGTAGAGGAGGTGAAGAGGGCTTTGCCACTCCGCTCTACTGCCTCCCAGACATTTAGATAAATAAACAGAGGAAGAAGAGAGTGGTGTGGGTGTGTGTGCATGTGCGCCAATTGATCATGCAACCTGTAGCTTTGACAGAGTGGAAGCCTCCCTACATGCTGGTGAACCTCAGCGCACACACAGACCTCACAGGGACAGTGTGTTTGTGTTGACACAGGCACGACGTCGCTGCTAGTTATTAGACTACTGGTAGTCTCCCATTGCCAGACCTTCCTCCAGAGCGCTGCGAAAGAGGGTCTGGCTAGTCCACACAGCATTCCAGGATGGGAGAAAATCGTGTTCTGGTTTATTGGCATTTCTTTAAACCAATCACAATCGTCTTGGGCGGCGCTAAGCCCCGGACACAATGACGGTGCCTCTGCAAAATAGCCTCAGGAAGGAACTTGTTTTGGTGGAAAAGTTGTTCAACAGGAAACTCAGATTGGACAGATAGTCTAGCTAGCTGTCTGGATTTATCCTGCAGAGATCTGAGGAGCAGTTAACCATAGTCCTCAGAAATCAACTGGAGTTTAGAATGCCAACATAAAGAAAGCGTAAGGTGACCGACAGCCGGCTGAAAATTAGGGATATCCTGCGGAACAATCCCGGAAATGAAACGTTGTTGATATAGACTAAACTACTGGTCTTGAGGGACAACACATTCTCACTCTCAGCGCGTCAAAAAGCGACGGTGGTCAAGTGCCTTGGGCGTTTGATGCAAAAAGTCTCCTTTAGCGTCTAGCCATTTGGCGTCATATTTAGATGTGCTTGGGACTCTTGGCGTCACTGTTTGACACTCTGCGTAGGAAAAGATAGTGGGTGGGATTATAAAATTAATGTTTCAGTGACACGCAGGACAAGATCGTGACACGAACCTGTGTTGTTTGATCCATCCACAACCCTAACCGACCTCCTTACGCCGATTTTGGTCTTTCATACTACTCGCTAACGTTGTCACTCTTAACACGCCGTCCTTTTACAGCGCCGCGGTCAAACAGCTGCTATGCCCGTTGAGTTGCATGCAGACGCTAAAGGGTGATTTTTGCACTGGTATCTGACGCTGAGAGCCACTGACCAAGCGTCATTATTAGGCGAATTGGGTGTAAGAACGGGTTGTGAAAGTGTGTTTAGTGTGTGTAACAATGTTACCGTCACTGCCCACATACTAGAGAGGGCTTGCACGGACCTCAACTTTTCCTTTGCTACTGTCCAACTCACATTTAACTCTCGTCCAATCCCCTCCCAGCTGTTCTCTAGTAACTGTTTGTCCACAAATCTGGGCTATGTAAGTCTAGATGTTTAAATTACTGACCAACTCGCCCAGCCTCTCCTCAAAAAGTTCTGCCATTTTATGAATTTCGTCGTATCCTATAGTTGTGTCTCCCTTGAACTACTGTATATGGCTACACTGCCCCTACGATTTCTGGTGGTACTGCACCATTACGTCCATATCCATAAGCTTTCAGAAAATACCAATATGGACGGAGTACACTGGTTTTTTAGCCAGGGTTTAAACATTTTTAAGGGCCAGAATCTTTCTTTTAATGGAGCTTATTTACTGCATTTCTGGACGAGCAAAATTCATACTGAAATGACACCCACAAGCAAAACCCAAGCTTAACACAAACTCATCGCTGCGTTTGCAGATGATGTGGTCCTGATGGCATCATCAGCCTGTGACCTTCAGCACTCACTGGATCGGTTCGCAGCCAAGTGTGAAGCGGCTGGGATGAGGATCAGCACCTCTAAATCGGAGACCATGGTTCTCAGCAGGAAACCGACGGAGTGCCTTCTCCAGGTAGGGAATGAGTCCTTACCCCAAGTGAAGGAGTGCAAGTACCTTGGGGTCTTGTTCGCGAGTGAGGGGACAATGGAGCGGGAGATTGGTCGGAGAATCGGCACAGCGGGTGCGGTATTACATTCAATTCATCGCACCGTTGTGACGAAAAGAGAGCTGAGCCAGAAGGCAAAGCTCTCAATCTACCAGTCAGTTTTCGTTCCTACCCTCACCTATGGTCATGAAGGCTGGGTCATGACCGAAAGAACAAGATCCAGGGTACAAGCGGCCAAAATGGGTTTCCTCAGGAGGGTGGCTGGCATCTCCCTTAGAGATAGGGTGAGAAGCTCAGTCATCCGTGAGGAGCTCGGAGTAGAGCCGCTGCTCCTTCGCGTCGAAAGGAGCCAGTTGAGGTGGTTCGGGCATCTGGTAAAGATGCCCCCTGGGCGCCTCCCTAGGGAGGTGTTCCAGGCACGTCCAGCTGGGAGAAGGCCTCGGGGAAGACCCAGGACTAGGTGGAGGGATTATATCTCCAACCTGGCCTGGGAACGCCTCGGGATCCCCCAGTCGGAGCTGGTTAATGTGGCTCGGGAAAGGGAAGTTTGGGTCCCCTGCTGGAGCTGCTACCCCCGCGACCTGATATTGGATAAGCGGACGAAGATGGATGAATGGATGGAGAAGGACCTGTTGGTAAAAAAAAAACTTAAATTAAAGCTGCAAAATGTGTCACATTCAGTGGTGGAAAGTAACAATTTCAACAAAGTAGCTGCTGTAATTAAGTACAGTGTTGTAGTACTTGTACTTGTGTATTTCCATTTTTTGTTACTTTATACAACACTACATGCCAGAGGTGTATATTGTACTTTTTACTGCACTACATTTATTTGACATGTACAGTTACCTTAAAACAAACAAAAAACTATTAGTTGATAAAAATCCTACAAATAAAAAAACTTTAAAAAATGTTTTAACAATTTTCATCAAAAGACTAAGAAACTTAATCATGAGGTGCCTAAATTAATTCTAACACACGCACAAGACAGTAAAGAATACAAATACAGAATATAATAAATTATTAACAATTTAAATTATGATTAAACAACAATTAAAGTACAAAAGTTGAATTTCTTTTAAAAGGGCAGTTTCCTCAATTACAAAAACTTGAACCCCTGTTTTTCGTCTATGGGTATCTTTCCAGTCAGATAGTTTGGGCTATAGTTTTGAAATATCTGTCTCTGAGATTTCTACCTCCACTCCAATACAATGCAGGGGGACTGGAATTTACTTTGTGTTTCTCACAGTCTCTGTAACATACGGCACATTCTTTGAACTCCAATTCAGATCGTAAATAAACTCTAAAAAAACAACCGGTTTTATTACAACATTGTATTATTGCTTTGACATGGTTGTGCTTGTCGGAAGTCATTTCTGTTGACAAGCAGGGCCGAAAAAGTAAGAGAAAAGAGAGAAATCAGAGGAAAGACCAATGATGATGATTATCAGAGCAGAACACTGCATTATTCATCCTGCTCTATGGAGGGAGAGACAGGAGGAGTGATGGAGTGAGAAAAGATAAAAAAAGTAGGTGATGAAGGAAAGGAGGAGAAATAAGCAGAAAGCACGGAGAGAGAAAGATGAGGATAGAGGGGAGGAGGAAGAAGTGAAAAAATGATAAGTACGGCCACTTCCCTGTTTGCTACCCCCACTTACCTTTAGTGGTCAGTGCCCTTGCTCGGGCCACACCCATTTTTCAAACTCAGCCTTTATTCTTATCTCAGCTACGCACCTGTAATGTTTCCGTGACTGTATTTTGCCAGTGCGATATCATATCAACCGTGCAAAATGCAGTCACGAAACTTTCCAGGTGTGTAGTTGAGATCAAAATGAAGGCCGAGTTTGAAGATGGGTGTGGTCCGAGCAAGGGTGCCTGTAGTCTATATCCAAAACCTTCCGCTTTCTTTGTGTTGGCATTCTAACCTCCGGTGGATTTCTGAGGACTATGGTTAACTGCTCCTCAGATCTCTGCAGGGTAAATCCAGACAGCTAGCTAGACTATCTGTCCAATCTGAGTTTGCTGTTGCACGACTAAAACAAACTTTGAATGTCCACCAAAACAAGTTCCTTCCCTAGGCTATTTTACTGTTTTTTTATGCTTGCTGATTTCATAGCGGTAAGCCAGCAGCAGTTGGCGGTAAAAGCAACTTAATCCGTCTATGTTATGTGTCTATCTTGAGTTGAAAAAACTTCCACTTAGGAGTGGAAAAGTTCACAATGTCATTTATCTTCACAGCACAATAACGGTTGGCTGACTACGGGTGATTCAGTGGTTTCCTAACAAGAGTTCCAGAGAGAAGCGACTGGCATTGCTCTGTCAGATCGTGGCGTCTTCAACAAAAAAAGCAGTGCGTTGTGCCTCGCGTTTTGTAACCTGCGAACGTGCTCTATCTGATCGGCCTGGTTTACATGCGGCCATAACTGAAAAATACAACAACAGGACAACAAAGCTGTTTAGGTCAGTATTGAATTACACCAAGAATTATAGCTTGAGTAGGAACAGATCAGTTACATATAGATCTAAATCCTCTCAGACCCCACCAGCACACATAGTAAACCCTTGCTTACCATAGCAGAGACCTGGGTCAAATCCCTATGGCTCAGTTTGAATTAACTGTATGTAACCAGGTTATTGTCGGATTTTAGCGGTAACTTGATATCTCGAAGGTCGCCTAAATAAGAAACCTGGTTTCTGTAAGTGGGGTGAGGGGTTTTGAAAAACCTGGTTAACAAAGCTAGGTCTCTGCTGGGGAAACCTATATTATCTGCAATGTGTACACCTAACCGGGTTTCTTTTATTTTTTTTTTTACAAGAACATGTGTATGAACTATACTTCAGATAAAAAAGTATCACCGTGACAGTAGACTATATACACAATGTTTCACTTCCGGGATTGCTCCGGTGCCGCCAGAAATTCCACCTGATGTCCCTCATTTAGACCGGATATCCGTTGCCTTGGGCTCCCTTTGTGTTGGAATTCTAAACTCCGGTGGATTTCTGAGGACTATGGTTAACTGCTCCTCAGATCTCTGCAGGGTAAATCCAGACAGCTAGCTTTGGGGATGAATGAATGCTTAATGTAACAGTATATGTTCTCATGTGAATATACTGAAGTGCACTCAGATCACTGAGAAAATACAGACGGAGACATGAGATCTCAATTTTCATTGCATGCCTGCTGAACTCCCCCTTTACATATTCATTCCTGAGACCTTCCACAGCACTGTGGAGGAGGGTTTTGCTAGTCCACACAGCATTCCAGGATGGGAGAAAAACATGCTCTGGTGGTTGCCTGGTCTTGAACGGCACTAAGCGCCGGACGGAGCAACGGTGCCTCTGCAAAATATCCTTGGAATGGAGCTCGTTTTGATGGAACATGTGTACGTTCAAAGGTTGTTTCAGTTGTGCAACAGAAAACTCAGATTGATATGCCAACACAAAGAAAGCGAAAGGTGACGGATATCCGGCCGAAAATAGGGACATCCGGTGGTATTTCTGGCAGGAACCTGCACAATCCCGGAAATGAAACGTCATGGATATAGACTTCTTTCCGAGCAGATCTTTTATGTGCAGTCAAATGTGGTAATATCAAATAATAAGAGTTCAATTTAGCTAATGCATGACTCGTGCATTACTTGAATGCAGTGCAATGAATGCAGGATGTATCTTTTGCTCACCATTAACAAATGATCAAATCACTATGAATTTTATGTGATTAGTTCACATCAATTAAGGAATCTTAATTCAGTTACTTCATACATGATCTGATATGCGACCAAATTAGCTGGATTCCAGTCAGGCCCACATACTTCCAGACCTATACATTCATTATATTCATTCATAGAAATATGAAGCTATTTCCATTCACTTCTTCTTTCATTTGTCAATGAAACTAAACTACATTTTGTTAACAACAACAACTCATGTGTTACCCCCAAGGTTGTTAATGTAGCATAAATACCATTGGGTCAAGCAGCAACATCTAAATGTTTGCATCTTACAACATAAATGGATTTAAAGCAGGGCTGATGTATTACGCTGCATTATATTTAGTAGGAGTGGGGGAAAAAAATCATATATATATATATATATATATATATATATATATATATATATATATATATATATATATATACATATATATACATATATTTATATGTATATATATTTTTTTTTTGGCACTGATTTTTTAAATGGATTATTTTCCCTAGAATATATATATATATATATATATATATATATATATATATATATATATATATATATATATATATATATATATATATATTTTCACCTATATTTTTGGTTCATACTGTACCGCTGATGGCGACTACATCATATCCGTTTCCAGCTAAACGGAGCGATTCTCCTTAGAAAACAATTAGTTTTTAAATGTCTCATGATATATTGTCTCTTGAAGTGTATTATTCAACTTTTGTTTTTGTCAAAGAAGGGAAAGAAAATTGCAATACTCAATACTATTGAATCGCAATACTTCTAGAATTGCAATAAATGAAAATCTCAATAAAATGCCAGCATAAAGGGCACAGTGAAAATAAAAAGAAATTCAGAGAGCTATTGTGACTGACCATAGACTATATAAAAATGGATGATGTGTCTCCACTTCCTCCCACTCTACAAAAATAAAGCTAAAATCTCCTGGATAGGGGTGCTGCCATCTTGTAATTTCTGGGCAGTAATGATCGGGCTGTGGAGCTGCTGTATCGGAAGTCCCGCCCACACACCTGCCCGACCAATTGCGAGTCAATCCCAGCTGTTAATCATGACGTTTCACCCCTGTTTTTATAGCATCAAATAACTAATAAAAAACAAACTTATCAGAAAAAATTAACACTTGAACAGAGATCAGAGTGATCGAAACTACCTAAAATGACAGAAACCATCTTTGAGGAAAAATGTATTTGAGGTGTACTTTTTTTAGTTTGGCCCATGTCCCATCCACTAACATGGAGGGGGCAGGATTTATGACATACACTGGCTTCACTTATACATTATTATTCTATGCATCAACCCCTGTGACTGACTAGCACCATTGTATCTTCAGCTGGACAGCGGGCTAGCGGTTAGCTCGTTAGCAACAGCAGTTCACCAACTAGCCGAGCGAAAAGTCGAAAAAAAAGCATATATTTGGTGAAGATGCATGGCTGAATTTCGCTGTGCCACTTTCTGGTGTAACCAGGGCTTTAGTCATCACAAGTGGTTTGATAATGCGCTTGTGAAGAGCTATTTGTTTAACAGTTCATGCAAATATGGCGCCACTGCGTGACATACAGGAAATATGGCAATAAAGGCACTTTGACATGCAAAAACGTGAGAAATAAGCTATGCAGTTGCTAAATCTGTCTTCATTTAATATTGACAACGGTCAGTTTAAAAGATTTTCTTGAGTTTTCGAGAGGTGGCGATTAAGCTGGCTGGACGCTCCTGATTTGCATAAAATAGCCTGGCGCCCCAGTTCTCGAAAGTTGATGCGGCGCTACAGTAGCAGAATGCGTTGGCTGGTTGCTTACATAGACAATGAATGGAAAGCATGGAAAAAATGCTTGCCAGTGGACCAGTACCATAAGTGTGAGTGACTCGTAATTGCCTGTCACTCGATGCCCGGGGTTGGGGTTCCCTTGAGCAAGGCTCTAAACCTCAAACTGCTTCAAAGAAGCAGCTCCAGTTGCGTCTGAGTGTGGGTGTACTGGGCTGCAGCCTGTATGTGTGCATGTGAAATAGGGCGTTGCTAAAGGAGCATTGGTGCTAAGCAAACCAAATAAAGCTTAATTTGATTAGACATGCAAACACACACACGCTGCAAACAAAGGGTTAGCCAGATATGAAAAGACAGATGGCCAATTATAAGTGTCCTATGTTGTGTGCATTTTGTGTGTCTTTTAATATTTGGTCAAATTAAACATGCATTTGATATTAAAATATATATTGCACATATAGTGTACTCTGTATTATACAGTGGTGTCCTGCCAAAGGTGTTTCCCTGCCTTTCACCCAATTCATACTGGGAGAGGCTCTAGCAGGAAGATGCAGGAATTGAATAAATGAGAAACCAGTACTCATTAATTGAGTTCATGTTTAAGACATTCAATCTTCCAATGTCCAAAAATGTAACATAAAACGTAACATAAAACATAAAATATCATTAGAAACAACACAAGCAAATGTCATAATTTCATGTTTTTTTGCTACTAAGAAACAACAGCTGTTCTTTTAAAAGCCGATTCCAAAATACTTGTGTTTCTTAACAAAAGAAAACTGCTATGTCTACGGAAGCCCTGAGAGGAAAGTGAGAAAAAAAGAATGCTTGTGATCCATTTTCTAAGTCTGATCTAAAAGGGAAAACAATTTAGATCAGACTTAGAAAATGGATCACAAGCATTCTTTGTCGTCCGACAAGCTTTGTCGTCCTTTTGTTGTATTTTTCAGTTATGGCCGCATGTAAACCAGGCCGATCAGATTCGTTCGCAGGTTACAAAACGCGAGGCGCACCGCATTGCTTTTTTTGTTGAAGACGCCACGATCAGACAGAGCGATGCCAGTCGCTTCTCTCTGGAACTCTTGTTAGGAAACCACTGAATCACCCGTAGTCAGCCAACCTTCATTTTGGTAGTAAAGGTTGCTGACCCATGCACTAGTGTATTCCTGGCTGGCTAACTAGTTGGCAGTTACAGTAACTGGCTAACTACTCTACAACAGTTCACCAACTATGCCCAAGCTTTTCAATAAACTCTGGCAGTGGATATCATGGCCTTCCCACAGACCCTGAGGCGCACAATGTCTTTTGAGGTCTTGAACTGTTTGTGTGAACATAAAAAAGTAGAAACACTGTCATCCAAGAAGCTTTATTTTTTCAATAAATATTCAGTGAGCTCTGAAATCACAAGGATGCTGTGGGAGTCAATGGCAAGATAATAAACTCAGACGATCTTGTAATGGAATTATCAAGTGGGTGGAACACTCATCCGACTCTTATCAAAGAACCTCTTCAGATTTTATTAATGGCTTGGATGTTTGGGTTAGATGTACCCAGCTGGGTTTTACTGTGTGTGCTTAAAATATTGTGTTATGAACAGCCAAGAGGACAGTCTTTGTGCTCTGCCCAACCTACTTTGAGTATTTGTGTAGGTGTTTTCCTTATTGTGCTTTGGAGATATGGTTGATGTTCCATGTCAGTCAGCGTCTGCAGCCAATTAAGCATGTAAAACAGTCCATTTCTATTGGATAGATATCCGTCCGTTGGGGTGTTGTGGAATTTTGAATGTGGTGGGTGGTCTAAACCAGAACTATAGGAAGAAGAAGACATGGAAGGTGTTTTTGCTCAGAGTAGAAGCGAAGCTTGCTGCACAGTTTAAAGTATTGTAATTACAAACCAACAAGTCCTCCACACTAAACAACAAAATATGCAGTTTATTATTCTCCTTTAATGATCCATGACAGAATTTTCGCATCTGGTATGGGTAAGCTTTGTGACTCGCAATACCTTTTTACTGGAATTCACCAACGTGTTGAGGGAAATATTGGAGTTGAATTGTGGAATAGCACTTGAACGGTAGAGTTTTCCCCAGTGTTTTAGTGCCAGAGTTTGGACATGTAAGTTTTGGATCCTGCTGTACATATACATCTTTTTCCATTGGAAACCAATGATGAAGTGCCAATACGCACCACTGAATTTGTCAATTACTGCTGAACGAAAGCAGAAAAACAGATACTTAATTTAATTTTTTAAGCAATTTTTTTGGGCCGTTTTGCCTTTAATTGCTGGTGTTCATTCCATCAAGCAGACCACAAAGTGGCTGAAGAGAGAGAGAGAGAGAGCTAAACAACATGCAACAAAGGCCACTAACCGGAACTGAAGTGGGAAAATTGTGACTTACTTGGTCTGCACCTTAGCCCCTAGGCCCCCATAAGGCAACCTTTAATTTTCTATTAAAACACAGATGATATAAAAGAAGTCATCTGATTGGATCCATAAAAGAGTTGGCACAGGATGTAATTATTCCATTTGCCATATTTCATTGTAATCATATTGGCTCACATGGACCCTCTTTCAGGAGGAAATGGTTTGCCAGTTCTGCACAAATTTAGTGTGTAGTATGTTAGCTTGCTAGCTAGCCACTGTGCTAACGCTACGTGTTGATTTAGCTGGGTCTGAAAGGACAGGCAATTCAATGACTGACCAGTGCATATACTGTATTATGTGTCTATCCAAACCATAAATGGCAAAACAGATATACAAGAAAGCCGTGCAGCCATCATTTCATCACACAACGTGACACAACATGGCCAAGACAAAGTTTACCTTAAGTTACACATTTCTACTTTTTTTTTTTTTTTTTTAACTTAACCCCAACCCTCTTCTCCCCTTACTACATTCTTGTGTGTGTGACAGTGATCCGTGGCCTGGAGCTGAAAAGGACAGGAGGAGGAGATGTGCAAAGGAAAAACAAAGGAAGGGAGGAAGAAGCATCAGGATAGAGGTGGAAAAGGGAAAGATACATGGAAAGAAGGGAGATGTGGCACAAGGAAAGTGAGGAGAGGAGAAACAGGGGAAGCAAAAAAGAAAAGGGGAACAAGGAAAACGAGAGAGAGAGAGAGAGAGAGAGAGAGAGAGAGAGAGAGAGAGAGAGAGAGAGAGAGAGAGAGAGAGAGAGAGGAGAACAGCTTTTACTCCTGTCTGGATCAAATTTCTACCCAGTTTGATGGGTCGTCGCTCACCTTTTTAGCCCCACTTTCACACACACACACACACACACACACACACACACACACACACACACATACACACACACACACACACACACACACACACACACACATACAATATTAAAGGGCTGCTCAGTAGAAGTTTTCCCAGCGTTACATTTTCCCAGCGTTAAATTTTCCCAGCGTTACGTTTGTGACTTTTCCCTCAGGGTCTCTCGATTCCTTGGCTCATTTGTTGGCTCAGTCTCATATTTACACTCTTCCAACACACACACTTTCACTCAAACAACGCCTTTATGTGCCTATCTTGCTCTTTCCTTTGCTTACACACACATACTCTCGCTTACACAGGCAACATTTAATCTGTAAGTAAAGAAACGCACTCTTATAGTATACCACAAACAGACACACACACACACACACACACATGCAAGTACTCAAAAACAAAGCTTGTAGCACACAGTGACACTCACACATGAATATATCCAAATACATCTGTGGGCACCCACTCATATGATTGTATCAGAGGGATCTTCCACCGCTGTAGGGCTTGTCTGTATTCCATGTCTGCGTGTTTGTACACAGTGTCTCTGCTCTCTCTTTCTGGAACATACTACGTTCACTTTGTGTTTGCATTCAGTCTGTTCCAGGCTCATTTTTTAGCATACAACTAATTATAACATAATTTCAGTCTGTTATTGAGACCGCAGCCTTCACTATAAAACATTCCATTCTACAAGATTTCATTTCTAAAAAGCGCCTTATTTATCAAATTCCTCGTCCTCAAACCCCCGACCAACAGGGTGGTAAAGGCACATTTCTGAGTGAAAACAAAGCAGCAATTAATGGCTACCAAACACAGGGTCAGATGGTTTTAATAATTGTGTATAAAATGCATTCAACACAGAACAAACAAAAGACAGAAATACTCTTGCAACATACAGTATTTCACTCTGTGTCTGCTGAAGATGTTTGTCAGCCTATTGAGTGATTTTGTCAGTAGAGTATGAGGTTACGAATATCACCAGGAGCTCCTCGACTACAATTTCTCTGGAAAAAATATCCTCCTTTGCAATGACTGTTGAATGCAACATCAGGCTGTTCTTTACTTATTTAACTGCCATGTGTAACTGAATGTGTAGGAATAAAGTTTATTCAGAGTATCCACTGAAGGTTGTTAAAAACAAGTGAAATATGGCATTAATTGAGGCATAGTCTGGACCAACGGAAGTACATTTCCAGGATAAAGCCTGACATGTCCTTTTTGTGTGTGTTGCCATTCTCAAACTCCATACGCTTCAGGAAACAACAACAACCTTCGAGCTAGCAAGCTACACGCTGAAAAGAGCAAGATTTTCAAAGAATAAGTTTACCGCATTTACTAACAGGGATGTTTTGGGACCGATTGGCAGGATTGTTGTGAACGAAGTACACACAGCCATACACTGGTAAGAGCAAATTGTTCAACCATGTAGCCAGCTAATTTAAATAGCTCACATTACTGTATTGTGTGAACTGTTAACTTCATTTAATATTTTATGTGGCATTTTCTTTTGTGGGGTGCAAATGTTTCACCTAAACAAGTTCCTTCCCGAGACTATTTTGCAGAGCCACCGTCGCTGCGCCCAGAGCTTACTGTAGCTCCGCCCAAGACGATTGTGATTGGTTTAAAGGTCCTATGATAGGCGCCTTTTATGGATGCTTTTATATAGGCCTTAGTGGTCCCCTAATACTGTATCTGAAGTCTCTTTCCCAAAATTCAGCCTTGGTGCAGAATTACAGTCACTAGAGCCAGTCCCACAATGAGCTTTCCTTAGTATGTGCCATTTATGTGTGTGTAGCTTTAAATGCTATTGAGAAGGAGAGAGGGGGGGGGGGGGCAAGGAGGAGGGGGTGTGGCCTTGTCCAACTGCCATGCTTTGCTTGTTTACAAGCCATGATGTCTCTCTCTTTCTCATGGGCGGGCCAAATTCTCTGGGCGGGCAAAGCAAAGAAAGGGGAGGTAACCTTTCCCCTTATGATGTCATAAATGGAAGATTCCAGATCGGCCCATCTGAGCTTACTTTTTCTCAAAGGCAGAGCAGGATACCCAGGGCTTGGTTTACACCTATCGCCATTTCTAGCCACTGGGGGACCATAGACAGGCTGGTGGAACTCATATTATTGTTAAGAAACCTCAAAGTGAAATTTTCATGCCATGGGACCTTTAAAGAAATGCAAACAACTCAGAGCGTTTTTTTCTCCTATCAGTAATGTATAAGTTCAGAGGAAATGTTGAAAAGATTTAAAAGATACATTGATTTGGAGACTTTACAGACGTTTTTACTAAGACTCAGTTCAAATGACAGCTCATCTAGATGAGTGACAGCTGCTGCTGGAGGCACAAACTTGGCCAGCTGGGTCAAGTTGAGTATCACAGCTCAAAAAAAGTGAGGATTGGCTTTGTCTCAATTACCATCATCCCTCCCTCTTTATTTCTCTCATTTACATACAGACATACACACAGACCATCTGTTGTCAGGGCAAATCCAATACCACGCATCGCTAACCTAAAGCGTGGGACCATGTAGCAGGACATGGAAACGGGAGAGGACAGAAAGAGGGGCGAGGTGGCAAGAGGGGAGGCGTGGAGGAGAGGACGGGAGAGAAGGGAGGGAAAGGGAGGAGAAGGCAGGTGGAGGAAGAGGAGGAGGGAAAGAGGAGGGTAATTCAAGGCTGCAGGTTTAGTTTACCTGCCCTGGCAGCCAGACGGCAGGAGAGCTGCTGCATTAGATCACTCTGCCAGATAGGAAAGAGGGAAACAAAAAATGAGTGTGTATGTGTGTGCGTGCGTGCGCGTGTGTGTGAGAGTGTACAAGAGCACCAGAGAGTTGTCGGGTTAGATTGCCCAGTCCGATAAGTCTGCAGTTCCCATATGGGAGTAGGAAGGTAACAGGTAACACTAGAATAAGTGGTCCTCCTGGAATAAATAAAGGCTTCTCTTCAATGAAAGGAGAAGGGGAATTTGGAAGGCAATTGAAACGTTTCTAGAGCTTTGGTGGAAGCTGAGTGAGCCTCTAGTTTTAAAGGACAAATTCGGTGCAAAATTAACCTAGGGGTTAATAACACGTGTACCGAGTTCGACCATTCTCTGGGATTTGTTTTCATGCTAATTGAACGTGACCAGTTTTATCGCAAACCGCTAATCAGCTTATAACACTAGTCGTCGAGGCAGAGAGTAAAGTAAAAAGAAATCTCTATTTCTATGTCCGACCAGTCGAACGACGAACGCCGCCCATATATTTAAAAAAACAGATATAATTAATGCATTTCTATGTAATTACATTTCACAAATGTAATTCCTATCGACCTATTGGGAAACCACGGAACATGGGAGATTTCAAGTGACAGTTCAGCTCACGTTGCACGCCGTTCGTTGTTCAACTGGTCGTGACTGTTTTCCCAAGATGGTGCCCGCCTGTATACGTGAACGGTACAGTCTTTATAATTTATCTTTTTAATACACTGTCTGTACACTTACAAAGTTCTCAATGCTTCGGTTTACATGTAGGGACACTCATTATGCTACCGTGGAAGTGTGGTGCTATTTTGAGCCTTGCTAGTGGTATAGAAATAGAGATTTATTTTTACTTTACCCGTGCCCCGATGACTAGCGCTATAAAACTGGTCACATTCGATTAGCATGAAAACAAATCCCAGAGAACGGTCGACTCGGTACACGTTATTAACCCCTAGGTTCATTTTGCGCCGGATTTGTCCTTTAAGGGTTTGGGGTAACAAAGCATTAAAATATTTAAACAAAATCAATTTACCTTGATGAAAAGATGAATGCCGTTACAGAAGAAGGTTATTTGCATACAGACAACAAGGACGATATCGTCAGCGAGTGTGGACTCATGAATGGGATAAAATAATGATATTGGACTGATTAGATCAATACAAAGAGGCATTACTGGAGTTTGTGACGCTCAGGAAAATGTGTTTCCCATTTTACAGCCGCTTCCTTTCCAATTCTTTTCTTTTAAAACGTTTTGTCATATAATCTTCCATGGCCCTTCTCTTGAAAACATAACCACTGAACTTCAAAACATGAAGAAACAAATCAGGGTTCTGCTTCCTGTTATCAGCCTTGACTCTGACTGTCACACATTTGAAAAAAAGCCAAGAAGTGAATCTCACCTTAACAAAACTGTTCTTTTTTGGCCATGACTTTGTTTCCACATATCAGATTAAAGTGTTGAGACGAACTAAAGCCCAGTGACAGCATAAGGCCTCCAATATCCAAACAATAAATGTGTCAGTGAATGTAACACAAATATCTGTTCCCGGGGTCTTAACATGCAGTTAATTTAGTCCTTTGACATGTGTGTGCACTTCTCTGACACCAGACACAGTGCTACTGAAAGAAAACAAACATCACAGGACCGTACTGGTGGTAACATTTCCGAGCAATGAAACCAACATCCCATCCCTCCACCCATCATCTCCAAGTGCCTTTTTCTTACAAAATGATGTTCCTTCTGGAGCTGTTCCACCCAACATCCTGCTTTCATAAACACACACGCTTTGATCCATATGGGAGCTGAAGTCTCGATACCCCCCCAAATGGCTGAAATCCCATTCCACCACCTCTTTAACAGGAGCCAGTCCATGTCAATTTTTGGAAATTATGCTGCCATATATTATGGATAAGGAGAACAGAAAACACTATAATGTGGGACAGGTGCGTCGGAGGAGGACGACAAATAGTACAATGCAGATGTGAAACTTAATGCTCTTCTCCCACACTTTTCTTTTTTATCCATAATATATGCCGCAAAGAAACTCCCGCACACTGTCTAACTCGCAAAGATAAATGTAATAGTTGGCAATGTATAGTTGCTAGACCCTTCACAAGCAAAATAATTGAAAAAAAACAAACAAATTGTATACATTTTATTGTTATTGATCACAACGTAATAAAGTATGTATTTCCCTTTACATTTTTTGTGGGGCCCTTTGTTGTGATTATTATGATTTGTAGGTGTGTGTGTTTGTAGGTACCAGCAAGTCTTGGAACATGTCTATTTAGGAATACTTTTCATATTTTTTATTTGCATTTATTACACAGAAATCTTCATCCCTCTGTTATAGATTTCTTTGGGATGCTAAATTATTGTTACTATATAGAGTGTTGTATTTAAAGTGACTATATGTAACTTTCAGTTTGTGTTGATTTGGACAAAAGTGGTAGTGTTTTCACCACAGCTGCTGTCGTAAAGGTCTTTTCTTTATGGTGCTGTATTGCCCACTGTATATAACTTTTGCTCAGACAGAAAATCATTGATTTACAATAAGATAATAAGTTACAGATGCATTGTTGCATTTCAAGTGTTGCATGCGGTAACTTAGCCTGAACACTTTGTGAGTTAACCGGGTATCACTGTCACTGTGTCACCAGCCAAAGCCTTAAGAGTTTGTTGTAGCAACCAACATAACATTTTGTGAAACCCAAGGACACTTTACATAGGTACAAGGGGACAAAGGAAAAGAAAATAGTAAGGGAACACAAACACGGACTAAGAGGAATTAAACATCCGCGCTAAATGGAAGGGGGACGAAATTTAATGTAGGCTACTGGCGTACAACCACATCACGCATTGTAAAGTTATTTCATGAATAAAATAGACATGATTACATACCTGAGGGCCAATTCTAGGTGGGTTTTGAATAATTTCCAATCCCATAATTGTCATCTGTTGAAAGCCCGACCAAGTGTGACTCGGATTTGCCCATCGTCTCTACTTTCCTTTTTAGGTTTTAGTTGTTTAACTTCCTTCTTTTCTGTGATGTTCCTGCCCCAGTATCAGCCATAACTACAGCAGATAACTTCTAAAATAAAATTAGAATACAATTAGGCCTATGTAAAGAAATCTCCTGCTAACTTTTACCTGGCTGGATACGCAAAGACAGGCTTTTCCAGTGTTACAAAGCAATTGGCAACCTGCCAGTATGTGTCTACCTGACGAAAATCATTTTATGACTTTGCGGAAAATATCTGACCTGGGCAGAGGCATTCATAAAAACCATCTAAAAATAGTGTTCTTTTCACTGTTAGTCTCGTTTGCTGTTACAGGTCATTTATGATCATTATATGAAAAATTACAGTTTCAGAAACTTGGGATAACTTAACTAAAGTTACATATAGTAACTTTAAGCTTAAGCTCTATCTAAAGTAATGAAAATGTGAATGAATGTTGTGTCATTTTGCCTTATTTCATGTGAAGCACGTGATTGGTGCAGACAAACAGTCACCTCCTACAACAGATGGCTTCTCAGTATGTAACACCATTTGCCTGAGGAAGGTCTAGTCCTGAAACGTTGCCAAGTATTAAATTAATCTTTGCAAGTTAGACAGTGTGCGGGAGTTTCTTTGCAGCATATATTAAGGATCAAAAAAAGAAAAGTGTATCGTACATCTGCATCGTATTAATTGGCCGCCTGATTCCACTTCATGTTTTGTTTTGGGAGAACAAACGGAGTACTGCAACTTCTGGCAGCATCTGCTGTCATTTTGTAAGAAAATGTCATTTGGAGATGATGGATGGAGGGATGGGATGGTGGTTTCATTGGTCGGAAATGTTACCACCAGTATGGTCCTGTAAGGTTAGCTTTTTTTCTTTCAGTAGCACTGTGTCTGGTGTCAGAGAAGTGCACACACGTGTCAAAAGACTAAATTTAAGACCCCAGAACAGATATTTGTGTTACATTCGCTGACACATTTACTGTGTGGATATTGGAGGACTTATGCTGTTACCGGGCTTCAGTTCCTCTCAACACTTTAACCTGATATGTGGAAACAAAGTCATGGCCAAACAAGAACAGTTGTGTTAAGTGAGTTTCACTGTGTGGCTGCTTAACATGTGTGACAGTCAGAGTCAAGGCTGATAACAGAAAACAGAACCCTGATTTGTTTCTTCATGTTTTAAAGTTAAGTGGTTATGTTTTTAAGGGCCATGGAAGATTTTATACCAAGATTAACTTGTAGCTTTCTCTCATGAGCGTAGGAAAAGTTTACTCTTCAGGGCCAAAACTGACAAAGTGCAGCCTGGGAAAATGCAGCAAATAAAAATATTACTACTGTGGATTTGTGCTTGACATATTGTGGATAAATCCAATACATAAAGAAGATGTAAATGTTTCATTTAGGCTTAACTAGAGTAAATGTTTTTTTATTATGTTTTCGGGTTGTCCCACCATCCATCCCATTCTTATTCTTACGCGGTATCTCAGGAACGCCTTGAGGGAATTTCTTCAAATTTGGCACAAACATCCACTTGGTCTCACGGATCAGATTTTGATGGTCAAAGGTTGCTGTGACCCCATAATGTTTTACAAAAACACTTTTATGGCCATTAGTAGTAGACATACAGCTGAACAAGGCTCCGACAAAAATAGATCCAGTGTGTATTTTTATAGTGCGTTCCATTTGCACTCGGAAGTCGGAATTTCCAAAGTCAAAGTTGGAAACACACCCTCTGACCTCGGAGCTCGAAACTCTGACAACCTTGCAGTACCCCAAAAAAGGAACGCACTATCTGGTGGAATCACAAGCATTGGGGCTGCGATTGCTTCCAGCGGTGCAGACACACCAGGTGGAGTTTAGGGGTTAGACCCTCGACTCGGATGAGTAACAACTTATCTTCAACCCACAACTCATCCTTCTCTCTGCAACAAGCCGCCAATGTGTCACAGCTTGTTGTAGAGAGGATGAAAAGATGTATCCAAGGTAGTCTATATAGCGACGTTTCATTTCCGGGATTGTTCAGGTTCCGCCGGAAATCGCCCAGATGTTCATCATTTCGGCTGGATGTCCGTCACCTTCCGCTTTCTTTGTGTTGGCATTTTAAACTCTGGTGGATTTATCAGGACTATGGTGAACTGCTCCTTAGATCTCTGCAGGGTAAATCCAGACATCTGTCCAATCTGATTGAAAGTACACATTTACCACCAAAACAAGTTCCTTCCCAAGGCTATTTTGCAGAGGCACAGCTGCTTCATCCGGTGCTTAGAGCCGCCCAAGACGATTGTGATTGATTTAAATAAATGCCAATAAACCAGAGCACGTTTTTCCAAGGTGATGATATTTTGTCCCTTGTCCTTCTCTCTGCCACTGCCTCGACATTGTCCAGTTCCAGGAAGCTCTCTATCAGTCCTCTGTTCTCCTCTGCAAAAATAGTCTCTACATGAAGACGGCATGTTTCTCACTGGAAATAATTCACCGGAATAATACATGTCAATATAGTGATGACTTCTATTTCATCAAAAAGTAGCATACACTCAATACCTTTTTATAAATTCCAAAGTATTCACTGCATATTAAATATCCAAGTCTGGACAGACATGGATAAAGCGACACTTGACTGCAGGATGCAATTTTCCGTGGGAGGAAAATTGGGATTTCCCCCTTTCTGGTCTACATATCCCTGCCTCTGCTGAATTATTTTTTATGTACCCCCCCCCCCCCCCCCTCCCCCCAAATTGATCAATGCTACTTCACCAATAGACCATATATTATATACCTAAAAGGAAGTATTTTGGAATGGTTTAAGAGCTATAACGTAAACAGTCTATAGAGTGATAGAACGATAAAATCCGAGTAGCAGTTGCTGGTTGTATTTAGCCGCTACAGAGCTCCGGGACGCTGGCTACCAGCGACAGTTGTTTAGCCGCCAATAGGTGACTGTGAGCCGGCTACAGGCACCGCCAGATGACGCTCCTTTCAGGGGCCATGGTAGTGGAGTTTAGCCAAAAAAAGTGAGCATCATGCAGCGCTGACAGTTAAGTTAAGGCACCAATACGAAAAGTTCGTAGTTTGGATTAAAACAATCCCGAGGAACGAACGAGCGTTTCCTGGTTGTAAGTATTTTGTTTTTGCCGCAAAGTAAACTCCTCTCTCCGGCTTGAAAGTGCTGGGTCTTATGTTGACACCATATTGTTCTATTTCATTCTGAGATTATATTCCATTGGATATTGAAGGTGCATTAATAAGTGTTTTGGCATGGCTGGCCGAGTGGCACTATCACCATGGTATTGAAAGGGGGATTTAATTCTCGCATGTTTTGTTTTGTTGTGCATGATCAAAAACCATCCCCCGCTCTGTTTTTAAGTGGTAATTCTAATTTAACCTGGAGCCAGGACAGAGAAAATATGACTTCTCACTTACTGACCGACCAGTTGAATGCATTTTAGTTCAGTAGGAACACAGAGGCAATATTGAATTTAATTTACTGAAAAGCAAAACATTTTGGAAATAGTATTGATTGACTTCAGTCAGACCGATCCTAAACACAGTCTGTGGGATCCACAACATAAATATGAATCTTAAAGTGACACTGTTGACAGTGAAAAACAGTGAAACAGATTGAATTATGGGAACGTATGCATTGCAGTTTGCATTGTGGTGTTTCGGTTTTGTTCAATTCAAAATGTTATTGTGAGAATTGGGAAATTAAGTTTTCCGACCTGGCTCGCAATAAAATGACATAATGAATGCACACAAAAAACTGTAAACTGCAGTATGAACAATGAAACAATATTACATCCAAGCAAATAAAACCATATGTAAACGCTAGTCCACACATGTACAAAACACACCATTACTGTAAATAAGCAGTGTAATTTAAGGTCAAACACAGACCATGTTTTATTTATTATACTTTTATGATTGAAACAGAACTATTTTAAAACCCAGCAATCAAACACACACACACACACACACACACACACACACACACACACACACACACACGTTTGTTTCACTATCTCTGTGGGGATCCGTCATTGACATAATGCATTCCCTAGCCCCTTACCCTCACCCTAACCATAACCTAATTCTAACCTTAATCCTAAAACCAAGTCTTAACCCTCAAACAGCCCTTTAAAGTTGTGGGGTCCAGCATGTTGGCCCCCATAAGCTGTCCAGACCCCAAAAGAATACTGGACTCCCGGTTTTTGGACACCACAAATATAGTTAAACGAGAACACACACACACACACACACACACACACACACACACACACACACACACACACACACCCCTGCTCTAAAGAGAAAAAACCTGGCTCGTAAAACATGCAGGAAACATATTGGTTGCTGGACAGAAGCTAAATGGCTTTGCATGCATATTCCTCTGCGTGGTAATATATATATGGGTTAAGGAGTAACAGTTTGTTAGAATTTTGGTCACCTTTACATTTTAATTGTCGTTGCAAAATAACATCGCTGTCGGGTCGAAATCTTGTATGTCCAAAATAAATGTTCTTCAGGAATGAAAGAAGGTTAATCTGAAAACATTTTGAGTTTAGTCTATGTCCACGACGTTCCACTTCCGGTATTGCTCTTTTGCCGATGAAAATTCTTCCAGATTTCACTTATTTAGGCCGGATATCCGTTACCTTGGGCTCCCTTTGTGTTGGCATTCTAAACTCCGGTGGATTTCTGAGGACTATGGTTAACTGCTCCTCAGATCTCTGCAGGGTAAATCCAGACAGCTAGCTAGACTATCTGTCCAATCTGAGTTTTCTGTTGCACGGCTAAAACAACTTTTGAACGTCCACGTTCCACCAAAACAAGTTCCTTCCGGAGGCTATTTTGCAGAGGCTTCATTGCTCCGTCCGGCGCTTAGCGCCACCCAAGACGATTGTGATTGGTTTAAAGAAATGCCAATAAACCAGAGCACGTTTTTCTCCCATCCCGGAAAGCTGTGTGGACTAGCCAGACCTCCGCAGCGCTGTGGAGGAAGGTCTGGCAATTAGAGACTACATTGAGCTATTTACCTCCGACAAAGTCAGACAAAATCGCCTTGTCACTATTTCAATATTTGTAAAACCCACAGACAGACATAAAGGGTGACCAATAGAATTAATTTATGACAAAAAAATTAAGTGACAAAATATGGAGATACAAGGTTCCTGTCTGACAGTGATGAAATAATTAAAGAAACACTATACAACATAATCATAAAATATCCTTATATATATATATATATAGTAAAATATAATCTTTTTTAAAAAAAGCAGACATTACACAACTATTAACAGGTGCTTTCATTGTCATTTGTGTTGCTATTGTTCCTTGTATATTAGTCTGATCTTTATATTCAGTCGAGTTGAACACAACATCGATGGGAGCAGAGAGTTTGCCTAAACTTAAGGAAGCACAGACCTTTAACACCATCCTGCATTAACCGCATTAGTGTTTTCTATCACTGCAACTGCACAGGTCTCATTAAGGCAACAGGTCATAAAGTGCATGCTGAGAACAGGGGAAACATACAATGGAGAGGAAAAGGGTGTTGCCTGTGAAGGCAACGTGGGACTTGAGAGTGACAAAACAGTAGGCAATCAACAGTTGAGGTAAATGCAGACAGGAAGGGTGTAATGCATGAGGACAAAGTACGTTGTGTAGCCTCGTCCCTTAAGAGCAAGCAGGGAGGGATTTATTCATTTATTTAGTTATTTATGTCCTCACCCACCAACTTGATGTGTTTCTTTTACTATTTACACTAAGCTGCAACGTGCAGGACAGCAGTCCTCACTGGCTGCTGGGTTGCTTTTTGCCTCTCAACCTCTGACCCCAAAACTAATTACCTGAAATGGATTCTATTTTTCTGGGAATCACAAGGTGGGATATTGTGAGCAGGGCGCAATTTTTCCGGGGGGTATGCATGGGAATCCCCCTTTTCTGATCTATATATTCCTGCCTCTGCTGAATTATTTTTATCCCTGGTTGGGACTAAATGTATCTCTCCCTCAAAGGGATCAGTGCTACTTTACCAATAGACCATATATTATATACCTAAAATTTTAATATTTTAAACTAAGTAAAGAACTGTAACAGGAACCATCAATAGTGCGATAGAAGGATAAAATCCAAGCGGCAGTTGCTGGTTGTATTGAGCCCCTACAGAGCTCCGGGACACATACCAGCAGCAGTTGTTCAGGCAAGGCAACAGGGCTATTCAAAGTGCTTTACATAAAACATTAAATAGCAGTTAAAAACTTTGCTAAGTTAAAGTTATACAAGAATAAAAGTTACAGTTTAGTATAAGAAATGAACAATTATTTAAAGAAAGGCAGCATCAAAAAGAAAGGTCTTCAGCCTTGATTTAAAAGAACTGAGAGTTGCAGCAGAACTGCAGTTTTCTGGGAGTTTGTTCCAGATATGTGTTGCATAAAAACTGAACGCTGCTTCCCCCTGTTTAGTTCTGACTCTGGGGACAACAAGCAGATGTGTCCCAGACGACCTGAGAGGTCTGGGTGGTTCATAATGTGGCAGCTGATCAGAAATGTATTTTGGCCCCAAACCGTTTAGTGCTTCATAAACCAACCAAAGTATTTTAAAATCAATTCTTTGAGGGACAGGAAGCCAGCGTAAAGACTTAAGAACTGGAGTGATGTGATCCACTTTCTTGGCCTTAATGAGGACTCGAGCAGGAACGAACGAGCGTTTCCTGGGTAAAAGTATTTTGTTTTTGCCACAAAATGAACTCCGCTCTCTGGCTTGAAAGAGCTGGGTCTTATGTTAACACCACGTTGTTCTATGTCATTTTAAGATTGTTTTCCATTGGCTATTGAAGTTCATAAATAAGTGTTTTGGCATGGCTGGCCGAGTGGCTCTATATCAATGGTATTGAAATGGGGATTCAATTCTTGCATGTTTCTTGCAGTCCCTTAAATACAGGTCTCGCACAGTGACAGCAAAACCACTCTGCATGAACTACATTTGTACATGAAGCACCTGTCGGTTTTGTCCCATAGGCATGCGTGTCACCTCAGGGTGAGTGATGCTGGCCATCTGGGGTCTGTTGCAGGGTGTGGCTGGGTGGGGTGTCACCCTGAGGGGATCATGACAGTGTGATGAGCTGCCATTGTGTTAAAAAAAACCTCTAGTAATGTTGCTCAAGTAACATTTATCAGTTAAGCATAGTGAAGCTTCTTAAGAAAAACGTGATAGCAACAGAAGAATAAGTCAATACTAAAAATCTATAAAATAGATCTAAATTAATCAATACTCTTCTGTGTCAACGCCTGTCAGTGGATGTTTCCACTGCCAGTGTTGACTAACATCTAAGACGGGGCTTCTCAAAGTCCGGACCAAGGTCCGCATCGGCACCGAACGGCAAGTCTATCCGGACCCAGCCCATACATTGTGTTAGGAATACAATACTTTTAAATAAATTTTCTATTGATCAATAAATTGTTAGTGACGTTGAATATACAGTGGTGTAACCATCGATATACCTGTTCTATATCTATGGGTGTAACAGACCGTAGTTTAGAACACCTGATCTAAGTAAATCAGACTGTATTTAGTCAATGAATGTTGATACAAGATGTTTCCCTTTTTTTTAACAAGCCAACATAGTGCCGGCTATACAACCATAGATGTGTCTTTACATTTATAGTGTGGATCGACTACTAAGTGCCACATCCGCCGGATCTTCTGCCGGATGTCCCTCGCCTTGCAAAACTCTGTACGTTTCGGGAACAGAGATTTTTCGTGAGCTACACGCTGGAAATGGCGATTTGTGAAGAAAATTTGGATTGTGCAACAAGGCAGGCCTGCTTGGTTCTTTCTTGAAATGATTGTAAAGATTTAAAAAGAATATGTTTACGGCATTTACTCTCTAACTGGGAGGTTTTGGGACCGATTGGTGGGGATTGGCTGTGGACAAAATACACATGGCAAACACAAATTATGTTTAAACATGTATCCAGATAATTTAAATAGCTCACGTTACTGTATTGTGTGAGCAGTTAACTTTATTTAATATTGTATGTGGCGTTTTCTTTTGCAGAGTGCAAATGTTCCTCCAAAACAAGGTGTACTTCCTGAGACTATTTTGCAGATCCACTGTCGCTGCCTGCGGAGCTTAGCGCTGCCCAAGACGATTGTGATTGGTTTAAAGAAATGCAAACAACCCACAGTGTATTTTTCTCCTATCCAGGAGTGTTTGTGTAGAGGGGCCAGAGCTGTGGAGATAGGTCTGGCAATGCGAGACTAGTACATTTATTATTCAGCATTTGTTTTATCATGCTGTTAAATTTGTATTACTCAAGGACTGTAGGAGCAAAGAACCAAGGCTAACTAGTGTCCACATTCTGAGTGGAAGCTAGTTAGCCTAGAATCCTTGCTAAGCTTAACATTTGCATTGATTCCCACTAAGTGGTACTCATGTTCACACTCAGTGGCAATGGCTCAGTATGTCTAAACAGCGCAAACAGGGAGGTTGAAACAATTCGTAGACAAAATAGTGGACATGATTATTGATGGGATGGACAGCCACACTCAAAATATCTCCAGAGCAAGACCCTGACATGTTATTACATGTCTTATCAAATACTTGGCAAGAGGAAACATCAAGGGGAAGTTTTGATAAGGTGGCTACAGTGAATGTAAAGCTAAAACCAGCAACAACTGTGCAGTTTCCAGATAACAGAGTAAAGTGATACAGCAGAGAAAGAGAGAGGCTTCTACCATGAACACCGACCTACAGGAGAAAGGAAGAGAGAAATGAACAGGCATTCATTGTCAACTTGACTTTCGGTCTCTTGTTCTCATGGCAGTGTGGTGTTTTTCACCTGCTGGAGGGTCAGAGGGTGCAGGAAGTTTCCTTTCAGGGTATACGAGGGGTCACAGGGTTGAAGCCAACGCCCGGATTGTATTATTGCTGAAACCTTGTTGATGCATTTATCTGCTTTGAATTGAGCAGTGCACACAGCTGAATTACGAATCAAACGAATTGGATCCGCTTCAAAATGGGTTCTTTCTTGCTACACCCTTCCACCAAATTTCATGAAAATCTAGCCAATAGCCACAGTAGGCCTACAGTGTACCCACAGTATGCCCAACGTACCCACAGTGTGAGCACAGTGTGCCCAATGTTTGGAAATGTTATTATTTTGAGCTAACGTTAAGTTACTGGTATTGTGGTTTTCAAATTGTATTTTGTATTGTTGTATAATGTTCCAACTAACCTCAGTTGGCCAATTATCTAAATGTTTGAGTACTTGCCATGGAAGACCAGCCAACGGACTGATTGTTTTTTTGTGTGTGCCCACAGTATGCCCAATGTGCCTGCAGTATACTGTCAGTATACAATTGGGCCTCCTATGGACAGATTTTACCCTCTCTAATCTTGGATAAAGAGAGGACCTACGACGTCAACATGATGGATTCCAGGGCCACAACCGAAATCTGCTAAAAACAGACCACTTTGATCTACTCTGTATGCGTAATGGTAAGATGATAACATTCACTTTTTAAATGCTCTATAGTGTTATTTACATATTAATTAAAATGCCCACAGTATATCCAATGTGCCCACAGTGTGCCCACAGTATACCCAATATGCTTACAGTGTGCCCACAGTATGCCCACAGTATACCCAATATGCTTTTGAGCACCCTACTTTTAACCACATTTATAGTAGAGGTAGGCCATTCTGATAAGATATTTTCAACCTGTCAAAATGAGCTTCCCTACTTTTAACCAAATTATTGGAGGTAAACCATTGTGATAGATATTCGCCACCTGTCGAATGAGCTACTCTACTTTAAACCACATTAATATAGGATGTAAGCCATTCTGATAGGTATTTCCGACCTGACAGAATGAGTTACTTTAATTTAAACCATATGTATAGAGGAGGTAGACCATTCTAATAGATATTTCCCATCTGACAGAAAAAAAAATGTAGTAAGTAAGTTTGAAAGTAATTTCAAAGGGAGCCTCTTTTTTGCAGGAGTACAACCACATTCTGATCTGTTGGCCACTGAGCAGCTTCACTGGAGCAGTTGCTCTTTCATTTTTCCCACCAAGATTTTATAGTATTGATCCGGGGACATCGGACTTCAATGTGATGGATTCCAGGGCCGTGACCAAAGCCTGCTGAAAACAGACTTCTTTGGTCTACTCTTTCTGCGTAACGGTAAGAGGATGACTTTTACTTTTTAAAGGCTTTCTTGTGGTATTATCATATTAATTAAATATTGTCTGCTGTTTAGTGCATAATGTGGTGTAGCTCTGTATTGTGTGAATTTACCCAATAGTTTTGGTCATGTTGTTGTTTAACGGTGTTTGTGCCGCCGCACACACAATGCAGTGTTGCAAATGTGTTTTGTATGTTACTGTTCAACCCCTGTGCTGTTTGTGTGTATTTGTGAGTGACATTGTATGTCCCACAGTATGCCTAATGTGTCCACTCTATGCCCAATGTGCCCACAGTATGTCAATGGTATGCCCAGTTTGCCCACAGTATGCCAAAAGTGCCCACAGTATGCCCACAGTGTGCTGGACTAAGACTTGAGCCGACTTGAGTCGCTATTCTCTGGACTCATGCCTCGAGTGGACTCGCACACTGATGACTTGGACTTGAACTGGGATTTTATGAAATTGGACTAGAGCATTCATAAAATAAGACTCAGAAGTTGGATGAAATTTTTGACTACTGCCTAAAAAGCACTTTGAATTGCCCTGTTGCTGAAATGTGTTATACAAATAAAGCTACTGGACCGAATAGCAATGCGGATTTTGGTGCCACTTAAATGCCTGTGCTGCTCGCTGATGCTCCGGAACAGACATTAGAGGAAACAGAAGCACCAATGCATGTGACGCAAGTAAACACTAACTTACACTTGGCAGCAGGTAAAGTTACCCTACCCTTAGCTAGTAGCTGCATACGATTAAAATCCTGACAGCTAAACGGTGTAAAGTGTAGCTGTATTTCACTGAAAAGAATTACAACACTGGGACGTTCAACAGTCTGCAGCTGAAGACTCAAAGTAGCTGCACTACTATGTCCACTGCCGTTGTCCGAGAAACAACACAGACGGGACTGTATGCTTCATTCACTTGGATTTATAAAAAACTGATTTTGACAATGTGGCCTTAGCAATAAACAAGTTGTTTTTTAATGTCACCATGGTTTGTTTTTTAAACCTGCACCATAATGAAAGTATCGGAAAAAAATGAAACGATAGCGAACCCTAGTAATAATAGGTTATGACATTATAATATAATATATTGATATCTATTTAGTCTGTAACTGTTTCAAGCAGAGGCAGGGTGTTTGTCCTCCATCTGCGACTGTAGTTCATGATGCACGCCCCCTACTACATGTTCACATTAGAAAGATGCAGAGGGATAAAGATTCAGACTCTTCTTTAGGGACTAGGCCTTGGACTCATACTCGAACACTGGGGACTAAAAACTCGACTTGGACTCGAACTCCAGTAATGGTGACTCTAATTGGACACTTATTTTGCGACTTGGACTCGAACACTGTGGGCTCGGGACTTGACTCTTGACTTGAGTTGGTGACTCGACTGCAACACTGGCTCACTATATGCCCAAAGTGTGGGGTCCACAGGTACCCCACATTTCATAGTGGTAATGGGCCTACATTGGGCTGCCCACTCTGGGCCCATTTTTCTGCCCGCAGTCGGCCCACACTGTCCCCAAAAGGACGTATTCTGGGAAATGACTATAATGTAATAACAAGCACTCCCTCACTCCAAAGAGATACTGACGAGAAAATGATTAAATCTAAAGTTTAGTGTATAATTACTGTGTCTGTGTTTGCGTGGAAAGTCCTAGCAGAACATGCAAATTAGACAAATCATAAGGTTGACATCTAAATAGCTAGTGTTTGCAAACCTTCACCTGCAACATTTACTCTGTAAGGGACACACTCAAACATTGCTGGGTGTGTATTACAGAAACATATCTTAAAATGGTTATAATCAATATTCAAATAATTAACAATAGATCGTAACAAACCTGCTCAGCACCAAACTACAGAAAGACCAAGCGACTAGCTGGTGAACATAGTGAAGCATTTAGAAGCTAAAGAGAGAGATATTTTTCTCAGGACTTGGTTGAGACCACAACAGAGCTAAAAGAGAGACTATAACTTACATTCACTGTTGGTTAGTAACCCATCATTAAATGTAGGCTAATGTTACTCGTATCCGATGGCACTTCAGCACAATCCAATGTGTAAATAGTCATGGTTAGCTAGCAAGTTTACCATATTAACTTAAAATGTGTCGTGGTTACAGCTTGTTGTGCTGCCTCCAAGTGGTCCTAAAAATCTGTTAATACAGATTTAAGTTGGGATACCGCCACAGGCCACAAGATAATTTTCATGCTCAGGCATTTGCTTATTTATTTGCTGCTCCAATACCATAGTAGTAGTAGTAGTAGTAGTAGTAGTAGTAGTAGTAGTAGTAGTAAGCAGTAAAGTAGCCAACACTGCAGTCACAGTATTTGTTTTATTGTATATTCCTCATGACTTGGTACTTGTGTTGAAAGAGAGAACAATCACCACTGTATATGCCAACTGTGTGTGTGTATGTGTGTGTGTGTGTGTGTGTGTGTGGGGGGGGGGTTGGGGGTGGGGCTCATGGTTGATCACTCTCTCTCTCTCTCTGTCAGTTCACCCTCTTGACTCCACATCTCTAGGAATCCAGGAATTCCTTCAACATAATACACCTGGTGACTAAGTCGACAAGCATCTTCACTATGCTTTCATCCAACCCAGATGTTTTCTTCGTGGTTTATTATCTGTCACTTTGTGATCTCTGCAGTGTCTTGGCTAGAGACTATCTACTTTTAAAAGCGCTGTAAAGGAGTTTATTTTCTTTGCACTGTTCTTTTACCCTCCAGTGTCTCTGGCAGCGGTCACCTTTAAAGGCCCAAGGAACTCCCACAAATTTTTTCTTTTTTGCTACTGAAAGGAGCTGGCTGGAACTTTATATTTAGCGCTGTCATTCCCAGCCGTGTTTGCCTCAATGGAGCATTTCCATGTCACATCGTCAGATATCTTTAAAAAGCATTATTTACTCAGTAAGCTTTTTCCAGCACCGCCATGCCTCTCAGACAGTTTCCTTACAGTCTAACCTTGGTGTGAGCAGCACATAAGCAATGCGTAGCTGTCTTATGTAAAACCTCCAGAACTGTCCATACTGGTTCAATTTGAGCTGTGCATTCAAAAGAATAATTTTAAGAGGACAACTTTTTTTCATTATATGATTGTTATTGTTGACATGCCACATACGTACACAGGCTATATAGAATTAAAAACTATAACTTGTCACATCATAGTAAGTGAGCCAAAATGTATTTATTCACCAGGAACATATTTTATTTTTCAGATCAGCATAGAAATGATCCCAGTGCAACTGTGCATCCTAGCATCTAAGGGACAGTTCGTTATTTATTTCAGGGCCCACAGAGACTCTATTTGTCCATTGTTTATTTCTAAAGAAACACAACAATGTATAAAAGGCTCCATTACCTTGTACCTCACGTTATGGCTCCGTAGCAGGCGTTAAATGTAAAAATAGGCTAACGATTGTGTCATAACCACACGACTTACTGTTGCACAGTAGAGAAATTACCATACAGTACAAGAGACGCTCGCAGGCAGTTTTGACTCACATTAGCTGTTTAAGTTTAATTACTAATGTTAACTAGCATTTTAGTTAGCAATAATTAGCCTGTGCCTATGTTATCTCTTTACATATACCTACGCTCTCCGTCTCTGCAAGATTCGGAATGATTGAGATTTCTCTCGGCACAGCTACCAGAAGACTTACTTACTAACTTTCAGACAGGTTGCTCATGTCACATCTCCGTCTTCAAGCTCAATTGGAGGCTGCGCAGTAACTCTCAGCCATCACCGGAAAAGTGCTTCTAATATCCTTCACTGGTCTCCGTCAGGAGCAACGGGATCTGTTGGTCCATTTTATATATGTCAATGGCTACAGGTATACTAGTGTAGCATTTTAGCTATGCAAGCAGCATGGCTCTCAAGATTGGACACCTAATCCAGATTTAACAAGATGGATTGCTATGTACTTTGTATGGTCCCCTGAGGAAGAATTCTACTGACTTTGGGGATTCCTGATTTTTAGATTTGGATGGATTGGCAGGGAATTTTGTACAGGCATTTATGGTTCCCAGGGGTTAATTTATTGATCACTTTACCTGTCATGACCAAATACCTGCAAAACTCAGCCTCAGTTGCACTTTGTTTTTAGTGCCAACTAGGAAAGCATGCTAAAATGCTAAACTTAGATTTTAAACATTATACCTGCTAAATGTCAGCATGTTAGCATTTAGTCATTGTATCATCAGAGTTAATGAACAAAAGGATTACGTGTTAAAAACTCTACACAACATGCATGCAAGAGACTTGATAATCTAAAGTCTAGCATAGGTTCTCAGATACTGCAATTTCCTTCTTCAATATCACTGACTGCACCATTAACTTTTTACCTTAACAGTTTATGATGTAGTATTTGGTATCACTGTAATCCTGGATCATGAAAACATAGGGGTTGACATCACCTACTCTATGTTACCATGTTTGATTCAGGAGACATGACGCAAAACACATCATTTGGTTATGGTGGAAAGTAAAATGGCCGACATGGCTGCCAAGAGGCTTTTGCGATGGCTCCCTTTCTGAAAATGTTCAGCACCCCAAACTGTACAAGTGCACCAAATTCCATGCTTTTATGAAAAAGTGAACATCATTTTCACAAATCATCCGGACTAATTGTCATTCTGAGCATGTTGGCATGGTCACGTTAGCAGGGCTTGTTAGAAACCAGGTTTGACTAGTGGAACAGAGGCTATGCCTGGGTTGTCCAAAGCATGTTGACCAGGTTTGAGAATAGTTAGCTCCTATAAATACAGCTTTTACTCAATAGTCCCTTGATTTTCTGTAATTGTTACAGCCTAAAGCAGTGATCAGGGCCACTGTCTGTGCACCAATGTCACCAAGACAAGTTCCTGTCTATTTATTGTGTTGGGACAACAAAGTAAATCTAATGCGGTTGCTACCACGATGTGACAACAACATATATTTGACCTAAAGCCTTAACAACAAGTGAACCCTGTGAATTAAATTACCAATAGATCAGTGGGAATATTTAATTAATTGATACACATCTAAATGTCAGTTATTCATTGTTAGGTAAAGAGAGCAGAGCTAGAGGTGATGGGAGGCATGCTGAGATAGAGATGTGGAATCAAGAGGGTGAACTGACACAGAGAGAGAGTGATCAACCATGAGCCCCCCCGCACACACACACACACAGACAACTGCAACACTGGCCCTTATCAGTGATTAAGGGAGGAAGTGCGAAGTTGTGTCATTGTTCCACCCTTCTCTCTCTCTCTCTCTCTCTCTCTCTCTCTCTCTCTCTCTCTCTCTCTCTCTCTCTCTCTCTCTCTCTCTCTCTCTCTCTATCTCTCTCTCTCTTAATCAGGGGAAGTCACAGCTGACATTCTCTCTGCCCACATAGGAGCTTCCTGAACGAACCAGAAACACTTACCGGCAACACATGCTGTTATTGTGTGTATACACAATAACAGCATGTGTTGCCGGTAATGCTGTTATTGTGTGTATACACACAATAACAGCTTGTGTTGCCGGTAAGTCATTGACTTTGTCTATGCTCTTTAAACTCGTAAGATTGTATATTGCCCTAAAAAAAGCCATAGATTGGACAACTGAACAACAGCCAACTGGATTTGTATAGAATTGACTCTTGATAAATTCAATTTTTATGGAAATTGACGTCCATTGAACGTGTCGGTTCAGGTGTCTCATTTAATACAATTTATCTAGCTGTTTACTGTTTAATTTTATGTAGGAGTCTGTAAAAACTCATGCATAATATCACATGCAATTGTTGTAGATGAATATTGCCAGTGTAAAGATGGTAGTGACTTAAAAAGTTAACATTTTGGAGATACGAGGTATACCTCATAACCAATTGCTTCTGGCTTAAAGTGGCTACAATCAATATGTTAATACACCAGTACTTGTATGTTAAAAGAGGCACTCGTGAAGAGAGATCTTTCTCAGGAGTTGGTAGAGACCAAAAACAGAGCTAAAAGAAGAGTGAATAGTTGACTTGCAACTCCAAGTTTCTCTGTAACTGCTGAATGTGTAAATAATGTTTGCTAACTTACGACAGACAGAAAAAGTTAGCAATGAGCCTGTCAATATTGACTAAAATTTGCTATCAAACTAGAAACATGACTTCAAATGAATGCTAATGTTACTCCCTATCTGCTGCATTTGTGTATAAGTGTATTGTCTATTAGCAATTATAGGTTTTTGTTGGTGTTGTCTACTGTACACCCGAGTCATTACCTTTCAAGCAAACAACAGTTAATGTCTGTAGCTTCCTTTATCATGGGCTACATCCCCTATTTCAGTTCAAATCTGAGTCTACTTTTTCCTTCTTCTTTTTTGAATTTCTTCGCTTGACAAGATCACGTGTAAATCATGACAGTGCCTCTGACTTATCTGTTAAATAAAACTTTCAATTTGACAAAAGACAAAAGTCCTACATTTGTTGTGTAATTTGATGAGTGAAGGGAACTTCGATCCACTGTTAGCCACAGGGCAGCAGTAAGGGGGTCGCTTAAGTGCCTTTTGAGCAGTAGTGCCACAAAGGCCCCTGAGCTACAGTCACTAAGATAAGGAAGGGGAGTATGTCTTATTGTCTTTACCTGCACTGATTTCCTAACATTATGTCAATACACTGCCCTTAAGTTTAGTTTACTTGTAGTGCCCACACACATAGGCAAAAGCAACATTGACAGACACACATATCAGAACTCTGACAGTCTTAAATACTCTTTCACTTTTCCACCTAATAACCCTCCTCCTTCCCCAGTCAAACTCAACGCCGCCACTCTCTGGCTCATTGAGAACATCATGCGACTGCAGCTGAAACAGTCAGTTTCAGCTGAATGTTATCTTGTCCTATCCGTCTGTAAACCAGGACAAGCAGAGCATATCTTTTGTGCGGCTGAACGCTCTGCCTGCTCTGTTGATGAGGCGGAAACACTTAGAGGAACTACTGAAAACCCTGATCCAGAGCAGCTTACCTCTAGCATTGGTGTAGATAAGAAATGATGAGCCAGGGAGTTCAAAACGGAGGAAGATATTGTAGATTATTAGCTGTGTCACACTATTCACTTTCATGTAACCCTCCTCTGTCAGAGTATACACTGCTCTACAAAAGAAGTGTGGATTGTAGCCATTTATGAGTTAGGAGTCAAGGTACAAATACACAATTTTGACCAATCACCGCAACTTTAACGCAAATTTGACCAATAACCGGAGATCCTGTGACTTCAACCAATCACAGCAGTCCCACGTGCCAGACTTTGTGTCAGTATGTGAATCTGAGAGCCACTGACCAAGCGGGAGTGAGAACGGGTTGACCTAACACACGTACGTCGCCAAATTAATTTCCTTGTTTCTGATATGAAGACGAGACGTGTGTGACTCGAACATCTCATATTTACCAACAAAACGTACAGCGAAAGACATTTCAGACCGTCCTGCCAACCTTACCATAAATTTTAACATCAATGTACACTGTAACGTTTTTTCACTCTAAAGTCGCTGAATGTAGCTTTTGTTTCAATCCTGTCGGCTCTCTGCAGCCGGCGGGGCTGATGCTCAGTTCCCGCCGCGACTGACGTGCATATACACACACACACACAAAAATCGGAGATGAGACATACACGATGACCTAAATTGAGGACAGCTACGCTGTAAGTGCAATGATAAGTTAAAGTCCAATAAGTACTTTATCAAACTGTATGAATGTGTGTCCCAGGCCAGGTTAGGAAATTAACTAACAATGTAAAGATCAACAAGCCACTGACACATATGTTCAAATTTGATTCATTCAATAAATTATTATTTTTGTAATTTTCATATTATACTAACATTTGCAGCATCCTGAGCCTTTTTGGTAAGGTTACTAGGAAAACTCAGCCCAGAGTAGTTTTATTCTTCCCGAAACAAGTTTCCTTTTTTTTTTTTTTTAAAGAAGTATAGAGGAAAAAAAAAATGTCTTTCTGTCTCTCGCAACTTCCTTGCAACAAAAATATCAAAGGCAATGCAACTTTTGGGCCGCAACAATCTAAAAAAAAGGCTGTGAAATCCTGGAGGGACTGGTCTATGGTGAAGACCAACAGTTTCAAAACACGAAAGTGGACTGCTACAGTATGTAACACAAGTAGCAGTTGGCATGCATGGGTGATAAAGTAGGACGAAAGGGAAAAAAAGAAGTTAAGAGAGCTTTTGTGACTGGCTAGCAGCAGCATGTTTCTGGCTTGCTAGCATGTTATCTGTTAGCTCACCAGCTACGGTAGTTCGCCAACTAGCCCTATAGTCACTAGGTAAGCATGACTCTGTGTGGTGTGATGCCACCAACATTACAAGTAACATTTAAAAGCTTATACAGAATGTTTTGTTTGTTTTGTATTATTTAGTATTATTTAGGAACTAAGCCTATGCTTCAATCCACTGTCACTCTCAATGCTTTAGCAGGAAGCCGATGTTTTCTTGAGCACAAGACGGTTTTAGTAAAATATTGAGAAAAGATAACCTCTAGTTGTCTTTTTGGGCTTATAGTATACCTTTATTTTCTACACAGCTGAGATATGAGGGAAGGCCAGCTGGCAGTCAACACGCTTATCATCCAAAAAAGTGTCAACCCTTGTTGGCAGCTGTGTTATTTGTCTCAGCTGTTTTCATGCAGCAGTATAGCTGATGCAGGATGTGTAGGCCTCCTGCACACTGTCTGCGTGGCGTGAGCGTGTCAGCTGCGTGGCGTGTCCGTTTTTATTTCAGCTCCCATGTTAGAGCTTGCATACTGCCTGCGTGACACGCACGTCTCAGGCAAGCAAGCGTGTTGGAAGCGTTATCCAGGCAAAATAGAATACGAAATGTATATTATGTCATTTTGACACAAATATATATTAATAAATGACATTTTGATGTTTGAAAGTCTCTAGGTTTTGACATAAATGCAGATATAAATGTAATTAAAAAAAATAATAATAAATAATTATTGATTTGATGTGTACAGACGAGGCTAGCAGCAGCGCCGCGTCGGACACGTTTCTGGTGTGCAAAGACATAGAAAACGCCACGCAGCCGCCACGCAACTGACACGCAACAGAAACGCCACGCTCACGCCACGCAGGCAGTGTGCAGGAGGCCTAACACTCACGCAAAAGCTGCTGTGTTTTGCTCCATCTAGTAAAAGAGGAATGGTTTGGAAACAACTTATATTCCAGGATTCAGACATTACTTGGCGTTTGATGGCTGTTTCAGGGCCGTTTTGTGTTGTAATAAATGGTTTGGCTTGTAACACTCGGGGAAAGCTTGCCCAAAGTAATAAAGTGGGATGGATTGAGGATAAATGCATGGGGAGGCTACCACCTACAGTCAACATTTTATCACAGTTGGCAGAAAGGGGGAGAGAATCAGAAAAGGAAAGAAAAACAGATTATATTCTGGCAGAGTACGATTCCTTAAACTATGGAGAAGGGGAAAAAAATCATTTGACTGGCAGCCACCTCAGTCAGTCAAAGCTAATTTAGGGGAGATCATAAAAGGTCAAACCTGCCAATGAAAATGAAAGAAATAATAGATGGATATAAACCAGGATATCATGACCTTAAGGGGCTATTTTATATTAGTCACTTTTTAATGAGCAACAACTACATGCATATTTACAGCCTTTCTTTTTACTGGACAGTGAACAGTAGCACAGTGGTGAGTTCAGCCGGGTCACTGATATTATAACTACAGAATAATGCTGATGTTATATTTTTTCATTAGTAGAATCATATTTCCCTGCAGAGAACAAATCCAAAACCCAGTAACAGGTATTGACAGGTATTACAGCGTGCCTCAAAGGTCAACATACAGTATAGACGAATTAAATGCGTCCATGTCATGCCATTGTTTTCCGACGGTTCATAATTCCGAAGCCCCAACAGTCCAAAAAATGTCTGATATGGCTATCTTAGCAGTCAGTTTGCGGGAGAAAAGCTTCTTCTTTTTTTTAGCAAAATTAAACTGAACTGCAAAAGCCAAGACAAGAAAAAAACTATTTTAATTACACAACACAACTAAACAAATTTCTCCCAATGTCAAAGGAGTGGCATTTCTCTTTAAAGCACAGCCTTTTTAATCAGGAGAACATTCATGTATATTATTTTCCATTACCACATCTTTCACCTACAGTATCACTCATCTATTTTCCTTATGTAATCCTGTGTATTTTGTTTGTCTGGGTTATGAGGCGCTTTATAAACTAATTAAAGCATTTACAAATGCTATAAAAATAAAGACATTCTTATAATTTAGTCTAGAAGGCAGAACCGCTCCCTAGTGCAGCAGTTCATCATCAACATCTGACAGGGCTGCTGGATAAAGACGAGGGAGTGGTGCTCGGAGTAAACGGTCCCAGTGATCCGTCATCTAGTTACACATGACTGAACAATACTACCTGACTGACATTCTAAGTATTAATAATAAACGGATTACTGTACTGCTTTCCTCTTCCGATGAACAGGCTGGCAGCTGTCCCACAAAGCTACAATAGCCAGTTACCTCAGTCCAACACACATGCACGCTCACACAAGATGAGATCAGCTCTGCCGAGACAAAACCAATAATAAGGGGTCAATATGAGGTCAGTCTGTCTCCTGGAACTATTTTTTTGTTGATAATCTATGCTGGGATTCACACAACAGGACTGGCTGCTGACGGGGTTTGCCTGAAATAAAAAAGATCAGACAGGGGTTATGTGTAGGTTATTTAAAATCCAATTTATTCCATCAGTTTAAAAATCTGGTTTATTTTTGTCCCTGTGTGACTTGTATCAATCTGTCCTCTTATCCCTAAAATAGCTGCATGTTTCACCGTTCAACATGTGAAGGTTGGCAAGTACTGAGGCCTGAAGTCATCCTATATTTTATAAAGCCATCCTGTTAGAAACCTAGACTAAACCTGTTGTGGAAAAGTGAATGTGAACGTGGTTATTTTTTGCATTAAAAAAGCTTGCTGTTTGACAGCTAAATCTGAAACCTCTGGTATCAGAGCACACTTATTAAAACATCCCGAGTTTTATAAATGGCCCTGGCTTGCAACCACCTTATCGTGCAACAATGGAACTTTGACAAACACAGCTTCACTGTGATATCTATGTATCTATCTGTTGCAGGAAATCAGTGGATTTACCTGGAAAGTAAGACAATTATTTTAAGTGGCTGTGGAATGCTTTGGAAAGTAGTTGCAAGCTATGTAAATTACACATTTAGTATTTATTGTGCTGTAAAATGTAAAACCACCATTGTGGTTGTTTCATTCTGTTTCATTATGGTCACATTCCTTGCAGGAAAAGCCTTCCAAACTTAGTTCGCATTTAGCTTCTTAACACTTGGCAACTTGTCCCTACAAACTGTTTTAGCTCATGAAAGATCCGTAACACGATGTCTATACGGGTAACAGTGAAAGCAGCAGCAGCAAATGTTGTTGTGGCCTGTATATTAAAATAGAAGCATATCTTTTCTTTTAGACACACGGGACGACTGTCCTCCCCTGAAAAAAGCTTCCATAGGACTTTTGTTTAAGTCCTATGGATCAATCCCCAGACCGACAGGATAAAATCTGGGTGGGGAAAGTGAAGGAGCACCTTGTTACCACCACTGAGGTGCCCTTGAGCAAGGCCCTTAACCCCAACTGCTCCAGTGGAGCTGCTCAGTGGCCAGCAGATCAGACTGTGGTTATACTGGGCAGTTTCCAGGTATGAATGTGTAACTGTGTGAATGTGATCAGGGCGTTCCTGCAAAAGAGAGGCTGCCTCTCAGTGAACCTACCCTGAATAAATAAAGGTTAAAAAATAAATAAGTAGCAATTACAACTCACATTAACGTTTATAGTGGCGACGCCCTCTAGTGGCCTCCCGTAATTATTACGGGAGCAAAAGCAGGAAATAAGGTGATTAAAGTATAACAAACACTGGAGACCAGGTTTTAAGTCCCGTTTGAAAATAAAAGTAAACGGCGAGCTAACCGGAAGTTTACAACGTAACAGAGGATTATAGCCCAAACCACAATCTTTTTCTAAACTTAACTAAGTGGTTTTGGTGCCTAAATATAACCAAACAGCGACCGTTACGTTCTGTCATTTAGATATGAGGATGGGAACTCTCCTGTGGGTTGTATTAGACGGTAGGATTAAACAACCTTTATCGTCGTATGGTTTGGAGGAGAATGCCTATACAGACAATAACTATATGGTCAGACTATCAGTTTTCATCCTCAAAATTTAGGTCAGTAAACACTTTTGTTAGAGGGATACTTTGACATTTTGGGAAATACTCATTTTTACTATCTCGCTTAACGTGAGAAGAGTAGATGGATACTACTGGATCGGCTGGATCCATTGATGGATACATGTCTCTTTGTTTAAATGTAAAGTCCTAAATAGACTGGATGCAGAGAGAAACAGCTGGCCTAGCTGTGGCCATTCAATTTCTGTTTGTGAACAAATCAAACAAAAAAGAACTTAACTAGGAAAAATTAGAGGTGCTCAATATGCCATTTTTTTTTTAAAATATAGAGCCTGGTTAGCTGTTTCCCCTTGTTTCAATTCTTTATGCAAAGCTAATTATCTAGCGTGGTATTGATCTTCTCATCTCTCTGCAAGAAGGCAATTGAGCATATTTCCCAAGAACTATTCTTCTAAAACAAGTTTATAAAGTGTAAGTGTGTAACCTTTGTGGACTGTCAGCAGGTTGAAGTTGTTGAAAGAGCCCTTATTATGCTTTTTGGGATTTTCCCCCAGCTATAAATGTATAAAGTACAAAAAAAACTCGTTACTCCAAATGGAGCATTCTCCCAGAGACCAGTTTTTCTCAACTGCCTGAAACATCTCGCCGACATTCCTGTTTGAAATTCTTCAACTACTAAAATTGATGAACGTTATTATTTTTTTGCAAATATTCACTCATTTTGAATTTGATGCCTGCAACATGTTCCAAAAAAGATGGGACAGGGGCATGTTTACCACTGTATTACATCACCTTTCCTTTTAACAACACTCAATAAGCATTTGGGAACTGAGGACACCAATTGTTGCCACTCCTGCTTTATGGGTGGGGGTTGGCGCAGTGGATATGACACATGCCTTTGGTGTGGGAGACCTTGGTTTGATTCCCACTGCTACATCAACCAGTGTGTCCCTGAGCAAGACACTTAACCCCTAGTTGCTCCAGAGGCGTGTAACCTCTGACATGTGTAGCAATTGTAAGTCGCTTTGGATAAAAACGTCAGCTAAATGACATGTAATGATGTATGACTTCAGTTGCTCAACAGTCCGAGGTTTCCGTTGTCATATTTTGCGCTTCATAATGAGCCACACATTTTCAATGGGAGACAGGTCTGGACTGCAGGCAGGCCAGTCTAGTACCCGCACTCTTCTACTGTGAAGCCATGCTGTTGTAACACGTGTAGAATGTCGCTTAGCATTGTCTTTCTGAAATTAGCAGGGACGTCCCTGAAAAGGACGTTGCTTGGATGGCAGCATAAATTTCTCCAAAACCTGTATGTACCTTTCAGCATTAATGGTACCTTCACAGATGTGCAAGTTACCGCCATGGGCCCTAACACACCCCTCTACCATCACAGATGATGGCTTTCGAACTTTGCGCTGATAACAATCTGGATGGTCCTTTGCCTATTTGATTCGAAGGACATGACCTCCATGATTTCCAAAAACAATTTGAAATGTGGACTCTTCAGACCACAGCACACTTTTCCACCTCACGTTAGTCCATTTACCATGAGCTAGGACCCAGTGAAGCCGGCAACGTTTCTGGGTGTTGTTGATATATGGCTTTGGCTTTGCATGGTAGAGTTTTAACTTGCACGAACTGTGTTAACTGCCAATGGTTTTCCAAAATGTTCCTGAGCCCACGTGGTAATATCCTTTACATAATGATGTCAGTTTTTAATGCAGTTCCGCCTGAGGGATCGAAGGTCACAGGCATTCAATGTTGGTTTTCGGCCTTGCCGCTTACGTGCAGAGATTTCTCCAGATTCTCTGAATCTTTAATGATATTATGGACTGTGTATGATAAAATCCCTAAATTCATTGCAATTGTACGTTGAGAAACATTCTCAAACTGTTGGACTATTTGCTCACGCAGTTGTTCACAAAGTGGTGAACCTTGCTTGTAAATGACTGAGCCTTTTGGGGATGCTCCTTTTATACCCAATCATGACCAATTAACCTGTTCACCTGTACAATGTTCCAAACAGGTGTTTTTTGAGCATTCCTTAACTTTCCCAGTCTTGTGTTGCCACTGTCCCAGCTTTTTTGGTGTTGTAGCCATCAAATTCACAATTAGTGAAGTTTAATTTGCAAAAAAACAATAAAGTTTATCAGAATATAGGCTGGAAAGGATTTGCAAGTCATTGTATTCCGTTTTACACAACGTCCCAACCTCATTGGAATTGGGGTTTGTATGTGCTGCCCATAGGTGCTGCCTGAGCAAGCCCAGTAGCTTGTTGACCAATCACAACAGAGTGGGCCAGCTGACCATTCAGAGCAGACTGGGCTTTTCGGGGAGGCGGGCCAAGAGCTCAGAGTGTTTCAGGTAGAGGCGCTGCAGCAATGGGCAGTACGAGAAACACAATATGTTTTTTGAACAGCAATGCCTGAACACCTATTCTACTAGACCCCAAATACAAATGTGATGCTGAAAAGGAGTATAATATGGGCTTTTTAACAAAGCCTGCCTGACTACACTGAGCTCTGTTTGAGGCCTTGTATGGACTGTAACTTTCTATGCATAATAATGATGATTAGTGTGTTAAATCAAAATGCTGCATTCTTATCTCAAGCACCTGCATCACTTAAAGTGGACACTCATTATTGTTTCTGATTGTTTTTTTTATTCATTGTGAGAAGTCATTGCCTCCCATTACTTATCTAAAATCTCCTGCACTTTTACGGCAGCCCCAATTTGCTTCAGGCCAGTTGCTCCTGCTCAGCTGTGCTCAGTGGAATTTCATCGCTGATGATTTGACCGGCTGCTGCTTTTTACCCTCGGCCCTGCATTGAAGCTTTACCCGGGCCAACAGTGAAGCCAAAATGATGAAAAACAGACATTTCTCATCTCAGGGGTTCATCTGTCAAACAAAAAAAAAAACTTTCCCCACCACTTGTCTGCCTTTCTGCTGTTATCTTATATCGTGTTTCAAAATCCTATTCAAATTATACCTCCATACAAGGAGATGAATGAGCCCTTGGAGAGTTTTAGTCCAAAGCAAAACTTTGACCATTTAAAAAGCAACACACACTTTCATAAAATGACTGATGGCAAAAACAAAAGTTAGAACAGTGGTTGATAAAATCACAGTATACTTTCAAACTGAAGACACTGAACAAATGTCATTATATATGAAGCAGGAAAAAGAAAATTATGCAGTTATCAAGCTCACATTAATAACTATCCTCCAAGGCATTAGACACACATTCAAGGTAATTACCATGACATCCCCAAGCTGAGGTGCTGAACTGCTAGAAAAGTGTGTGTGTGTGTGTGTGTGTGTGTGTGTGTTTGTGTGTGTGTGTGTGTTTGTGTGTGTGTGTGTGTGTGTGTGTGTGTGTGTGTGGCATTGGTTGATTGACCCACAGCGTGCATGTGAATACATGAAACCTAAACAATGCTTTTCAACTCTGACCTCCATGATTACTTTGGCTGTCAATCAAGATTCAGGTTTCTCTCTTAAATGCATGCGCGCACACACACACACACACACACACACACACACACACACACACACACACACACACACACACACAGACAGATGTTGGGCAATACCGTAAACAGATTTCACAGGGTCAGTCAATTGAAAGCAGAATTATTGTGATCTCACTTCAACCTCAACCTTGCTTTTCAATAACGTTCACATGCAGTTGCTTACACCAAACCAAGAAAGCATCATTAAGGACAGTCTAAATAAAATGCTTCGTGATATATGCTTTCATTTCTCCCATCTGCAGGTGACCATACACCTTCACTAACTCTACCCTAACTGTGACCCAGAGCGTTGACCCTTCCAGGGTCTCTAGGCACTCATTGAACCCCCCGGATCATGTTTCTGCTTTGAAATAATCTGCTGTTTTGTGGGTGTGTGTACCACAGCAGGCAGCTGTTTTCAACATATCTGTTTTCAGTGAAAAAGCTCTAAAAACCCTAGTGTACGCTACCAGCTCAAAACCAAACATCAGAAAGACACAGGTAACGAGCAGCTGGTGGACATAGTGGAACATTTAGCAGCTAAAGAGACAGAGCGTTGACATAGCGCTGTGGAGATAGGTCTGGCAATACGAGACTATGTAAAGAAAATCACAAGAAGCAATTCATTGAGCTAGTAGCCCCAAAGTCTTGATCCGTAACAGTGTAAAAATACTTCTGTCGTTGTTAGCTGCTCTGTCAGCTATATCTTTACATAAACAGTGTAAAGCACAGTGGGTCAGGAGTCACATGACAGAGTGAGACATCAACACATATCCTCAGTGTTGAAATGGAAAACATCATTCTTTTGCTCTTTAGTCCCACTTGTCGTCCCACTAGTTTTACGCTGCCCAGTATTTTTCTACACAACAGCAGGACACAGTAGCTGGAGCTTTAAATGTGGAGCAGCAGCAGTAAGAAATGTTTGCACAACAGTAACTTAATACAGCTCTGAAACAGCGCTAGGAGACTGAACGGTAAACTGTAACGTCCTTGTAGTGTGTATTTGCGTTCTGGCTTCAGTGTGCAGATTGAGTTTTGTCAAGTCATCATGCAGTTGGTTATGCAGGTTTTGGAAGCTAGGCTATTTAACTTGGACTGAATTGATTAACTGGATTGATATAACTACATGACAGCTAGCTAAAATAGTTGTTTTTTTTAAAGTGGCTATATGTAATTTTCAGTTTGTGTTGACTCTAGCAGCCGCTTTGGACAAAAACGGTAGTGTTTTTTGTGTCTTTTCTTTACAGTGCTGTATTGCCCACTGTAGATTCCTGAGTTAGCGTTACCGAGAGGTCATATAGTCGCGATGAATGTTTTGCTCAGGCAGAAAATCATTCATTTACAATAAGAGAAAACGTTACAGATGCATCTTTGCATTTCAAGTGTTGCATATGGTAACTATATTACAGTCTACTTTGGATGTATTGTGAGCTAAACCGGGTATCACTGTCACTGTGTCACGAGCCAAAGCATCAAGAGATTGTTGTAGCAACTAACGTAATAATAACTTAGATTAATATAGCGCATTTCATGAATCCCAAGGAAGCTTTAGACAAGTACAGGGGGAAAAGAAAATAGTAGGCCAACACAAACACAAACTAAAAGGAATAAAACGTCTGGAAGGGGGGCGTAATTTAATGTAGGCTACTGACGTACAACCACATCGCACATTGTAAAGTTATTTTATGAATGAAATAGACATATTCGGGGTGGGTTTTGAATCATTTATAATCCCAGAATTGTCTCCATCTGTTGAAAGCCTGACAGATCTAGATTGACTTGGGGTTTCGCCCTTTGTCTTTCACTTTCCCTTTTAGCTTTTAGTTGTCCTTCGTTTAATTTCCTTTTTTTCTATGATGGCCCTGCCTCAGAATCAGCCATAACTACAGCAGATAACTTCTAAAATAAAATTAAAATACAACTAGTATTTTAAGAAATATCCTGCTACCTTTTACCTGTCTGGATACAAGAACACAGGCTTTTCCAGTCTTACACTGAAATCTGTGACCCTTGAGAATGTCTGCTCTGTAGCGCCGTCTACCTGCCAAAAATCATTTTGTGACTTTGCGGGAAAAATCAGACCGGGGCAAAGCCATTAATCAAAACTATATAAAAATTGCATTCTTTTCACTATTAGTCTCATTTTCTGTTACTGGTCATTTATGTTTCAGAAACATTTAAATTTACATATAGTTACTTTAATTTTACAATTACACAATTTGACTATCAACATAGCCAAGCAACTGAATTGAAAGAAATAGCCCTTTAGCTAATTCGCAAATTTCACAGGAAGTTAGCATAAAATGCTAATGGAATACAGCAACGCATTCTCATGTATAGATTCAAATGATATCGTACAAAAACAATTTGTATGATATCCTAGGAAATTCTGCCGACCACGTGACGACCGGTCACATAACAGTAAATGTTAGCTGAGAAAAGGTAACTGTGAGCTTGGTACAGAGCACCATGAGGTCCCGGTCGTTTCAGCGTGATGCAGTTAAGTTTAGCCACCAAAAGGTGACCGTCATGCGGCGACGGCAGTGAAGTTTAGGCACCCAAATGACTAGTTTAGATTAGAAAAAGTGGTTTGGGTTAAGACACCAGTCCCCTTAAGTAGAACTCCTGTTTCCTGGGTGAAAGTCTTGTGTTTCCCTGCTTAACTTCTTCCAGGACACAAACTGGGAGGGGGGAGCGGCCCTGATTGAAAGCCCTGTGTTTAAGGACCCGTCCACCTCCCACCAATGCGGATCAATGCAATGTGTTTTTATAAAGCGGCCAGCATTGTGGTGGATACAGTAATAAACACGTGGAATACATACAAATTACAGTGCATTACTTTTAGCTATATGTATGAATGGTTCATGGAACAGCCTGCATACAGAATACAATACGGTTTATCCAAAGTGTGCAGCAAAAGTTAACATTTTTGTAAATACTCGGAGGGAGGAGTTTCGTAACACATTGGAGATCACAGAGTTTGTCATAGGAATGAATGGACTTTCGGTTGACTGGCATACACGCACAGAGCTGTGTGGAAACGAGGCGACTCAATTTGTATGTGTTTTTGAGGGGCATTTAATGCCTATATTGATATTTGACAGTATATCAGATGACGGATAACAAGAGGAGAGACATGGGGAAAGATTTGCAATAAATCCCCCGGCCATACTTGAACCATGGTTACGCCCTACACCATCAGAGTAGCTCAGCAGTTGCCATTTTTAAAGTCACTTCCCTTTTCCAGTTTGTTCTTTTCCACTTTCATCCCTGCCTCCTATTCTGCAGTTTCACATAAAGTCTGCCCAGGCGGCTCAACTCTCTGTCACTGAGACTTCCCTCTATCTGTTTTTGTCTTTCTTTTTTTGTAATTTTCTTCCTTCCCTCCTTTTGCTTTCCCAGGGGGTGACCCTTCCTCCTCTTCCACATCTCTGATTCAGAACAAGAAGGGCTGTAACTCCAGACACACACTAACACACACACACATACACACACACACACACACACACACACACACACACACACACACACACACACACACAGACACACAGACACACAGACACACACACACACACACACACACACACACACACACCCAGACAGAGTAACCTCAGCGCAGCGTCTCAGGATCAATTACTGAATTAGCATCCCAGACTGGAGTGCCAGGAACAGAATGGGAGAGAGAACAACAGAAGTTATTTCACCATCGTTCTCTCTTTCCCCTCCATTATTGTTTCCCTTGTGGCTTCCCTCTCCATCATCCGTCTCACACTGCAGCCTGCTCTTTGAAAAATGTTGTGAAGATGAAAACAATCCCTTGCATTGTCTCATGGTTGATTTATCCAAATTCATGTTCATTCATTTTTTTTTTTTGGCAGGGATGCAGGAAAATACTTTGAATTTCTTTTTTAAAAGATGCACAAAATACCACACCATAAATAGACAAACATCCTTTCCTATGTAATTAAATTCCCTCACACACACACACACACACACACACACACACACACACACACACACACACACACACACACACAAACACACACACACACACACACACACACACACACACACACACACACACACACACACACACGCAAACAGAGTCTGGCCTGTAACCAGAGCCATGTCATTTTTTTTACAGTAACATGAACCTATTCCTTTTTAATCTAATTATTGTATCATGCCCCTATAGAAGCTAGATGTGTGTGTGTGTGTGTGTGTGTGTGTGTGTGAAAAGAGAACAGGACAGACAGATAAATTGTGTTGCTAAATGCTCCATATTATATTATACTGTACATCAAACACCATACTTATCGCCCACATTCCTGGATTATAATGGGATTAGATTTTAATGGGATTACAACTGACAACCTCGAAATGACAATGCAGTGGTTCTCACTGGGATCTGGGAACTTGCAGGGGGACCTGAAGAGGCACACTTGAAAGGCTCCTTGCTGAGGTGATTGTAGGCTTTGCCTCCAGGGGCTGCATTGTTTGAAGGAGGAAGGGGAGTAGTGTGTGTGTTACCCAGGCGGGAACTTTCAGGCCTGCAAAGTGAAGCCAATGCAAAGTAGGGCTGCCACTAACGAGTATTTTTATTGTTGATTATTCTGTCGATTTTTTCCTCGTTAATTGATTAGCTGTTTTGTCTATAAAATGACAGAAAATTGTCATCAAATGTCTTGTTAATCCACAACTCAAATATATTCAGTTTACTGTCACAGAGGAGTGAAGAAACTAGAAAATACTCACATTTAAGAAGCTAGAGTCAGAGAATTTTATTTATTTTTTTAATAAAAATGACTCAAACCGATTAATTGAATTATCAAAATATCCGCCGATTAATTTAATAGCTAACAACTAATCAATTAATCTTTGCAGCTTTAATGCAAAGTGTTTAAAAAATGCATTATATCTCATTTCCAGCAGGTTCCGATTGTATTGAAGTCTATGGGAAAGTGACTCTACTTCTTACTTCATTTTTTACACAGTAAACATTTTCCTATCGAGTTCATGGTCTCCATTGCTAGTTTGTGTGACGATGTATGGTGGGCGATCGGGGGATGACGGAGGGGTACTAGGATAGCTGTTGGCGGCCCCCTTAAAACATGGGTAGGGGAAACACTGAGTACATTTATATTTACATCGTTACTCCACCCATATGTTAGCCATTTACAGGTTGTGCCCCTGTGATAGTGACAGCTGAAGTGAAAGTGAAATTGCGCTACCATTAGCGGGGCTTGACATTAACTTTTTGAGGCACTTGTCCTTTGGACAAGTACATTTAGGTTTCACTTGTTCATGCACAAAAGTCACTTGTCCGGGTAAAGATTTATCATTTTATAAAAAAAAAAGTGTTTTGCTAATGCAGAATTTGAACAAACCGTTGAAAGCTTTCAAACACTATAAGCATTAATAAAATTCAGTTGAAACAATAGAAACAATTACTTTGCACGCCGGTGTGCAGAAGTTAATATATTGAGATTCTAAGTCAATATTTTAAAGTTTGTCATTACTTACAGATTCCTAGTCAATATTCTAAGTTACTAAGTCAATATTTTGACCATAGGTAGAGGTGACTTAAACTTGAACTTATACTATATCTAAAATAATTTTGTAGACATAACAATGGATTTTGCCACTAAATGTTGGTGTTAACTTTTTTTTTCCACAAATTTCTACCCGGCAGAGGCTGATTTACTGAAGGGATCCTTTAAAAGGTGTAGCTACTTTACAGTTGATTATTACCTGATATTTAATCTGCATAGCTGCAAAAAGGGTATTTTACAACAACTTTGAATGTAGCACGAGGATGGCGAGGCAAATTTCAAGTGAACGCAACATCGGTGTTGTTTTTTCCGACAACAGCAGCTCTATAGTGAAATACAGTCACACTTTTACACTTTTTAGCCGGTGCCGTACGTCTCTCGTTTTCTGTCAACGATGTTGCGAGGAGGTAACGTTAAGGCAGAGTTAGCAAGCTAACGTTAGCTAACTAACTCCGGCTGGTTAACCATGCTTTCATGCTGCATCGCTTACAGAGAATGAGCTGAACAGCGGGCTAGGTCTAATGTTAGCGGCCCACTGACCGGCGAACAGCTGGGTCCGCTGCCACGGATTGCAGGGGAAAAATGTATTGTTTCAAATCGGTAACATAGATATAATGAGTGGTACATAACGTGAAGTAACATGGCATTTTATTTTGTTTGAGTTTTAACTTGTCCAGTGGGGCAAGTCAATTTCTCTTCCACTTGCCCTACAAAAAAATCCACTTGTCCCAGACAAGCGGACAGGCCTTAATGTCGAGCCCTGATTAGCCATCTTCCTTCCTGTCACATTAAAGCGATAGCGGAGCAGGGGTCAGCAACCTTAAGGCCCAGACACACAGAGCCGACAGCTAAACGTCGGCAGAAAAGGCAGTTGGACTGATCAGTCTCCCCAAATTGGTCAAAAAAGTGCCTCGGAACACTATATGTCTTCATAACAGCAGTCACCCCAAAAATGAATTGGACGAACGCGTCACGTGGGTCTTGTTTCTCTGGAAATTCAAAGACAGACTGTCATGGCGGCTTGTTCAGAATACGATCTCATATTGTACTAAAATAGTTCACTGAAACTTGTTTCTGAAAACATTTTAAGCGAGAAATAGGCCATGCAGTTGTCTTCATTTCAGACCAACAAAGGTCAGTTTAAAAGATTTTCATCAGATTTTGAGAGACTCTAGTCACGCTCATTCCGCTTCCCGCTTCCGGGTTAGCACTCTACCAATCAGATGGGTCATTTGAGTCTGACTGCATCCAGTGCCCGTACCGCCGATTACACATGTCAAATCAGCCAAAATGAAGGACGATGGCCCCTCGGACGGATGACAGCACGGAACACACCGAACAGACTCGAGTCACTTTGAAGACACAGCCTTTAGGCACGCATGCCACCATTGGCACGTGATAGCTCAACCAATGGCACAATAGCATTAGCAAGTGATTTGGAAATATTGAAGTGTACTCTCATCCGCATGCCAAATCACCTCTTTCACAGCCATTGGCAGGAGAACAGCCTGTTATTTACAGTAGTTTCATTGACTTTTCCCCATCCACATTGTGTAAAGACCCAACCTACTCTGCCTCTGATTGGCTACTACTTGTTTGCTTCTTCACAGAATAACAAAATAACACTTCCTGAGCGGGTTCTATATATGATGGCAGGCTTAATACTGATTTGGCACACTGATTAACAAGAAATGGCAGTTCATATCAAAAAGGTTGCCGACCCCTGATCCAGCATATAATTTACTACTAGTTTAGCGCTCCCCAAGACGATTGTAATTGGTTTAAAGAAATGCAAACAACCTATCCCAGAATGTATGTGGGTGTAGCCAGACCTTACTCCACAGTGCTGTGGAGATAGGTCTGGCAATGCGAGACTCAGTGGTTCTTGAGAGGTTTTCAAGATGAATATGAGCACATACCTACACATACACAAATAGTGCACACACACAATAACAAATCAGTAAAGCTGTGGTCCAGGCATCAGGATTTGAGCATGTGTGTTATTTTGTTTTCAACATCAGAGTCAGACCACACTGATATGTGTGTGTATTTGTGTGAGACATAATGATGGTGAGATTTCGCTGCATTTTTTTATGATTGGTTCGAGATGTGTATCTGATGTATGTAATATCTGTAAAGTAAAACTGTGTTTATCTACTTAAGAATTTAATTAAGTTGACTTACAACTATTGCCAGGAGTTGATCGGATTTAGCAGGGGGTTCAGTCTTTAAGCATGCAAGCAAGCAAGCAAGCAAGCACCCACACACATACACACACACACACACACACACACACACACACACACACATACATACACATACACATACACACAGACATGCTGCCCTGAGTAAGAGCGGTTTGCTAAAAGCATTTGGCGAGCCAGCAAAAAGGCCAAGTTTTGACAAGTCTCTCTCGGCCCCACACACGCTCTTTTCTGCCTCACTCTTTCACTCTACCCATCCACCCTGTCTCTGTCATCCCCTCCTCTATTTTCAGACATCGCTCTTCTTTAGGACGGACACACAACATGAATTATTTCCACAGTCCTGTTCTGTATGAGCAGGCAGAGGGAAGGATTCAGGTCAGCAGAGGCACGCCACGTTCTCCACATTTACATGCATATGTATTAGAATATAGCAACTTGAAAAATAGTAATAATATATAGAATGACGCTAATTAGAGTCATTTATGTTTAGGAAAATAGTTGGCAACACTGCATTCATTTGGAGTTTTGATTGTGGCCACCTTATGTATTTAAGTACAAAAAAAATCTTTTTCACAACAGCTGCTTGCTGCATGTGAAAACAGCTCTGATGAGAGCCATGAGACTGAACCAAAAGAGTAAAGTAGCGAACGGGTAAACCAAAACAAAGAGCCGAAAAATGCTACAACGATTAGTAGAACTGAAGGGAACTGCCGAGATTCGTAATCATTCTCTGTGGGTTCGTGGCCCCCTTTCACATACATGTATATGTACTTTGAATAAGTCAGATACAGCTTGTGTGTCTGATTAAGGTTAGTTGCTGAGTAACTTTCGTCTGACAATAATGACGCCTAACATTCAGTGGTGGAAGAAGTAGTCAAATCCTTTTCTTAAGTAAAAGTACTAATATCACACTGTAAAAATACCCTGTTACAAGTAAAAGTCCTGCATTGAAAATGTTACTTAAGAAAAAGTATGTCAATATCATCAGGGAAATGTAATTAAAGTACTCAATGTAGAAATATCCTCACATTTTGGAAACTGGAAAGTGTTTAATCAGCTAATCATTTCAGCTGCTGTTTCCTATACATTGTTGGGTAGTTTAATTTATAATAAAATGAATTTTATAATCTACATGTGTTTTGTGTGCAAAATCCTAATTTGTAAAGTAACTAGTAACTAAAGCTCTCTGATTAATATAGTAGAGTTGTAGTAAGTACAATATTTCCCTCTGAAATATAGTGGAGTAAAAGTAAAAAGTGACATGAAAAGAAAAGACTCAAGTAAAGTACAAGTACTTTAAATTTGTACTTAAGTACAGTACCTGAGTAAATCTACTTTCCACCACTGCTACCATTTAGCATTTGTGCACCAAATACCAGCAGCAGTGGCAGCAAAAACTGTCCTGTCCTGTTAGTAGTGTCCTGAGGAGTGTCCCGGGACAGTCAGACACCGGAACAGTCATGGGAGTCACAGGACAGTGTACAGGACAGTGTCTGACTGTCCCGGGACACTCCTGAGGACACTACTAACAGGACAGAACAGTTTTTGCTGCCACTGCTTCTCCCAAATACTCACTAAATGTAGTGAATAAAGTCTAAATTCTCAGAGATGACACAACAGTTTACGGTCCATCAAGACTGGAGAGCAACGATTAGAAGGCAGAAAGAGACGAGTCAGCACCTGGGACGTGATGAGGGAAGAGAGAAAAAACGGAGAGGAAGTGAAGTGTTGGGGCGTCTGGCTGACAGCACTGTCAAAACTTTGTCTGATGGGAAAATGACGGATAGAGTGAGAGAAAAAGAGAGTGGCTAATGCTTCTACTTACAAGGATGGGAGTTTTGTTTTCCAAGGTTGCCCTCATTCATCTTTCATTGCCTTTCACTTATGTGAAAATTCATGTGTGAGAAAGTGGTTCAATTTCTCCGTTTCAAGTCTCCTGAGTTTTTGGTTTTACTCAAAATGTTACCTCAACTTTTTTTTTTTATGGAATATATCTGTTTGTTTTCGCTTGTGCAGCCAAGTGCCTCTGCAGCCCATGTGATGATAGACAGAGGATCTGATTTCAGTTCACCACAAGGAGAAATGTCAGGGATTTCAACACGAAAATGTCACCCATGCTAAGCAAGGACAACAGCAGGAAAACTGTAGGCAGAATTTACACATTTGACTTCTAATCCTCTGTAATACAGTATACATGTACACACAAGTTGTGTGTAGTGAAGGGAAACTCCACTAAACTCCAAACTCCACTAAAGAATGTTTGTGTCATATTTGCAACTTAAATATCTTCTTATATCATATTTTCAATGAATCCAAAACCTAAAGTAGATTCACTTTACAACCTGACTTTTTATTCGGACAAACAAAAGCCATATGGTGTATGCATAAGTGCATGCTGGGTTGTGTTTTTATTCATTCTTCTTCATTTTAAGATCAGTCGCCAGCATGCTGTAGTAATCCATTAACTGGTGGATAGTGATGCCGATACAAATGGAAGAAGAAAACTCGGCATGCTGGTATTTTGCTCTCGTATCCACATTGTTCAGGACTTATTCCAGGAGTATTTTGAAAGGATTTTTTTGTAATTTCTTTCCTATTAGTGAACTACCTTCCCTTTAACCTGCCTCATCTACATCTAATGTACTTGTATTTTGTACTTGTACTTCAAGACGATTGTGCAAAAGTTCTTATGTTTAACATGTTTGAATGGCATTCAGGTTTTGTGTTGTTCAGGCTGGAGTGAACAAGAGCTTAAGCTGTAACCTGTCATGGCAGCAGTGCAATCAGATCACTTTTTGCTCCTATTTTGTAGCTGTTAACTGTTGGTCTAAAACGCCTCTACTCTTTGATCCTGAAGGAACTGGCATCAGAATCTGACATTTATCTGTTTCTCTTTATCAACCAGTCTAAACCAATTATCAGACAAGAACTTTCATATTCCATTCTGCCTTTTTTTTATTTTATTTTTTAAGTACAACTACCAACATTTCAAACCCACACTCTCTTCAGTATTAGTGTATAGGAGCTACAGTATGGTTGAGGTTAGGGAAGGGTCATGGTTATGGTAAAAAAAAGACTGATTGAGGTATGGTTCAGGTTTGGCAATCAAAACACTTGGTACAACTGGGAAAGACTGTGGTTACTGTTAATATAGTCTCACATAGCCATACTGAGAAATACAGCGATTTATGTGGAGCTGATAGTCTTAACTCGCTTTGTATTAACTCATTTGGCAATGGCTTGAATGTAAGTGTTCATTATTATATAAACATTTCGCACTAAAGCTTTATTAAAAAGGCACAAGTTAATTGCAAGTCTGTGACAGGATGTTAACTTTGGTCTTCTGCATGAAAATGAGTCATGCTACATGGGCCATCCACCACTTCGCCCTTCACACCTGTACATTCCGCCTCGCTAGAGAAAGGGCACACAATATGTCAGGGGATCCGGTGTAGCCAGCAGATATTCGTGCCAAGACTTCCTTTTTTGTGAGCCAGTCATTGTTTACACTCCGGTTAGATACTTTTTGTAGGTGTTTTAGGTCCAGACAACATTTCGGCTAATCTTTATAAACAGATATCTGCATATGAATGCACATAAATAAATAAAAAACTACCAAAAAGCGAAATCCGATATCCGATGGGTTCCGAGTTTGCATTTCGGCCAATACATTTCCCTTATTTTGCTCTCCAAATGGACTGTTTACCTGCATGCAACCCAAGCCCTCTTACCGTAAATGTGATTGGTCGAGACAAGAAACCAAATGCAAACGGAAACCAGAATGCCTCTGAATGCCTCTGATACCAAAATCTTGTCCCATTGCCTACAAATTCTGCATTTATATGCATTATATCTGTTTATAGAAAAACTGAAACCAGAGTCTTTGCAGTGATTGGTAAGAGAATTATGATCTTATGTAACCCATGTGCCCATTGTTGGTTTTTTAGTAGTCTAGCAGTGTCTATTTTCAATGAAACTGTTGTGGGAAAAACTGTCACTCATTTAAATCCAGCCTTTCCAATCTTAAAATCACTCCCCAACAGCCTCTACAGCCACATGCATCTGCTGTTATGTGCGTGTAAGGCAGCAACCTATTCTCAACCCTTTTTCCCAGGAGAGAAATATTGGTTCAATGTGCATTCTAACAAGAAGCTATGGGACCAGGAGCTAAAGTTAGTCTTCCTACTTTTGACAAAGTCATCTGGAATCCACATCAAAATATTACTGTGACATGGAAGAGCACAACAACTATTTGAGATTCAGAAAAAGATGGTTTTACAACCAATTACAACAATAATCACATCATACATATTAAACTTAATCAGTACAACCTGAGGCTTTCTCAGTTTTATTCAGATGCAGTCACCCTGGTTTTATTTCACCCTTGCCACTTGTGAGTAAATCAAATATTTGACATATGGAAAAATAGAAAATGCTGGGAATAGCTACTAAATTCTTTCCCACATAGATAACCGGTGCGGGGCCATTCTGCTGTTTCCTAGTTTACCATGCTAATGCCAATGGAGTGTGTGCAGAAATGCCTGGGATTTTAAGTGTGTGTGTGTGTGTGTGTGTGTGTGTGTGTGTGTGTGTGTGTGTGTTTTCAGCTCCTAAAGTGACGTTCAACAGTAACCATCAGGTTTTTGCAGTAGTCCTTTAGAAAGAAGTGCTATTTCTAGAACCATCATGTTGTAGTGACATTAAACAACCATTCAGGAAGAACACAACGTTATGGATATTTAATTTGTAAGTAAGTAAATAGAGTTTTTCTTTACCAGGAAAAAGTTGCTATCACCATGATTATCACCTCCATCCCATTGGAGGAAGGTTTTCCAAGAGCTATCAAATGTTGCCAAAAACTGTTCAATTCATACTGGGAACCATAGGAAATCAAAATTGGAACAAAAAGTTAAGGAATGGTTTGACATTTTTGGAAGCTTATTCGCTTTCTTGCCGAGAGTTATATGAGAAGATTCATACCATTTTCCATGTCCCTACAGTAAATGTAAAGCTGCCACTAGCAGCTGGCTAGCTTAGCTAAGCACAAATAATGTAACAGCTAGCATGGCTTACTAAAATCTATCAAAAACACACTATATGTGCCAGACTATTTCTTGCCGGAGTTAACCCCCTAACCACAACGTGTCAATTTACAATTAATTTTCCTACGAATTAAACAAAGAACATATTACATATTAATAAGAGTGATTTGGTGGTGCTGGTTGGCTGATTTTTTCCCCCTTCAGAGCCAAGATAGCTGTTCCCCCGTGTTCCAAGTCTTTGTTTTAAGCTAAGCTAACGTAGGAAGCTTATCGTAGCTTCTTATTTAGTGGATGCAAATTTGCATTTACTAGGATGGCAAAGGAATGAACTGCCCTACTCAGCCTCTGATTGGCTAGTACTTATTTCTTTTTGGTTAGGTTTAGGCGTGAGGAGTGGGATTGGTGAGGGTTAATCTGCCTTCTGTATTAAGATAGTGGTAAAGTAGAGAGAGATAAATCAAAGCAGATAAATCACAATGGGATTCATGTCCCCAGGTCAGCAGGAGAGCCTGTGTTTCTAACCCACTGCAGTATCTCTGGGAACACATGCATGCTAGAGCCAGGAATGTATACAGATGGTTTACATCCAAGTCCCTGTTTCAGTTAGCATCCGTGCTTCTAAAGTCTCTGAATTCCTGCTTGTTATCTGTCGGTCAGTCTCTGACCTGTGGGAGAACCTCCCAATCAGGCTGACAACAGTATCATTATACAAACAGGGTTTTTTAACACACAACACTGAGCTCTCCAAATTCTCCTAAAGCCAACAAATACACTATCAATAGAAAGATGTCAGAGTAGAAAATGGTGACTTCAAGGATGCTGAAAATTGCATGATACCCGCTTCAATAAATATATTCAATAAATATATTTATATATATAATACTGAATAAAACGGCATTCCATAATTTTCATCTTATTATGCTGCTATAGACTGAACCTTAGATCACCTCTGTCAGTGGACAAGTTTGAGTTAGTTATGGTTTTCTATTTGTGCATGAAAGAGGTTCACTATTAAAGACCTGATTACATAACAGGGACTGGACTGGAGGCTTTTGAAAAGCAAAGTCTTAGGCCTCTTTTATTGCCAAGATGTCCAAGAACAATGAAACGATGGTATCATCAACATAACACCACAATCCCTTATACATCACACAAGCGCTTCACAAAAACTCCTCAGAAGTGCTGTGAAGCGGGTATCATGCAATTTTCAGCATCCATGTAGTCACCTGATTTTCTACTCTGACATCTTTCTATTGATAGTGTACTTGTTGGCTTTAGGAGAATTTGGAGAGCTCAGTGTTGTGTGTTAAAAAACCCTGTTTGTATAATGATACTGTTGTCAGCCTGATTGGGAAGTTCTCCCAGAGGTCAGAGACTGACCGACAGAAAACAAGCAGGAATTCAGAGACTTTAGAAGCACGGATGTGTTCACTATGGCTTATTGCTAACTTTGTCTGCCTGCTGTTTGGTGCAGGGTGTGCAGTGGGTTAAAACAGAGCTTTTAATGCATCTGCGTAGGTGATAGCCGTGGCCGTATGCGTTATGTTTCCCAGTTGTCCGTCTGTCAGTCCATCCATCCATCCATCCATCCATTCATCCATCTGTCCCATTCTCATGAATTCAATATCTCAGGAACACCTTAATGAAATTTCTTCAAAATTGGCACAAACGTCCACTTTGTCTCAATGATGATTTTGGTGGCCACATGTCGCACTGGCCTCGTTCGTCTGCATGTATGGCAGTACACAGAGCAGTTGATAATCAGCAGACTCTCCCTTAAGTTACCAGCTAACGCTAGCACTAGCTAGTTTGGTTGGCAAGGTATTACCGAATGCTGAACGAGACAGTTTTAGGCGACAAAAATGTTCCAATCCATTTTGAGGAAGTGAAAACACACAGTGAGAGGGTCAAAATTTAGGACGATAATACAGTAGGGGTAGGTGTAGTAGGGGTGGGGGAAAAAATTGATGCAGCATAGTATCGCGATATTTCCCGTGGCAATACTGTATCGATACACAGACGCCAAGTATCGATCTTTTATTATTTAAATTGCACATGAGAATTTAACTTTTTGGTAGTAGAATAATACAATCAACTGCTTATTCAGTCCACCAGATGGTGCTGTTTGTTTTCTGGTGAGGTCAGCGGGGTGACTGTCAGCGTGCAGGAGGCTGTAGATAGGAGGCTGTAGATAAAATAAACATGGCAGCTCACAAACATGAGGGCTCATCTCACACGCCGCCATCCAGAGTTAGTGTTAGCCGAGTACGGTAAAGCTAATGCTAATCCAGCTTCGCCGAAAAACCAACCAACACTGGACACACTTAGCTTGACAAAGCTACCTCCCAATTCAGAGCGAGCAAAGAAAATAACTCAAGCCATCGCCTACTTCATGTGCAAAGCCCTGCGTCCATACAACATTGTGGAAATGAGGGATTTTGTCACTGGAACCAAGGTACGTGACTCCGTCGTGCTGTTTTTTCACGGATACAGCCGTACCCAAGCTCTACAGAGAAGTTAAGCTTAAAGTTCAGGAAAGTTTGAAAACAGCAGAACGTGTTGCATTGACTTGTGATGCATGGACGTCACGGGCAGTGGATTCCTGTGACTATTATATCTCATTATCTCACAGAAGACAACTGCTGTCTCACGTTCTTCAAACTAGAGCAGTACACGAAAGTCACACCGGGGCGAACATTGCTCACCTTCTGCAAAATGCAGCCCAGGAATGGGGGATTGCAGACAAAAACCTGGTGTTTGTCACTGACAACGCTTCTAATATGGCCGTTGCCGTTCAGTTAGCGGGACACCTCCACGTCAAGCGTTTCGCGCACACGCTGAATCTGGCGTCGCAGCGAGTGTTAAAGCTGCCAGCAGTGGCCATGCTCATGGGGTGAGTACGGCGAATAACCGGCTTTTTCAACAGAAGCACGGTGGCAAACCACGCTTTGCAGAAAAAACATATAGATACAGCAGAAGATACAGCTCCCGACCCATAAACTGTAGACAGCACGAGATGGAACAGTACTTATGAAATGCTACTGCGGTTTCTTGAACAGCAGCCTGCCGTTTGTGCAGCGCTTTTGTCTCCCGAAGTAAGAAAGAGTAGCACAGATGTCTTCACATTGAATGAGTCTGATATTGGGAACGCTAAAGAAATTGTGCGGGCATTGAAGTCGATGCAAGTGGCGACCACTGTGATGTCTGAGGAAAAGAATCCTACTCTCTCACTCGTAGCACCGCTGCTCGCACAGTTGTTGCATGACACACAGGACAGCATTGGTGACACAGCGTTGATCAGAGACGTCAAACAAAGCATCAGTCAAGATCTTAAAAACAGATATGCCAGTGCAGCAGAGAAGAACACCCTCTACACAGCATCATCCCTGGACCCCTGGTTTAAAACCCTGCCATCCCTGTCCCAGAGGAGAGACAGGAAACTTTTGCCAGAGTGGTTGCCGAGGCAGTAACCCTTCAGGTAATCAAACATTTAAATAATAGAAGCAGAATACTTTTTAACCCACATGTCACTCTCTACTAATATTGTAGTCATATTAGTAAAGATTAAATTATTACCAAAGAGAAACAACATTTTCTGCATACTTAATTGAATATACAGTACATATTTATTTACTCCTTCTCTGTGTGTGTGTGTGTGTGTGTGTGTGTGTGTGTGTGTGTGTGTGTGTGTGTGCGTGTGTGTGTGTGTGTGTATTCTACAGGAAGAAATTAGGCAGCAGACCATCTCTGAGCCAGAAGTCCAGGAGCATCAGGAGGAACCTGGCTATACTGAAGAGGAACCCGGAGCAGCCAAGATGAGGAAGTCATGTGGGCTAAAAGACTTACTTGGTCAGACTTATGGTGATGTTGGAGCCCCAACAAAATCATTAACTTAGGAGTTAAAACCATAGCTGAGGAGGAACTGAAAATATACCAGGAGGTCACACCACTGTCACTCACAGAAGATCCACTAAGCTGAGATAGATAGAATGCAGGTTTAAGGCACTTCCGCAATGGCTTCACTTTTCAGGCCCGGAAGTTACCTCTTGTCTTGATATATCCCTATTTTACAAATTTAAAAAAGATTGCCTTCAGGGGTTTCGCAATCTGTACAGCAAATGACATCCTTAGCCCCTTGCCTCGGTTAAGGAACAACTTTTAACTTTGATTTTGTCTGCCTCCAGATTGTCCAGTTCCAACCTAAAACCAACCTGGCCTTTCTTAACAGCTTGTTTAGACTGCTGGCCTCACCAGCAATGATGACAACCAGGACATTGTCGTTGCACCATGTGAGGAAGCTATCTATAAGTCCTCTGTAAATATAGTCTCTAAGTGAAGACGGCATGTTTCTCACTGGAAATTATTCACTGGAATCATTCATGTCAATATAGTGATGACTTCCATTTTGCTAAAAATACACGTAATACGGTATTCAATACATACATGATCTGAGTCTGGACAGATATGGGTGTAAACTGCAACTTGACTGGTTGGGAAGGTATACATTTACTAGGTGCAATTGTAGTTTTTGTTTGCTAAAAAAACAGCTGGTTAGTTGATGGAAGTAGCAAGACTGAACTAAATAGTAAATTGTCACATGATACAAAATAAATTAGCTAAAAGACGATTAAATGCTCCATAGAGTTGTGTTGAACTGCACAGTCAAGTGCTAATTAGAATAAATAGATTTTTATTGTCATTGTTTTCAACAGTGAAACACAGCAGCTCTCAGTTTGACAGTATAAATAAACAAACAATAAACACAATTTTAAATGGCAAAAATGTAAATAGCAAAAATATAAATCAAGATAAATAACACAGTGAGGTGAAGCTACATACATACGGGGTTATTGCACTTTCAGTTTTTAGGGTTTGTTGCAGATAGATATTTGATTTGCATTAATACAAAATATTTATATAAGTGCAGCTGTAATAAATTGTTAAAGCATTACTTTACCACAGTAGTATATTACTACTACTTTATGAAGCAATAACAGGGTTGCTAAATACAATATTGGCTGCAAAATGGGCAATTCAAATTAACAGAAGCTTTTTGTTTATCTTGTGGACAGTCATCATAAATATTTAAAAGAAAAAATCTTTTTTGCTATGTCAAATGGCACAAAATATTCCAGTTACAAAGATGCCAGGTTGACCTGATGAATCAGGGTTTCATTAGGACTGCTTGATTATGGAAAAAAAATCATAATCACAATTATTTACCACCATTAGTCATTGACTTTTAAAAAAGATGTTGCATTATTGAACTTGAAAACAGTGCAACAGTAAAACAAATCAACACTGAAAACACCTTGAACTATGACATTTTACTCTATACTTTCCCCATTGGACCGTTTGAATTCAATTAAAATAAATAATATAAAAAATATATTCAAATGTTGGAGTGTAGTCTTCGAGAGGGGCAGAAGTGCGTATGTCATTGAGAACACAAGACAAAATAAGAGCTTACTTGCAAAATGTAATAAACAAAATGCAAAATAATTACTCGATTACATTGTTTTTCTGATCGTTAGGAGCCGAAATCGAAATCATGATCAAAATTCAATTAATTGCACATCCCTAGGTTACATGTTAAAGGGATAGTTAATGCAGTCAGGAAAGAAACACTAAGGTCATCAAAATGGATCCCTAATCTAAAAGTGCACCGACATTCATCCAGTCTTCCACGAAGTTCAGCCTCTAAAGTCAACCATCCATTAATAGCACAGCAGCAGAATTTAAAGCTCACTGATTGGATGTTAGTTCTAACACTGGGACTTAGTAATGCTAAACCTATTTAAAAACAAGGGACAAGGGTGTGTGGCATAATAAAGATAAACAGCCAAATCATGTTTAAGTATATAAATAAAAGCTGGTCTGTGTTTAGAGATGGAAACATCAGACAAGGGTACTGTTGAGCTGTTACAAAGAGACTCTGTTACCAACCATGACTGAACCGCGTGACGAGCATCCCAGTTTCACCGAAGGTTTCAAAACAGTCTCATAATTTCATAACAGCGGGAGAAGAAGCTGAGTGTTTGTGGACATCACAGAAGTTAAATTCACATAAATAATGACTGTACTGTGGTGTTATGTAATCCAGTTGTTCCCCTTTTAGTCCCCCAGGCCCAAGACCCTACACCAGGGGTCTTCAACGTTTTTTAAGCCAAGGACCCCCTCAGCTGAGGAGCAGCGACCCCCTACTATATATATTGTATAGAATTGAGTTGCATATTAAACTGGGCCTACAATAATATGTAGGGTGGCTTAGAGCCTTTACAAATACCTTTTTATGTTGCATACAGTACTAACTTATTAAAATAATAAAGGTTGATGTATTCATATATTTATACATCATGTTTTAATGTTAAATTGTGGCACAGTGAATATAAGCTTAACTATCTGTGGATGGCTACCTTATGGCTACCTTATCTATAGACCCTTTGAAAACACATGACCACAACTACATGACGACGCCATGACGGACGGCGGAAGCACAGGCTAAACAGTAGTAGACGAGCGGAAAGTTTCATAGTTTCAATCAGTTTGAAATACATAACAATAAATAAACTGTATTTATGGCTTTATGGCTTCTTCTATTGAACAAGTTGTCGTGCCGTTATCGGTCGAGGTAGGGCATCTGGTAGGTGCTCACAAAGAGCAGTATATGGAGAAGTTGGAGATAGCAGGATTGGATACCTACCCTTAATTCTTCCTCTCTCCGTTTTCACGGACCTCTTTAAATCGCCGAGTCTGCCCGACTTCAGTCCACACGATCTGTACCACTATGTGGTAAACCGGGTATCCCCATATACTGGTGCTGATCTCAAAGCTTTTAAAAGTCTGGATGCTTACCAGTTCTTTGTAGCTGGCTGGGTTAAAGGTATGCGATGCTACGCTAACGGCGGGGGGAGGTACCTCATAATGGCAAAGATAAGACATCAATCTAGGGTTTATTTTGCATTAACAACTATTCTTTACTTAAGTAAAGATTTATATAACACGTAGCCCATGTTTTTAGAGGACATGGTCGGTCGTGGCTACCCACATACCGTTGTTCACTGGCCGTGCCAATGCAACTTTCTAATGGATGCCTGAATGCATCCCAGCTCTGGGAAGTGCAGTCATTAATTGTCTATCACACGTTAATCCATGCAATCACGGAATGTCTATGATCAGTAGTAACCACACATAATTGTAACATCTAGCCATCTTCTTATCTGTGATTATATTCGCTGTAGCCTATGTTAAGATTTGACCGGTGGATATTACGACGCGATGGGCAGCAGCTAGCGAGCAGTCCAAAGCTAGCTGCAGCTAGCTCGTCAGTTAGCCGGGGTAGGAGCTTCGCAGACCCGCATTTAACTTTTTTTTGTTGCCTTTTTCTCTGCAGATTGTGAATGTGAGAACACAAACACGAACGAAAACGTACGCGTTTAGCTTGCCGTCCGTCTACAGCATAGCTCTTCCGCCATCCGACATGGCGTTCATAATTCGCGCGAGTGGAGCGTGACGTCACATGCAAACTGTCTATAGGCCAGTAAGCCTTAGCCTGGCTCTGCCCTCCTACGTACTACGCTCAATTTTCATTTCCCTTCAGTACTACGTCTGGGTTTGTGGTATATTCTTGGGTTTTCTCCGCTAAAATTTTAACAGGTCCAATCAGCGAACAGAGGGAGTGGCTGAGAACGATGACATTAAGGTTTGGTAACCTTCGACGAGTTCCGTAATGGCGGCGGAGAAAGATGCAGTCTGTTGTGGAAACGCTGCCGAATATCCAGGAGTTAAAGCCTGAGAAAGAACAATCTTTGCTGAGTTTTGTTGGTGGCCATGATGTTGTGGCCCTCCTCCCCACGGGGTTCAGGAAAAGTGTGATTTTTCAGCTTGCTCCATTAGTGGTGAAGGAGTTGACTAAGGTTAACACTAGCGATGCTAAGCCGATAGTTGTTGTCGTATCCCCTCTTGTTAGCCCGGTCCTACCAGACAGTACGTAGGACAGCAGAGCCAGGCTACCAGAGTGGCTCTGGGCAGATCCAATAGTTTTAAACTTCAACAGAGTACCCGCCTTCAAGGAAGTTAACACTTGTCAATGGAGAGTGGCCAGACTCTCTGTACAAATGAAATGTACCAGAGTCTGGTAATACCAGGCTAAGTAAGCCTATCATCAAAAAAAGATTTATCGTTACAAATAATATGCTGGAATCATGTTAATGTGTATTTTCAGACATAATTTATTATATTTTTAGTTTTTTTTTAAACTATCGAACAATATTTTGGTGGCCCCCCTGCAGCAACTCTGAGGACCCCCCACCTTTTTGAAGATCTTAGCCCTACACCACCTAAAACACTCTAAACTTTAAGGTTTTGTTTTCATATGAGGTCATCAACTGGAAAATGTTTGTGTAAGACATGGTGGCAGATATAATGACCGAATTATTTCAAGAATTAACTGAAATGAGTGACCAGTGATAAGTCAAATCTCATGTTTTACCCACAAGGCTTACATTTTAGTATACTTGCTGAGATCTTACAGCCATTAAATGACAATTTCACGGGCTGTCACACTATCAAAGACAGTTAGGCTGCGTCTCATTTCTCTGTTAGTCTAACTTTATGCCTCAGTGATAAAATACTGACCATGCTTTACCAACTTTAACAGACACAAATCACAAAAACACAAGCTTTGCTAGTAATAATAATTCACGTGTTTGAAAAGACTTTTATTATTGAATGAAATGTCTCAAACCATCTGAAACAGAGAGACAGAGGACGAGGGGTGGGACACTGTCCCCGTAACGGGTCACATCCTCCTGCCGTTGTCGTGACAACATTCACGATGCTCAGAGACTAATAAAGCAGGAAGTAGAGATGAGCATTAATCACGTCTCCTCTGACGGCATGCACAGATTACACACAAACTCAAACTCACATGTTTGTCATAAACATACATTCCGCTTTACCAATTCTAATGTGTATATTTAAACCCATTCATATAAATTAGATTTTCCAACAGCTGTCTGACCACAGCTTTGCCACAAGGGGTTAAAAGTCACATCATTTTTCCCCCTCTGAGTAAATGCAGACATAATCCAAAGGTTATAATCTATCAGAGAGGTGACAGAGCGGGCTGGTAATCCTTCAACACCATCATCACGGAAGCCCCCACCATCACATGCCCCCCCTGGCCCCCCGGCCCCTTTTGTCCCTGCCGGATTGAACACATCTGTTATGGCTTTATGCCGACTCTCACTACTCAGATGAAATGGGATTGTAGAAAACTGGGCAGTGAAGGTGAACACGGTGAGAGGGACAGAGTGTGAATAGGACGGGGGGAGAGAGAGATCAAGTGAATGAGGGTGCCGAACAACGCTCGTGCAATCATGAATCAGTTCGCACGTCACAGCAATATCCTCTCACATTTGTCTAAGTCGAAACCTCCCTTACATGACGTTAAAGCGGATCACACCATACAGACTGTTGTTCCCTATAAAGGCAATGATTGGTGGATTTCTGGAGCACTAGGAGTTACTTGGAAAACCAACCCGTATTAACTGTATAGTCTGAATGTCCGAATAGTGACTTGAATGACTGACCAAATGCTGCATGATTGAGAGGTCATCAGTACAAAACTGTCAACAAGCAACAGCAAGATTTTAGTTCAAGTGAAATCAGTATATTAAAGCTTTGTCTCTTTTTTCACAAAAAAAGTTAAAAGTTTCAAACTAACACAATTTGAACTTGACCCACAAAGCCTGATTCTAAACTATCGTGTTAAATTGCTCTTATGTTCATTCACTGTGCATCCGCTGCCTCACAGAGTGACAAGCTAATGTTTTTTTAGAAAGACAGCAAACTGAATATTCCAGCTATACGTAGTGTCCAATATACTATAGTGTACACATGTGGCCTGTCGTCCAGACTGATGGTGGTGGTTAAACAGTCATAGTTTGTAGAGGCTAGATGATGTGCAAAGGAGAGCGCACACCACAAAGTTACATTACAAGAGTTGTTTTTTTTTTTGAATGCTTGGGGGTTAAACCTGCTCAACAAGTCTTATTCATGTCAGGACTCACCACACTGCTTTTACTTGTGGTAAATATTACAATGGTACCCTTTGCCAGACAGCCAGTCTGTGGAAAAGTTGAGGAGGACCGAAAGACTGTATTTGTTGATCAGGGATTTCCACACGTTGCCCTCGTCAGTCCGCTAACTTGTTGCACCCAGTACCAATATTAGTTAATCTATTGCAACAATTGTTAAACTGAAAAAAATGTGCATACATGCTGACATTCACAGTGTTGCTCTGTCGGGATTAGGATTTGGCATTAAGAACCGGTTCCAACTTGGAATAATTTCAAAAACTACAATTCCAATGCAATCTTTTTTATTTTTTTTTTTTTTATTGGAATCGTTTGGAAAATGTGATTTCGAATCTACTCATCGCTTCGAAATTTAACGTGCGCAAGTTTTGGTTTCCGTAGCCACCACCATATTTCCAGGCGCTTGTTGTGTTGCAGCCATGGAGCACAGTAAGTGGCGTTCTGGTGAAATAAGCATGTAACCCATTTCAACTCCACCCATCAAAGAATTGGAATCGAGAATTGATAAGAAGGTCCGTGTACGTTTTGATAGTTAGTTTTTTTTGTTTGAACCACAAAACAAAATAACGAGAAATCACCTGTTTTTCGTTATTTTATTGTTTATATAAAATAATTATTTTATTTTATTTATTTATTTTTTTTTAACCAAAAACAAAGAAACGGTAAAAAAAGAGCCGTTCTCCCGTTTTTGGAAACGACTAAACCAAATTCAAATAACGGTCCGATTTTGGTTTTTTGAAATTCCTTTTTTCATTTCTCCGTTTGAATATCTACATTAAAAGAAAGACAGGTTGGCCAAGTGACCCGGAAGTAATAGTAAATATAGCCTATAAAAATAACAGCCAAGCTTTTAGAACGGTCATAATATGCAGCACTAACGTTATACCAGAGTAACGTTAGAAGAAAAAAAATCAATCAGTAAATAGGCTTATATAAACCTGGACTGAAAGAAATATTAAAAATATTAACTGGAAAACTGCTCGTTTTTCAACTGTTGTTTTTTTGTTATTCATGTTTCCGTTTTAATCCAAGAGCGAGAATATGGGCTCATTTTTATAATGTGCATAATCACTGAAAGTCTGATAGAACACAGGTCACATTTATAATGTTATTTTGGTCTTACGTGATAAGATAAAAGTTGACTAAAACCAATGCGCTCTGGACAGGAAGTAACATTGACGTATCAAAATAAAAGTATGAGAACTGTATTAACTGCCAGAAGAACGAGGCACTTTATGAATACATTGTTTGCCTGTAGCTTGTCAGATTAGGCAAAAGTTAGCTATTTAGTGTTATATAAAGTATTTAATTATTTAATAATCATTTTAAAATCACATGAAATCTACATTCATCTATTATTATTATTATTATTATTATTATTATTATTATTATTATTATTATTATTATTATTATTATTATTATTATATGTGTGGCAGTTATTGACTAGTTAGGTTACTCTAATCTTACACCAGCCAGTAAAAAGGCATCTAACACTTGTGTTGTCTTTGTGTTAAATGTCGTATTTTCAAAGTTTTTTATAAGAAATATGGGTTTCTTTACCAAATTAACCAAAAATAACCTGCATCCTCCCTTCCATGCTCTTTGTAAGTAAATTAATATTCACAACTTTCATAAAATGTTGGGTGTTTTATTCAATTTTCATAGCAGTTATGGTCTTCACGGGCAAATTTTAACCTGGTACTGCAATAGGGCACTATTGAACTTCACAGAAGATAAACACACAGGACACACGTGCATATTTACAAGTATGGGCATGCACACACACACACACACACACACACACACACACACACACACACACACACACACACACACACACAGACAGACAGACAGACAGACAGACACATACACACACAGACAGAAAGAAACACACACACACACACACGCCTACCAAGAGCCTGGGTCTATCCAAGGTTTCTTCCTAAAGAGAGTTTTTCCTCACCACTGTCGCATTTACGCATGCTCTTGGGGGGAATCACTGGAATTATTGGGTTATTATAAATTGTTGGGTTATTATAAATTATAGAGTGTGGTCTAGACTTACTCTATCTGTAAATTGTCCTGAGATAACTCCTGTTATGATTTGATACTATAAATAAAATTGAATTGAATATACCAGTCTGTTATAATCCAAAACAACTAATCGTATATATCCTCATTTTACTTAGAAATGAGGTATAATTCATGTATATGAGGTCTGTTGACCATGAATGCAAAAAATAAGTGTAAAATGAATGAGTGGAATGAAGTTAGATAAAAGTGGTAACCCAGAATTGAGTGATAAATTACTTCATGCTTTATGAAATGGTCAATTTTGTTATGCCAATAACATTTATAATGACCCAATTTATAAGACAACACAAGGGCTAAACCACTTGACCACTTAAATGAAAAGGCTTCTTTTTATTCCAACTCTGCAGAATATTCATGTGACATGGTTGACCAACTTAACTGCCATTAATTAGAGTGTGATGAAGAACTCCTGCAGATACAACTGGGCCACATTGCAAACCTCTCATATTAGTGAGGAAGCTGCCATGTTGCTTCTCTCATCCTGGTCTCCTCAGACTCTACAGACTGGACCACACTTGTGGTTTCCTGCTAGAATATTACAGTAGGCCACTTTGCTGATTCAGATTTGCCACTTGAGTCCACAGCATCATACAATATATGATAAACATGCACCAGCTTTCGTAAAAGTGTATGTTCTGAGAGAGAGAGAGAGAGAGAGAGAGAGAGAGAGAGAGAGAGAGAGATTCTGTGCCATCTGCTGCTGCGCCAACAATACAATGGCAGTAAATATGTATATTGCTTACCAGGAGATGTCAGTTATCTTGATCAGAAAAATAATGCATTGCAAAGTCAGGACTGGTACCAATTATTTAATTTACAACATACACATGCACACAAGCACACAGCAGCACATAGTTTTTGTTATTTAGTTCTTTGAGTTTTATGTTGTTACGGTGTTATGTTCTAAGCCTTATGTGCTTTAGTTCACTTGTTCATTCCATTCCATTACATTAAATGACATGTCATTTAGCTGGCGCTTTTATCCAAAGCGACTTACGATTAAGTGAAAGGGAGGGGAACGTGTTTTTTTTTAGTGGAGAGGGAAAGCGGAGCACCTGGAGAAAACCACATGCAGACACGGGAAGAACATACAAACTCCATGCAGAAAGGCCCCGGGCCACCAGGGTTCCAACCTAGTACCTTCTTGCTGTGAGGCCACAGTGCTTACCATTGACCATTCCTTATTGTAATTCAACCACACAATACCTATCATGTATTATATTTTATTATCCAATATTGGCCAACTACTGTTTCAAGGGCTTAGTATGATCAGTGAACATCTAACGAGCTGGGTGATCCAGGCACAGGCCCAGCACTGAGGTCTACCGTGCTCACCATGAACTCTGGTCCAGTCTGCAGGGCCTGAGGAGACCAGACCAGAATGAGAGAGTCTCCAGTACACTTTAACTTGTTAATTTATGTTCTTCATCACATTGACATGTTCATTGGCAGCTAATGTGGTCAACCATGTCACATACAATATTCTGCAGAGCAATTTAAAAAAGCCCTTATATTTTTTGCCTTTTTTTACTGGCTGGTGTAAGATTAGAGTAAAAGTAGTCAATAACGCCACACATAATGCTAGGGGAATGCAGATTTTATTTAAAATGTGATTTTAAAATTATTATAATCCTATTTCTATTTTAAAACAATATCCATTCTTACTCCCTTTGTGGCTATTAATGAATGTTGCTCAATTAAATACTTTATATAACCCTAAATAATTAACTGTAGCTGAATCTGACAAGCTACAGGCAAAAGCTAAAGTACATTGTTCTTCTGGCAGTTAATACAGTTCTCATACTTTTATTTTGACACGTTAATGTTACTTCCTGTCCAGAGCGCATTGGTTTTAGTCAATTTTGATCTTAACACGTAAGACCAAAATAACATTATAAATGAGACCTGTGTTCCATCAGACTTTCAGTGATTATGCACATTATAAAAATGAGCCCGTATTCTCGCTCTTGGGTTAAAACGGAAACATGAATAACAAAAAAACAACAGTTGAAAAACAAGCAGTTTTCCAGTTAATTTTTAATTTGTATGGACATTGGAAAAACGAGAAAACGGAGCTCATAATATTGTTTTTCCGTTTTTGGTTTGAAATCAAAAACGAAACATCGACCCGTTTTTTTTTGATTTTTCGTTTTTGGTTTAAAACCAAAAACGGATTATACTTTAGTACCCTGACCCTATACAGTGTAAACACTGAAAAGGGCTGCACTATCCCGTCCATCTCAGCCGAGAAAGGAGAAATGTCTGGCTGAGTGGAGGTCTAACCGAGCAGTCTGATGTGTGAAGAGGTCTGTGTTGTTATACTGTAGCAGCCTGGTATCGTAAAGAAAGAACGTATTCACTTTTCATACTAAGGACCACAATGCTGGAGATGGTGGCTGCCAACTAAATAGACAAGTTCTTTCAAGTCCAGACTGTTGGTGGTTAAACAGTCATAGATTACAGAGGCTGGATGACGTGCAGAGGATAGCGCACAGCACAAAGTTACATAACTAAGATTACACTTGGTGATGAACAATGTGTCTTTGAAACGCGAAGGCTTGGTGGTTATACCAGCTGATACACATGTATTCATGGGGACTCTCCACACTGCTATTAGCTGCATTAAATATTACAGTGGTACCTTTTTTGGAGACAGCCTTGGTCAAGAAGTAACGTTGAAGAGGAGGGATTTTCAAGTGACTACAATACATTTATTAACAAATACAGACTCTGAGTTATGTTGCCACAATGTTAAAATAGTCATTTAAATATAATTTGAACATAAAACAGCCTATTCATCCATGATTATTCCAGCTAAAGTGTTGAATCCAAAATGTTTTCTCCTAGTATGTCTTAAATGTGTTGGTATCATGATTATTGGTTCAGCACAGCATGTTCTCCATTTTGCATTAGCAAAGAGAACAATACTAAACTGCATAACTGGACGTGCACTAACCTGTGTAACTGGACATGCAGTGGGTTGGACAGGGTACTTAAGAAACATGTAAGGTATGTTGTGCTTTTGCAGAGCTATTTTTTTCCCACGTTGTAACAGGAGTTTAAATTTTGAATTAAAGAGTGACTGCCCTACAGTATTTAATGACCTAGTTTAGTATTACATCAACATACGGTATTTAATTTCCTGTTTGAGGTTTGGTATTGTTTTCAAGTGATAATGGATATGAGCTGCCCTTGCCAAAAAAGAAGAAAACATTTATGCAATTCTACCTACTAATAATTACAACTACAACGTGTACAGTAGGATTCATTTGTGGCCTCTGAAATCTCCCACACAAATTTGCATTAATACAACAGAGAGAGAAATGTTGTTTTTGTTCTACACACTCCCAACCGCTTTCAAATTGAGTTAATACTCTTCAATGTGGACTTTCGATATGATGTGAACATGGCTTGAATTAATACTATTTTTTATGGCTGTTGTGGTTTCCAAACTCATCTTTATAATCTACAGATCTGTGGGACACCAGATTGGCTAAGAAGTAAATACATTTTCAGAGCTCAGAGTGTATGGCTGCAGTACCTCTTTCAACTCTACTATCTGATTTCTGTGAACGTAGCCAGCACTGTGTGGATTGGCAATGGTTTACCTGCTGTGTGATCCCCTTTATATTAGGGCCCGAGCGCCGACAGCGGCGAAACTGAAGGAATTCTTCCTCCGGAAAATTAATCGCCTTTTTGAGGGGCTTAACATACTCAAAAACTCACCAAAATTGGCAGTGTCATCAATTCTGGTGAAAATGTACGTATTTTAAGGGTTTCGGGAATAGGCACACAAAAATGGCTCACTAGCGCCCCCTACAAAGTAAAAACAATTCAGCCCCTGCAGTACGTTTAACGTAGACTAACAAAACGTGGTACACATATGTAGCATGTCAAGAAAGTCCGCCATTTTGGAATGTTTCCACATGTCATCCTTTAACGAAGTCCTCCTAGAGATTTCATCCGATCAACTTTAAATTTGGTCTGTGCCATCTTAAGACCTTAAAGATGAAAAGTTATTAAAAGAAAACCCTTTCGTCATAGGGCACGGCCATGGCGGGGCAGCCATTTCGTGCGTTTCGCCATCGACACAGGAAGTGGGTGTAACCTGAGTGTACATTGTCCAATTGGCTCGGAACTTTTCAGGATTCATAAGTGTCCAACCCTGAGGACACATAAAGGCCGATATTTACTCAAAGTCATAGCGCCCCCTAGTGGCAACAGGGAGTAGGCCTAAAAGTCAAGGTGCTATACTTTAACAAACTCCTCCTAGAGATTTCATCAAATCGACTTCAAATTTGGTCTGTGTCATTTGAAGACCTTAACAATGAAAAAGCAAAACCAAAATATTTTTATATATATATATATATATATATATATATATATATATATATATATATATATATATATATATATATATATATATAAATTTAAGATTACATTATGTGCTTACATAATTGCAAAAAGGTTCTCGACTGTTGTAGACAGATGTGGCTGAAGAAACGCTTTTTGGTCTAAACGTCATACCCAAATTAAAAGTGGTACAGCTCCCATATACGTTGACACTCTGGGGTGTGCCTGATATCACTGGAAAGGTAACACTCTCAAGTTTTTGTAAGTGATTCTAGGCCTTACTGACACAGAGTTACAGAGGCTAGAATGGAGTTTTTTTTTATTTCCATCCAAGTCATACCTCTGTAAAATGATTAGAATACACTGCTGTAAACACATCTGACAGGTGACAGACAACACAGGGCATTAGCCACATGGCTCAGCTTACTACAGAAAAAATCCAGAAGCCAAAAGACTCTGTCTGTGCGTTTTTTTATTTCCATTTGAAAAGTGCAAAGAAAAAAGCCAATAAAGGACAAAATAAAATATTCTCAAATACACAAACACACCCACATCAATCACCTTTCCAATGATATCAGGCACACCCCAGAGTGTCAAAGTTTATGGGATCTGTAGCACTTTTAATTTGGGTATGACATTTAGACCAGAAAGCATGGATTTCAAGGGTTTCTTCAGCCACTTCTGTCTACAACAGTCGAGAACCCTTTTGCAATTATGTAAACACATAATGTAATCTGAAAACTGTTTAAAAAAAACAATGCAACTGATCTCAGCTGGTATTCTGTCTGGAATGGACATTTCTAAGTGACCCCAAACTTTTGACCGGTGTATATATATACAGTCAGGTCCATAAATATTGGGACATCGACACAATTCTAATCTTTTTGGCTCTATACACCACCACAATGGATTTGAAATGAAACGAACAAGATGTGCTTTAACTGCAGACTTTCAGCTTTGATGTGAGGGTATTTACATCCAAATCAGGTGAACGGTGTAGGAATTACAACAGTTTGTATATGTGCCTCCCACTTTTTAAGGGACCAAAAGTAATGGGACAGATTAACAATCATAAATCATCCTTTCACTTTTTAATACTTGGTTGCAAATCCTTTGCAGTCAATTACAGCCTGAAGTCTGGAATGCATAGACATCACCAGACGCTGGGTTTCATCCCTTGTGATGCTCTGCCAGGCCTCTACTGCAACTGTCTTCAGTTCCTGCTTGTTCTTGGGGCATTTTCCCTTCAGTTTTGTCTTCAGCAAGGGAAATGCATGCTCAATCGGATTCAGGTCAGGTGATTGACTTGGCCATTGCATAACATTCCACTTCTTTCCCTTAATAAACACTTTGGTTGCTTTCGCAGTATGCTTCGGGTCTTTGTCCATCTGCACTGTGAAGCGCCGTCCAATAAGTTCTGAAGCATTTGGCTGAATATGAGCAGATAATATTGCCCGAAACACTTAGGAATTCATCCTGCTGCTTTTGTCAGCAGTCACGTCATCAATAAATACAAGAAAACCAGTTCCATTGGCAGCCATACATGCCCACGCCGTGACACTACCACCACCATGCTTCACTGATGAGGTGGTATGCTTTGGATCATGAGCAGTTCCTTTCCTTCTCCATACTCTTCTCTTCCCATCACTCTGGTACAAGTTGATCTTGGTCTCATCTGTCCATAGAATGTTGTTCCAGAACTGTGAAGGCTTTTTTAGATGTTGTTTGGTAAACTCTAATCTGGCCTTCCTGTTTTTGAGGCTCACCAATGGTTTACATCTTGTGGTGAACCCTCTGTATTCACTCTGGTGAAGTCTTCTCTTGATTGCTGACTTTGACACACATACACCTACCTCCTGGAGAGTGTTCTTGATCTGGCCAACTGTTGTGAAGGGTGTTTTCTTCACCAGGGAAGGAATTCTTCAGTCATCCAGCACAGTTGTTTTCCGTGTTCTTCCTGGTCTTTTGTTGTTGCTGAGCTCACCGGTGCATTCTTTCTTTTTAAGAATGTTCCAAACAGTTGATTTATCCACACCTAATGTTTTTGCTATCTCTCTGATGGGTTTGTTTTGTTTTTTTTTCAGCCTAATGATGGCTTGCTTCACTGATAGTGACAGCTCTTTGGATCTCATATTGAGAGTTGACAGCAACAGATTCCAAATGCAAATGGCACACTTGAAATGAACTCTGGACCTTTTATCTGCTCCTTGTAAATGGGATAATGAGGGAATAACAGCTTGGCCATGGAACAGCTGAGCAGCCAATTGTCCCATTACTTTTGGTCCCTTAAAAAGTGGGAGGCACATATACAAACTGTTGTAATTCCTACACCGTTCACCTGATTTGGATGTAAATACCCTCAAATTAAAGCTGAAAGTCTGCAGTTAAAGCACATCTTGTTCCTTTCATTTCAAATCCATTGTGGTGGTGTATAGAGCCAAAAAGATTAGAATTGTGTTGATGTCCCAATATTTATGGACCTGACTGTATATATATTTAAAAAAGGAGCACCTTGTTCAGTTGTATTTGTCTGTTCTGTATGTTAAAAAATATAAAACAATAAAAAGTTGATCAAAAAAAAAAGTTGATAACTCAAACTTGCCGAGAACCTAGACACCACCCATTTGATTACATAGACTCATGCATTAGGCACGGTTACGGTCTCGTTCAGTAGCCTGGTTTGCGGTCTCCTCGTGACAGCCTACCTACCATGTAGCAACATTCACTTCTAACATTTAACTTAACATAACTACCAAGATAACATGATGTGTATTTGTATGTGATGTACTTATTGTGATGTACATTGATAATGTGTGAATTGCCATGAACACAATCATCTCAGATGCACCAGAAACTCAAACTTGCCGAGAACCAAGACACCGCTTGATTACATGACTCGAGCGGGCCGGCCGGTTGCACAGTTACATTCGGTCTCGTTCAGTAGCCTGGTGCGCGGTCTAGGTAGCTTTTTTCCTGATTGATTCTACCACCACCACTCCAGTGGAGGTGCTAATGAGCTAGATTACTACACACACACAGTAGCAGAAGAATACCAGCTACACACAACGGCACGAATGAGGTAAAAGAAAAAAACAGGAGTGAGTTGGTTCATTGACGTATGGCACTCGATTCACCCGGTTCAGTGCCACAAGTCGGGTTAATTAACCGGCTCTTCGGTCAGTTTGTCAACACTAGAGGCTGAGTGTGTTTTTCAGACAACGGCAGCTACAGTCTGGTGTTAGATAAAAAAAATTGACGCCATTAAAATGGGTTTGCGTTAACAGTGTTAATAACGCGTTTAACTGACAGCACTAATTTTTTTTCATTTATTTTGCATCAGGTTGTGTGTATATTTTTTCATTTAAAGACACAACATCTGCATTTTCGGTATTTTCAGTTGTACAGCTTCACCCACGTGTCAAACAGCTTACCACAGGAATTCCCCCAGTGCGGGATTAATAAAGTCTATTTTATCTCTTATCTTATCTCTCTTAAACTTTACATAAGCTTTGTGTTCACTAGGAAGACTGTTCTCTCAGTAGAACTTTTCTTTTCAATTACTTGTCTGCAGTAATTACGAATGAGATTCTCAATACAAATCATTGTCATCTTGTACTGTGGAATTATTCATAACTGACTTATTTTGGTTGTTTATCGGTTAGAAATTAAGAAAGAACTTATTCACTTTTCATACCAAGGAGCACAATGCTGGAGATTGTGGCTGCCAACTAAATAGACATGTTCTTTCAAGTCCAGACTGTTGGTTGTTAATTGGAGAGGATGGAAGATATGCAGAGGATAGCGCACAGCACAAAGTTACATAACCAATGTTACACTTAGATAAACAGATAAACAGTGTTTCTTTGGAACGCCTATTGAGGCTTGGTGGTTGTACCAGCTGATACACATTTAACTGCTGTTAGGTGTATTAAATATTACAATGGTACCCTTTGGGAGACCGCCTTGGTCCAGATGATAGGTTAAAGACAGAAAGACTGGCTTTGTTGATTGGGGATTTCCAAGTGACCGTAATCCATTTATTAACAAATAGATTGATAGATAGATAGATACATACTTTATTGAGCCCCAAGGGGAAATTCAAGGTCCCAGTAGCTTAAGACATCACAAACAATATTCACATACATCACAAACAGGATGATAAAATAACAAATCCACATGAATAGCATGGACAATGAAAGAAAAAATACTAAATAAAATAAAAAAAAAATAAAAACATGAATGTACTAAGGGATGTATAAGCATGAGATGCTTGCAGTGACAGGGCAGGAACTGACCCTGTGATTCAGTATGAGAGTGTGTGTCATGGTGGTAGTGCAAATAGGTCCAATAGTGCAAGGATAAAGTCTAGAAACCAGCATTAAATATGGACAATATAAGAGAATAATGTAGACATAGTAATATAAATCTATAGCAGTGCAAGGAAAAAGTTTTAAAAAAGACAGCATTAAATAAGGGCATTATAAGCATTAAGCATTAAATATGGGCATTATAAGCATTACATATGGGCATTATAAGGAATAAAGCAAGATGTACACAAATCAACAGTCAATATTAGAGGTTTGAAATAAGAGGGTTACAGCCATTGTTCAAGTATTAAGTTAGACCTCAGTCCAGGCAGGCTGGGGGAAGGAGGGAGGGGTTGTGCATATGGGCTAATATAGCCAGTAAACAGTGTATACAATGTAAGCAGTTAACAGTAGGCCAGTGGACAGTCAGTACATAACTATTGTTATAGGAGGTAGTGGAAGTGGTGGAGAGGGAGTGAAGGCAGACAGACTATGCAGATAAATCTACGCATCGCTCCTCTAACTTTTTGTGAAGCATTGTGGAGTTGTGTGGCCCTGGGGACAAATTACTTTCTCAGTCTGTCAGTTGTGCATGTCAGTGTGCGTCTTGAGCTGATCATGCTCTTCTGCTTTGTGATAGTGCTGTGGAGTGGATGACAGTCACTGTCCAAAATGTTGAGTAGTTTGTTCAGGGTCCTTTTATCTGATATTGAAGTGATGCACTCCAGTTCAGCGCTACAAACCCTGGGTTATATCACTTCAATGTTAAAACACATTAAAATGTAATGAAAAGGTAACCTAAAACTTAAAACTTTCAACCAAATATTGCCCACTTTTAACTTGGACGTCTTGAATTGCAAATTACCAAATTTTACTATGTAGATTTGTGTTCCTGTTCCCTGCTCATTTTCAGAGAAAAAAAAACACAAGGCTGGATCACCACCCAAAAACTGGAGCCCCTAGGGGAACGCGAAGACTCCAGGTTTACTGTGTGGAAGTAATTTGTGGTAATTGAATTAATCGCAGATCTGTTTTTTAATACTTTATGCACCACTAAATAACAATGTAAGCCTAAATGATAGAGGCCTTAAGGCAACACCTGCATTCTGATGTAATCCTGAGCCCCATTTTGTAGAGGAGCCCTAGGTAAAACTGTAGTTTTAAGGCCTTTATTGTTTCAGCAAATGTTTTTTTAAACAAAATTGTGCTTAACCAAGTTACCACAAATACATTACTGATAACTAACTAATACATACATAGTAAACAGCCACTAGCACAAAAGTGTGACAGCATCCCCAATGAGTTCCTTGAAAGGAAAATGTGAAACAAGTTGGTATGAGATGATTCATGTTTTGGTGAAAATGTGGCAGGTGGAACTGATTATATACTTTTATGCTACACAGTAATTATGAAAATATTTATGTCATGCATACAACATGCAGTCATGTGACAACACCATCAGTACAGTATTGCAGCTTTCTTTATCTGTGCCAGTGTATTTTTCCCAAGAAACCACTTTGAAGCCGAGGCACTTAAGCTGAGGCATCGCGGCCATTTGTTTTCGTACCATTCAGTTACAGTTACAAATTTGGTGATGACACGACCCATCCTCATGTGAACACAACAGCCTTTGACCTCTCTGATGAAAGCAAGCATTAACTGATCAAAACAGTGATGACATTCTACGACTTTTGTTCCAAATATAGGGCGCCATGTCTTAACTTTAACTTCTGTCATGTTCGCACTGTTGCTATTCCTGATGTGCTTAATTTGTATATGTACTGTATAATCCTAAAGGCTCAGTTATGGAAAATATATTTTTTTTTTGGTCATCAGAGACAAATAAATGAAAATAACAAGGGAAGAGAGATATTGCGTCAACTATTTCTATTGGAAGTCTTTCAAATTTCTGAGTGATTACTATCCATCGGGAACATAGTAGGAAGCTGGGGGCTCACAGCCAAAGGCAATACATCTGTCAACCACATCAGCTCGCTCTGCCACTTGTTCCTCATGTGCAGCAGTACATGAGGAAAATACTCTTCTGGGTCATGCTGTATTTCACTTGAAGCAGGCCTGATACCCGCCAGGAGTTTCAGTCATTACCACACACACACCACTGGAAGAAACAATGTACTTTAAGATTAAACTATGGTTCCAAATAGGTTGTCAAGACAGATACATACAATAACTAAACATACTTCCCTTCATATATTATCACAATGTGTCATTATCAACGGTAACCGAATGATCTGAAACTCTAATGAAATTACTCTGGTCAGTCTGGAGGCGACTAACCAATAGAAGGAGCGGAGAAATAGGGAGAGATAACCAGTGGTGGAATGTAACTAAGTACATTTACTCAAGTACTGTACTTAAGTACAAATTTGAGGTAATTCACTTGAGTCTTTTCTTTTCATGCCCCATTCTACTTCTACTCCACTACATTTCAGAGAGAAATATTGTACTTTTGACTCCACTACATTCATCTGACAGCGTTAGTTACTGCCTAACAATATAATGTCATACAAGTCCAGCTGAAATGATTAGAAGATTAAACACTTAGTTGATTGACAGAACTGCTCGGTTTGTTTCCAGTTTCTAAAATGTGAGGATTTTTCTGCATTGAGCACTTTTACTTTTGATACTATAAGTACATTTACCTGATGATACTTACATACTTTATTTATTACGTATTTTCACTGTGTGGTACTAGTACTTTTACTTATCTGAATACTTCTTCCACCACTGCAGATAACAAAACAGCAGCAAAACAGCGTTGGACAAATTGCTGCACCATTTTGGACCATTCTCAAAGCTAGTGATATTCTAAATCCTGCATGTAAACATTTTCTTCACTTTATCTGACAGTTACAAAATCTTAATCTGATTAATTAATGTGTAATGTGTGTCAAATGCTTTAGGTCAGTGGGTGGGCCAAATTTGGCCTGCCAACAAAAATATTTGGCCCCCCCAACTAAAGCTGAAATTTTCAAAGCTTTTGCACTTTTCTTTTAATAAATCTACTGTATGTTCAACCCGTTCTCACTCCCAACTCGTAAAATACTGACGCTTGGTCAGTGACTCTCAGCGTCAGATACCAACGCAAAAAGCACACCTCAGCGTGTGTATGGAACGCACCGGGCATAGCAGCAGCTCGACTGCGGTGCTGTAAGATGACGTAGTATTAAGAGCGAGAACGGTAGCGAGTAGTATGATGAGACAGAAAATCTGCGTAACCACCACCGTTGGGGTGGTGAGTAGTATATACTGTACAGGATTGCGCGTGCACGTATCCGGGCGGGAATGCGCGTGCACGTGAGGTCACGTGATGTTGCGTGATGTGCACGTACCCCCATTGATTGTTACGCGCGTGTCTTTCTAGCGTTGTGATTGGTCGGGCGCTCGAGCTGCGCGCGCAGCAAGGGAAAAAATAAAAATATAAAAAAATATAAAAAAATATTTTTTTTTAAAACGCCTAAAAATAAATGAAATTGATATCGTCCGGTTTGTAGTGCCCCCTGAGGGTGAAGGGAAGTCCGTGAGAACCGTAGCCATAACTGCACAGAGTGTCCTGTCGTTGTATGGTGGAGTTTGTATTGTGTATTCCTAAAAGCGTTAGGGTTAGGCTATGTCTCAACATGTCTGAAAAAGTCATGTGCCCCCTATGACGGTGATGCTGTTATAGGGGAGGGTTATGGAGGAGTATAAAGGGCTATGTCTCGACCTGTCTCGCCTCTTTTTACCTACTGTTTTTAGTTAGCTAGCTAGCCAGTTCGTTTTGTGCCTTCAAATCATCTCAAGCAGACCGCCGGCGCATTTTTCTTTTTAACTCCTGGGAGAAAGCAAGAGGAAAAAAAACATCGTACAGCCATGTCTACACATCGATTTGAATATCAAGTTGGATCAACGTTTGAAGAAGAAGGTACGGTTGATACACACGCTCCCAGTGCATTTGAATTGAGACCCAGTACGTTGAAGATGATCCGTGCACCCCGTAAAGAGTTATGGGGAGGAGGTGAGACTAATACTGAAGCAACATTCGGTTTGAGCCAGGCCCCCAGAAAAAAGAGATTCCGACCCGATATCTTTACGTCAAGCATGTCAGAGTCGTGTACAGCTGATATGGAATATGCGGGCGACAATGGTTACTGTTATTCAATTAGCTACAGTTCCGGATATGTGACATTAGCTGTGTATACTAGTGTTGTGGCCGATTTATCTAGCAATGCTAAAACAGCCTGCACAATGGCGGTGAAAGACTGGAGTCTTTTTCGTGACGTTGTCTGCCCCGATCTTGACAATCCTGGCTTTCCTGAGCTAGTGTATGTGTCTCAATGGGACACCTGCATTGGGTCCAGTATCTATCGTGTTGAAGCAGACCGCTTCACCAGAACTGCAGAGGATTTTATCTTCCTTCGCGTATGCTCCGAAAGGGAGAAGTTAGTTGCAGCCAGAGGACGTGAAGAATGGAAGTTAAAGCCCTACCCTGTATCTAACGAGGAATATGAGAAATGGTTTAAAAACGGGTTCTTTATACAATGGTGCGACTGGGAGATATTGAAGACACAGTTTGATACCATTGACTATGTCATCAGAAGAGACAAAATAAGGAATTCTTATGAGAACATAAGAAAAAGATTGATATTTGAGGACGATGATCAACAGTCTCAGCCCCTCCCCAAGACCCTCTATAGACCTAAAATCGTCAGACACAAAGACTAACAAAACGGTGGGTCTAATTTGTAGGTGCTAATTATTTGGCAAAATAGTTAAAATGCTTTTATATTATTTTGTTTGCTACTGTGATTGTAATGTGTGCTTTTTTTTCTTCCCAGAGGATCTAGAGATGTGTCATTCGTCCGGCAGAAAGACACCTAACACCTCTGTGTTATTTGACCCCCTGACGGTCTTCGGCTCTCCTCAATCCCTTTCTTCATCATCATCATCATCAACAACCCCCACTCTAAGCCCGGAACACTTCCTGGCACCGCCGCCTATGACCCCTCCTCTGCCTCCCTCTCTATTGATATGCTCCCCACCGCGTCAAACACATGCATATCCGTCTACCCCCTCAACGTATGCTGTATTACAACAGGATGATGTCGGGGCTTGTTCGGACACTGTGACGCATGATCAGCCGGACGGTGTGGTGTCATCGTTGTTTATAGATAGCGTTAAAACAGCGTCTCTACATCTTCTTAACATTGTTCTTTACCAGTATTTGGAGGAGCGGTGTTATGGCTGTCAGATCAATCATCCGAGCCAGAAACAGCATGACTGTATAGAAGGGCTACCAGAACACTTCTACGCTGTCCACTTTGAACAGATTATGAAAAGACTATTGACTGATAAATTCATCGGAGTTGTGCAGCGTTTTCTGTCCTTTAAACATCTCAAGGCCGGTGAGGGTAGAATCCTTGGAGTATCAGAAACAGTTTTGCACGAGTTGAAAACGGCTGAAAATGTCACGACTAAAATCAGTGCTATGTATGACTCTATGATAGGTGATGATGTGGTTAAAATAGCCGAAATTAGAGAGATTAGTGACTATTGGAGGGATTTATATGGTAGAAAGAACTAACAGTGTGAAAATATGGGGAATTGTTTATGCATGATGTATAATCATATCAGTGAGCGATATCACATATCACGTATATCTGGTATTTTAGATCGAGCCATTGCTAATAACGTGAATGATGTTACAAAATACCAATGTAAGAGTGATGCTGTAGATCGTAAAGATGTGCGTAGGTTAGAAAAATTGATGGTGCTTGTAAGAAGACAACATAGCGCCACTCCTTGGGAGGATCTGTTACAGATGTTGTTATCAATGTTAATGACACGAGAGAGTATAGCGGAAACATTTTGTGATGTCATAGCTAACATTACACACGATTTTAAGATGTTAAAAGTTTATCACCTGCTTACTATGTATACAATGCTTGTAGATACAGTGAGTTTGTATGTGAAAGAAAAACAATATACCGACGTCTTGCAGGATTTGCAAAAACTACATATATTCATAATCAGTAAAAGCAATGTATCCGTATTAGTCAAGATGCTATCTATGATATAAGCGGTTTCGCTGTCTTCATGACTTTCGTATGTATGAATGCATTTGGTTGTTTTGTGAAATAAAAAAAAGGATGACATAACACTATCGTGATCACTTGTGTTTTAACGAATCATGGAGAAGGTTATGCAAAAAATATACTACGATCCTGCCCACCCAGGGGCTCTAGGAGGTGTACACAAACTTTGTGATTCCGTCAAAGAATGTACTGGGTTGTCTCCATCGATCCCCGCTGTTAAAAAGTTTCTCTTGCGGCAGGATGCGTACACTCTACATGCACCTGTCTTGAAACATTTCCCCAGAAACAGGGTGATTGTTAACGGTATCGATAAACAATTTCAGGCTGATTTGGTCGATATGACGGAATATTCTATGGAAAACGATAATGTGCAATATTTATTGACATGCAGTGATGTGTTTTCTAAATATGCATGGGTAATATGTCTTAAAAACAAAACGGGTCCCGTTGTCACAAGTGCCTTTAAAGAAATATTGGAACAAGGACGCGTACCTCTGAAACTTCAAACAGAAAAGAGTTTTATAATAAGGTTTTTCAAAAATTGATGACTCTATATAAAATTCACCATTTTTCCACAACGAACGAAACAAAAGCAAGTGTTGTTGAGCGTTTCAACCGGACTTTCAAAACCAGAATGTGGAGATACTTAACGGCTGTTAACTCACGTCGCTATATTGATGTGCTACAAGATATGGTCACTGCTTACAACTCTGCATACCATAGTTCAATAAAAATGGCTCCAACCGCTGTGTGTAAAGACAATGAGAAAACAGTCTTTAACACTCTGTACAAACTGAAACCGCAGGGAATGGTACTGTTTAAATTTCAGACGGGCGACACCGTTAGGATATCAAAGCACAGAGGTGTGTTTCGCAAAGGTTCCGAACAATCCTTTACAGATGAGTTTTTTACAATATCAAAACGTATAGGCAGGACTCCTCCCGTTTATATACTAAAAGACAACAGTGGAGAGCCCTTGACAGGGACTTTTTACAAAGCAGAGTTACAGGCTGTAATTATAGACAAAAACAAAGTGTTTAAAATTGAGAAAGTGCTGGATAGAAAGAAAACAGGTCGTAAAAATCTAGTACTTGTGAAATGGTTAGGGTGGCCCGAGAAATTCAATTCATGGATCTCTGAAAAAGACATAATTGATGTAAGATAATAGAGCCGGGCATGCTCTTAAAACTAGCCATTGTGATTTGTTAGCGAAAGGTGACGGAGCTATGAATAAGAACGTTTTTTTTGTTACGCTGCCTAGTAATGCATCGCCCATAGTGTATCCAAATAATAAGATTTGGCAGTTCAGAACAAAACTAGCAAAACCGCTCATATTACATCAGGCGTATGAAGTTGGTCTTATCGAAATACAATATCCCCGGGTCTGGAATAGTTTCAGTGAGAGCGATGCCAAGATTGAATTCTTCGACACAAAAACGAAACTGCTCAATAAGCTAAGGCTAACAGTTGGCTCTTATAACACGATCGACAGCCTTGTTAAAGAATATAATATGAAATGTGCGTCTAACCCAATCCTTGCACACATAACGATGAGTCACAACCATATCACTAATAAGATATTTTTCACGGGAGGAGATGGATGGCATATTGTGTTTAAGGGACGTCTGGCCGAAATTCTAGGGTTCATTCCAGACACTGTGTTCGAAATCCACGTTGGACCCCATTTAAAATGTATAGCTCCGCACCCTGCCGACATTCACGGCGGCCGTTATAATATATTTATTTATAGTGACATTGTGGACTACCAGCTAGTCGGCGATAGTCATGTACCCCTGCTGCGGTTTATAAATATCTCCGATGAGGTCAAACGTATGCCCACTCTGAGTTACGACAACCCTCACTACACGTCGTTGTCACGCTCCACTATTACTGACATTCAAATAGATCTACGAGATGACCAGAACCAGCACATACCTTTCTCATACGGAAAAGTAATTGTCAAACTACATTTTAGACCTGTGAAACAACATTAAAAATGCGGAAAGCGTACACAGCTGATGATGGAAGGTATATGTCCTACTATATGAATCAAGCCGGTGGAGACCTGCCCGGTTTCATAGGATCCCCCACCCAATACGGGTCTGGTTTAGGCGGTGTTTTCCGAACCCTATTTCGAATGGCTGTCCCTCTTTTAAAAAAGGGTTTTAATCTAGCCAAACCTCACCTGAAAACAGCCGCCACAGGTATTATAGGAGATGTTGTGTCTAATGTCAGGAATGCCGTAGCATCCAGGCAGCAGGGAAAACGTCTCATGGTGTACAGGCGCAAAGCGTTAAAAAGAACCCCTTCAGGATGTGGGCGTAACCAGGGTGTGAACAAAAAACATAAAAACACACGCAAAAAACGAAGGGTCCTCAAAAAGAAGACATCTGTCCGTAGTCGCAGAGCTCCGAACCGACGATCATTGTTCCTGACAAAAGACATATTTTAGATTAACTTTAAGAAATTAATCATGTCATTCATTCATAATCAGTCGGAAGAGTGTGTGAAGACAGAACTGGACCTATTTACAGTCCCGTACACCCAGACATCTATCGAAAAATCAACATTTCTAGAAGTACCGCCCATGTCCTCTCTAACAGACAGTGGGCCTATAGAGTTTTTCATATCTGCTAGTGGAGAAGACTATCTAGACCTGAACGATTCGTATCTGTACACACGTGTGAGGATTACAAATCCTGACGGCACATTGCTGGCTAATGCCGCTGATGTGGGTTTTATAAACTATCCTGGATGCAGTCTTTTTTCCCAAGTAGATATAATGCTAGGGGATAGGTTGATTAGCCAATCTTCAAATACGTATCCGTACAGAGGGATTATTGAATGTTTGCTAAACTATGGAAAAGAAACACTGGATACACAGTTCAGCACTGGCCTGTTCTGTAAAGACACCGGTGGAAAAATGGAGGAGACATCTATTACAGGAGATAATTTGGGGTTAGAGCAACGGGGTGCATACACTGGTGAAAGCTGTATTGTGGAATTAATATCACCAATACATGCTGATTTGTTTTTTCAAGAAAAACTTTTGATAAATGGTTTGGACATCTCGCTAAAATTCATCAGGTCAAAAGATGACTTTGTACTAATGACCCCTGGAAATGTTCAATTCACAGTGAAAATAATGTCTGCTAGTCTGTTTGTAAAGAAGATATCAGTGTCTCCTACTGTGAGACTAGCTCATAGTAGAGCTCTACAGCATACTAATGCCAAATATTCTATTGACAGGGTAGCCATAAAAACATTTTCCATTCCGGCAGGTACGAGGGTCTGTAGCCAAGATAATTTATTTATTGGGCAGATACCAAAATTCGTAGTCTTGGCTTTTGTTGATAATGAAGCATACACAGGCTCATATGCTCGTAACCCTTTTAATTTCGGGCACTATGACACTGAGTTTATATGCCTATACGCCGACGGACAGCCACACCCTGCAAGGCCTTTTCAACCCCTTTTTCAAAGAGGGCAATATGTACGAGAATATTATCAGCTGGTGGAATCAACAGGTCGTCATTTAAAAGATTGATCACTGTCCATAACACGCTCCGATTTCGGGGCTGGGTATAAACTCTTTTGTTTCAATTTGGAACCGGATGGTGGTGGGTCAGGAAACGTCTCGCTGATTAAGAACGGCAACTTTCGCTTGGAAACACGCTTCAGAAACCCACTACCACGTACGGTGACCCTTATCTGCTATTCCGTTTTTGATTCTGTAATTGAAATATCTAACCAAAGATAAGTCCTATTGGACCACTGCTAAAGATGAATACAATAGAACTCACTAGTGTTCTTAGAAAAAGAATGACTAGAGACACAAATTTCTTAGGAGTAAGGCCCTGTGATCAACTGCCAAAAACCGTCGTTTGTAAATTACCTGCTATGCTAGTTGTAAATACTGACCCTAGCGATAAACCGGGCCAACATTGGCTCGGTATTTACATAACCGAGAACAAGCATGGTTTGTTTTTTGATAGTTTCGGACACCCCCCTAACTTTTTTCCTCAAGAAATCAACCATTTCCTCTTAAAAAACTGCGTGGAGATGTACCATTCAGCTATACAAGTGCAAAATAATTATTCTACAACATGTGGTCAACACTGCGTTTTCTTTTTATGTCATATCCAGAAAAAAATTCCTTATTCAAAAGTTTTGAACATGTATGGTCCTAATCTTGTATGCAACGACACGATGGTCACCCATTTTGTTAGCAGAATACATCCATATGTGTGTCACGATCAGAATTTTAAATGTGTACAATGTTCATGCGCTACCTACAGGTAAAAAAAAAAAAAAAAAAAAGTATTGTGTAATGATGTTTTTCAATAAAGAATGTGGAATATATTGATCTTACAATGTCTTAATGTTTTATTCCTTTTATTATTTTTGTAGAGCTATACAGAAAAAATGCATTCATCAGATAAAATTAATATAAAAAACACATTCATTTAATGTTACAGGTTACATTCAACACTGTCTTTTCACATCCATCAATAAAGAAAATATTGCAAACAGAGAAATAATAATAATAAAAAAATAGGTTAAATAGGAAAATATAAAATTAAATGTAAACACATTCATTTAGTGTTACTGGTTACATCCAACACTGTCTTTTTCTTGTTTTTGTCACATCCTTGAATAAAGAAAATACCCCTCAATAGAAAAATAATATAAATAGGTTAAAAAGGAAAATATAAAATTAAATGTAAACACATTCATTTAGCGTTACTGGTTACATTCAACACTGTCTTTTCTTGTTAGTAGCATCATTGAATAAAGAAAATACCCCCTCAATCGAAAAATAATAATAAAAACAGATTAAAAAAGGAAAATACACAATTATTGTAAATCACAGTCATTACTGTTACAGGTTACATTCAACAATGTCTTTTCTTGTTTTTGTCACATTCTTGAATAAAGAAAATACCCCTCAATCGAAAAATAATAAAAATAGGTTAAAAAGGAAAATATAAAATTATTGTAATAATAATAGAAAATAGAAAAATAGATTAAAAACTGGCCCAACGAGTCTTAGTAATGGTGGGTGTAATACTAATGGGTCTAGGAGTACTAGTTGCTCGTAAATCAGACGATGTGCTATGTATAAAGGAAGGGGCCATTCTTATTTCTCTACGCATGCGCGGGGTATGTAATTCAGACATTGGCAATTGTGTATTAGTTTCATCCCGTTCCCCTGTTTTAAATGCCTCAATAGAGCGGCGTACCATCGTGTTTGGGATTACGGATAGTGGCACATTTAAGCTGGCTAACGTTTTTAAAAATATGTTCCACCCCAAAAGGGTGGAACATATTTTTTAAAAACTAACCCTATTTAACCTATTTTTTTATTATTATTATTTCTCTGTCTGTTAGAGAGGACATGGGTGGTACTTCTAGAAATGTTGATTTTTCGATAGATGTCTGGGTGTACGGGACGGTAAATAGGTCCAGTTCTGTCTTCACCCACTCTTCCGACTGATTATGAATGAATGCCATGATTAATTTCTTAAAATTAATCTAAAATATGTCTTTTGTCAGGAACAATGATCGTCGGTTCGGAGCTCTGCGCCTTCGGGCAGATGTCTTCTTTTTGACGACCCTTCGTTTTTTGCTTGTGTTTTTATGTTTTTTGTTCACACCCTGGTTACGCCCACATCCTGAAGGGGTTCTTTTTAACGCTTTGCGCCTGTACACCATGAGACGTTTTCCCTGCTGCCTGGATGCTACGGCATTCCTGACATTAGACACAACATCTCCTATAATACCTGTGGCGGCTGTTTTCAGGTGAGGTTTGGCTAGATTAAAACCCTTTTTTAAAAGAGGGACAGCCATTCGAAATAGGGTTCGGAAAATCCCCCCTAAGCCCGAACCGTACTGTGTGGGGGATCCTATGAAACCCGGCAGGTCTCCACCGGCTTGATTCATATAGTAGGACATATACCTTCCATCATCAGCTGTGTACGCTCTCCGCATCATTTTTTAATGTTGTTTCACAGGTCTAAAATGTAGTTTGACAATTACTTTTCCGTATGAGAAAGGTATGTGCTGGTTCTGGTCGTCTCGTAGATCTATTTGAATGTCAGTAATAGTAGAGCGTGACAACGACGTGTAGTGAGGGTTGTCGTAACTCAGAGTGGGCATACGTTTGACCTCATTGGAGATATTTATACACCGCAGCAGGGGTACATGACTATCGCCGACTAGCTGGTAGTCCACAATGTCACTATAAATAAATATATTATAACGGCCGCCGTGAATGTCGGCAGGGTGCGGAGCTATACATTTTAAATGGGGTCCAACATGGATTTCGAACACAGTGTCTGGAATGAACCCTAGAATTTCGGCCAGACGTCCCTTAAACACAATATGCCATCCATCTCCTCCCGTGAAAAATATCTTATTAGTGATATGGTTGTGACTCATCGTTATGTGTGCAAGGATTGGGTTAGACGCACATTTCATATTATATTCTTTAACAAGGCTGTCGATCGTGTTATAAGAGCCAACTGTTAGCCTTAGCTTATTGAGCAGTTTCGGTTTTGTGTCGAAGAATTCAATCTTGGCATCGCTCTCACTGAAACTATTCCAGACCCGGGGATATTGTATTTCGATAAGACCAACTTCATACGCCTGATGTAATATGAGCGGTTTTGCTAGTTTTGTTCTGAACTGCCAAATCTTATTATTTGGATACACTATGGGCGATGCATTACTAGGCAGCGTAACAAAAAAAACGTTCTTATTCATAGCTCCGTCACCTTTCGCTAACAAATCACAATGACTAGTTTTAAGAGCATGCCCGGCTCTATTATCTTACATCAATTATGTCTTTTTCAGAGATCCATGAATTGAATTTCTCGGGCCATCCTAACCATTTCACAAGTACTAGATTTTTACGACCTGTTTTCTTTCTATCCAGCACTTTCTCAATTTTAAACACTTTGTTTTTGTCTATAATTACAGCCTGTAACTCTGCTTCGTAAAAAGTCCCTGTCAAGGGCTCTCCACTGTTGTCTTTTAGTATATAAACGGGAGGAGTCCTGCCTATACGTTTTGATATTGTAAAAAACTCATCTGTAAAGGATTGTTCGTAACCTTTGCGAAACACACCTATGTGCTTTGATATCCTAACGGTGTCGCCCGTCTGAAATTTAAACAGTACCATTCCCTGCGGTTTCAGTTTGTACAGAGTGTTAAAGACTGTTTTCTCATTGTCTTTACACACAGCGGTTGGAGCCATTTTTATTGAACTATGGTATGCAGAGTTGTAAGCAGTGACCATATCTTGTAGCACATCAATATAGCGACGTGAGTTAACAGCCATTAAGTATCTCCACATTCTGGTTTTGAAAGTCCGGTTGAAACGCTCAACAACACTTGCTTTTGTTTCGTTCGTTGTGGAAAAATGGTGAATTTTATATAGAGTCATCAATTTTTGAAAAACCTTTATAAAACCATAAAAAAAACATTATAAAACTCTTTTTCGGCATCTGTTTGAAGTTTCAGAGGTACGCGTCCTTGTTCCAATATTTCTTTAAAGGCACTTGTGACAACGGGACCCGTTTTGTTTTTAAGACATATTACCCATGCATATTTAGAAAACACATCACTGCATGTCAATAAATATTGCACATTATCGTTTTCCGTAGAATATTCCGTCATATCGACCAAATCAGCCTGAAATTGTTTACCGATACCGTTAACAATCACCCTGTTTCTGGGGAAATGTTTCAAGACAGGTGCATGTAGAGTGTACGCATCCTGCCGCAAGAGAAACTTTTTAACAGCGGGGATCGATGGAGACAACCCAGTACATTCTTTGACGGAATCACAAAGTTTGTGTACACCTCCTAGAGCCCCTGGGTGGGCAGGATCGTAGTATATTTTTTGCATAACCTTCTCCATGATTCGTTTCACATACAAACTCACTGTATCTACAAGCATTGTATACATAGTAAGCAGGTGATAAACTTTTAACATCTTAAAATCGTGTGTAATGTTAGCTATGACATCACAAAATGTTTCCGCTATACTCTCTCGTGTCATTAACATTGATAACAACATCTGTAACAGATCCTCCCAAGGAGTGGCGCTATGTTGTCTTCTTACAAGCACCATCAATTTTTCTAACCTACGCACATCTTTACGATCTACAGCATCACTCTTACATTGGTATTTTGTAACATCATTCACGTTATTAGCAATGGCTCGATCTAAAATACCAGATATACGTGATATGTGATATCGCTCACTGATATGATTATACATCATGCATAAACAATTCCCCATATTTTCACACTGTTAGTTCTTTCTACCATATAAATCCCTCCAATAGTCACTAATCTCTCTAATTTCGGCTATTTTAACCACATCATCACCTATCATAGAGTCATACATAGCACTGATTTTAGTCGTGACATCTTCAGCCGTTTTCAACTCGTGCAAAACTGTTTCTGATACTCCAAGGATTCTACCCTCACCGGCCTTGAGATGTTTAAAGGACAGAAAACGCTGCACAACTCCGATGAATTTATCAGTCAATAGTCTTTTCATAATCTGTTCAAAGTGGACAGCGTAGAAGTGTTCTGGTAGCCCTTCTATACAGTCTGTATAATACTGTTTCTGGCTCGGATGATTGATCTGACAGCCATAACACCGCTCCTCCAAATACTGGTAAAGAACAATGTTAAGAAGATGTAGAGACGCTGTTTTAACGCTATCTATAAACAACGATGACACCACACCGTCCGGCTGATCATGCGTCACAGTGTCCGAACAAGCCCCGACATCATCCTGTTGTAATACAGCATACGTTGAGGGGGTAGACGGATATGCATGTGTTTGACGCGGTGGGGAGCATATCAATAGAGAGGGAGGCAGAGGAGGGGTCATAGGCGGCGGTGCCAGGAAGTGTTCCGGGCTTAGAGTGGGGGTTGTTGATGATGATGATGATGAAGAAAGGGATTGAGGAGAGCCGAAGACCGTCAGGGGGTCAAATAACACAGAGGTGTTAGGTGTCTTTCTGCCGGACGAATGACACATCTCTAGATCCTCTGGGAAGAAAAAAAAGCACACATTACAATCACAGTAGCAAACAAAATAATATAAAAGCATTTTAACTATGTTGCCAAATAATTAGCACCTACAAATTAGACCCACCGTTTTGTTAGTCTTTGTGTCTGACGATTTTAGGTCTATAGAGGGTCTTGGGGAGGGGCTGAGACTGTTGATCATCGTCCTCAAATATCAATCTTTTTCTTATGTTCTCATAAGAATTCCTTATTTTGTCTCTTCTGATGACATAGTCAATGGTATCAAACTGTGTCTTCAATATCTCGCAGTCGCACCATTGTATAAAGAACCCGTTTTTAAACCATTTCTCATATTCCTCGTTAGATACAGGGTAGGGCTTTAACTTCCATTCTTCACGTCCTCTGGCTGCAACTAACTTCTCCCTTTCGGAGCATACGCGAATGAAGATAAAATCCTCTGCAGTTCTGGTGAAGCGGTCTGCTTCAACACGATAGATACTGGACCCAATGCAGGTGTCCCATTGAGACACATACACTAGCTCAGGAAAGCCAGGATTGTCAAGATCGGGGCAGACAACGTCACGAAAAAGACTCCAGTCTTTCACCGCCATTGTGCAGGCTGTTTTAGCATTGCTAGATAAATCGGCCACAACACTAGTATACACAGCTAATGTCACATATCCGGAACTGTAGCTAATTGAATAACAGTAACCATTGTCGCCCGCATATTCCATATCAGCTGTACACGACTCTGACATGCTTGACGTAAAGATATCGGGTCGGAATCTCTTTTTTCTGGGGGCCTGGCTCAAACCGAATGTTGCTTCAGTATTAGTCTCACCTCCTCCCCATAACTCTTTACGGGGTGCACGGATCATCTTCAACGTACTGGGTCTCAATTCAAATGCACTGGGAGCGTGTGTATCAACCGTACCTTCTTCTTCAAACGTTGATCCAACTTGATATTCAAATCGATGTGTAGACATGGCTGTACGATGTTTTTTTTCCTCTTGCTTTCTCCCAGGAGTTAAAAAGAAAAATGCGCCGGCGGTCTGCTTGAGATGATTTGAAGGCACAAAACGAACTGGCTAGCTAGCTAACTAAAAACAGTAGGTAAAAAGAGGCGAGACAGGTCGAGACATAGCCCTTTATACTCCTCCATAACCCTCCCCTATAACAGCATCACCGTCATAGGGGGCACATGACTTTTTCAGACATGTTGAGACATAGCCTAACCCTAACGCTTTTAGGAATACACAATACAAACTCCACCATACAACGACAGGACACTCTGTGCAGTTATGGCTACGGTTCTCACGGACTTCCCTTCACCCTCAGGGGGCACTACAAACCGGACGATATCAATTTCATTTATTTTTAGGCGTTTTAAAAAAATATATTTTTTTATATTTTTATTTTTTTATTTTTTTTATTTTTTTATATTTAAATTTTTTCCCTTGCTGCGCGCGCAGCTCGAGCGCCCGACCAATCACAACGCTAGAAAGACACGCGCGTAACAATCAATGGGGGTATGTGCACGCGTGTGCACGCAACATCACGTGACCTCACGTGCACGCGCATTCCCGCCCGGATACGTGCACGCGCAATCCTGTACAGTATATACTACTGTGGTGGATGGGTCAAACAACACAGGACTTTCACCCAGGAGACCGGGGTTCATGTCCCGTTCTTGTCATTCATGTTACTGAAAGATACATTTTATAACCCCACCCACGATCTTTTCCTAAACCTAACTGTCCCGTTGTCGTGCCGCATGTCAGTTAAATGTGCGTCCTGACCCAGAGCGTCAAAAAGTTACGCCAATAGTCCCGACTAGGGATGTCACTATACCAAAAATCTAGTATTCAGTACCAACAAAAGTACACAATACTCTATACTAAAGTCGATACCACGATGTGTGTAAAAAAAATACTTTATTAGACATTATTGTCATGTCACGCTTCTTTCAGTGTTTTCTTTTAGTTTCAACTTTCTGTTATGGTGTGGAGTGGAGGGGGCAAGGAGAGCGTGATTTACAAAAACAAAAACGTCAGTCTTTTGGACCCCACAGCCCGTTGCTTTGAAGCCTGGCATCACCACACAGCCAGCGTACGGTACCGTCTTTCATCAGTTCACCCGGAACTCCCAGACAGCAAGCATGTTTAGTTACGTCTGTTTCTCTCTGCCGTTGTTGTTTTTCACAAAGAACTGGGCTGGTTAAAGTTAACTGATGTTATAGAGGTCTGTTAAAACAAGCGCTATCAGAGCACATGTTAGGTTGTGATAGACAACGGCAGAGAGAAATAGACTCACTTGCGGTTTGGGAGTTCCAGGTGAAGTCGTAAAAGCTGCTGCCCTAGATGTACGGTAAAGCCAGAAGCTGAATGTGGTCAAGCTGTACAGGGAGATGAGGAGCTATTCGCTGTTTTTCCGTGCTGGTCGGTGTTTTCCTTCAGCATTTAGCGGCAGTCTAGAACATTTTTAACGTTAGGCATATATACTGCCCCCGTCAGGTCCGGAAGGATTGCATTCTGGAAAAATGAGTACCGGCACGTTTTCAGAATTTTGGTACCAAAGTATCGGTTCGCGTTACATCCCTAGTCCCGACCCAGATCTTCAAAAAGTGACGCCAAGAGTCCCGACGTGAGTCCCAAGAGTGTCAAATAGGGACGCCATTAGTCCCAACATAGAGCGTCAAAAAGTGACGCCAAGAGTCCTGACCAAGCGCTTCTTAAGTATGAAGCTAAAGGAGACATTTGCATCAATAACAAAAGCCAAAGGCACCTGACCAAGCTTTGTTGGACTTTTGGACGGAGCCACGCTAGCTATTTCCCCCCTGTTGCCAGTCTTTATGTGAAGCTAACTGGCTGCTAAATGTAGCTTCATATTTAAATTGAATTAATATTCTCATCTATCTAACTGCAAGACAACAAATAATAGGCTATATATTTACTAAAAGGTCAAACTATTCCTTTAAGGATTACTTTAAGTTGCCATCTTGGGACTTGTTTTTATCCTTAAAACATCTGTGTCTGGGACGGAAGAGGACCTCCTTTCCCAGCAGCACATGTACATTTAAAGCATTTACTTTAGCTTTATGATTCTGGGGAACCATCCCAGTTTTACTGTGAGCAGTGATCTAAGACAGGCTACACACATTCCCAGGGTTACAACAATAAATTAAGTGATACTCAGTAAGTACAGTGAGCAGTGACAGCTTTATAATCATAAAGTTCAGGTAAAATCCAAATCATAGTCCACCAAACGCTGCTTACCTTAAATTGACTTCTGCACAGAGTCCTCATGTAACTCTTTAGACATTAAACAGGCCAGCTTCTAACCACTTAATATGTATTGTTTTTACACAGCATTGACCACACCTGCCCTACAGACAGAAATAGATGATATCAAAACATAAGTATAACTTAAAGTCTCTCTGCCAGAGACTTTCAGCATTGTTATCACAACCTAGACCTCCTGTGCTCGCATCATAGCAAAAATAGAACACACATTCATTCTCCTGACAGGCAGAACAGGGTTTTGACCCTCTTACCTACTACAGCCTGTAATGTTCCCTGCAATTGTCCTTCTGGAAATGAACCTATTGATTGTGCCACATTGATTTAAAGTTTGTTTACAGGGAATTAAGTGGCTCTTGTGTTTTTTGGCATCAGAGTTCTTCATTCTTGATTCCATTATGAAGATGACAGTAATATTTACACTGTTAGATTTATTATTGTATTTTTGCAGTTACTCGCAGTAAATTACTGCAATTACAGTATATAACTGCTCTATTGTAGCTGTGGTTTATAGTATGTTACTGTAATTGTGTATCATTGTACCATACTGTAATTCTGTTTCAGAATATTATACTGCAATTGTGTTTAACCCTCTGAGGTCTAAGGGCATTTTCACACATCTTCTTAAATTTACCTGTTTAGGATATGTGCATACAACTGATCTCCATGTGTTTCATATCAAAATGTTCAGAACAAACTCAGCTTTCTGTATGGTGACGCCCACATTTTTTCTAGAGCAATGTGTAAAAAGGTAATTTGGTGCTAAATCTGAAATGTTGATGTTCGCTTTTTGAAATTCCTCAAATCACTTTTGAAAAAAAACCTTAACTTATGATGTGTTGTACGAATTGTTTCAGTGCTATAAATGACTTTACCAAAGTCTTAGTTTATGTATGATTAAAATAGTAAATGTCTGAAATGAAATTTTTGTAATATCGCTTTTTGAGTAGGAGTTTTGTCAAGCATTGTTTGGACGCGCCTGTGCGTCTTTCGTCCTCAGAGTGCTAATATACCTTACTATACAATTACATTTCATAAAAGTGGTATTAGTCCAAATACAGTGAATACAAGTTTTTTTTTTATTGTCAACAGATGTATATAAATTACTATTACTATTATCAATGGCGTAAATAACAATGTCACAAAACTTAGTGGCCTAAAGAAATATAAATATTGGGCACTACAAAACCAAAACCATAGACAATAGAAAACACTACATGACACAACAAATATTGAAAATATTAATATGAACGCATCAGTTAAAGTATTCATGAATAAATGTGACTAGGGCTGCAAAGCTTAGGAATTTCACACTTCAATGTGAATTTATCTGAGAATATTCTTAAATAAGGAAATCGAATTCAGTGATTGGTCCATGCCTACAGTGGGGCAAAAAAGTATTTAGTCAGCCACCAATTGTGCAAGTGCTCCCACTTAAAAAGATGAGAGAGGCCTGTAATTTTCAACATAGGTACACTTCAACTATGAGAGACTTAATGAGAAAAAAAAATCCAGAAAATCACATTGTAGGATTTTTAATGAATTTATTGGTAAATTATGGTGGAAAGTAAGTATTTGGTCAATAAGAAAAGTGAATCTCAATACTTTGTTATATACCCTTTGTTGGCAATGACAGAGGTCAAACATTTTGTACACACTGTTGCTGGTATTTTGGCCCATTCCTCCATGCAGATCTCCTCTAGAGCAGTGATGTTTTGGGGCTGTCGCTGGGCAACACAGACTTTCAACTCCCTCCAAAGATTTTTTATGGGGTTGAGATCTGGAGACATTGAAATGCTTCTTCTGACGAAGCCACTCCTTCGTGGCCCAGGCGGTGTGTTTGGGATCATTGTCATGCTGAAAGACACAGCCACGTTTCATCTTCAATGCCCTTGCTGATTGATGGAAGGAGGTTTTCACTCAAAATCTCACGATACATGGCCCCATTCATTCTTTCCTTTACATGGATCAGTCGTCCTGGTCCCTTTGCAGAAAAACAGCCCCAAAGCATGATGTTTCCACCCCCATGCTTCACAGTAGGTATGGTGTTCTTTTGATGCAACTCAGCATTCTTTCTCCTCCAAACACGACGAGTTGAGTTTTTACCAAAAAGTTCTATTTTGGTTTCATCTGACCATATGACATTCTCCCAATCCTCTTCTGGATCATCCAAATGCTCTCTAGCAAACCTAAGATGGGCCTGGACATGTACTGGCTTAAGGAGGGGGACACGTCTGGCACTGCAGGATTTGAGTCCCTGGCGGCGTAGTGTGTTACTGATGGTAGCCTTTGTTACTTGGTCCCAGCTCTCTGCAGGTCATTCACTAGGTCCCCCCGTGTGGTTCTGGGATTTTTTCTCACCGTTCTTGTGATCATTTTGACCCCATGGGGTGAGATCTTGCGTGGAGCCCCAGATCGAGGGAGATTATCAGTGGTCTTGTATGTCTTCCATTGTCTTATAATTTCTCCCACAATTGATTTCTTCACACCAAGCTGCTTACCTATTGCAGATTCAGTCTTCACAGCCTGGTGCAGGTCTACAATTTTGTTTCTGGTGTCCTTTAACAGCTCTTTGGTCTTGGCCATAGTGGAGTTTGGAGTGTGACTGTTTGAGGTTGTGGACAGGTGTCTTTTATACTGATAACAAGTTCAAACAGGTGCCATTAATATAGGTAACGAGTGGGGGACAGAGGAGCCTCTTAAAGAAGAAGTTACAGGTTTGTGAGAGCCAGAAATCTTGCTTGTTTGTAAACTGCTCCAAACAGCTCTATTGTAGTCCAGCCTTTACTTCAGAGACAAACGTGCGTCACTTTGTAACACACATTAGAATGCTCGCCTAGCTGCTAACGTGGCACGCCCTCATACTCTGCAACTGACTGGCTAGTAGTCCTTACCTAGCTACTGCGCATGTGTGACTCTCTACAAAGATGGAACAGAAGTGAGATGCCTCACTCTGTAGCTAAAACAGAGAGCTCAACACACAGGGTGAAAAGAGGAGCTGCAGCAATGTGTAGTACAACAAAAATATGGTGTTTTTTGAAGATGTAAACCTATTCTGATATAACCTCGAAATACAATTATGAACCTGAAAATGAGCATAATATGAACACTTTAAGTCAATTCTTAGCTGTGTTCTTGTGAGTAATTCTCAGAGGCTTGATAAATACGGGCTCAGGTTCTTGCTCTAATCTTAAACCCTACAGCATCATCCAGTGTACACTGGTAGTAATGACTAATTCTTCATATTTCAGTGCCTAGAGAACTTTGAAATTGTAATCTTTTTTTTCTATACTGTCGGTATCTCACAGAAACTAATATTGTGCCACACATGCATGATAACATAGGCTTTGATTTAAATGTGAAAAATATAAGAAAATGGAAAATCCACAAGTCCTCATTATCAACTGCAATATGTCACATACATACATAGTCTTCAATTAGTCAAAATCTATATCCTTGACGTTCCACTTCCGAGATTGCTCCGGTGCCTCAGGAAATTCAGCTGGATGCATGTCTTTTCATCGATGTCCTTTTCCTTCCGCTTTCGTTGTGTTGGAATTTTAAACTCCAGTGGATTCATGAGGACTACGGTTAACTGCTCCTCAGATCTTTGCAGGGTAAATTGAGACAGCTAGCTTAACTATATGTCCAATCTGAGTTTTCTCTCGCACGACTATTTTACAGTAGCTACGTGCAGAGCTCAGCGCCGCCCATGGAAATTGTGATTGGTTTAAAGAAATGGCAGTAAAACCAGAGCACGTTTTTCTCCCATCCCGGAATGCTATATGGACTAGCCAGACCCTCCTCTGCTCCACAGTGTGTGGATGGTCTGGCAAAGCGAGACTAGTCAAAACCAAATTTAACTCAATACGCCTTTTTCACAGACGACATGCAGCAATTGGCTAATTAGCAGCAGGCGTGGAGCTGCATGCATGATTATATTTTATATTTTTAAGTAAAATCATAAAAGAATATAGAATAAAGAATACTTAGAAATAGATTTGAAGTTGACATGGTTATCATTTCCCCAATAATACATACACATGACATTAAATGCAATGCATTGTGTTAATGTGGGATGGGTTTATTACTTTGTGGGTAGTAAATACTCCACACCTGTTACCAATCAGACAATTATTGAAGTTTCTAAAAAACGTCTTCTTCCAGGGAGTTGCTGTTTTCCCCTCTCTGTGGGATTCTTCTGTATTTGAAGAATATGATTTTCCCCACGCACCCTATCCTGAAACAATCAGTCAATTTACTTCAATTACACACACCGCACCTGTTGCCAATCAGCCAATTAACTAAAGCTGCTTGGTTTTCTTTTGTCCTACAAAATAATTGGATATCATTATGTTTCAGTTGATTCAGGGGGAGTTGCTGCTCTGCCTTTTATTTATTTATTTATCTCAAACAATCAACAACGTTGCAAGACATTAAAAAACATAAAATAAAACACAAACAATCAGAATCTAACAACTAAAAATAAAATATAAAAGAGATTAGTTTGAGAAGGAGCAGGCAGAAGCAAATAGCTTATTTGGTCCTGCCCCTTATTTCACAAAATCATATTATAAAGACTTCTATTTACACATGCAAAATGGAGTAGGAAGAAGTAAAACTTATGTACTCCTACCCCTTTGTAGTCTTTCTATCATAATAAATAATTTAGCTTCTAAATAATAAATCTATAGAGATAATAAATCTGTAATCGATGAAAATATATTTTCAGAAGTTCTATTCACATTCATATATTTACCCATACACAACACTAATTACACACATTCCACAAATTGTTCAATATAAACCCAGGTTATTGTTTTTTTCTGTACCTCTGGAATATAATTTCTTTGAGCATCTTTTTGAATTTGAATATGTTTAGACATTGCTTTAATTCGTTATGTAGTTTATTCCACAATTTAGTGCCACTGACAGATAAACAGAAACTTTTCCTTGTAGTTCGAAAACTCGGAGTCTTAAAATTTGACTTTCCCCTTAATTCATAGCCCCCCTCTCTTTCCGAAAATCTTTTCTGTATATTGCCAGACAATAAATTGTTTCTCGCCTTGAACATAATGACTTCTGTTTGAAATTCGACTAGGTCAAGTAATTTTAATGCTTTAGACTGTGAAAATAGTGAATTGGTGTGTTCCAAATATCCAGTGTTGTGAATTATTCTTATTGCTCTTTTTTGAAGTATAATTAACGATTTCAATGTATTTTGATATGTGTTTCCCCAAACCTCTACACAGTAATTTAAATACGGTAACCAATGAACAATACAAAATGTAAAGTGATTTGTAATCTAAAATGTGCTTTGCTTTAGCCAAGACTGAAATACTTCGACAGTTTTGTGTGGATATATTTTACGTGAGGTTTCCAGCAAATCTTGTCATCTATAATCACTCCAAGGAACTTCATTTCATATACTCTTTCTATATTGACACCTTCTATCTGTAACTGAGCTTGATTGATTGATTTACAATTGCCAAATATCATGAATTTGGTTTTACTCATATTTAATGATAACTTATTCGTGTCAAACCGCTGTTTTGTTTTTTTGAATTCTGAAGTGATTATGTCCAGGAGTTGCTGTACATTCTGACCAGAACAAAATATGTTTGTGTCGTCCGCAAATAATACAAATTTCAGTAATTCAGATACTTTACATATATTGTTTATATAAAGGATAAAAAGTTTTGGTCCCAATACTGACCCCTGGGGGACACCACACGCAATGTCCAAACATTCCGATGTATAATCTCCCAACTTCACAAATTGTTGCCTGTCTTTTAAATAACTGCTTAACCAATTCAACACTATCCCCCTAATCCCAAGCCGTTCCAATTTATTAATTAATATTTCATGATTAATTGTATCAAATGCTTTTTTCAAATCGATAAATACCCCAACTCCAAAAAAAATTTTGTCTGTGGAATTTGTGATTTCTTCAATGAGATCAGTTAAAGCTAGTGATGTTGACCTATTTTTTCTGAATCCATATTGACTATCAGTAAGTATTTTGTGTTTATCTATGAATTTGTCCAATCTGTCATTGAAGAGTTTTTCTAGAATCTTTGAGAATTGAGGCAGTATAGAGACCGGCCTGTAATTTGTGAAGTGGTGTTTATCTCCAGTTTTGTATAAAGGTATGACTTTTGCTATTTTCATTTTAGTTGGAAATTTACCAGTTTGGAATGACAAATTAAAAATACGAGTTAATGGTTTTGCGATCCCATCAATTACCTTTTTTACTATCTTGATATCTATTTCATTACAATCAGTGGATGCTTTAGTTTTGCATTTTTTAACAATGTCTGTTATTTCTTTTTCTTCTACTGCTTTAAGAAACATTGAACATCAATTTCTTTCAGTAAGATCATTGTATCTGTTGTCGATTTTCTGTTGAATAGGAATTTTCTAGCTAAATCTGGTCCAACATTTGCCAAATATTTATTAAACTTATTGACCACGTCCTCCATATTATTAATGTTCTTTTCATTACAAGTGAAATACTGGGGATAATTAGACTGTCTTGTGCCCTTTTTTATAATACTAATTAGTATATTCCATATACCCTTCATATTATTTTTATTATCATCTAATAGTTTACTATAATATTCTCTCTTACAAGTTCTCATTATCTTAATTAACTTATTTTTATATTTCTTATATTCATGTTCTGCTTCTATAGTTCTATGTTTAATAAATTCTCTAAAAAGTTTATTATTTTTTTACAGGCATTTTGTAAACCTTTTGAAATCCACGGTCTATCACTATATTTTTGTTTTCTGCAATATTTTTTAATCGGACAATTCTTATCATATAGTTTAAATATTCTTAGGAATTCATCATATACTTTATCAATATCTTTTTCCTGATATATTATTTCCCAGTCTTGTGAAAGCATCTTTCAGTGCAACCATAGATTCTTCTGTTCTGACCCATCTGAATAAAGGTTTATTGTCCTTTTTCGATGTATAATTACTGTTGTAAACTGTAAAAACTGGTAAGTGGTCACTGATGTCATTCATTAATAGTCCACTCACTGTATTTTTATCTATGTCATTTGAAAAAATATTATCAATTAATGTTGCACTGTGGGAAGTAATCCTGCTGGGTCTGGTAATTTTGGGAAAAAAGCCCAGACTAGACACTGTACTGATAAAGTCCTCTGTCATATTGTGCTTATTTGGATTTAGCAAATCAATGTTAAAATCACCACAGATGAACATAACTTTCTGATTTTTTCCTTGAATAAATCAATATTAGAACCTGGTGATCTATAGATGCAACTTACAATAACATTTTTCTTTTTTTCCCTACAAACTTCTAATGTAACACATTCTAGTAAATCATCCACCACTGTTGACATTTTTCCACCACCTTGTAATTGAATTTCTGGTCCACATACAAGTCCACACCACCCCCATTCTTGTTTTCTCTGTTAATACAACACATTTCATATCCTTTAATTTCAAAATCTGAGCTCTTTTTACTATTTATCCAAGTTTCCGATATAGCAATTATATTGAAAGGCTGTTTGAACTGATTTAAATAATGTTTAATGTTGTGAAAATTAGCATATAGGCTTCTGCTGTTAAAGTGGATTATTGATAATTGTTTTTCCGTTTTAACTAAACTATTGAACTGTTCATTATTGTAATGAAAGCAGTTCCTGTTGGTGTTGAGGAAAAAGTTGTTTACAGGATCAATATCATTTTCCAAGTCTTGTGAGTGATGTTCCGTGTATTGAAAGGTGTTCAGCTCTAGTTTGTCAAGATCAACAATCCTCTGTAGTAGTTGATTATCTCCAGTACTTGTATGAGTTGTGAAAAATGTCATGATACGATCAGTGATTCAGCATACCTGGTTGTAGATTAAACATTTCTTTGTCTATTTTGGTGTGCTGGACCTGGGATAGATGATCAGCTTATCTTGTCGTAGATAAGCAATGTCCCCTCTTTCTCTCGCTGCTCTCAACTCCGGCATCAGCTCCCTCCTTTTTCTTCTAACAGTATGCGTGAAGTCCTCATTGATGAAGATTTTGGTTCCTTTCAATAACTTAGTGCGCTGTAGTATGGTAGATCTGTCCTTGTGCCTCAGAAATTTCACCACATTTGGCCTTGTTCTGTCTCCTCCAGGTTTCCCTGTACGGTGGGCCCTCTCCACTTCAACCTCTCGCTGCAGCTGTAGCTTCTCCGCCAGTACTTTTTTCACTTTCTCCTCCGTCTCGGTCCAGGTCTCTCCTGGTGCCTCCTGTATTCCCTCAAAAACGAGGTTGATACGTCTGGATTGTCCCTCCAAATACTCCATTTTGTCAGTGACAGTCAGTAAACTGTCACAAACTTTAAAGATGTCTGACTGCATGGCGTTGCAGCGTTCGGTTTGCTTCGCGCAATCAGATTTAATGTCATCCACATCTTTTTGTGTAAATTGCAAGCTGTTTTTTATGTCCTGTAGATCCTTAGTCATTGCATCCAGTCTGCTGTTTGTGGAGTCCATAATGATTTTAACAAAGCCTTTGAAGTTGTTATGTTGTTGTTCAAGCAGCGCCACAAACATTTCCTTTTGTTGCTGCATTAGTTCGTTTACATGCATGAGTGACACATATTCTTCATCCGATTTCACATCAGCTTTTGCCTTTGGTGGCATTTTACCGTTTTTATCAATGATCCCGTTGTCTGCTTTTAGACAAAACAACACGTAGTCTCACGCAGCTGAAAACAGCTTTTCTTTTTTTGTATGAAAAAATGATATCACCCTGAGGTGAATCGAATCTGGCTAAACAGGAGGTTTCGATGTTAGAGAAGCCTTTATGTTTTTTCAGTTCAGATTTTCAGATTCAATTTCATTTATAGAGTCAAATCATAATAGAATGTATCTCAGGACACTTAGAGATAAAGTAGGTCTAGACAACACTCTATAATTTACAGAGACTCAACAATTCCCTCAAGAGCATGCATAGGGTGAGACCGCAGCAAGGGAAAAACTTCCTTTTAACAGGCAGAAACCTCAGAAAGATCTGGATTTAGCTGGGCGGTCATCTGCCCAGATTTTTTTTTTTTACCAAACACCCCAATTATGGAAAAAAACATTTGGTTCACTGTTGCATTAATTTGCTCCAAATACACATAAAGAACTAAGATGGATGTTGTGTATTTAGACATATTTCATCAAAAAATATGAATGGTTAGAACGTACAAATTGAAAGTGGAGTGGAATACACTGCAACAGTTTTTGAAGTTTCTGTGTACACTAGGAGTAGTGTTCCATGAAGGAGGAAAACAGCCATGTCCAAGCCTGCAGGAGGCAGGTTTTTTATACTGAAAAGATCAACTTTGTGTGGAGTATCACTTTAATATGATCTATGTATTATACCTGTGATATAATTAGCCACACATTTGAGCTGTTCAGTGATAAACTATCATTACATGGAATGGTTTTTTTTCACAGCAGATATTTTTGATTATACAGGTGTAGCTAATTACATTAAAGATGGCTCTGATCCATTTAAGGGTTCCAGTGAGCCATGCAATTGAGCCAATACAAACACATTGCAAGGGCTCTGGAACTGGCAAAACTAAATGATATGCAGTCATCGTTAATGCTATTATTTACATGTGTGTTTTTCCAACTGCGTCTACTGCAGTAGCTGTGGTTTGTCAGATTTAGTAGTATTACTTTCCATGTCCAGCAGGTGGCACAATTGTAGCAAAGTTGGACAAATTGACACAAAGGGAAGGTTAACTGAGTTCATGTACAGTACCTTTTTTTGAGTAATATTAAGCAGCTCCAGTGAGATTCTCAGCAGATATTATGGAAGCAAATGGTGGCATTTAACTTTCTCATTCTCTTTTTTTCAGATTCTATCATGCAGCTTTTTTATCCAACTATAGAAATGCACATGAAAACAATGATGTTGGAGTAATCATGCCCGCTGTGAAAAAGCAGAACATTAGCTCAGACACCAGGCCATCTCCCAAAGTCAGGTATTGTTCTGTCCTTCTGCATTAGAGGTAAATCTAATTAGACAAAATTACAGACATCAATTTATTTTATTTCAAAACTCAAGCAAATCACAAGTGCCCGAATGATAACATTGATGAAAAACAATGGCTGTCTGGAAGATAGAAGACACACAAACTATTGGAAGTTGTTTTTCATTTTGCTGGGGAAAAAATTATATGAAACCTAAATCCTAAATTCACCTGCAGAAGAAACACAGGGTATCCCCATATACTGGTGCTGATCTCAAAGCTTTTAAAAGTCTGGATGCTTACCAGTTCTTTGTAGCTGGCTGGGTTACAGGTACGTGATGTGACGCTAACGGCGGGGGGAGGTACTTCATAATGGCAAAGATAAGACATCAATCTAGGGTTTATTTTGTATTAACAACTATTCTTTACTTAAGTAAAGATTTATATAACACGTAGCCCATGTTTTTAGAGGACATGGTCGGTCGTGGCTACCCACATACCGTTGTTCACTGGGCGTGCCAATGCAACTTTCTAATGGATGCCTGAATGCATCCCAGCTCTGGGAAGTGCAGTCATTAATTATCTATCACACCTTAATCCATGCAGTAAATCATGGAGTGTCTATGATCAGTAGTAACCACACATAATTGTAACATCTAGCCATCTTTTTATCTGTGATTATATTCGCTGTAGCCTATGTTAAGATTTGATCAGTGGATATTACCTTTAATTTAACCAATATTTTTTGTATGCGTGTTAAGTTAAATAATCAAGGGAACGGCTTTCTTTTTGGGATAAGGTCAGTGAATAACCGATGATAATTATGTGGGTCATCATCAGGTTGACCTGTTAGCAGGAACAGCTGGTTAGCACGGCAGCTAGCTGGTTGAGGATACTTTTATTATTATTTATCAGTCATTTAAAACAGAAAGGCAATACATACACATGCTTGTGTTGGTGAGGATTACTCTGCAGATTGTGTATGTGAGAACACGGACGAACACATACTCGTTTGGCTTGCCGTCCGTCTGCAACATAGCTCTTCCGCCGTCCATCATGGCATTCATAATTTGCACAAGTAGACCGTGACGTCACGTGCAAAGGGTCTATTAACACTGGGCCCTAATTGGCAGCAGTGTTTCTCTTTAAAATACAGTGATCATACAGAGTGAAAGTTTTCCAGCCTAGGTTTAGCTAAACTGGCCTTGGATAGATCCTAGCAGTGTTGGAAAGTACATTTACTCAAGTACTGTACTTGATTTAAATCTAGCTCTGTGTCATCCGTGTGTGGGCAGATGAACAGTGTGTGACTTATTTCCGTGGCCGCTGCGGACGGAGTTCCCAGCTGAGCAGAGCAGCAGAGGTCTGAAAAGAAACTACACGTATCGCAAACATTATTTGTCTGCACACAATGCCCACACAAAGATGACACAGAGCTGGATTAAAATAGGTAAAGTATTTCATTTTTAGAAACAGCTTCCAATACTCATACTTTCTGGTCTTGTAACAAGCTGAAGCAGATGAGATTTATGAGATTTATATAGCTCTCAATTACATTTTTCAAGAACCATTGGTGGCTCTACTGAGAGTTATCCAAGTAATGTATGTCTTTTTTAGATTCTCCTAGTGGCAGCTATTAAAGTGATTCTTTTGTTCCGTGCTAATTGTCGTTGAACCACCATATGATATGGGGTGGCACAATGGTTCAGTAGTTCCAGCTCCATTTTGCTGGTAATACTTCAGGATTTTTATTCTTAATGGAGTATTATGGGACCATGGTATTTCTACTAAGGGGAGTACTTCTTCCACCTCTGGATTCTAGTGATTATTTAGTCTAGCTGCTATGTGTTTCTAGAGTTATACCACCTTCACATTGTAACAGCAGCAGAAAATGAACAGAATGACATCATGTTGCAACTTGGAAAGCAATTTGTTAAACTCATTGGATCACTCCCATCTCAATATTTAGAACAAGCCCCTGTGAATGTTACTGAAATCTTTGAATAATGACATTTGTGGGTTAGCCAAGTTTGTGACAAAGTTTGGTCTGACAGACCTTCATTTGGTCGATTTTATCTGTTTTTACACTTTTTTTCTTGAAGAAGGTGTACATTAATAAAAAAAATGCTTTTCCTTTCCGTGACATCAGTGTCATCTGGTGGTTAGTGAAAGTGAGTCTTGCTGGGAATCATTCTGTGTGTGTGTGTGTGTGTGTGTGTGTGTGTGTGTGTCCGTCTAGATTAGATGGCATTATGAATTGAACAGGACGCACTGATCTCAACACAGACAAACCACCATACACAGACAGACAGATTAACCGTGAGCCCTCCTCCAAACGCACACACAAAGAGTGAGGTCACAGATGATGTGTACCTACAGTGTAGTTTAATCTGCTGGTACAGTAGACGGTGTTGTTATCTGATGCAACAGAGCGGCAGGTTGAACGTGCTTCTGTCCATCCAGCTGCTGTGTCAGAGACAGCAACAGCACTGTTTTTTGTGTTTGCAATTTGTTGCATAGTTAATAGTTGCCCCAATAATACAGAAGACATCTAAAGTCTCAACGTGTTTTGTGGCATTTTTGTGTGTTTACAGAACCTGAGGAGAAACTCATCTGGCCACCGGGATGTCCTGCAGCCCTGCCAATAAAACTGCACCGATGTGTCACCTGACAAAGGCTCACTGAAGGCAATAACATGAAAAAGAAGGAAGAGTTAAATTGATGAGTTATTTGTCAGCCAGAGACACAAGTAACCACCTATATTGGTGTTTATCATGCACTCTTTTCTAAAAATGTGTGCAAAAGAAGAGTGTCATGACGTAATTGACTCTTTTGTATGCTGACACTATAAAATAAGCGATTATTTTGCACAGTGGGGATACATTTGTACTTTTATTTTGTGTCACTGTAGTTCTCATGTCACGTTACTTGACTGTATTGAAGGTGATTTTTTTTGCCGTAGAGTGCCTGTAGTGCTTGTTTTGCAAGCCTTATGCCGCTTCTCTTGCCATTTCTCTGGAATTGATTGCTCGAGAGAGAGCACCGCATTTCACCTAATAACTCCACATATCACGTCAATATTTTACTTTTCACAGTTTGAAATACTTATTTTTCATTGTGTTTAGTTTCAACGCTACGGTGCATGCTGATCATTTAACAGTTCTTAATTTTCAAGTTTAATTACCTTGATTTCCTTTTGCTGTCATTGTCTGCGACACAAATGTAAGCACATATATTTTGTTATAACAATGCGTGCTGTTAATAATATCTTTGTAAATGTTAATGTATATACAGAATAACTGGAGATGCATAGGAGATGACTTTCATGGGAGACTTTTGATGAAAATGTGTGTGTAGAAGTATTTTTGTACTAATGGAAAGCACGATCTGTTGAGAAAGAAGCTGCTGCTCATCTCTCTCAGTAAAACCTTTGTTAACAAGTTTGCTTGACATACTTGAAATTTGTTTTTTGTAAAAACTGTTTTATTATATTCCTTATTTATTTTGTATGTAGTTTTGGATGCTTGGAGCGAGAGGCACCTTGTTTTAATCTGAGGACTATGTATGAGAGGGCAATATGTTGTCAGTTGATTTTTGCATCTGCTGGACCAATAAATGAACTACTGGAAAACATAGTGTTTTTGTTTATGTTCATTGGCCCAAGTCCAACATTAATATTACGTCTAGGCTTTGTGTTTCCTTCTATGGAGCTAATCTGCAGTGTACACAGCGTGTCCTGGCACTCCTGCCTTCACTACCTCACCCATTCACGAGATTCATGAGTCACACTATGAGACGCATGCTGCTTATCAGGATAATCATGACTGGGTGCATGCACGATGTTGCTGTGAAATTGCATCAGAGTCGATACAAGATTGAGCACAAAATAATACTATTGCTAAGTATAGTGGTGGTAAATTCAAATTCTGTGGCAGATAAGAATACTGATAGAAGTACTTTTACAGGCAGAGAGCTTAGTGGAAATATTGACTAATAACTTCACAAAGTAAAATAATTTTGGAATAAAATGTGTTTCTGTAATGATACAAAAGGTTCCAACATGTAAAAAAAAACACAGTGGGTATTATTAACATTACAAACCTCTATATTTTCATCAAATTACAAAGCCCACTTGTAAAATTTGAAGTGGATATTTCTTAGCCATGCTATTACTTTTACTTTTGCGATCCCCCTTCCAGTGCGGTCTGGAAGGGGTCATCCCTCTGTTCCCAGGGCTCGTAAGAGATTGGCGAGGGCAATCTTCACAGTTCAAACTACAAAAGAGCGAAGGAAGATGGACATTTCAAATGCAGTTTGAATAATGAAAATCCATTCAGTCACGGTGGAGATATCAATGTCTAAAATTGTAAAACGGCAAACAAATTGTCTACAAATTTAAGGGTGTAGATTTCAAGGAACATAACATCAGTACACTATAAACTGCAGGGTTTCCCCCAGAAAAGTTGTTAGGCCCAGTGTCTTTTCGACGAGTACTATATGTGTAATTGCTGTCTAGCTCTGTGTGTATTTTTCTTGTTATTTCTTCTTTTGAGCTGAACTGACAATAAAGTTGTATCGTATCATATTTGAGCTAGGGAAATAAGCATTGCTGAGAACAAACAACACTTGAAATGTGTCTCTAATGTGTCATATTATGAGGATAATGAGCTGGGGAACATAAGGCCTTAGTAACATTGAACCCTGGAGACATAGATACACTCCCGTCTGAAATTGTTATCGGACATTACAGTTTCACATGACTGCTAAACCAACACAGCAGTGCTGATGCTGTTGCTTTGTTACCGGTCGTCTTGCATATGCTGGATTGAATACATGATGAATATTAATTTGAACTACTAGAATCTACCAGCTGTTGGTGCATGACTAAGTGCGTGGGATGTCTGTGCTAATAGTGTGTGTGCTCAGTCAGGGGACAGGATCATTCAGGAATCACTTCAGTTTTTAGTGGGCAACATTTAAAAAAGCTTGAGAATTGGATTAAACTATGTAGAAAACTTCAGTCTGTTTGTGTGCTCTGAGCTTGTGACGTTTTCACCACTTTCCATATGAAAATTATGTGGTACTTTTACTGCTTCCTGTTTTGCAAATGATTTTTCCAAAGGATGTGAACATTTTGCTGCAGAGAAGACTAATGCAATTGTTGTCCTAACTACCAAAATAGTGCACTATCAACATTTTAAAAAAGTATATATCCTATCACTTTAGTTCCGAGGTCTTCACACTGCCTTCCTGTCGCTCAGAGAATTGATTTCAAGTACTACTGTTGGTTTATAAAGCACTAAACGGTTTGGGGCCAAAATACATTTCTGATCTGCTGCCACGTTATGAACCACCCAGACCTCTCAGGTCGTCTGGGACACGTCTGCTTGTTGTCCCCAGAGTCAGAACTAAACAGGGAGGAGCAGCGTTCAGTTTTTATGCAACACATATCTGGAACAAACTCCCAGAAAACTGCAGGTCCGCTGCAACTCTCAGTTCTTTTAATTTAAGGCTGAAGACTTTTCTTTTTGATGCATGCCATTTAAGTAATCGATCATTTCTTACATTCTTCTCACTTTTATTCAAGTTTCTTTTTATACCCGTCATATTCTATTTTAGCTGTTGCTGAAATAAATAACATGTATTTATAATAATAAATAAAGCTGCCTTGCCTTACCTTTGTAAGTCATTTGGAAAGGTATGTGTATACAGAACAGGGCTATTAATCTTGATGCTAACTGATCATTGACACAATTGCTTCTCAAATGAGCAGAATATTTGCAATTCTAGATGCTGTACAGCATACAATGGCATGCCATTTCCTCTCCTCTCTCCTTTCCACTCACTCAGTCAGTCAGTCACTCACACACACACACACACACACACACACACACACACACACACACACACACACACACACACACACACACAGTGACAGTATGCATTTGCCAGCTGAATGTGGTATTTCCTCAAGTCTGAATCATGGGTAGACTGAGTGTCTTGGCTCAGGCTGGTCATCCTGTGGCCAGATTGGCTATGTGACTTCTGTCAGGTACACCATTCACTGCCACACACACACACACACACACACACACACACACACACACACACACACACACACACACACACACACACACACACACACACACACACACACACACACACTGCTGTATGTGACTCCAGGTTTACCACAGCTGTCACGACATCACTGAAACTCTAAAACCTACTTTGCATTCTTACTTTGCATATTGTTGTCTTTTCATATTGAGCCATTTTACCAATGGTTATCTCAAGTATCTTACTGTCAATAAGCAGAATGTTTGCGTCACACCCGACCATTGCTGTGTTTTATTAGACTTTCTTTTTTTTTTATCTATCTCTATTAACTTAATAAAAAGTATGTTATAAATTGAATCACTGGTGGCTCAGCTGTCTAACTATATGTTGTGCTCAGCCTAAAGTAGACTGGATGTGGTCTGGCATTGGTACTGGTGGTTATGCTGGTGTGTGTGTGTGTGTGTGTGTGTGTGTAATCTCTGTGGGAGAGAAGAATTGCTGTGTCAGGCATATTACATGAGCTTTGTGTTAACCGGCAGCGCTAAGCCAGATGCTCCACAAATAGCTGCTTAATTCTGCGCTGATGAATGATTATGCACGTTCCCAATCACTCTGGAGTAATGCAGATTGGCCCAGTTGGTCAATAGGGTTGAGTCTAACAAAAAAACTCAGCACCTCTTCTTCAACATGGCCACTTGTCACAGTGATTTACCGTCACCAGGTGACCGAGCATCATGTCTCACACTATCTTTGTCGCTCCTTATCATGACTCAGCAGCTCGTCCTCGTCTGCCTTCTTAGCTCCTCCTTATTGGCTCAAAGTAATCTACTTGTACCCTTCACAGAGTATGTACACACGTTTAAAATAGCTAAAAGCAGTAAATAAATTGTCATAATGACTAAAAGTTATGGATTATGGTTGAAACTTCAAATTGAATCTGCCACTCTGAGTGATTGTTATATGAATGAGAATGCGACCAAACTGTGAAAGGATTGTAATAATATCCAATTATCATTATTAGTTAATATCCAGTTTATTATCCTGACTGACAAAAAAGGCTGGGAACATCTGACCCACATACCTTTTTACCTGCATTACATCACTGTCAGTAAATAAACATTTATGTATTTATGACAGTGACACACTCACCGTGTCTTTGTCCAACATGCCTATCTCCCTGTAGTGACACAGCAACGTCACACATTCCTGTCAGGCTTGTGAGTCGAAGTTTAATAGTTCATAGTCCTGGAAACAAGACCTGCAAGTTGTCTATAGAGACCATTCTGGTCTTTGCTTTTAAACAGGCTAAATAACACTACAGTCTTTATGAATGTGATTTTAATCTGTAAATTGACAAGGCAGTCGTGGTTGAAGGATAGTTTTTTCATGTTTGTATTCTCAAAAATGTCTTTTACTTCTGAGAATGAATAATAAGTACATACACTTTTTTTGCATTCAGTTTTGTTTTGTTACATGAAGGGGTCATTATAGCTGAAAATGAAAACCATTGGACTTTTTTGTTTGCCTCTATCTGATTGTCAAAGGAACACAATTAAACCAAAAGAAATACTACAGGGAAAAACCAAAAAACCTCAACCCCCCCGCCCCAATCTACCTCAGTCCCTGAGTTGTAAAAGTTTATTTTATTTAATATAAATTTAAAGCAGTGTGTTACTACAAAACGGTATGCGAACATGCTCAAGTTGACCCTGCGTTTGTTATTTCTGCTTTGTAAAGAATGCATTACCTCCATTATTTGTGTGGTGGAGTGAAAACTCATCCCTCTCTCTTTGTGCAGAGGCCATTGATGGGGAGATTTGCGTTGAATGGAGAGGGTAAGTCACTCAGCTGACCTTGAATGGAGCAGAGCATATTAAATAGTCCATGCGTTATCCCTGATTACACTGCTGCTGAAATATAAGCTATTTTACGTGATCCTCTGCATAGTTCCATCATTGTTAAAATAAATGTTCTTACTGTAGAGAGTCATCCTAATGTTTTGCATTACATTGGTAGATTATGGATTTCACAGAGAGCCTCACTTTTTCAAAGCTTCACAAATATTTTATTTCATTTAAAACTTATTTAACATTATATTTAAGTGTGCTAAATGACAGCAGAATTACAATTGGAAAATGTACAAAAATGATTAACACTGTCAGAATAAAACTCATATCCTTTTTTACATCTTACATGCTCTTCTCTCTGTCATATGTTCTCAATAAAAAACATTCCCTGCTACTGTACTTCACTTTTTAGCTTTCATTATAACTTCACATCAGATCTCATCAAAAAGGCAGAGCAGAGGATGTACTTCCTGCGACAGCTGAAGAAATTCAACCCGCCAAAGTCAATGATGATGCACTTCTTCTCTGCCATCATTGAGTCCATCCTCACCTCCTCCATCACCATCTGGTACGCTGCTGCCACTACCAACAACAAGGGAAGACAGCAGCGTATCATCCGCCCTGCTGAAAAGGTGATTGGCTGCAATCTGACGTCGCTCCAGGACCCTGAAGCGGGCAGGAAAGATTGTAGCCGATTGCTCCCACCACAGACACAAACTTTTTGAAACACTCCTCTCTTGTGAGATGGTTCGGTCCATCCATAGTCTCTATAAAAATAATGGACGAGCTTCTGGGTCTGTCTAAGTGAAGCCAATGCGGAAGTGCCTTCAACCTGCATTCTATCTAATTTCCAGCAGGGGGCGACTCCACTGGTTGCAAAACCAAAGTCTGTTTCTAAATAAGTCTATGAGAAAATCACCCTACTTGTCACTTGATTTATTACCTCAATACACATTTAGATAATCAGTTTATGTTCTCAATGGCTACTTTCAAGTCTTCTTCAAAACTGAACTTTTGCACATTCCCTTAACATTTTTGCAAATCCTGAAGTGAATCACACAACCTTCTTTTCTTATTTTTAAACAGTTATATTGAACATATTGGTCCACAAGTAAATGTATGGACCAACCACTAAGGCAAATTCATTGTGAGTGTTACTTACTTGGCAATAAATCCTTTTCCATTCTGAACTTTATTTTGTAAAAATACCAAGTATCACTCCCTTAAGGGTTTTGAACTCAGTATAAACTTCTCATATTCTATTTATTCTCTCATAGTTCTCTAATCCGTGTACTTTATGTGGGTGATAGTCATCTCTTTGTTGCAGGTAATCTATCTGTTTGCTCAAATCTCTTTAATTAATGGTGTGTTCAGACAGAACACCAGATGAACTTTAGAGGGGGTGCAGTTGCATACAACGTCAATGAAAAGATGCAATAAGATTGAAATATACCTACCATCAATATACTGTAAAAACCTGTGCACAACATCTGATGCAGACCTAACGCTCAAATGAACATATTAATAATATCACTGGGTCGTGCAGAAGGAGGTTTAGGAGGATAACTGATGCCTTTTTCTGTACAGAGATACACATTTGAAGATAGTACATCTGTGGGATGATTGTATTTTTCTGTTGGGATTACTACCTTTATTGGATAGTGTACAGTGGAGATCAACGGCAGGAAGTATATTGAGGGAGAGCGGTGCGAAAGTTGACAAAGGTCCCTGGCACGCTTTGAAACCAGAACGTTGTGGTTACATGGAATGTGCTTCACACTGCAGGGAGCCCGGGAAGCCTCCGCCACAAATCATTTCAACTTCAAAATAGCTAATTTAAGAAAAGAGGGAGCATTGGAAAGTGAAAATGTATTACTTTTAACTGGGAGCAATATCATTTCTGAGTAACTGCTCCATTGTCGGTGATGGTTTGTGAACCTAAACTTAATGCCAACACATTGTTGCCTTAAGACATAAAGTTGCAGGGACTGCTGCTGCTGATGCATTCAACATCAAACTGTAGTGGAAAGAAGAAAGTCACATTGCAACATTTATCTGCACACTGTGTGTGTGACTTCCCATTGCAATTATGTGTTGCTAACCAAGCCTTAAACCTGTTTGTTAGAGGGACTGCAGAGGACAGGCAGATAAATCAGATAAAGGTGCCAACAGGCGAGCTGGCAGTCGATAGCATCATTCCCTTTGGGCCCAAATAAGACACCAGATTAGTCACTGGATTGAAAAAGAGCTAAATCTCCAAAGAAGATAAGTTGCCAAGGTGGCTTACTTCCTGTTATATCGGCTTCCTAATTCCTCGCCAAGTTAATGGGTTAGAGATGGCTGAATAATAGGATAGTCCCGGGCTGCAAACACGCCAACATTAGGACAGAGAGGAGAGGAGACAGGGAGGAAGATAGACCAAGGAAAGTAGAGGAAGAAAAAAAGAGAGTAAAACAAAGACAGATCAGAAAAAGTAAAGGAAGGAAGGTGGGAGAAGTCTTATGGTCGGGGTGAATCAAAGGGTTTATCTTATACCAGGCTGCATTACAGAGCATATTCATGTCTAAACACAATTAAAGCTTACTTTTCAGGTACAGACAGTGTCATGAAGGTTGTGTAGAAGAATAGAAACCAGTCTCTCCATGCAAGCACAGATAATATGGTCTGATCTATCTTTATTCTCCATGCCAAGTATGAGCTCTTATCCTCTGGAAGAAGATATAGGGTACCCCAATGTAAACTCGACATTATTTTTAAACTAGGCCTGATTTGGACCTGCATCAATTGAACCTTTAAATAATGTTTCTTCAGGGGTTGTGCAATTGCTTCATATTCATTATATGATGCATAAGGTTAGGTTGCCTTAATCAGTCTTTGTGAAAGATGAGCAATAGATTGTGGTTGTGTGATGTGATTCAGTCTGACTACATATCACTTTGTTTTTTTTGTTTTTTTTATTGTAAGTATATGTCAGCTGTATGATAAAACAATATGTCAAGTGTTATGTGTGAAGTATTTGAACTCAAGGCAGATATCGCTCTGGGGGCAATAAAGTATCACCTGCAACATGGTCTCCATGATGTGTAAAAATTAAAATGTTGTTGTAGGGCTATATCAAACACATCGTTGGAAAGGTCTCAACCTGGAGAGTAACATATGTCAGTCTGAAGAGGATATATTACTCCTGCTTTGAAATATTGACCTCTGAACCTTGAACCCAGTCCATGTTTGAAGGCTTGTGATTTAGCAACAGAAGGTGATACACACATAAGACCAGCTGTTATAGAAAGCTCTGGACCTCAGCTGTCATGTAGATATGGTCACCAAAGTTTACTCACTGTAAGCACTGTCAAATGTGGTAATAAGCTATTTTCACCTATTTACCGATTACATTTTAAAATCTGATGACACCAGTGTGTTCCCCATCCCAAAAAAACCCAGGGTGTATCCACAATTCTACACTACCAACTTCTAATTATGAGAAATATACCAATATATTTTAAAACTACAACTCCCACTATAGACGCAACCCAGAACCTGTTAAAAAGCCAGTATACTTGTAGTTCTTCCGGGGTGGGTGGGGGGACAGGTTCGACTCCTGTGTTTCTGCTGTCTGCCGTGAATGGGCTCCATTCCATTTCAGATTGCTGCCGCCCGCCGGGCCGGCCGAGCAAACAGTCAAAACAGTACATGAGACAAATACATTAAACTTTTTTTTTTTATTATTGTTATCTTTATTGTTTACATTCTCACATACAACGTGTGACAAATAAATTAATAATACTTGTGATATGTATTTTGTCTTTCGGATCCGCAATTACTACGTCACGTCAGCGGAGGATGCCCGGGTAAGTACACGTTATTAAAAAAAAAAAACGTAAACGTTATTATACGGTACTTAACTTACTGGAAAAACTAAGCAGCTAGTCCTACGGTTGCTGGTGAAAAAAATCACTCATTTAATATCCACATTGAAGCGATACTGCCGTTAAACCACTGCCTGATGGCTATCCGATTCTATGACATGAATGACCGCAGTGCATTGTGGGATATGGAATTTGAGTGCGCTCCCCTTGTACCGTAGTGTTTGTTTACAGCAGCATACTACAATATTTCACCATTTATAAAACCAAAATAATGTAATTAAATGAAATAAATGAATACCATGTTAACATCTCGTAAATAAATGTAGATTAATGTAGCGTTATAGTTTTAAAATATCAATAAACAATTTAGCAATCCAGCATCCCTGGTAATAGAACCCAAATAAGAACCCCCCTTGTGTTAACTATTGTATCCAGAGCAGTCCTTCAGCAGGATGAAAAATATATTTATTCTAATGTTATGCAATAATTAATACATCTTACTATAGACTTACTTGACATCCAAATGTCAAAATGTTATTTTGCCTGAAAAGTACTTTACTTATTTTAAAAACCCTATATACAACTGGCATACAATGTTAAAATAAAAATGACAAATCAGTTATTTTGCATACATATTTTATTTTCACGAAGACAACATTAGCATGAACAAGGTTACATGCACTTACACTTACTAACAAATAGTTTTATTCCTGAAGTAATGGCATTGGGAAATGTGTTGATTTTTTTGGAACAGTAACAGCAGTATAAACAGGAAAAACAACATAAGTTCTACTTGTCTAAAAAAACAGTGCTAAGTGAAATCGCGTGAAATGATATATATTTATTAATGACAAACAGCGGTAAAAAATATTGTTTGGGATCACTTTCAGAGCGATTTGATGGATGATAGAAATACTGACAGCCAACCAAATCCATCCAAATGTACAACACGACTTGGCAGATGTAACTGCAGAGGAATTACAATTACTACATTGTCATTGTAAAAATGAATTTAAATAGTTTGCGTAGTGTGAGTTATCTTCTAGGTGTGGGCAATCCCTCTGAATGCACTTTAGAACAACACAGTTAAGTTTGCATTGTATCTGTGTTTGGAGCCGTTTGCAGTTGCGTATTAGTTTAGGCATTTAGCAACATATTTTTTCATTTGCAGCACATATTTGTTGTTGTATTGGTTTTGGATTTTTGTATGTGTTGTTTTCATAGTTTCCTGAATATGGGGTCAGATTTATCTCATGTCGCGAGCACGATAAAACATGCTCACAAGCAAATTATATTATATCTTGCACACAGATATTAGTCTTTGCCTAACAATTCTACAACCGAGAGTCGTGCAGGCAGCTGGGAGTGCGACACAAAACATAGGAAGATTTTACATAATGGCATCTTCGTGTATGAAACTAAACAGCACGCGCACAGAGCAGCCACCACGTGTGAGGAAGAGTCTGCTCTGAGAGAGCTGGAGGGCATACATGTTCTTGCAAGGAAGAATATATCGCGCTTGTGACACTTGACATAAATCCGATGCAATACCTTTCCATCTATAAAGCTAGTGTTGCGAAAAACTGCCTCAAAATCACTCATCTGAACTCTCATATGCACGTTCTTTGTCGTCCTCCGGGATGTCCTCGGGTCCATCCTCAAGCAGAGAAGCAGCATTCGGTCCTAAAGCCTGGCTGTACCTTGATCTAACGACTTGGAACTTCTCCTCCACATCAGCAAGCCTTTTCTGATGAAGACACAGCAGCCCACGATGCCCCTCTTCACTTAAACTGCCTAGAAGAAAAATGAAGAGGTGTGACAATACCTCAATTGAGTTAGTGTAGTTCAGCTAGTCATTAACTATACTAAATGAACTACAGATAATTTAGATTTAGCCACAAGGAATCCATAATGTAATACCTGAGGACCTCAAAGTGATAGTCCAGGTCATATAGGCTTCCCTGTTGCGAGAATGGGCACATTTATTCAAATATGATTTTGTTATCATCAAGGGACCTTGAAACTGCACTAAGTGATTTCAGAACCTGTTTTTTTCAATTCTGAAAAATAACCTGTGCTTTATGGAGACTTTTGTACCCTAATTATAAAAAAAAACACCAAGTTGCTAGTCCCAGCTAATTTACACCTTCATTTATACTTCTGCGGAGGCTCCATGCAGACCTTTTGCCGTAGCCTACCTCACTAGTATCCCTCTACCGAGCAAATTACACAACATTGAACAAAGAGATAATTTAGCAACAGTGACTATTTTGTAAAGTGAATCTTCCGTAGCACCATATTATCGTTGCCTGTAAAGTATAGTGTGTCTTTGCACTGAAAAACAATTGATGAGGTTTGGCCATGTAAATTTCAGTTGAGCAGTTGTTGTTAATGTTGCGCTGTCCCTCAAGTACAGCACACTGGATGGTTGAGGACCACTGACAAAAGGTTATGGTGTCAGTCAAATCAATAGTGCAGCACTAGTTGCTTAGACATTTATAGTATCCCTGAATCTGTCACTGTAAGGAGAACACAAAATTATTAAATTTGGCTTCTTACCACTGTTCCTGCCAGAAGACATTTCTGACATCATTTTGCGGAGACTCCAGGCCAGCTTTCTGAGGTAGGTGCAGTGCTGTCTCATCTCCCTCATCAAAATGATCTTCTCCTCTTGAAGCCGCACTTTTGACATGTAAACATAAAAAATCTTCTTCTTTGTGAGGATATTGCTTGATCCTGAGGTCACAAAAATAACATCCTTTGAACACAAGTTTGACCTGTACAGTACATTCTTAACAGAAAGCATACCTGCTAAAAGATAAGTAGTGTAAGCAAAACCTAGCCTGGAAATCCAGACCCAAATCCGGGCCTGGCAATGAGTAATAAAAATGGCCCAACTCGAGGGGCGGCACCAAGCATGCATTTGGAATTTTTAATCTCACTGCACGCAATTGGATAACACTAGGACCAATCACAACAATACACGGGGTGACGTATCCAGTGCCCCATGCGCTTAGCTACCAGCGGAGCTAACTGGTAGATTAAACTGTTGTCATCTGTTTAGCTTGCCTCTGGCCCGCCTATATCAGATACACAGATGTGATTGGTGCAGCTCGGCTACCAGGGCATAGTTAATGAGCAGCATTACTGAATGCCAGAGTGACTCGCTGAGCAAATTGAAATTATGCTCTAGCGAGAACTCTGAATTTCCAGGGTAGGCAAAACCCATAAATACAAGCAATATACACAAACACAGAAATTGTTCAATACCTCTGCTGTGCACTTCCCATGGCCATATTAGACAGTCTGCCCCACTGTCTCCTCCCAACACAGAGCGTCTGCTCTCCACCTTATCCATAAGGATGCACTCCTCATCTGCAACCTGCTCATTGTACAGCTTGATTTTTTCAAACAGCTTTTTCTTCTCTTCTCCTAATTTCCTTGGTCGCAACGGTCGAATTTTGTTGCTGTCTATAGTTACAAAACACAGAAAACATAATGCAGATATGATAAATGCAATACTGTTAAAGCCTTATACTTAAAATCATTTAACAATTTTTACATCAAAAAAGAAAAACAAATGAATTAAAAGACATAATAGCCATAGTATCTGTAAAACTAAGGACTTGTAGATACAGAAATAAACAATCCAGATAATACATCTGCAAGTGATATAAATGATAATATTAGATCAGTTATCAACATACCAGTCTGATTATAAAGGCTGGCTTTTCTGTGATGAACCGCAAGAAACATTTCTCATTTCTTTCAATTGATTCCTGAAGAGATTGTTGGTCATCACATCTGGTACCTGCAGAATCTTAAAATACAAAAGCAATATAAACAACAATAAACAAAAAAAATCTGATCTCTTTTAGGTTGTACATTTAAAAATTTCAAATGCATAAAGCAAAAGCTAATGGCTGGGGAAGGAGCAGGAGGTGCAAGGCCATGCACGGAAGGTCTGAGTCATATAATTGACTATCACAATACATTAGAAAACTATGTAAACGAATGTCCATAAAATATACCATCAGAAGCCCATTCTCTGACATCATGAACCCACCATGTTGTCAGGGCAACCAAGTTGATTGCTCAAATCTTCCAGTCTCTGAGACTCAGCATCAGCCTTTTCACAAGTCTACAGTAAAAAAAGCAAGATTTTTAAGCTGTTATCTTCAAAGGGTAAGACAAATCATAGAGGAGTTATACTGTATATACAGTATCTAACACACATTGGTCAAACAGGACATTGTTTTTATATGAATATGGTCAGTAAACCTGATCATGTCTCATGTTATCTGGTCAATACCTTGACGTATCTGGTGGATAATGCAAGATGAAGGCCATCCTGCTTCCGTCGGTTCCATCCAATAGCATGGACTGTTAACATGTCATTCCTGGCTTTTTAACATAATGAATAAAGTGATGGAGGAAAGCCACATTAATGGTCATCGTTTTTCAGTTAATCAAATCCTTCACAGTTGAGCTTTAATTTCAGATAAATGTAACAGTTTTATTGATGTATTGTCATAGGGGATTATTAAGAGTTTTATCTTACACAAAGAGTAGTTCGACTTACCAGATTTTGTCATGTACTTGGTTGTGAGGGCACAACGAGATCGGTAGCTGTTGACCATTTCAACCTCCTCCCCTGCAGTTGTGCCAGCACCCTCTTGATTTTTGCCACTCCAGATTATCTAACAAATCAGTGTGGACATTTATTTTATAATCATATGTATTATACGTAAAAGTTACCATTTAAAACAGAAAGGAATGGCCTCATCTGCAGTAAAGGTCTGAGTTCTGACATGGAGACCGACAACTTTTCAAGGTAGGGCCAATACTTGCATGCAATATCCGTGCAAAAGAACTGTCCATTTGTGGCTGCCTGAAGCTCCTTTTGCAGGAACAGCGGATAAGCAAATATTTCCCCCCTATACATGTTGAGGGCCTTCAATAGCACTCTGTGTCGGCAAACAACTACCTCAATGCCCTCTTCATCCAGTTTACTAGCTCTTCTGGCAGTCTCACGTGCAGCAGACCACTGACTGGCTCCACAGGTTCCTCTGCCGGCAGTCTGCATGACAAAATAGTTATGCTTATAACAGAAACAAAAAAAAAAATGATCCTATGTGATTACTTAATCCATCAGGACCATGGAGTCAGGTTACATTACACCAAAGAGCATCTTTATGATTGGAGACATTAAATATTTACTTTCAAAATACAACTGGATGTTTTGTCAGGGCTCAAGGAGCTTCAGAAAATGCATCTTTCACTTAACCCTACTCCAGCTAAGGGTGACAAAAACATGCATACTCACTACATATTACCGAAATCTAGCCACTTTGGATGTCACCACACATACCCAATTTCAAACCCAAAATGACTTGGATGAGATGCAACATATTGCTCAAATTGCTGGTTGGGAGATACTAGTCTGTTCCATTTAAGCTGACATCATCTGGTCTTGAGGGAAGAAATAACTAATTTGTAATGGAAAATTCTACATTTCAAGTTTTAAGCCATACACTGCAAAAACAATATATAAATATTTAACTAACAATTTTCATTTTACTCCTGATCTCCTCAACAAAATGCTGTACTTCAGCGTCCTTGGCGATGAAAGTACCGTCAAAATACGGTTGCTCTGACCTAAATAAAATAAGAAAAAAGATCTTGTTCAGTGTAAGACATTATTTGTTCAGTTCATTTTACTAAGTGTAAAACAACTAACCCTTTCGACTGTCGAAATCGGTACTGCTTTCTGTTGCCATCTGCGCAAAGAGCTATCATGTTGGGTTATATGTTATACATGCCGGGCAGGTGAAGTGCTGTACACTGGCCATATTCTCACAGTGGTACTGGCAGAATGTGTACTCCAAATAACTCCTTTGGAATATGTCTCCATGGATTTTGCCAGCCTATACATTTGCAGGTGAATTAGTAAAAAGTCAAATTAAATAGCTCTAAAATATCTTTACTTGAGGTAACTATTATCCACGCTGATCTTACCCTTCCAAATTGACAGGTCCTCTTCTCCAACATCCGCAAAAAACCCTGACGCGACAAACTGGGAGCCACAGTTTTCATCTCTTCAAATGAAGTGAAGACATCCACTGAAAACAATGTGTCAGCATTCACAGATGCTGGCCAATACTGCGGATGAGGTCGCTCATGTCAGGTGTCCACTGTGCCAGACATAATTTGCAAGATAGGTTTGGCAAGTGCAAATCATACCGACCTATAAAAAGAAAAAAGTAGTACATTTAATGCAGGGTTATGTTGTGACAATAACTCTGGACTGTACAAGAAAAAAAATTATATAAAAAGCCATAGTTCATACCATTTATGCAAACCATAATTATTGCTCTACCAGCTGATTCTGTTATGATTGCAGGATCACACATGCGCAACTGAACAGGTCTCACTGTAGGCAAAAGACATACTGAAAAGAGAAGTTCAATAAATAGTGAGAAGCTTTAAACAATTATTATTATTATTATTATTATTATTATTATTAAATAAAAAATTTAATAAAAACAAGGACACAACTTCAACCACTTTACCAAAAAGATCAAAGCACTACCTTGATTAACCAGTGTATATCCGCCATCTTGCTTTACGCAGCATACTGTTGGCTCTATGGGCTTGTAAATTCCCCCAATGCAGGACTCCCTGTTATGGAGTGTGCGTTTTTTGTGGATGTGTATGTCACACTCCGTACACATGATGGCAGGAGATGTGCAGTGGCTGCAGTTCTTATCTGGAACCACATTGCAGGACAGCAAGGAGCTCCGATGATAAGACCTCGCTTTCCGCCACTCATCTTGGGCTGCAGATTGGCGCAAGCCCCATGATGTGGAGGTGGAAGGATGCCCACTCGCATCTGCAATATCTTCAGAGGTCTGCAGAATGTCCTGCAGTTTGTTCATCTCACTCTCTGAAAAACAGATAAAATAAAACAAACATCCCTTTCATGCTTTTTACTGACTTGCTTAATTACAGTAGTGTTTCATCTTACTGTTGAGGAGTCTGACTGGGTCACTGTGAGAACCTCCTGAGCTGACTCAAAAGGAGTAGAGTCCTCACTGGGAACCACGGAAACTAAAAAGATAGATAGAAACAGGCTGTAATAGGCATAAAAATACAATGTTTGTTTGATGACTTCAGGCTATAATACGGAAATGTTACATGTAAATCATTATTAGTTACATTCAATATAATATGAACCTGACCAGGACTGCTTCACTTCCATTTCACATCTTTGGATTAGTTTAGCAGTAGTTGACATTAAAGTTAACACTGCAGAATGCATGTATAGTCCTAGTTTAAAATATACATTTAAAAATAGATGAAGTCAAAACATACATAACAGATCCACCTTGTGGTCTTTCTAATGGCACAGTTTAACATATTTAAAAAGGACAAAATTATCAAAAATAGGAAACAGAAACCCTATTAATATCCACCATAGACAAAAAGAAACACCCCCTATTTTTGTGGTCAATGTTATAAAAAGAAACAAAAACAAAATGTAATTACATAAGGCTTAGCTATGAAATACCAAACTACATATTGGATCGAATGGACACAGTACTTAAGTTAATTCCGATCCTTGAGGTGGGTAATCAAAAATAATCTTGGAAGACTACCTGTAGCTGAAGTACTGCCTGTAGCAGAGTCTGCTTCGCCCTTGGCTTTCTTTTCCTTGGATGGCAGAAAGATAGCATTGTATGACAACACTGAAATACAGTTATACAAATATCACTCTCTAATTCCCACACTTTAGTATCATCACCAATATGGCAAGATTGCGGTCTTACTTTTTCTTGAGCCAGAAGCAATATCAGCAAGGAAAATAGCATCTTCTGCTTCCCAGTTATCTTGCTGATCAGCCATTTCAACAATACTATGTTGTATAAGTGAGACAAAAACATTGTCAGAAAAAAAGAATGCCATAGGCACGTTCAAATGTTCAGGCACTGTGCTTTTTGGACAGTAAGACAGTAATGTGAAATACAAAAGAAGGAATAGAATGACAATACTTACTTGAAGACAGTAGGCCTTCTAGAAGAGATTTCAGTGCTGGCACAAGCGCGAGACAAAGAGAGAGACAGAGAGAGAGACAGAGACAGAGAGACAGAATGTCTGTGTGTGTGTGTGTCTGTGTTGTGTGTCTGTGTTTGTGATGAATATAATAGGAGTGGCTCTTAATAGAGCCGTTGGTTTATTAATAAAGGAGGTACTGTAGAGGTGGAGGTAATAGGGATAAGGGTGGTTGGTAACACGAGCTGTTAAAGAGAGGAAAATAAAAACAAAACATGGTTATTTATCTTGCAGCAAGCATGAATTTCTCACATAAAAAATACAGAACTGCATCAACATAAAAAAAGATAACCATGATGCAGATGTTGCATAATGTAAACAATTTGTATTTTGTCATATGAATATTAGCAAAATAAGCTATTTGAGCTCAGAATTACAAAGCTCTAACGGTACAGTTCACGAACACACGTAATGTCAGAGGTAACGTAGGCTAAAACTATGTTTACAACACTTTACAGGATTATTGAAATTATGGACAATAAGCATAAACGATTGTTAAATAGACCCAACCGGACACGACATGACCAGTTCCGACAGATCGCGTCGGACCTGTCAAGCTAGCCTTTCAGCTAACGTTAGAATAATAGCTAAAACAAGCTAACGTTAGCTTTCTTATGTAAATCACGTAATTATTACATTATTACGTTAATAACATTCGGCTCTCTATCCCCAAATTAAATTAAATTAATATGGCAACACTAATAGGCAGTATATCAAAGTTCAAACAAAAGCCATTAATGAATTACAAATGTATAAAGCTAGCCTTTTAGCTAACGTTGGAATGCTAAAACGAGCTAGCTTATTTATGCTACTTATTTCCTAAATCCTTCAATTCCCAACTCTAACGTTAATAACCTTCGGCTCTCTACCACGAAATTAAATTAAGATGGCAACACTCATAGGCAATCTAACACAGTTTAAAAAAAAGGCAATTAATAAATTAAAATACATTAATATATCAACGATGTATCTTCATCTTACCTGGCCGGGAAGGAAGTTGGAATATACTGTTCTTCTCTTTGGTCCGCGGGGAATTGTTGGCATTGAGGAAAAGTATCACCCCCTGCTGGTATAGTACCTTCATAATGCGTGTAATGTTCACGCCTGGGCAAGGTAAACCGTGACACTGAAACGCCAACCCCAGTGGACCAGCGGGTGTATTACACGCTTAGGCGTGATACTGGGTTGCCCCAAACGGCCAAATATGGATTCCCGTTGAATTTGAAACCTGATTCGCATACTACAGCTCTTCACATTTGTAGGTATGCCCAACATGTCCATATCTACTGTGGAAATACGGAGAAAAACAAGAAAAAAGCCAACTCAAACAAATCCAGATTTCGACAATTATGTTGCTAAACCTCCTGACTTTGTTGCTGTCCCGAAACGTCAAATATGGATTCCCGTTGAATTTGAAACCTGATTCGCATACTACAGCTCTTCACGTTTGTAGGTATGCCCAACATGTCCATATCTACTGTGGAATCATGGAGTAAAGCCAGAAAAAAAGCCAACTCAAACAAATCCAGATTTGTTGCTAAACCTCCTGACTTTGCGCTTCCCCAAATGGCCGAATTTGGATTCCCGTTGAATTTGAAACCTGATTTGCATACTACAGCTCTTCACGCTTGTAGGGATTCCTAACATGTCCATATCTGCTGTGGAATTATGGAGAAAAGCCAGAAAAAAGCCAACTCAAACAAATCCAGATTTTGACAATAAAGTTGCTAAACCTCCTGAATTTGTGCTGTCCCGAAACGGCCACATATGGATTCCCGTTGGATTTGTAACCTGATTTGCATGCTACAGCTCATCACGTTTGTATGGATACCCAACATGTCCATATCTACTGTGGAATTATGGAGAAAAGCCAGAAAAAATCCAACTCAAACAAATCCAGATTTGTTGCTAAACCTCTTGACTTTGCGCTTCCCCAAATGGCCGAATTTGGATTTCCGTTGAATTTGAAACCTGATTTGCATAATACAGCTCTTCACGTTTGTAGGGATGCCTAACATGTCCATATCTACTGTGGAATTATGGAGAAAAGCCAGAAAAAAGCCAGCTCAAACAAATCCAGATTTCGACAATTATGTTGCTAAACCTGACTTTGTGCTGTCCCCAAACTGCCAAATATGGGTTACCGTTGAATTTGAAACCTGATTTGCATACTACAGCTCTTCACGTTTGTAGTTATGCCCAACATGTCCATATATACTGTGGAATTATGGAGAAAAGCAAGAAAAAAAGCCAACTCAAACAAATCCAGATTTGTTGCTAAACCTCCTGACTTTGTGGTGTCCCCAAACGTTTGTACGTATGCCCAACATGTCCATATCTACTGTGGAATTATGGAGAAAAGCCAGAAAAAGTTCAACTCAATCAAATCCAGATTTGTTGCTAAACCTCCTGACTTTGCGCTTCCCCAAATGGCCGAATTTGGATTCCCGTTGAATTTGAAACCTGATTTGCATTCTACAGCTCTACTCGTTTGTAGGGATGCCTAACATGTCCATATCTACTGTCGAATTATGGAGAAAAGCCAGAAAAAAGCCAGCTAAAACAAATCAAGATTTCGACAATTATTTTGCTAAACCTCCTGACTTTGTGCTTTCCCCAAACGGCCAAATATGGATTCCCGTTGAATTTGAAACCTGATTTGCATACTACAGCTCTTCACGCTTGTAGGGATTCCTAACATGTCCATATCTGCTGTGGAATTATGGAGAAAAGCCAGAAAAAAGCCAACTCAAACAAATCCAGATTTGTTGCTAAACCTCCTGACTTTGTGCTGTCCCCAGACGGCCAAATATAGATTCCTGTGACGAGGGAGCAGGGAAAAGAGGACCCAAATGCAGAGAGAGGCGGACAGGCAGGAGGTGGTAGGATGTAAGAGTTTAATATAACACAAAAAACGGCAGTACAGAGACTGGAAAAACTCACAACGTCCGGCAGGGAATAAAACGGAAAAGCAGGAGCAAACAGGATACAAAAACACTCACAGACTGACGGCACAGGGATAAAAAAAAAAAAATGATCTGACAAGAGACAAAGGGAACACGGGGGTTAAATACAAGAGGTAATGAACAAACGAGGGACGGGTGATACAACAGGTGAAGCACATTAGGGCGGGGCAGGACAATCAGACCAGGCGGGAAAACAGAAAGTAAAACTAGACAAGACAAGATCGAACACAGACTATCAAAATAAAACAGGAAATAGAACATAACCCAGGGAATACACAACATGAGGAAAATCTACACAACAGAAAAATATAGAATAAATATACAAACACAGGAAACATACAGAAATAACTAAACAGGCAACAAAAATACAAGACAAAAGACCCAAAACCATAACAGATTCCCGTTGAATTTGAAACCTGATTCGCATACTACAGCTCTTCACGTTTGTAGGTATGCCCAACATGTCCATATCTACTGTGGAATTATGGAGAAAAGCCAGAAAAAAGCCAACTCAAACAAATCCAAATTTGTTGCTAAACCTCCTGACTTTGTGCTGTTCCCAAACGGCCAAATATAAATTCCTGTTGAATTTGAAAACTGATTCGCATACTACAGCTCTTCACGTTTGTAGGGATGCCCAACATGTCCATATCTACTGTGGAATTATGGTGAAATGCCAGAAAAAAGCCAAGTCAAACAGTTCCAGATTTGTTGCTAAACCTCCTGACTTTGCGTTTCCCCAAATGGCCGAATTTGGATTCCTGTTGAATTTGAAACCTGATTTGCATACTACAGCTCTTCACGTTTGTAGGGATACCCAACATGTCCATATCTACTGTGGAAACATGGAGAAAAACAAGAAAAAAGCCAACTCAAATAAATCCAGATTTCGACAATTATGTTGCTAAACCTCCTGACTTTGTTGCTGTCCCGAAATGGCCAAATATGGATTCCCGTTGAATTTGAAACCTGACTCGCATACTCCAGCTCTTCACGTTTGTAGGGATGCCCAACATGTCCATATCTACTGTGGAATTATGGAGAAAAGCCAGAAAAAAAGCCAACTCAAACAAATCCAGATTTGTTGCTAAACCTCCTGAGTTTGCGCTTCCCCAAATGGCCGAATTTGGATTCCCGTTGAATTTGAAACCTGATTTGCATACTACAGCTCTTTATGTTTGTAGGGATGCCTAACATGTCCATATCTACTGTGGAATTATGGAGTAAAGCCAGAAAAAAGCCAACTTAAACAAATCCAGATGTCGAAAATTATTTTGCTAAACCTCCTGACTTTGTGCTGTCACCAAACGGCCAAATATGGATTCCCTTTGAATTGGAAACCCGATTCGCATACTACAGCTCTTCCCGTTTGTAGGGATGCCTAACATGTCCATATCTACTGTGGAATTATGGAGAAAAGCCAGATAAAAGCCAGCTCAAACAAATCCAGATTTCGACAGTTATGTTGCTAAACCTCCTGACTTGGTGCTGTCCCCAAACGGCCAAATATGGTTCCCGTTGAATTTGAAACCTGATTTGCATGCTACAGCTCTTCACGTTTGTAGGTATGCCCAACAAGTCCATATCTACTGTGGAATTACGGAGAAAAGCCAGAAAAAGTTCAACTCAATCAAATCCAGATTTGTTGCTAAACCTCCTGACTTTGCGCTTCCCCAAATGGCCGAATTCGGATTCCCGTTAAATTTGAAACCTGATTTGCATACTACAGCTCTTCACGTTTGTATGGATACCCAACATGTGCATATCTACTTTGGAAATATTGAGGAAAACAAGAAAAAAAGCCAACTCAAAGAAATCCAGATTTACGATAATTATGTTGCTAAACCTCCTGAATTTGTGCTGTCCCCAGACGGCCAAATATAGATTCCCGTTGAATTTGAAACCTGAATCGCATACTACAGCTCTTCACGTTTGTAGGTATGCCCAACATGTCCATATCTACTGTGTAATTATGGAGAAAAGCCAGAAAAAAGCCAACTCAAACAAATACAGATTTAAGACAGTTATGTTGCTAAACCTCCTGACTTGGTGCTGTCCCCAAACGGCCAAATATGGTTCCCGTTGAATTTGAAACCTGATTTGCATGCTACAGCTCTTCACGTTTGTAGGTATGCCCAACAAGTCCATATCTACTGTGGAATTACGGAGAAAAGCCAGAAAAAGTTCAACTCAATCAAATCCAGATTTGTTGCTAAACCTCCTGACTTTGCGCTTCCCCAAATGGCCGAATTCGGATTCACGTTGAATTTGAAACCTGATTTGCATACTACAGCTCTTCTCGTTTGTAGGGATGCCTAACATGTCCATATCTACTGTCGAATTATGGAGAAAAGCCAGAAAAAAGCCAGCTCAAACAAATCAAGATTTCCACAATTATGTTGCTAAACCTCCTGACTTTGTGCTGTCCCCAAACGGCCAAATATGGATTCCCGTTGAATTTGAAACCGGATTTGCATGCTACAGCTCTTCACGTTTGTAGGTATGCCCAACAAGTCCATATCTACTGTGGAATTACGGAGAAAAGCCAGAAAAAGTTCAACTCAATCAAATCCAGATTTGTTGCTAAACCTCCTGACTTTGCGCTTCCCCAAATGGCCGAATTCGGATTCACGTTGAATTTGAAACCTGATTTGCATACTACAGCTCTTCTCGTTTGTAGGGATGCCTAACATGTCCATATCTACTGTCGAATTATGGAGAAAAGCCAGAAAAAAGCCAGCTCAAACAAATCAAGATTTCCACAATTATGTTGCTAAACCTCCTGACTTTGTGCTGTCCCCAAACGGCCAAATATGGATTCCCGTTGAATTTGAAACCGGATTTGCATACTACAGCCCTTAACTTTTGTATGTATGCCCAATATGTCCATATCTACTGTGGAATTATGGAGTAAAGCCAGAAAAAAGCCAACTCAAACAAATCCAGATTTGTTGCTAAACCTCCTGACTTTGCGCTTCCCCAAATGGCCGAATTTGGATTCCCGTTGAATTTGAAACCTGATTTGCATACTACAGCTCTTCTCGTTTGTAGGGATGCCTAACATGTCCATATCTACTGTCGAATTATGGAGAAAAGCCAGAAAAAAGCCAGCTCAAACAAATCAAGATTTCCACAATTATGTTGCTAAACCTCCTGACTTTGTGCTGTCCCCAAACGGCCAAATATGGATTCCCGTTGAATTTGAAACCGGATTTGTATACTACAGCCCTTAACTTTTGTATGTATGCCCAATATGTCCATATCTACTGTGGAATCATGGAGTAAAGCCAGAAAAAAGCCAACTCAAACAAATCCAGATTTGTTGCTAAACCTCCTGACTTTGCGCTTCCCCAAATGGCCGAATTTGGATTCCTGTTGAATTTGAAACCTGATTTGCACACTACAGCTCTTCACGTTTGTATGGATACCCAACATGTCCATATCTACTTTGGAAATATCGAGAAAAACAAGAAAAAAAGCCAACTCAAACAAATCCAGATTTACGACAATTATGTTGCTAAACCTCCTGACTTTGTGCTGTCCCCAAACGGCCAAATATCAATTTCCGTTGAATTTGAATCCTGATTCGCATACTACAGCTCTTCAAGTTTGTAGGTATGCCCAACATGTCCATATCTACTGTGGAATTAGGAGAAAGGCCAGAAAAAATCCAACTCAAACAAATCCAGATTTGTTGCTAAACCTCTTGACTTTGCGCTTCCTCTAATGGCCGAATTTGGATTCCCGTTGAATTTGAAACCTGATTTGCATACTACAGCTCTTCACGTTTGTAGGGATACCCAACATGTCCATATCTACTGTGGAAATATGGAGTAAAACAAGAAAAAAGCCAACTCAAACAAATCTAGATTTCGACAATTATGTTGCTAAACCTCCTGACTTTGTTGCTGTCCCGAAACGGCCAAATATGGATTCCCTTTGAATTTGAAACCTGACTCGCATACTCCAGCTCTTCACGTTTGTAGGGATGCCCAACATGTCCATATCTACTGTGGAATTACGGAGAAAAGCCAGAAAAAGTTCAACTCAATCAAATCCAGATTTGTTGCTAAACCTCCTGACTTTGCGCTTCCCCAAATGGCCGAATTCGGATTCACGTTGAATTTGAAACCTGATTTGCATACTACAGCTCTTCTCGTTTGTAGGGATGCCTAACATGTCCATATCTACTGTCGAATTATGGAGAAAAGCCAGAAAAAAGCCAGCTCAAACAAATCAAGATTTCCACAATTATGTTGCTAAACCTCCTGACTTTGTGCTGTCCCCAAACGGCCAAATATGGATTCCCGTTGAATTTGAAACCGGATTTGCATACTACAGCCCTTAACTTTTGTATGTATGCCCAATATGTCCATATCTACTGTGGAATTATGGAGTAAAGCCAGAAAAAAGCCAACTCAAACAAATCCAGATTTGTTGCTAAACCTCCTGACTTTGCGCTTCCCCAAATGGCCGAATTTGGATTCCCGTTGAATTTGAAACCTGATTTGCATACTACAGCTCTTCTCGTTTGTAGGGATGCCTAACATGTCCATATCTACTGTCGAATTATGGAGAAAAGCCAGAAAAAAGCCAGCTCAAACAAATCAAGATTTCCACAATTATGTTGCTAAACCTCCTGACTTTGTGCTGTCCCCAAACGGCCAAATATGGATTCCCGTTGAATTTGAAACCGGATTTGTATACTACAGCCCTTAACTTTTGTATGTATGCCCAATATGTCCATATCTACTGTGGAATCATGGAGTAAAGCCAGAAAAAAGCCAACTCAAACAAATCCAGATTTGTTGCTAAACCTCCTGACTTTGCGCTTCCCCAAATGGCCGAATTTGGATTCCTGTTGAATTTGAAACCTGATTTGCACACTACAGCTCTTCACGTTTGTATGGATACCCAACATGTCCATATCTACTTTGGAAATATCGAGAAAAACAAGAAAAAAAGCCAACTCAAACAAATCCAGATTTACGACAATTATGTTGCTAAACCTCCTGACTTTGTGCTGTCCCCAAACGGCCAAATATCAATTCCCGTTGAATTTGAATCCTGATTCGCATACTACAGCTCTTCACGTTTGTAGGGATACCTAACATGTCCATATCTACTGTGGAATTATGGAGTAAAGCCAGAAAAAAGCCAACTTAAACAAATCCAGATGTCGAAAATTATTTTGCTAAACCTCCTGACTTTGTGCTGTCACCAAACGGCCAAATATGGATTCCCGTTGAATTTGAAACCCGATTTGCATACTACAGCTCTTCACGTTTGTAGGGATGCCTAACATGTCCATATCTACTGTGGAATTACGGAGAAAAGCCAGAAAAAGTTCAACTCAATCAAATCCAGATTTGTTGCTAAACCTCCTGACTTTGCGCTTCCCCAAATGGCCGAATTCGGATTCCCGTTGAATTTGAAAACTGATTTGCATACTACAGCTCTTCACGTTTGTATGGATACCCAACATGTGCATATCTACTTTGGAAATATTGAGGAAAACAAGAAAAAAAGCCAACTCAAAGAAATCCAGATTTACGACAATTATGTTGCTAAACCTCCTGAATTTGTGCTGTCCCCAGACGGCCAAATATAGATTCCCGTTGAATTTGAAACCTGAATCGCATACTACAGCTCTTCACGTTTGTAGGTATGCCCAACATGTCCATATATACTGTGTAATTATGGAGAAAAGCCAGAAAAAAGCCAACTCAAACAAATACAGATTTTGACAATTATGTTGCTAAACCTTCTGACTTTGTGCTGTCCCCAAACGGCCAAATATCAATTCCCGTTGAATTTGAAACCTGATTCGCATACTACAGCTCTTCACGTTTGTAGGTATGCCCAACATGTCCATATCTACTGTGGAATTATGGAGAAAAGCCAGAAAAAGTTCAACTCAATCAAATCCAGATTTGTTGCTAAACCTCCTGACTTTGCGCTTCCCCAAATGGCCGAATTCGGATTCCTGTTGAATTTGAAACCTGAATCGCATACTACAGCTCTTCACGTTTGTAGGTATGCTCAACATGTCCATATCTACTGTGTAATTATGGAGAAAAGCCAGAAAAAAAGCCAACTCAAACAAATCCAAATTTGTTGCTAAACCTCCTGACTTTGTGCTGTTCCCAAACGGCCAAATATAAATTCCCGTTGAATTTGAAACCTGATTCGCATACTACAGCTCTTCACGTTTGTTGGGATGCCCAACATGTCCATATCTACTGTGGAATTATGGAGAAAAGACAGAAAAAAAGCCAACTCAAACAAATCCAGATTTGTTGCTAAACCTCCTGACTTTGCGCTTCCCCAAATGGCCGAATTTGGATTCCCGTTGAATTTGAAACCTGATGTGCATACTACAGCTCTTTATGTTTGTAGGGATGCCTAACATGTCCATATCTACTGTCGAATTATGGAGAAAAGCCAGAAAAAAGCCAGCTCAAACAAATCAAGATTTCCACAATTATGTTGCTAAACCTCCTAAATTTGTGCTGTCCCCAAACTGCCAAATATGGATTCCCGTTGAATTTGAAACCGGATTTGTATACTACAGCCCTTAACTTTTGTATGTATGCCCAATATGTCCATATCTACTGTGGAATTGTGGAGAAAAGCCAGAAAAAAAGCCAACTCAAACAAATCCAAATTTGTTGCAAAACCTCCTGACTTTGTGCTGTTCCCAAACGGCCAAATATAAATTCCCGTTGAATTTGAAACCTGATTCGCATACTACAGCTCTTCACGTTTGTTGGGATGCCCAACATGTCCATATCTACTGTGGAATTATGGAGAAAAGCCAGAAAAAAAGCCAACTCAAACAAATCCAGATTTGTTGCTAAACCTCCTGACTGTGCGCTTCCCCAAATGGCCGAATTTGGATTCCCGTTGAATTTGAAACCTGATGTGCATACTACAGCTCTTTATGTTTGTAGGGATGCCTAACATGTCCATATCTACTGTGGAATTATGGAGTAAAGCCAGAAAAAAGCCAACTTAAACAAATCCAGATGTCGAAAATTATTTTGCTAAACCTCCTGACTTTGTGCTGTCACCAAACGGCCAAATATAGATTCCCGTTGAATTTGAAACCTGAATCGCATACTACAGCTCTTCACGTTTGTAGGTATGCCCAACGTGTCCATATCTACTGTGGAATTATGGAGAAAAGCCAGAAAAAGTTCAACTCAATCAAATCCAGATTTGTTGCTAAACCTCCTGACTTTGCGCTTCCCCAAATGGCCGAATTCGGATTCCCGTTGAATTTGAAACCTGAATCGCATACTACAGCTCTTCACGTTTGTAGGTATGCTCAACATGTCCATATCTACTGTGTAATTATGGATAAAAGCCAGAAAAAAGCCAACTCAAATAAATACAGATTTTGACAATTATGTTGCTAAACCTTCTGACTTTGTGCTGTTTCCAAACGGCCAAATATCAATTCCCGTTGAATTTGAAACCTGATTCGCATGCTACAGCTCTTCACATTTGTAGGTATGCCCAACATGTCCATATCTACTGTGGAATTATGGAGAAAAGCCAGAAAAAGTTCAACTCAATCAAATCCAGATTTATTGCTAAACCTCCTGACTTTGCGCTTCCCCAAATGGCCGAATTTGGATTCCCGTTGAATTTGAAACCTGATTTGCATACTACAGCTCTTCTCGTTTGTAGGGATGCCTAACATGTCCATATCTACTGTCGAATTATGGAGAAAAGCCAGAAAAAAGGCAGCTCAAACAAATCAAGATTTCCACAATTATGTTGCTAAACCTCCTAAATTTGTGCTGTCCCCAAACTGCCAAATATGGATTCCCGTTGAATTTGAAACCGGATTTGTATACTACAGCCCTTAACTTTTGTATGTATGCCCAATATGTCCATATCTACTGTGGAATTGTGGAGAAAAGCCAGAAAAAAAGCCAACTCAAACAAATACAAATTTGTTGCTAAACCTCCTGACTTTGTGCTGTTCCCAAACGGCCAAATATAAATTCCCGTTGAATTTGAAACCTGATTCGCATACTACAGCTCTTCACGTTTGTTGGGATGCCCAACATGTCCATATCTACTGTGGAATTATGGAGAAAAGCCAGAAAAAAAGCCAACTCAAACAAATCCAGATTTGTTGCTAAACCTCCTGACTTTGCGCTTCCCCAAATGGCCGAATTTGGATTCCCGTTGAATTTGAAACCTGATTTGCATACTACAGCTCTTCTCGTTTGTAGGGATGCCTAACATGTCCATATCTACTGTCGAATTATGGAGAAAAGCCAGAAAAAAGGCAGCTCAAACAAATCAAGATTTCCACAATTATGTTGCTAAACCTCCTAAATTTGTGCTGTCCCCAAACTGCCAAATATGGATTCCCGTTGAATTTGAAACCGGATTTGTATACTACAGCCCTTAACTTTTGTATGTATGCCCAATATGTCCATATATACTGTGGAATTGTGGAGAAAAGCCAGAAAAAAAGCCAACTCAAACAAATACAAATTTGTTGCTAAACCTCCTGACTTTGTGCTGTTCCCAAACGGCCAAATATAAATTCCCGTTGAATTTGAAACCTGATTCGCATACTACAGCTCTTCACGTTTGTTGGGATGCCCAACATGTCCATATCTACTGTGGAATTATGGAGTAAAGCCAGAAAAAAGCCAACTTAAACAAATCCAGATGTCGAAAATTATTTTGCTAAACCTCCTGACTTTGTGCTGTCACCAAACGGCCAAATATGGATTCCCGTTGAATTTGAAACCCGATTCGCATACTACAGCTCTACACGTTTGTAGGGATGCCTAACATGTCCATATCTACTGTGGAATTACGGAGAAAAGCCAGAAAAAGTTCAACTCAATCAAATCCAGATTTGTTGCTAAACCTCCTGACTTTGCGCTTCCCCAAATGGCCGAATTCGGATTCCCGTTGAATTTGAAACCTGATTTGCATACTACAGCTCTTCACGTTTGTATGGATACCCAACATGTGCATATCTACTTTGGAAATATTGAGGAAAACAAGAAAAAAAGCCAACTCAAAGAAATCCAGATTTACGACAATTATGTTGCTAAACCTCCTGAATTTGTGCTGTCCCCAGATGGCCAAATATAGATTCCCGTTGAATTTGAAACCTGATTCGCATACTACAGCTCTTCACGTTTGTAGGTATGCCCAACATGTCCATATCTACTGTGGAATTATGGAGAAAAGCCAGAAAAAGTTCAACTCAATCAAATCCAGATTTGTTGCTAAACCTCCTGACTTTGCGCTTCCCCAAATGGCCGAATTCGGATTCCCGTTGAATTTGAAACCTGAATCGCATACTACAGCTCTTCACGTTTGTAGGTATGCTCAACATGTCCATATCTACTGTGTAATTATGGAGAAAAGCCAGAAAAAAGCCAACTCAAATAAATACAGATTTTGACAATTATGTTGCTAAACCTTCTGACTTTGTGCTGCCTCCAAACGGCCAAATATCAATTCCCGTTGAATTTGAAACCTGATTCGCATACTACAGCTCTTCACATTTGTAGGTATGCCCAACATGTCCATATCTACTGTGGAAATATGGAGAAAAGCCAGAAAAAGTTCAAATCAATCAAATCCAGATTTGTTGCTAAACCTCCTGACTTTGCGCTTTCCCAAATGGCCGAATTTGGATTCCCGTTGAATTTGAAACCTGATTTGCATACTACATCTATTCTCGTTTGTAGGAATGCCTAACATGTCCATATCTACTGTCGAATCATGGAGAAAAGCCAGAAAAAAGCCAGCTCAAACAAATCAAGATTTCCACAATTATGTTGCTAAACCTCCTAAATTTGTGCTGTCCCCAAACTGCCAAATATGGATTCCCGTTGAATTTGAAACCGGATTTGTATACTACAGCCCTTAACTTTTGTATGTATGCCCAATATGTCCATATCTACTGTGGAATTGTGGAGAAAAGCCAGAAAAAAAGCCAACTCAAACAAATACAAATTTGTTGCTAAACCTCCTGACTTTGTGCTGTTCCCAAACGGCCAAATATAAATTCCCGTTGAATTTGAAACCTGATTCGCATACTACAGCTCTTCACGTTTGTTGGGATGCCCAACATGTCCATATCTACTGTGGAATTATGGAGTAAAGCCAGAAAAAGCCAACTTAAACAAATCCAGATGTCGAAAATTATTTTGCTAAACCTCCTGACTTTGTGCTGTCACCAAACGGCCAAATATGGATTCCCGTTGAATTTGAAACCCGATTCGCATACTACAGCTCTACACGTTTGTAGGGATGCCTAACATGTCCATATCTACTGTGGAATTACGGAGAAAAGCCAGAAAAAGTTCAACTCAATCAAATCCAGATTTGTTGCTAAACCTCCTGACTTTGCGCTTCCCCAAATGGCCGAATTCGGATTCCCGTTGAATTTGAAACCTGATTTGCATACTACAGCTCTTCACGTTTGTATGGATACCCAACATGTGCATATCTACTTTGGAAATATTGAGGAAAACAAGAAAAAAAGCCAACTCAAAGAAATCCAGATTTACGACAATTATGTTGCTAAACCTCCTGAATTTGTGCTGTCCCCAGATGGCCAAATATAGATTCCCGTTGAATTTGAAACCTGATTCGCATACTACAGCTCTTCACGTTTGTAGGTATGCCCAACATGTCCATATCTACTGTGGAATTATGGAGAAAAGCCAGAAAAAGTTCAACTCAATCAAATCCAGATTTGTTGCTAAACCTCCTGACTTTGCGCTTCCCCAAATGGCCGAATTCGGATTCCCGTTGAATTTGAAACCTGAATCGCATACTACAGCTCTTCACGTTTGTAGGTATGCTCAACATGTCCATATCTACTGTGTAATTATGGAGAAAAGCCAGAAAAAAGCCAACTCAAATAAATACAGATTTTGACAATTATGTTGCTAAACCTTCTGACTTTGTGCTGCCTCCAAACGGCCAAATATCAATTCCCGTTGAATTTGAAACATGATTCGCATACTACAGCTCTTCACATTTGTAGGTATGCCCAACATGTCCATATCTACTGTGGAAATATGGAGAAAAGCCAGAAAAAGTTCAAATCAATCAAATCCAGATTTGTTGCTAAACCTCCTGACTTTGCGCTTTCCCAAATGGCCGAATTTGGATTCCCGTTGAATTTGAAACCTGATTTGCATACTACATCTATTCTCGTTTGTAGGAATGCCTAACATGTCCATATCTACTGTCGAATCATGGAGAAAAGCCAGAAAAAAGCCAGCTCAAACAAATCAAGATTTCCACAATTATGTTGCTAAACCTCCTAAATTTGTGCTGTCCCCAAACTGCCAAATATGGATTCCCGTTGAATTTGAAACCGGATTTGTATACAACAGCCCTTAACTTTTGTATGTATGCCCAATATGTCCACATCTACTGTGGAATTGTGGAGAAAAGCCAGATAAAAGCCAACTTAAACAAATCCAGATGTCGAAAATTATTTTGCTAAACCTCCTGACTTTGTGCTGTCACCAAACGGCCAAATATGGATTCCCGTTGAATTTGAAACCCGAGTTGCATACTACAGCTCTTCACGTTTGTAGGGATGCCTAACATGTCCATATCTACTGTGGAATTATGGAGAAAAGCCAGATAAAAGCCAGCTCAAACAAATCCAGATTTCGACAGTTATGTTGCTAAACCTCCTGAATTTGTGCTGTCCCCAAACGGCCAAATATCAATTCCCGTTGTATATGCAACCTGATTCGCATGATACAGCTCTTTACGTTTGTCGGTATGCCCAACATGTCCATATATACTGTGGAATTATGGAGAAAAGCAAGAAAAAAGCCAACTCAAACAAATCCAGATTTGTTGCTAAACCTCCTGACTTTGCGCTTCCCCAAATGGCCGAATTTGGATTCCCGTTGAATTTGAAACCTGATTTGCATACTACAGCTCTTCACGTTTTTATTGATATCCAACATGTCCATATCTACTTTGGAAATATCGAGAAAAACAAGAAAAAAGCCAGCTCAAACGAATCAAGATTTCGACAATTATGTTGCTAAACCTGCTGACTTTGTGCTGTCCCCAAACGGCCAAATATGGATTCCGTTGAATTTGAAACCTGATTTCTATACTACAGCCCTTAACTTTTGTGTGTATGCCCAACATGTCCATATCTACTGTGGAATTATGGAGTAAAGCCAGAAAAAAGCCAACTCAAACAAATCCAGATGTGTTGCTAAACCTCCTGACTTTGCGCTTCCCCAAATGGCCGAATTTGGATTCCCGTTGAATTTGAAACCTGATTTGCATACTACAGCTCTTTACGTTTGTAGAGATGCCTAACATGTCCATATCTACTGTGGAAATATGGAGAAAAACAAGAAAAAAGCCAACTCAAACAAATCCAGATTTCGACAATTATGTTGCTAAACCTCCTGACTTTGTTGCTGTCCCGAAACGGCCAAATATGGATTCCCTTTGAATTTGAAACCTGACTCGCATACTCCAGCTCTTCACGTTTGTAGGGATGCCCAACATGTCCATATCTACTGTGGAATTATGGAGAAAAGCCAGAAAAAAAGCCAACTCAAACAAATCCAGATTTGTTGCTAAACCTCCTGACTTTGCGCTTTCCCTAATGGCCGAATTTGGATTCCTGTTGAAATTGAAACCTGATTTGCATACTACAGCTCTTCACGTTTGTAGGGATACCCAACATGTCCATATCTACTGTGGAATTATGGAGAAAAGCCAGAAAAAAGCCAACTCAAACAAATCCAAATTTGTTGATAAACCTCCTGACTTTGTGCTGTCCCCAAACAGCCAAATATCAGTTCCCGTTGAATTTGAAACCTGATTCGCATACTACAGCTCTTCACGTTTGTACCTATGCCCAACATGTCCATATCTACTGTGGAATTATGGAGAAAAACAAAAAAAAAAGCAACTCAAACAAATCCAGATTTCGAAAATTATGTTGCTAAACCTCCTGACTTTGTTGCTGTCCCGAAACGGCCAAATATGGATTCCCGTTGAATTTGAAACCTGACTCGCATACTCCAGCTCTTCACGTTTGTAGGGATGCCCAACATGTCCATATCTACTGTGGAATTATGGAGAAAAGCCAGAATAAAAGCCAACTCAAACAAATCCAGATTTGTTGCTAAACCTCCTGACTTTGCTCTTCCCCAAATGGCCGAATTTGGATTCCTGTTGAATTTGAAACCTGATTTGCATACTACAGCTCTTTACGTTTGTAGGGATGCCTAAGATGTCCATATCTACTGTGTAATTATGGAGTAAAGCCAGAAAAAAGCCAACTTAAACAAATCCAGATTTCGAAAATTATTTTGCTAAACCTCCTGACTTTGTGCTGTCACCAAACGGCCAAATATGGATTACCGTTAAATTTGAAACCCGATTTGCATACTACAGCTCTTCACGTTTGTAGGGATGCCTAACATGTCCATATCTACTGTGGAATTATGGAGAAAAGCCAGATAAAAGCCAGCTCAAACAAATCCAGATTTCGACAGTTGTGTTGCTAAACCTCCTGACTTTGTGCTGTCCCCAAACGGCCAAATATGGGTTCCCGTTGATTTGAAACCTGATTTGCATAATACAGCTCTTCACGTTTGTAGTTATGCCCAACATGTCCATATATACTGTGGAATTATGGAGAAAAGCAAGAAAAAATCCAACTCAAACAAATCCAGATTTGTTGCTAAACCTCCTGACTTTGCGCTTCCCCAAATGGCCGAATTTGGATTGCCGTTGAATTTGAAATCTGATTTGCATACTACAGCTCTTCTCGTTTGTAGGGATGCCCAACATGTCCATATCTACTGTGGAATTATGGAGAAAAGCCAGAATAAAAGCCAACTCAAACAAATCCAGATTTGTTGCTAAACCTCCTGACTTTGCTCTTCCCCAAATGGCCGAATTTGGATTCCTGTTGAATTTGAAACCTGATTTGCATACTACAGCTCTTTACGTTTGTAGGGATGCCTAAGATGTCCATATCTACTGTGTAATTATGGAGTAAAGCCAGAAAAAAGCCAACTTAAACAAATCCAGATTTCGAAAATTATTTTGCTAAACCTCCTGACTTTGTGCTGTCACCAAACGGCCAAATATGGATTACCGTTAAATTTGAAACCCGATTCGCATACTACAGCTCTTCACGTTTGTAGGGATGCCTAACATGTCCATATCTACTGTGGAATTATGGAGAAAAGCCAGATAAAAGCCAGCTCAAACAAATCCAGATTTCGACAGTTGTGTTGCTAAACCTCCTGACTTTGTGCTGTCCCCAAACGGCCAAATATGGGTTCCCGTTGATTTGAAACCTGATTTGCATAATACAGCTCTTCACGTTTGTAGTTATGCCCAACATGTCCATATATACTGTGGAATTATGGAGAAAAGCAAGAAAAAATCCAACTCAAACAAATCCAGATTTGTTGCTAAACCTCCTGACTTTGCGCTTCCCCAAATGGCCGAATTTGGATTGCCGTTGAATTTGAAATCTGATTTGCATACTACAGCTCTTCTCGTTTGTAGGGATGCCTAACATGTCCATATCTACTGTCGAATTATGGAGAAATTCCAGAAAAAAGCCAACTCAAACAAATCCAGATTTGTTGCTAAACCTCCTGACTTTGCGCTTCCCCAAATGGCCGAATTTGGAGTGCCGTTGAATTTGAAATCTGATTTGCATACTACAGCTCTTCTCGTTTGTAGGGATGCCTAACATGTCCATATCTACTGTCGAATTATGGAGAAATTCCAGAAAAAAGCCAACTCAAACAAATCAAGATTTGTTGCTAAACCTCCTGACTTTGCGCTTCCCCAAATGGCCGAATTTGGATTCCCGTTGAATTTGAAACCTGATTTGCATAGTACAGCTCTTCACGTTTGTATGGATACCCAACATGTCCATATCTACTGTGTAATTATCGCGAAAAGCCAGAAAAAAGCCAACTCAAACAAATACAGATTTTGACAATTATGTTGCTAAACCTCCTGATTTTGTGCTGTCCCCAAACAGCCAAATATCAGTTCCCGTTGAATTTGAAACCTGATTCGCATACTACAGCTCTTCAAGTTTGTACGTATGCCCAACATGTCCATATCTACTGTGGAATTATGGAGGAAAAACAAGAAAAAAGCCAACTCAAACAAATCCAGATTTCGAAAATGATGTTGCTAAACCTCCTGACTTTGTTGCTGTCCCGAAACGGCCAAATATGGATTCCCGTTGAATTTGAAACCTGACTCGCATACTCCAGCTCTTCACGTTTGTAGGGATGCCCAACATGTCCATATCTACTGTGGAATTATGGAGAAAAGCCAGAATAAAAGCCAACTCAAACAAATCCAGATTTGTTGCTAAACCTCCTGACTTTGCTCTTCCCCAAATGGCCGAATTTGGATTCCTGTTGAATTTGAAACCTGATTTGTATACTACAGCTCTTTACGTTTGTAGGGATGCCTAATATGTCCATATCTACTGTGTAATTATGGAGTAAAGCCAGAAAAAAGCCAACTTAAACAAATCCAGATTTCGAAAATTATTTTGCTAAACCTCCTGACTTTGTGCTGTCACCAAACGGCCTAATATGGATTACCGTTAAATTTGAAACCCGATTCGCATACTACAGCTCTTCACGTTTGTAGGGATGCCTAACATGTCCATATCTACTGTGGAATTATGGAGAAAAGCCAGATAAAAGCCAGCTCAAACAAATCCAGATTTCGACAGTTGTGTTGCTAAACCTCCTGACTTTGTGCTGTCCCCAAACGGCCAAATATGGGTTCCCGTTGATTTGAAACCTGATTTGCATAATACAGCTCTTCACGTTTGTAGTTATGCCCAACATGTCCATATATACTGTGGAATTATGGAGAAAAGCAAGAAAAAATCCAACTCAAATAAATCCAGATTTGTTGCTAAACCTCCTGACTTTGCGCTTCCCCAAATGGCCGAATTTGGATTGCCGTTGAATTTGAAATCTGATTTGCATACTACAGCTCTTCTCGTTTGTAGGGATGCCTAACATGTCCATATCTACTGTCGAATTATGGAGAAATTCCAGAAAAAAGCCAACTCAAACAAATCCAGATTTGTTGCTAAACCTCCTGACTTTGCGCTTCCCCAAATGGCCGAATTTGGATTGCCGTTGAATTTGAAATCTGATTTGCATACTACAGCTCTTCTCGTTTGTAGTGATGCCTAACATGTCCATATCTACTGTCGAATTATGGAGAAATTCCAGAAAAAAGCCAACTCAAACAAATCAAGATTTGTTGCTAAACCTCCTGACTTTGCGCTTCCCCAAATGGCCGAATTTGGATTCCCGTTGAATTTGAAACCTGATTTGCATAGTACAGCTCTTCACGTTTGTATGGATACCCAACATGTCCATATCTACTGTGTAATTATCGCGAAAAGCCAGCAAAAAGCGAACTCAAACAAATACAGATTTCGACAATTATGTTGCTAAACCTCCTGACTTTGTGCTGTCCCCAAACGGCCAAATATCAATTCCCGTTGAATTTGAAACCTGATTCGCATACTTCAGCTCTTCACGTTTGTAGTTATGCCCAACATGTCCATATATACTGTGGAATTATGGAGAAAAGCAAGAAAAAATCCAACTCAAACAAATCCAAATTTGTTGCTAAACCTCCTGACTTTGTGCTGTCCCCAAACGGCCAAATATTATTCCCGTTGAATTTGAAACCTGATTCGCATACTACAGCTCTTCACGTTTGTACGTATGCCCAACATGTCCATATCTACTGTGGAATTATGGAGAAAAACAAGAAAAAAGCCAACTCAAACAAATCCAGATTTCGACAATTATGTTGCTAAACCTCCTGACTTTGTTGCTGTCCCGAAACGGCCAAATATTGATTCCCGTTGAATTTGAAACCTGACTCGCATACTCCAGCTCTTCACGTTTGTAGGGATGCCCAACATGTCCATATCTACTGTGGAATTATGGAGAAAAGCCAGAATAAAAGCCAACTCAAACAAATCCAGATTTGTTGCTAAACCTCCTGACTTTGCGCTTCCCCAAATGGCCGAATTTGGATTCCCGTTGAATTTGAAACCTGATTTGCATACTAAAGCTCTTTACGTTTGTAGGGATGCCTAACATGTCCATATCTACTGAGGAATTATGGAGAAAAGCCAGAAAAAATCCAACTCAAACAAATCCAGATGTCGCCAATTATGTTGCAAAAACTCCTAACTTTGTTGCTGTCCCGAAACGGCCAAATATGGACTCCCGTTGAATTTGAAACCTGATTTGCATACTACAGCTCGTCACGTTTGTAGGTATGCCTAACATGTCCATATCTACTGTGGAATTATGGAGAAAAGCCAGAAAAAAGCCAACTCAAAAAAATCCAGATTTGTTGCTAAACCTCCTGACTTTGCGCTTCCCCAAATGGCCGAATTTGGATTCCCGTTGAATTTGAAACCTGATTTGCATACTACAGCTCTTTACGTTTGTAGGGATGCCTAACATGTCCATATCTACTGAGGAATTATGGAGAAAAGCCAGAAAAAATCCAACTCAAACAAATCCAGATGTCGACAATTATGTTGCAAAAACTCCTAACTTTGTTGCTGTCCCGAAACGGCCAAATATGGACTCCCGTTGAATTTGAAACCTGATTTGCATACTACAGCTCGTCACGTTTGTAGGTATGCCTAACATGTCCATATCTACTGTGGAATTATGGAGAAAAGCCAGAAAAAAGCCAACTCAAAAAAATCCAGATTTGTTGCTAAACCTCCTTACTCTGAGCTTCCCCAAATGGCCGAATTTGGATTCCCGTTCAATTTGAAACCTGATTTGCATACTACAGCTCTTCACGTTTGTAGGGATTCCTAACGTGTCCATATCTACTGTGGAATTATGGAGAAAAGCTAGAAAAAAGCCAGCTCAAACAAATCCAGATTTCGACAATTATGTTGCTAAACCTCCTGACTTTGTGCTGTCCCCAAACGGCCAAATATGGGTTCCCGTTGAATTTGAAACCTGATTTGCATACTACAGCTCTTCACGTTTGTAGGGATTCCTAAAGTGTCCATATCTACTGTGGAATTATGGAGAAAAGCTAGAAAAAAGCCAACTCAAACAAATCCAGATTTGTTGCTAAACCTCTTGACTTTGTGCTGTCCCCAAACGGCCAAATATCAATTCTTGTTGAATTTGAAACCTGATTCGCATACTACAGCTCTTCTCGTTTGTAAGGATGCCTAACATGTCGAAATTATGGAGAAAAGCCAGAAAAAAGAAAAAAGCCAGCTCAAACAAATCAAGATTTCGACAATTATGTTGCTAAACCTCCTGAATTTGTGCTGTCCACAAACGGCCAAATATGGATTCCCATTGAATTTGAAACCTGATTCGCATGCTACAGCTCTTCACGTTTGTAGGTATGCCCAACATGTCCATATCTACTGTGGAAATATGGAGAAAACCAAGAAAAAAACCAACTCAAACAAATCCAGATTTGTTGCTAAACATCCTGACTTTGTGCTGTCCCCAAACGGCCAAATATAGATTCCCGTTGAATTTGAAACCTGATTCGCATACTACAGCTCTTCACGTTTGTAGGTATGCCCAACATGTCCATATGTACTGTGGAATAATCGAGAAAAGCCAGAAAAAAGCCAGCTCAAACAAATCAAGATTTCGACAATTATGTTGCTAAACCTCCTGAATTTGTGCTGTCCACAAACGGCCAAATATGGATTCCCGTTGAATTTGAAACCTGATTCGCATACTACAGCTCTTCACGTTTGTAGGTATGCCCAACATGTCCATATCTACTGTGGAAATATGGAGAAAACCAAGAAAAAAACCAACTCAAACAAATCCAGATTTGTTGCTAAACCTCCTGACTTTGTGCTGTCCCCAAACGGCCAAATATAGATTCCCGTTGAATTTGAAACCTGATTCGCATACTACAGCTCTTCTCGTTTGTAGGTATGCCCAACATGTCCATATGTACTGTGGAATAATCGAGAAAAGACAGAAAAAAGCCAGCTCAAACAAATCAAGATTTCGACAATTATGTTGCTAAACCTCCTGAATTTGTGCTGTCCACAAACGGCCAAATATGGATTCCCGTTGAATTTGAAACCTGATTCGCATACTACAGCTCTTCACGTTTGTAGGTATGCCCAACATGTCCATATCTACTGTGGAAATATGGAGAAAACCAAGAAAAAAAACAACTCAAACAAATCCAGATTTGTTGCTAAACATCCTGACTTTGTGCTGTCCCCAAACGGCCAAATATCAATTCCCATTGAATTTGAAACCTGATTCGCATACTACAGCTCTTCACGTTTGTACGTATGCCCAACATGTCCATATCTACTGTGGAATTATGGAGAAAAGCCAGAAAAAGTTAAACTCAAACAAATCCAGATTTGTTGCTAAACCTCCTGACTTTGAGCTTCCCCAAATGGCCGATTTTGGATTCCCATTGAATTTGAAACCTGATTTGCATACTACAGCTCTTCCCGTTTGTAGGTATGCCCAACATGTCCATATCTACTGTGTAATTATCGAGGAAAGCCAGAAAAAAGCCAACTCAAACAAATACAGATTTTGACAATTATGTTGCTAAACCTCCTGACTTTGAGCTGTCCCCAAACGGCCAAATATCAATTCCCGTTGAATTTGAAACCTGATTCGCATACTACAGCTCTTCACGTTTGTCGGTACGCCCAACATGTCCATATCTACTGTGGAATTATGGAGAAAAGAAAGAAAAAAGCCTACTCAAACAAATCCAAATTTTTTGCTAAACCTCCTGACTTTGTGCTGTTCCCAAACGGCCAAAAATCAATTCCCGTTGAATTTGAAACCTGATTTGCATACTACAGCTCTTCACGTTTGTACGTATGCCCAACATGTCCATATCTACTGTGGAATTATGGAGAAAAGCCAGAAAAAGTTAAACTCAAACAAATCCAGATTTGTTGTTAAACCTCCTGACTTTGAGCTTCCCCAAATGGCCGATTTTGGATTCCCATTGAATTTGAAACCTGATTTGCATACTACAGCTCTTCCCGTTTGTAGGTATGCCCAACATGTCCATATCTACTGTGTAATTATCGAGGAAAGCCAGAAAAAAGCCAACTCAAACAAATACAGATTTCGACAATTATGTTGCTAAACCTCCTGACTTTGAGCTGTCCCCAAACGGCCAAATATCAATTCCCGTTGAATTTGAAACCTGATTCGCATACTACAGCTCTTCACGTTTGTCGGTACGCCCAACATGTCCATATCTACTGTGGAATTATGGAGAAAAGAAAGAAAAAAGCCTACTCAAACAAATCCAAATTTTTTGCTAAACCTCCTGATTTTTGTGCTGTTCCCAAACGGCCAAAAATCAATTCCCGTTGAATTTGAAACCTGATTTGCATACCACAGCTCTTCACTTTTGTAGGTATGCCCAACATGTCCATATCTACTGCGGAATTATGGAGAAAAGCCAGAAAAAAGCCAAGTCAAACAAATCCAGATTTGTTGCTAAACCTCCTGACTTTGCGCTTCCCCAAATGGCCGAATTTGGATCCCTGTTGAAATTGAAACCTGATTTGCATACTACAGCTCTTCACGTTTGTAGGGATACCCAACATGTCCATATCTACTGTGGAATTATGGAGAAAAGCCAGAAAAAAGCTAGCTCAAACAAATCCAGATTTCGACAATTATGTTGCTAAACCTCCTGACTTTGTGCCGTCCCCAAACGGCCAAATATGGATTCCCGTTGAATTTGAAACCTGATTCGCATACTACAGCTCTTCACGTTTGTAGGTGTGCCCAACATGTCCATATCTACTTTGGAAATATAGAGAAAAAGAAGAAAAAAAGCCAACTCAAACAAATCTAGATTTACGACAATTATGTTGCTAAACCTCCTGAATTTATGCTGTCCCCAGACGGCCAAATATAGATTCCCGTTGAATTTGAAACCTGATTCGCATGCTACAGCTCTTCACGTTTGTAGGTATGCAAAACATGTCCATATCTACTGTGGAGTTATCGAGAAAAGCCAGAAAAAAGCCAGCTCAAACAAATCAAGATTTCGACAATTATGTTGCTAAACCTCCTGACTTTGTGCTGTCCCCAAACGGCCAAATATCAATTCCGGTTGAATTTGAAACCTGATTTGTATACTACAGCTCTTCCCGTTTATAGGTATGCCCAACATGTCCATTACTACTGTGGAATTATGGAGAAATGCCAGAAAAAATCCAACTCAAACAAATCCAGATTTGTTGCTAAACCTCTTGACTTTGCGCTTCCCCTAATGACCGAATTTGGATTCCCGTTGAATTTGAAACCTGATTTGCATACTACAGCCCTTCTCGTTTGTAGGGATACCCAACATGTCCATATCTACTGTGGAAATATGTAGAAAACCAAGAAAAAAGCCAACTCAAACAAATCAAGATTTCGACAATTATGTTGCTAAACCTCCTGACTTTGCGCTTCCCCAAATAGCGGAATTTGGATTCCCGTTGAATTTGAAACCTGACTCGCATACTACAGTTCTTCACGTTTGTAGCGATGCCCAACATGTCCATATCTACTTTGGAAATATCGAGAAAAACAAGAAAAAAAGCCAACTCAAACAAATCCAGATTTACGACAATTATGTTGGTGAACCTCCTGACATTGTTGCTGTACTGAAACGGCCAAATATGGATTCCCGTTGAATTTGAAAACTGACTCGCATACTCCAGCTCTTCACGTAAGTAGGGATGCCCAACATGTCCATATCTACTGTGGAATTATGGAGAAAAGCCAGAAAAAAACCAGCTCAAACAAATCAAGATTTCGACAATTATGTTGGTAAACATCCTGACGTTGCGCTTCCCCAAATGGACAAATTTGGATTCCTCTTGAATTGGAAACCTGATTTGTATTCTACAGCTCTTCACGTTTGTAGGGATACCCAACATGTCCATATCTACTGAGCAAATATGGAGAAAAACAAGGACAAAGCCAACTCAAACAAATCCAGATTTCGACTTATTATGTTGCTAAACCTCCTGACTTTGTTGCTGTCCCGAAACGGCCAAATATGGATTCCCGTTGAATTTGAAACCTGACTCGCATACTCCAGCTCTTCACGTTTGTAGGGATGCCCAACATGTCCATATCTACTGTGGAATTATGGAGAAAAGCCAGAAAAAAAGCAAACTCAAACAAATCCAGATTTGTTGCTAATCCTCCTGACTTTGCGCTTCTCCAAATGGCCGAATTTGGATTCCCGTCGAATTTGAAACCTGAATCACATACTACAGCTCTTCACGTTTGTAGGGATACCCAACATGTCCATATCTACTGTGGAATTATGGAGAAAAGCCAGAAAAAATCCAGCTCAAACAAATCAAGATTTCGACAATTATGTTGCTAAACCTCCTGACTTCGTGCTGTCCCCAAACGGCCAAATATGGATTCCCGTTGAATTTGAAACGTGACTCGCATACTCCAGCTCTTCACGTTTGTAGGGATGCCGAACATGTCCATATCTACTGTGGAATTATGGAGAAATGCCAGAAAAAAAGACAACTCAAACAAATCCAGATTTGTTGCTAAACCTCCTGACATTGCTCTTCCCCAAACGGCCAAATATGGATTCCCATTGAATTTGAAACCTGATTTGCATACTACGGCTCTTCACGTTTGTAGCGATGCCCAACATGTCCATATCTATTGTGGAAATATGGAGAAAACAAAGAAAAAAGCCAACTCAAACAAATCCAGATTTGTTGCTAAACCTCCTGACTTTGCGCTTCCCCAAATGGCCGAATTTGGATTCCCATTGAATTTGAAACCTGATTTGCATACTACAGCTCTTCACGTTTTTTAGGGATGCCTAACATGTCCATATCTACTGTGTAATCATGGAGAAAAGCCAGAAAAAAGCCAACTCAAACAAATCCAGATTTGTTGCTAAACCTCCTGACTTTGCGCTTCCCCAAATGGCCGAATTTGCATTCCCGTTGAATTTGAAACTTGATTTGCATACTACGGCTCTTTACCTTTGTACGGATGCCCAACATGTCCATATCTATTGTGGAAATATGGAGAAAACAAAGAAAAAAGCCAACTCAAACAAATCCAGATTTGTTTCTAAACCTCCTGAGTTTGTGCTGTCCCCAAACGGCCAAATATGGATTCCCATTGAATTTGATAACTGATTTGCATGCTACAGCTCTTCACGTTTGTAGGTATGCCCAACATGTCCACATCTACTTTGGAATTATGGAGAAAAGCCAGAAAAAAGCCAACTCAAATAAATCCAGATTTGTTGCTAAACCTCCTGACTTTGCGCTTCCCCAAATGGCCGAATTTGGATTCCTGTTGAATTTGAAAACTGATTTGCATACTACAGCTCTTCACGTTTGTAGGGATACCCACATGTCCATATCTACTGTGGAAATATGGAGAAAAACAAGAAAAAAGCCAACTCAAACAAATCCAGATTTCGACTTATTATGTTGCTAAACCTCCTGACTTTGTTGCTGTCCCGAAACGGCCAAATATGGATTCCCGTTGAATTTGAAACCTGACTCGCATACTCCAGCTCTTCACGTTTGTAGGGATGCCCAACATGTCCATATCTACTGTGGAATTATGGAGAAAAGCCAGAAAAAAAGCCAACTCAAACAAATCCAGATTAGTTGCTAATCCTCCTAACTTTGCGCTTCTCCAAATGGCCGAATTTGGATTCCGTCGAATTTGAAACCTGAATCGCATACTACGGCTCTTCACGATTGTAGGGATGCCCAACATGTCCATATCTATTGTGGAAATATGGAGAAAACAAAGAAAAAAGCCAACTCAAACAAATCCAGATTTGTTGCTAAACCTCCTGAGTTTGTGCTGTTACCAAACGGCCAAATATCAATTCCCGTTGAATTTGAAACCTGATTCGCATACTACGGCTCTTCACGTTTGTAGGGATGCCGAACATGTCCATATCTACTGTGGAATTATGGAGAAAAGCCAGAAAAAAGCCAGCTCAAACAAATCAAGATTTCGACAATTATGTTGTTAAACCTCCTGAATTTGTGCTGTCCACAAACGGCCAAATATGGATTCCCGTTGAATTTGAAACCTGATTTGCATACTACAGATCTTCACGTTTGTATGTATGCCCAACATGTCCATATCTACTGTGGAATTATGGAGAAAAGCCAGAAAAAAGCCAAGTCAAACAAATCCAGATTTGTTGCTAAACCTCCTGACATTGCGCTTCCCCAAATGGCCGAATTTGAATTCCTGTTGAAATTGAAACCTGATTTGCATACTACAGCTCTTCACGTTTGTAGGGATACCCAACATGTCCATATCTACTGTGGAAATATGGAGAAAAACAAGAAAAAAGCCAACACAAACAAATACAGATTTCGACAATTATGTTGCTAAACCTCCTGACTTTGTTGCTGTACCGAAACGGCCAAATATGGATTCCCGTTGAATTTGAAACCTGACTCGCATACTCCAGCTCTTCCCGTTAGTAGCGATGCCCAACATGTCCATATCTACTGTGAAATTATGGAGAAAAGCCAGAAAAAGCCAGCTCAAACAAATCAAGATTTCGACAATTATGTTGGTAAACATCCTGACGTTGCGCTTCCCCAAATGGACAAATTTGGATTCCCGTTGAATTTGAAACCTGATTTGTATTCTACAGCTCTTCACGTTTGTAGGGATACCCAACATGTCCATATCTACTGAGGAAATTTGGAGAAAAACAAGAAAAAAGTCAACTCAAACAAATCCAGATTTCGACTTATTATGTTGCTAAACCTCCTGACTTTGTTGCTGTCCCGAAACGGCCAAATATGGATTCCCGTTGAATTTGAAACCTGACTCACATACTACAGCTCTTCCCGTTTGTAGGGATGGCTAACATGTCCATATCTACTGTGGAATTATGGATAAAAGCCAGAAAAAAGCCAGCTCAAACAAATCAAGATTTCGACAATTATGTTGCTAAACCTCCTGACTTTGTGCTGTTCCCAAACGGCTAAATATCAATTCCCTTTGAATTTGAAACCTGATTCGCATACTACAGCTCTTCTCGTTTGTAGGGATGCCTAACATGTCCATATCTACTGTCGAATTATGGAGAAAAGCCAGAAAAAGCCAGATCAAACAAATCAAGATTTCGACAATTATGTTGCTAAACCTCCTGACTTTGCGCTTCCCCAAATGGCCATATTTGGATTCCCGTTGAATTTGAAACCTGATTTTTATACTACAGCTCTTCACTTTTGTAGGTATGCCCAACATGTCCATATCTACTGTGGAAATGTGGAGAAAAACAAGAAAAAAACCAACTCAAACAAATCCAGATTTCGACAATTATGTTGCTAAAAATCCTGCCTTTGTTGCTGTCCCGAAACGGCCAAATATGGATTCCCGTTGAATTTGAAACCTGACTCGCATACTCCAGCTCTTCACGTTTGTAGGGATGCCCAACATGTCCATATCTACTGTGGAATTATGGAGAAAAGCCAGAAAAAAGCCAACTCAAACAAATCCAGATTTGTTGCTAATCCTCCTGACTTTGCGCTTCTCCAATTGGCCGAATTTGGATGGCCGTCGAATTTGAAACCTGACTCGCATACTACAGCTCTTCACGTTTGTAGGGATGCCTAACATGTCCATATCTACTGTGGAATTATGGAGAAAAGTCAGAAAAAAGCCAGCTCAAACAAATCAAGATTTCGACAATTATGTTGCTAAACCTCCTGACTTTGTGCTGTCCCCAAACGGCCAAATATGGATTCCCGTTGAATTTGAAACCTGACTCGCATACTCCAGCTCTTCACGTTTGTAGGGATGCCGAACATGTCCATATCTACTGTGGAATTATGGAGAAAATCCAGAAAATAAGCCAGCTCAAACAAATCCAGATTTGTTGCTAAACCTCCTGACTTTGCTCTTCCCCAAATGGCCGAATTTGGATTCCCGTTGAATTTGAAACCTGACTCGTATACTACAGCTCTTCACGTTTGTAGGGCTGCCAAACAAGTCCATATCTACTGTGGAATTATGGAGAAAAGCCAGAAATAAGCCAACTCAAACAAATCCAAATTTGTTGCTAAACCACCTGATTTTGTGCTGTTCCCAAACGGCCAAATATCAATTCCCGTTGAATTTGAAAACCTGATTCGCATACTACAGCTCTTCTCGTTTGTAGGGATGCCTAACATGTCCATATCTACTGTCGAATTATGGAGAAAAGCCAGAAAAAAGCCAGCTCAAACAAATCAAGATTTCGACAATTATGTTGCTAAACCTCCTGACTTTGCGCTTCCCCAAATGGCCAAATTTGGATTTCCATTGAATTTGTAAACTGATTTGCATACTACAGCTCTTCACGTTTGTAGGTATGCACAACATGTCCACATCTACTGTGGAATTATGGAGAAAAGCCAGAAAAAAGCCAACTCAAACAAATCCAGATTTGTTGCTAAACCTCCTGACTTTGCGCTTCCCCAAATGGCCGAATTTGGATTCCCATTGAATTTGAAACCTGATTTGCATAATACAGCTCTTCACTTTTGTAGATATGCACAACATGTCCACATCTACTGTGGAATTATGGAGAAAAGCCAGAAAAAAGCCAACTCAAACAAATCCAGATTTGTTGCTAAACCTCCTGACTTTGCGCTTCCCCAAATGGCCAAATTTGGATTCCTGTTGAATTTGAAACCTGATTTGCATACTACAGCTCTTCACGTTTGTAGCGATACCCAACATGTCCATATCTACTCTGGAAATATGGAGAAAAACAAGAAAAAAAACAACTCAAACAAATCCAGATTTCGACAATTATGTTGCTAAACCTCCTGACTTTGTTGCTGTCCCGAAACGGCCAAATATGGATTCCCGTTGAATTTGAAACCTGACTCGCATACTCCAGCTCTTCCCGTTTGTAGGGATGCCCAACATGTCCATATCTACTGTGGAATTATGGAGAAAAGCCAGAAAAAAAGCCAACTCAAACAAATCCAGATTTGTTGCTAATCCTCCTGACTTTGCGCTTCTCCAATTGGCCGAATTTGGATTCCCGTCGAATTTGAAACCTGACTCGCATACTACAGCTCTTCACGTTTGTAGGGATGCCTAACATGTCCATATCTACTGTGGAATTATGGAGAAAAGTCAGAAAAAAGCCAGCTCAAACAAATCAAGATTTCGACAATTATGTTGCTAAACCTCCTGACTTTGTGCTGTGCCCAAACGGCCAAATATGGATTGCCGTTGAATTTGAAACCTGATTTGCATACTACGGCTCTTACCGTTTGTAGGGATGCCCAGCATGTCCATATCTATTGTGGAAATATGGAGAAAACAAAGAAAAAAGCCAACTCAAACAAATCCAGATTTGTTGCTAAACCTCCTGAGTTTGTGCTGTCCCCAAACGGCCAAATATGGATTTCCATTGAATTTGTGAACTGATTTGCATACTACAGCTCTTCACGTTTGTAGGTATGCACAACATGTCCACATCTACTGTGGAATTATGGAGAAAAGCCAGAAAAAAGCCAACTCAAACAAATCCAGATTTGTTGCTAAACCTCCTGACTTTGCGCTTCCCCAAATGGCCGAATTTTGATTCCCGTTGAATTTGAAACTTGATTTGCATACTACGGCTCTTTACGTTTGTAGGGATGCTCAAGATGTCCATATCTATTGTGGAAATACGGAGAAAACAAAGAAAAAAGCCAACTCAAACAAATCCAGATTTGTTGCTAAACCTCCTGAGTTTGAGCTGTCCCCAAACGGCCAAATATGGATTCCCATTGAATTTCAAAACTGATTTGCATACTACAGCTCTTCACGTTTATAGATATGCACAACATGTCCACATCTACTGTGGAATTATGGAGAAAAGCCAGAAAAAAGCCAACTCAAACAAATCCAGATTTGTTGCTAAACCTCCTGACTTTGCGCCTCCCCAAATGGCCAAATTTGGATTCCCATTGAATTTGAAACCTGATTCGCATGCTACAGCTCTTCACGTTTGTAGGTATGCAAAACATGTCCATATCTACTGTGGAGTTATCGAGAAAAGCCAGAAAAAAGCCAGCTCAAACAAATCAAGATTTCGACAATTATGTTGCTAAACCTCCTGACTTTGTTGCTGTCCCGAAACGGCCAAATATGGACTCCCGTTGAATTTGAAACCTGATTTGCATACTACAGCTCTTCATGTTTGTAGGTATGCCGAACATGTCCATATCTACTGTCGAATTATGAAGAAAAGCCAGAAAAAAGCCAGCTCAAACAAATCAAGATTTCGACAATTATGTTGCTAAACCTCCTGACTTTGCGCTTCCCCAAATAGCGGAATTTGGATTCCCGTTGAATTTGAAACCTGACTCGCATACTACAGTTCTTCACGTTTGTAGGGATGCCCAACATGTCCATATCTACTGTGGAATTATGGAGAAAAGCCAGAAAAAGTTAAACTCAAACAAATCCAGATTTGTTGCTAAACCTCCTGACTTTGAGCTTCCCCAAATGGCCGATTTTGGATTCCCATTGAATTTGAAACCTGATTTGCATACTACAGCTCTTCACGTTTGTATGGATACCCAACATGTCCATATCTACTTTGGAAATATCGAGAAAAACAAGAAAAAAAGCCAACTCAAACAAATCCAGATTTACGACAATTATGTTGGTAAACCTCCTGATATTGTTGCTGTACCGAAACGGCCAAATATGGATTCCCGTTGAATTTGAAACCTGACTCGCATACTCCAGCTCTTCACGTAAGTAGGGATGCCCAACATGTCCATATCTACTGTGGAATTATGGAGAAAAGCCAGAAAAAAGCCAGCTCAAACAAATCAAGATTTCGACAATTATTTTGGTAAACATCCTGACGTTGTGCTTCCCCAAATGGACAAATTTGGATTACTGTTGAATTTGAAACCTGATTTGTATTCTACAGCTCTTCACGTTTGTATGGATACCCAACATGTCCATATCTACTGAGGAAATATGGAGAAAAACAAGAAAAAAGCCAACTCAAACAAATCCAGATTTCGACTTATTATGTTGCTAAACCTCCTGACTTTGTTGCTGTCCCGAAACGGCCAAATATGGATTCCCGTTGAATTTGAAACCTGACTCGCATACTCCAGCTCTTGACGTTTGTAGGGATGCCCAACATGTCCATATCTACTGTGGAATTATGGAGAAAAGCCAGAAAAAAGCCAGCTCAAACAAATCAAGATTTCGACAATTATGTTGCTAAACCTCCTGACTTTGTGCTGTCCCCAAACGGCCAAATATGGATTCCCGTTGAATTTGAAACGTGACTCGCATACTCCAGCTCTTCACGTTTGTAGGGATGCTGAACATGTCCATATCTACTGTGGAATTATGGAGAAATGCCAGAAAAAAAGACAACTCAAACAAATCCAGATTTGTTGCTAAACCTCCTGACATTGCTCTTCCCCAAATGGCCGAATTTGGATTCCCGTTGAATTTGAAACCTGACTCGTATACTACAGCTCTTCACGTTTTTAGGGATGCCCAACAAGTCCATATCTACTGTGGAATTATGGAGAAAAGCCAGAAATAAGCCAACTCAAACAAATCCAAATTTGTTGCTAAACCAACTGACTTTGTGCTGTTCCCAAACGGCCAAATATCAATTCCCGTTGAATTTGAAACCTGATTCGCATACTACAGCTCTTCTCGTTTGTAGGGATGCCTAACATGTCCATATCTACTGTTGAATTATGGAGAAAAGTCAGAAAAAATCCAGCTCAAACAAATCAAGATTTCGACAATTATGTTGCTAAACCACCTGAGTTTGTGCTGTCCCCAAACGGCCAAATATGGATTCCCATTGAATTTGTAAACTGATTTGCATACTACAGCTCTTCACGTTTGTAGGTATGCACAACATGTCCACATCTACTGTGGAATTATGGAGAAAAGCCAGAAAAAGCCAACTCAAACAAATCCAGATTTGTTGCTAAACCTCCTGACTTTGCGCCTCCCCAAATGGCCGAATTTGGATTCCCATTGAATTTGAAACGTGATTTGCATACTACAGCTCTTCACGTTTTTAGGGATGCCTAACATGTCCATATCTACTGTGGAATCATGGAGAAAAGCCAGAAAAAAGCCAACTCAAACAAATCCAAATTTGTTGCTAAACCTCCTGAGTTTGTACTGTTCCCAAACGGCCAAATATCAATTCCCGTTGAATTTGAAACCTGATTCGCATACTACAGCTCTTTACGTTTGTAGGGATGCCCAACATGTCCATATCTACTGTGGAATTATGGAGAAAAGCCAGAAAAAAGCCAGCTCAAACAAATCAAGATTTCGACAATTATGTTGTTAAACCTCCTGAATTTGTGCTGTCCACAAACGGCCAAATATGGATTCCCGTTGAATTTGAAACCTGATTCGCATACTACAGATCTTCACGTTTGTACCTATGCCCAACATGTCCATATCTACTGTGGAATTATGGAGAAAAGCCAGAAAAAAGCCAAGTCAAACAAATCCAGATTTGTTGCTAAACCTCCTGACATTGCGCTTCCCCAAATGGCCGAATTTGGATTCCTGTTGAAATTGAAACCTGATTTGCATACTACAGCTCTTCACGTTTGTAGGGATACCCAACATGTCCATATCTACTGTGGAAATATGGAGAAAAACAAGAAAAAAGCCAACACAAACAAATACAGATTTCGACAATTATGTGGCTAAACCTCCTGACTTTGTTGCTGTACCGAAACGGCCAAATATGGATTCCCGTTGAATTTGAAACCTGACTCGCATACTCCAGCTCTTCACGTTTGTAGGGATGCCCAACATGTCCATATCTACTGTGGAATTATGGAGAAAAGCCAGAAAAAAGCCAAGTCAAACAAATCCAGATTTGTTGCTAAACCTCCTGACTTTGCGCCTCCCCAAATGGCTGAATTTGGATTCCCGTTGAATTTGAAACTTGATTTGCATACTACGGCTCTTCCTGTTTGTAGGGATGCCCAACATGTCCATATCTACTGTCGAATTATGGAGAAAAGCGAGAAAAAGCCAGATCAAACAAATCAAGATTTCGACAATTATGTTGCGAAACCACCTGACTTTGCGCTTCCCCAAATGGCCAAATTTGGATTCCCGTTGAATTTGAAACCTGGTTTTTATACAACAGCTCTTCACTTTTGTAGGTATGCCCAACATGTCCATATCTACTGTGGAATTATGGAGAAAAGCCAGAAAAAAGCCAAGTCAAACAAATCCAGATTTGTTGCTAAACCTCCTGATTTTGCGCTTCCCCAAATGGCCGAATTTGGATTCCTGTTGAATTTGAAACCTGATTTTTATACTACAGCTCTTCACTTTTGTAGGTATGCCCAACATGTCCATATCTACTGTGGAATTATGGAGAAAAGCCAGAAAAAAGCCAGCTCAAACATATCAAGATTTCGACAATTATGTTGTTAAACCTCCTGAATTTGTGCTGTCCACAAACGGCCAAATATGGATTCCCGTTGAATTTGAAACCTGATTTGCATGCTACAGATCTTCACGTTTGTACGTATGCCCAACATGTCCATATCTACTGTGGAATTATGGAGAAAAGCCAGAAAAAAGCCATGTCAAACAAATCCAGATTTGTTGCTAAACCTCCTGACATTGCGCTTCCCCAAATGGCCGAATTTGGATCCCTGTTGAAATTGAAACCTGATTTGCATACTACAGATCTTCACGTTTGTAGGGATACCCAACATGTCCATATCTACTGTGGAAATATGGAGAAAAACAAGAAAAAAGCCAACACAAACAAATACAGATTTCGACAATTATGTTGGTAAACATCCTGACGTTGCGCTTCCCCAAATGGACAAATTTGGATTCCCGTTGAATTTGAAACCTGATTTGTATTCTACAGCTCTTCACGTTTGTAGGGATACCCAACATGTCCATATCTACTGAGGAAATATGGAGAAAAACAAGAAAAAAGCCAACTCAAACAAATCCAGATTTTGACTTATTATGTTGCTAAACCTCCTGACTTTGTTGCTGTCCCGAAACGGCCAAATATGGATTCCCGTTGAATTTGAAACCTGACTCACATACTACAGCTCTTCCCGTTTGTAGGGATGGCTAACATGTCCATATCTACTGTCGAATTATGGAGAAAAGCCAGAAAAAGCCAGATCAAACAAATCAAGATTTCGACAATTATGTTGCTAAACCTCCTGACTTTGCGCTTCCCCAAATGGCCAAATTTGGATTCCCGTTGAATTTGAAACCTGATTTTTATACTACAGCTCTTCACTTTTGTAGGTATGCCCAACATGTCCATATCTACTGTGGAAATATGGAGAAAAACAAGAAAAAAAACAACTCAAACAAATCCAGATTTCGACAATTATGTTGCTAAACCTCCTGCATTTGTTGCTGTCCCGAAACGGCCAAATATGGATTCCCATTGAATTTGAAACGTGACTCGCATACTCCAGCTCTTCACGTTTGTAGGGATGCCGAACATGTCCATATCTACTGTGGAATTATGGAGAAAATCCAGAAAATAAGCCAACTCAAACAAATCCAGATTTGTTGCTAAACCTCCTGACTTTGCTCTTCCCCAAATGGCCGAATTTGGATTCCCGTTGAATTTGAAACCTGACTCGTATACTACAGCTCTTCCCGTTTGTAGGGCTGCCAAACAAGTCCATATCTACTGTGGAATTATGGAGAAAAACAAGAAAAAAGCCAACACAAACAAATACAGATTTCGACAATTATGTGGCTAAACCTCCTGACTTTGTTGCTGTACCGAAACGGCCAAATATGGATTCCCGTTGAATTTGAAACCTGACTCGCATACTCCAGCTCTTCACGTTTGTAGGGATGCCCAACATGTCCATATCTACTGTGGAATTATGGAGAAAAGCCAGAAAAAAGCCAAGTCAAACAAATCCAGATTTGTTGCTAAACCTCCTGACTTTGCGCCTCCCCAAATGGCTGAATTTGGATTCCCGTTGAATTTGAAACTTGATTTGCATACTACGGCTCTTCCTGTTTGTAGGGATGCCCAACATGTCCATATCTACTGTGGAAATATGGAGAAAAACAAGAAAAAAGCCAACTCAAACAAATCAAGATTTCGACAATTATGTTGCTAAACCTCCTGACATTATGCTGTTCCCAAACGGCTAAATATCAATTCCCGTTGAATTTGAAACCTGATTCGCATACTACAGCTCTTCTCGTTTGTAGTGATGCCTAACATGTCCATATCTACTGTCGAATTATGGAGAAAAGCGAGAAAAAGCCAGATCAAACAAATCAAGATTTCGACAATTATGTTGCGAAACCACCTGACTTTGCGCTTCCCCAAATGGCCAAATTTGGATTCCCGTTGAATTTGAAACCTGGTTTTTATACTACAGCTCTTCACTTTTGTAGGTATGCCCAACATGTCCATATCTACTGTGGAATTATGGAGAAAAGCCAGAAAAAAGCCAAGTCAAACAAATCCAGATTTGTTGCTAAACCTCCTGATTTTGCGCTTCCCCAAATGGCCGAATTTGGATTCCTGTTGAATTTGAAACCTGATTTTTATACTACAGCTCTTCACTTTTGTAGGTATGCCCAACATGTCCATATCTACTGTGGAATTATGGAGAAAAGCCAGAAAAAAGCCAAGTCAAACAAATCCAGATTTGTTGCTAAACCTCCTGATTTTGCGCTTCCCCAAATGGCCGAATTTGGATTCCTGTTGAATTTGAAACCTGATTTGCATACTACAGCTCTTCACGTTTGTAGGGATACCCAACATGTCCATATCTATTGTGGAAATATGGAGAAAAACAAGAAAAAAAACAACTCAAACAAATCAAGATTTCGACAATTATGTTGCTAAACCTCCAGACTTTATGCTGTCCCCAAACGGCCAAATATGGATTCCCGTTGAATTTGAAACCTGATTTGCATACTACGGCTCTTCGCGTTTGTAGGGATGCCCAACATGTCCATATCTATTGTGGAAATATGGAGAAAACAAAGAAAAAAGCCAACTCAAACAAATCCAGATTTGTTGCTAAACCTCCTGAGTTTGTGCTGTCCCCAAACGGCCAAATATGGATTCCCATTGAATTTGAAAACTGATTTGCATACTACAGCTCTTCACGTTTGTAGCTATGCACAACATGTCCACATCTACTGTGGAATTATGGAGAAAAGCCAGAAAAAGCCAACTCAAACAAATCCAGATTTCGACTTATTATGTTGCTAAACCTCCTGACTTTGTTGCTGTCCCGAAACGGCCAAATATGGATTCCCGTTGAATTTGAAACCTGACTCGCATACTCCAGCTCTTCACGTTTGTAGGGATGCCCAACATGTCCATATCTACTGTGGAATTATGGAGAAAAGCCAGAAAAAAAGCCAACTCAAACAAATCCAGATTTGTTGCTAATCCTCCTAACTTTGCGCTTCTCCAAATGGCCGAATTTGGATTCCCGTCGAATTTGAAACCTGAATCGCATACTACGGCTCTTCACGTTTGTAGGGATGCCCAACATGTCCATATCTATTGTGGAAATATGGAGAAAACAAAGAAAAAAGCCAACTCAAACAAATCCAGATTTGTTTCTAAACCTCCTGAGTTTGTGCTGTTACCAAACGGCCAAATATCAATTCCCGTTGAATTTGAAACTTGATTCGCATACTACAGCTCTTCACGTTTGTAGGGATGCCGAACATGTCCATATCTACTGTGGAATTATGGAGAAAAGCCAGAAAAAAGCCAGCTCAAACATATCAAGATTTCGACAATTATGTTGTTAAACCTCCTGAATTTGTGCTGTCCACAAACGGCCAAATATGGATTCCCGTTGAATTTGAAACCTGATTTGCATGCTACAGATCTTCACGTTTGTACGTATGCCCAACATGTCCATATTTACTGTGGAATTATGGAGAAAAGCCAGAAAAAAGCCATGTCAAACAAATCCAGATTTGTTGCTAAACCTCCTGACGTTGCGCTTCCCCAAATGGACAAATTTGGATTCCCGTTGAATTTGAAACCTGATTTGTATTCTACAGCTCTTCACGTTTGTAGGGATACCCAACATGTCCATATCTACTGAGGAAATATGGAGAAAAACAAGAAAAAAGCCAACTCAAACAAATCCAGATTTTGACTTATTATGTTGCTAAACCTCCTGACTTTGTTGCTGTCCCGAAACGGCCAAATATGGATTCCCGTTGAATTTGAAACCTGACTCACATACTACAGCTCTTCCCGTTTGTAGGGATGGCTAACATGTCCATATCTACTGTCGAATTATGGAGAAAAGCCAGAAAAAGCCAGATCAAACAAATCAAGATTTCGACAATTATGTTGCTAAACCTCCTGACTTTGCGCTTCCCCAAATGGCCAAATTTGGATTCCCGTTGAATTTGAAACCTGATTTTTATACTACAGCTCTTCACTTTTGTAGGTATTCCCAACATGTCCATATCTACTGTGGAAATATGGAGAAAAACAAGAAAAAAAACAACTCAAACAAATCCAGATTTCGACAATTATGTTGCTAAACCTCCTGCCTTTGTTGCTGTCCCGAAACGGCCAAATATGGATTCCCATTGAATTTGAAACCTGACTCGCATACTCCAGCTCTTCACGTTTGTAGGGATGCCGAACATGTCCATATCTACTGTGGAATTATGGAGAAAATCCAGAAAATAAGCCAACTCAAACAAATCCAGATTTGTTGCTAAACCTCCTGACTTTGCTCTTCCCCAAATGGCCGAATTTGGATTCCCGTTGAATTTGAAACCTGACTCGTATACTACAGCTCTTCACGTTTGTAGGGATGCCAAACAAGTCCATATCTACTGTGGAATTATGGAGAAAAGCCAGAAATAAGCCAACTCAAACAAATCCAAATTTGTTGCTAAACCACCTGATTTTGTGCTGTTCCCAAACGGCCAAATATCAATTCCCGTTGAATTTGAAACCTGATTCGCATACTACAGCTCTTCTCGTATGTAGGGATGCCTAACATGTCCATATCTACTGTCGAATTATGGAGAAAAGCCAGAAAAAAGCCAGCTCAAACAAATCAAGATTTCGACAATTATGTTGCTAAACCTCCTGACTTTGCGCTTCCCCAAATGGCCAAATTTGGATTCCCGTTGAATTTGAAACCTGATTTTTATACTACAGCTCTTCACTTTTGTAGGTATTCCCAACATGTCCATATCTACTGTGGAATTATGGAGAAAAGCCAGAAAAAAGCCAAGTCAAACAAATCCAGATTTGTTGCTGAACCTCCTGAGTTTGTGCTGTCCCCAAACGGCCAAATATGGATTTCCAATGAATTTGTAAACTGATTTGCATACTACAGCTCTTCACGTTTGTAGGTATGCACAACATGTCCACATCTACTGTGGAATTATGGAGAAAAGCCAGAAAAAAGCCAACTCAAACAAATCCAGATTTGTTGCTAAACCTCCTGACTTTGCGCTTCCCCAAATGGCCGAATTTGGATTCCCATTGAATTTGAAACCTGATTTGCATAATACAGCTCTTCACGTTTGTAGATATGCACAACATGTCCACATCTACTGTGGAATTATGGAGAAAAGCCAGAAAAAAGCCAACTCAAACAAATCCAGATTTGTTGCTAAACCTCATGACTTTGCGCCTCCCCAAATTGCCGAATTTGGATTCCCATTGAATTTGAAACCTGATTTGCATACTGCAGCTCTTCACGTCTTTAGGGATGCCTAACATGTCCATATCTACTGTGGAATCATGGAGAAAAGCCAGAAAAAAGCCAGATCAAACAAATCAAGATTTCGACAATAATGTTGTTAAACCTCCTGACTTTGCGCTTCCCAAAATGGCCAAATTTGGATTCCCGTTGAATTTGAAACCTGATTTTTATACTACAGCTCTTCACTTTTGTAGGTATGCCCAACATGTCCATATCTACTGTGGAATTATGGAGAAAAGCCAGAAAAAAGCCAAGTCAAACAAATCCAGATTTGTTGCTAAACCTCCTGACTTTGCGCTTCCCCAAATGGCCAAATTTGGATTCCTGTTGAATTTGAAACCTGATTTGCATACTACAGCTCTTCACGTTTGTAGCGATACCCAACATGTCCATATCTACTCTGGAAATATGGAGAAAAACAAGAAAAAAACCAACTCAAACAAATCCAGATTTCGACAATTATGTTGCTAAACCTCCTGACTTTGTTGCTGTCCCGAAACGGCCAAATATGGATTCCCGTTGAATTTGAAACCTGACTCGCATACTCCAGCTCTTCACGTTTGTAGGGATGCCCAACATGTCCATATCTACTGTGGAATTATGGAGAAAAGCCAGAAAAAAGCCAACTCAAACAAATCCAGATTTGTTGCTAATCCTCCTGACTTTGCGCTTCTCCATTGGCCGAATTTGGATTCCCGTCGACTTTGAAACCTGACTCGCATACTACAGCTCTTCACGTTTGTAGGGATGCCTAACATGTCCATATCTACTGTGGAATTATGGAGAAAAGTCAGAAAAAAGCCAGCTCAAACAAATCAAGATTTAGACAATTATGTTGCTAAACCTCCTGACTTTGTGCTGTCCCCAAACGGCCAAATATGGATTGCCGTTGAATTTGAAACCTGATTTGCATACAACGGCTCTTCCCGTTTGTAGGGATGCCCAGCATGTCCATATCTATTGTGGAAATATGGAGAAAACAAAGAAAAAAGCCAACTCAAACAAATCCAGATTTGTTGCTAAACCTCCTGAGTTTGTGCTGTCCCCAAACGGCCAAATATGGATTTCCATTGAAATTGTAAACTGATTTGCATACTACAGCTCTTCACGTTTGTAGGTATGCACAACATGTCCACATCTACTGTGGAATTATGGAGAAAAGCCAGAAAAAAGCCAACTCAAACAAATCCAGATTTGTTGCTAAACCTCCTGACTTTGCGCTTCCCCAAATGGCCGAATTTGGATTCCCATTGAATTTGAAACCTGATTTGCATAATACAGCTCTTCAAGTTTTTAGGGATGCCTAACATGTCCATATCTACTGTGGAATCATGGAGAAAAGCCAGAAAAAAAGCCAACTCAAACAAATCCAGATTTGTTGCTAAACCTCCTGACTTTGCGCTTCCCCAAATGGCCGAATTTTGATTCCCGTTGAATTTGAAACTTGATTTGCATACTACGGCTCTTTACGTTTGTAGGGATGCTCAAGATGTCCATATCTATTGTGGAAATATGGAGAAAACAAAGAAAAAAGCCAACTCAAACAAATCCAGATTTGTTGCTAAACCTCCTGAGTTTGAGCTGTCCCCAAACGGCCAAATATGGATTCCCATTGAATTTGAAAACAGATTTGCATACTACAGCTCTTCACGTTCGTAGATATGCACAACATGTCCACATCTACTGTGGAATTATGGAGAAAAGCCAGAAAAAAGCCAACTCAAACAAATCCAGATTTGTTGCTAAACCTCCTGACATTGCGCCTCCCCAAATGGCCAAATTTGGATTCCCATTGAATTTGAAACCTGATTTGCATACTACAGCTCTTCACGTTTTTAGGGATGCCTAACATGTCCATATCTACTGTGGAATCATGGAGAAAAGCCAGAAAAAAGCCAGATCAAACAAATCAAGATTTCGACAATAATGTTGTTAAACCTCCTGACTTTGCGCTTCCCCAAATGGCCAAATTTGGATTCCCGTTGAATTTGAAACCTGATTTTTATACTACAGCTCTTCACTTTTGTAGGTATGCCCAACATGTCCATATCTACTGTGGAATTATGGAGAAAAGCCAGAAAAAAGCCAAGTCAAACAAATCCAGATTTGTTGCTAAACCTCCTGACTTTGCGCTTCCCCAAATGGCCAAATTTGGATTCCTGTTGAATTTGAAACCTGATTTGCATACTACAGCTCTTCACGTTTGTAGCGATACCCAACATGTCCATATCTACTGTGGAAATATGGAGAAAAAAAAGAAAAAAACCAACTCAAACAAATCCAGATTTCGACAATTATGTTGCTAAACCTCCTGACTTTGTTGCTGTCCCGAAACGGCCAAATATAGATTCCCGTTGAATTTGAAACCTGATTCGCTTGCTATAGCTCTTCTCGTTTGTAGGTATGCCCAACATGTCCATATCTACTGTGGAATTATGGAGAAAAGCCAGAAAAAAGCCAAGTCAAACAAATCCAGATTTGTTGCTAAACCTCCTGACTTTGCGCTTCCCCAAATGGCCAAATTTGGATTCCTGTTGAATTTGATACCTGATTTGCATACTACAGCTCTTCACGTTTGTAGGGATACCCAACATGTCCATATCTACTGTGGAATTATGGAGAAAAGCCAGAAAAAAAGCCAACTCAAACAAATCCAGATTTGTTGCTAATCCTCCTGACTTTGCGCTTCTCCAATTGGCCGAATTTGGATTCCCGTCTAATTTGAAACCTGACTCGCATACTACAGCTCTTCACGTTTGTAGGGATGCCTAACATGTCCATATCTACTGTGGAATTATGGAGTAAAGTCAGAAAAAAGCCAGCTCAAACAAATCAAGATTTCGACAATTATGTTGCTAAACCTCCTGACTTTGTGCTGTCCCCAAACGGACAAATATGGATTGCCATTGAATTTGAAACCTGATTTCCATACTACGGCTCTTCCCGTTTGTAGGGATGCCCAGCATGTCCATATCTATTGTGGAAATATGGAGAAAACAAAGAAAAAAGCCAACTCAAACAAATCCAGATATGTTGCTAAACCTCCTGAGTTTGTGCTGTCCCCAAACGGCCAAATATGGATTCCCATTGAATTTGAAAACTGATTTGCATACTACAGCTCTTCACGTTTGTAGGTATGCACAACATGTCCACATCTACTGTGGAATTATGGAGAAAAGCCAGAAAAAAGCCAACTCAAACAAATCCAGATTTGTTGCTAAACCTCCTGACTTTGCGCTTCCCCAAATGGCCGAATTTGGATTCCCATTGAATTTGAAACCTGATTTGCATACTACAGCTCTTCACGTTTTTAGGGATGCCTAACATGTCCATATCTACTGTGGAATCATGGAGAAAAGCCAGAAAAAAGCCAACTCAAACAAATCCAGATTTGTTGCTAAACCTCCTGATTTTGCGCTTCCCCAAATGGCCGAATTTGGATTCCCGTTGAATTTGACAATTGATTTGCATACTACGGCTCTTTACGTTTGTAGGGATGCTCAACATGTCCATATCTATTGTGGAAATATGGAGAAAACAAAGAAAAAAGCCAACTCAAACAAATCCAGATTTGTTGCTAAACCTCCTGAGTTTGAGCTGTCCCCAAACGGCCAAATATGGATTCCCATTGAATTTGAAAACTGATTTGCATACTACAGCTCTTCACGTTTGTAGATATGCACAAGATGTCCACATCTACTGTGGAATTATGGAGAAAAGCCAGAAAAAAGCCAACTCAAACAAATCCAGATTTGTTGCTAAACCTCCTGACTTTGCGCTTCCCCAAATGGCCGAATTTGGATTCCCATTGAATTTGAAACCTGATTTGCATACTACAGCTCTTCACGTTTTTAGGGATGCCTAACATGTCCATATCTACTGTGGAATCATGGAGAAAAGCCAGAAAAAAGCCAACTCAAACAAATCCAGATTTGTTGCTAAACCTCCTGACTTTGCGCCTCCCCAAATGGCCGAATTTGGATTCCCATTGAATTTGAAACCTGATTTGCATACTACAGCTCTTCACGTTTTTAGGGATGCCTAACATGTCCATATCTACTGTGGAATCATGGAGAAAAGCCAGAAAAAAGCCAACTCAAACAAATCCAGATTTGTTGCTAATCCTCCTGACTTTGCGCTTCTCCAATTGGCCGAATTTGGATTCCCGTCGAATTTGAAACCTGACTCGCATACTACAGCTCTTCACGTTTGTAGGGATGCCTAACATGCCCATATCTACTGTGGAATTATGGAGAAAAGTCAGAAAAAAGCCAGCTCAAACAAATCAAGATTTCGACAATTATGTTGCTAAACCTCCTGACTTTGTGCTGTCCCCAAACGGCCAAATATGGATTGCCATTGAATTTGAAACCTGATTTGCATACTACGGCTCTTCCCGTTTGTAGGGATGCCCAGCATGTCCATATCTATTGTGGAAATATGGAGAAAACAAAGAAAAAAGCCAACTCAAACAAATCCAGATATGTTGCTAAACCTCCTGAGTTTGTGCTGTCCCCAAACGGCCAAATATGGATTCCCATTGAATTTGAAAACTGATTTGCATACTACAGCTCTTCACGTTTGTAGGTATGCACAACATGTCCACATCTACTGTGGAATTATGGAGAAAAGCCAGAAAAAAGCCAACTCAAACAAATCCAGATTTGTTGCTAAACCTCCTGACTTTGCGCTTCCCCAAATGGCCGAATTTGGATTCCCATTGAATTTGAAACCTGATTTGCATACTACAGCTCTTCACGTTTTTAGGGATGCCTAACATGTCCATATCTACTGTGGAATCATGGAGAAAAGCCAGAAAAAAAGCCAACTCAAACAAATCCAGATTTGTTGCTAAACCTCCTGATTTTGCGCTTCCCCAAATGGCCGAATTTGGATTCCCGTTGAATTTGAAACTTGATTTGCATACTACGGCTCTTTACGTTTGTAGGGATGCTCAACATGTCCATATCTATTGTGGAAATATGGAGAAAACAAAGAAAAAAGCCAACTCAAACAAATCCAGATTTGTTGCTAAACCTCCTGAGTTTGAGCTGTCCCCAAATGGCCAAATATGGATTTCCATTGAATTTGAAAACTGATTTGCATACTACAGCTCTTCACGTTTGTAGATATGCACAAGATGTCCACATCTACTGTGGAATTATGGAGAAAAGCCAGAAAAAAGCCAACTCAAACAAATCCAGATTTGTTGCTAAACCTCCTGAGTTTGAGCTGTCCCCAAATGGCCAAATATGGATTCCCATTGAATTTGAAAACTGATTTGCATACTACAGCTCTTCACGTTTGTAGATATGCACAAGATGTCCACATCTACTGTGGAATTATGGAGAAAAGCCAGAAAAAAGCCAACTCAAACAAATCCAGATTTGTTGCTAAACCTCCTGACTTTGCGCTTCCCCAAATGGCCGAATTTGGATTCCCATTGAATTTGAAACCTGATTTGCATACTACAGCTCTTCACGTTTTTAGGGATGCCTAACATGTCCATATCTACTGTGGAATCATGGAGAAAAGCCAGAAAAAAGCCAACTCAAACAAATCCAGATTTGTTGCTAAACCTCCTGACTTTGCGCCTCCCCAAATGGCCGAATTTGGATTCCCATTGAATTTGAAACCTGATTTGCATACTACAGCTCTTCACGTTTTTAGGGATGCCTAACATGTCCATATCTACTGTGGAATCATGGAGAAAAGCCAGAAAAAAGCCAACTCAAACAAATCCAGATTTGTTGCTAATCCTCCTGACTTTGCACTTCTCCAATTGGCCGAATTTGGATTCCCGTCGAATTTGAAACCTGACTCGCATACTACAGCTCTTCACGTTTGTAGGGATGCCTAACATGCCCATATCTACTGTGGAATTATGGAGAAAAGTCAGAAAAAAGCCAGCTCAAACAAATCAAAATTTCGACAATTATGTTGCTAAACCTCCTGACTTTGTGCTGTCCCCAAACGGCCAAATATGGATTGCCATTGAATTTGAAACCTGATTTGCATACTACGGCTCTTCCCGTTTGTAGGGATGCCCAGCATGTCCATATCTATTGTGGAAATATGGAGAAAACAAAGAAAAAAGCCAACTCAAACAAATCCAGATTTGTTGCTAAACCTCCTGAGTTTGTGCTGTCCCCAAACGGCCAAATATGGATTTCCATTGAATTTGTAAACTGATTTGCATACTACAGCTCTTCACGTTTGTAGGTATGCACAACATGTCCACATCTACTGTGGAATTATGGAGAAAAGCCAGAAAAAAGCCAACTCAAACAAATCCAGATTTGTTGCTAAACCTCCTGACTTTGCGCTTCCCCAAATGGCCGAATTTGGATTCCCATTGAATTTGAAATCTGATTTGCATAATACAGCTCTTCAAGTTTTTAGGGATGCCTAACATGTCCATATCTACTGTGGAATCATGGAGAAAAGCCAGAAAAAAAGCCAACTCAAACAAATCCAGATTTGTTGCTAAACCTCCTGACTTTGCGCTTCCCCAAATGGCCGAATTTTGATTCCCGTTGAATTTGAAACTTGATTTGCATACTACGGCTCTTTACGTTTGTAGGGATGCTCAAGATGTCCATATCTATTGTGGAAATATGGAGAAAACAAAGAAAAAAGCCAACTCAAACAAATCCAGATTTGTTGCTAAACCTCCTGAGTTTGAGCTGTCCCCAAACGGCCAAATATGGATTCCCATTGAATTTGAAAACTGATTTGCATACTACAGCTCTTCACGTTTGTAGATATGCACAACATGTCCACATCTACTGTGGAATTATGGAGAAAAGCCAGAAAAAAGCCAACTCAAACAAATCCAGATTTGTTGCTAAACCTCCTGACATTGCGCCTCCCCAAATGGCCAAATTTGGATTCCCATTGAATTTGAAACCTGATTTGCATACTACAGCTCTTCACGTTTTTAGGGATGCCTAACATGTCCATATCTACTGTGGAAATATGGAGAAAAACAAGAAAAAAACCAACTCAAACAAATCCAGATTTCGACAATTATGTTGCTAAACCTCCTGACTTTGTTGCTGTCCCGAAACGGCCAAATATAGATTCCCGTTGAATTTGAAACCTGATTCGCTTGCTATAGCTCTTCTCGTTTGTAGGTATGCCCAACATGTCCATATCTACTGTGGAATTATGGAGAAAAGCCAGAAAAAAGCCAAGTCAAACAAATCCACATTTGTTGCTAAACCTCCTGACTTTGCGCTTCCCCAAATGGCCAAATTTGGATTCCTGTTGAATTTGATACCTGATTTGCATACTACAGCTCTTCACGTTTGTAGGGATACCCAACATGTCCATATCTACTGTGGAATTATGGAGAAAAGCCAGAAAAAAAGCCAACTCAAACAAATCCAGATTTGTTGCTAATCCTCCTGACTTTGCGCTTCTCCAATTGGCCGAATTTGGATTCCCGTCGAATTTGAAACCTGATTCGCATACTACAGCTCTTCACGTTTGTAGGGATGCCTAACATGTCCATATCTACTGTGCAATCATGGAGAAAAGCCAGAAAAAAGCCAACTCAAACAAATCCAGATTTGTTGCTAAACCTCCTGACTTTGCGCCTCCCCAAATGGCCGAATTTGGATTCCCATTGAATTTGAAACCTGATTTGCATACTACAGCTCTTCACGTTTTTAGGGATGCCTAACATGTCCATATCTACTGTGGAATTATGGAGAAAAGTCAGAAAAAAGCCAGCTCAAACAAATCAAGATTTCGACAATTATGTTGCTAATCCTCCTGACTTTGTGCTGTCCCCAAACAGCCAAATATGGATTCCCGTTGAATTTGATACCTGATTTGCATACTACGGCTCTTCACGTTTGTAGGGATGCCCAACATGTCCACATCTACTGTGGAATTATGGAGAAAAGCCAGAAAAAAGCCAACTCAAACAAATCCAGATTTGTTGCTAAACCTCCTGAGTTTGTGCTGTACCCAAACGGCCAAATATGGATTCCCATTGAATTTGTAAACTGATTGGCATACTACAGCTCTTCACGTTTGTAGGTATGCACAACATGTCCACATCTACTGTGGAATTATGGAGAAAAGCCAGAAAAAAGCCAACTCAAACAAATCCAGATTTGTTGCTAAACCTCCTGACTTTGCGCTTCCCCAAATGGCCGAATTTGGATTCCCATTGCATTTGAAACCTGATTTGCATACTACAGCTCTTCACGTTTTTAGGGATGCCTAACATGTCCATATCTACTGTGGAATCATGGAGAAAAGCCAGAAAAAAGCCAACTCAAACAAATCCAGATTTGTTGCTAAACCTCCTGACTTTGCGCTTCCCCAAATGGCCGAATTTGGATTCCCGTTGAATTTGAAACTTGATTTGCATACTACGGCTCTTTACGTTTGTAGGGATGCTCAACATGTCCATATCTATTGTGGAAATATGGAGAAAACAAAGAAAAAAGCCAACTCAAACAAATCCAGATTTGTTGCTAAACCTCCTGAGTTTGAGCTGTCCCCAAACGGCCAAATTTGGATTCCCGTTGAATTTGAAACCTGATTTTTATACTACAGCTCTTCACTTTTGTAGGTATGCCCAACATGTCCATATCTACTGTGGAATTATGGAGAACATTCCTGAAAAAAGCCAACTCAAACAAATCCAGATTTGTTGCTAAACCTCCTGACTTTCCGCCTCCCCAAATGGCCGAATTTGGATTCCCATTGAATTTGAAACCTGATTTGCATACTACAGCTCTTCACGTTTTTAGGGATGCCTAACATGTCCATATCTACTGTGGAATCATGGAAAAAAGCCAGAAAAAAGCCAGATCAAACAAATCAAGATTTCGACAATAATGTTGTTAAACCTCCTGACTTTGCGCTTCCCCAAACGGCCAAATATGGATTCCCATTGAATTTGAAAACTGATTTGCATACTACAGCTCTTCACATTTGTAGATATGCACAAGATGTCCACATCTACTGTGGAATTATGGAGAAAAGCCAGAAAAAAGCCAACTCAAACAAATCCAGATTTGTTGCTAAACCTCCTGACTTTGCGCTTCCCCAAATGGCCGAATTTGGATTCCCATTGAATTTGAAACCTGATTTGCATACTACAGCTCTTCACGTTTTTAGGGATGCCTAACATGTCCATATCTACTGTGGAATCATGGAGAAAAGCCAGAAAAAAGCCAACTCAAACAAATCCAGATTTGTTGCTAAACCTCCTGACTTTGCGCCTCCCCAAATGGCCGAATTTGGATTCCCATTGAATTTGAAACCTGATTTGCATACTACAGCTCTTCACGTTTTTAGGGATGCCTAACATGTCCATATCTACTGTGGAATCATGGAGAAAAGCCAGAAAAAAGCCAACTCAAACAAATCCAGATTTGTTGCTAATCCTCCTGACTTTGCACTTCTCCAATTGGCCGAATTTGGATTCCCGTCGAATTTGAAACGTGACTCGCATACTACAGCTCTTCACGTTTGTAGGGATGCCTAACATGCCCATATCTACTGTGGAATTATGGAGAAAAGTCAGAAAAAAGCCAGCTCAAACAAATCAAAATTTCGACAATTATGTTGCTAAACCTCCTGACTTTGTGCTGTCCCCAAACGGCCAAATATGGATTGCCATTGAATTTGAAACCTGATTTGCATACTACGGCTCTTCCCGTTTGTAGGGATGCCCAGCATGTCCATATCTATTGTGGAAATATGGAGAAAACAAAGAAAAAAGCCAACTCAAACAAATCCAGATTTGTTGCTAAACCTCCTGAGTTTGTGCTGTCCCCAAACGGCCAAATATGGATTTCCATTGAATTTGTAAACTGATTTGCATACTACAGCTCTTCACGTTTGTAGGTATGCACAACATGTCCACATCTACTGTGGAATTATGGAGAAAAGCCAGAAAAAAGCCAACTCAAACAAATCCAGATTTGTTGCTAAACCTCCTGACTTTGCGCTTCCCCAAATGGCCGAATTTGGATTCCCATTGAATTTGAAATCTGATTTGCATAATACAGCTCTTCAAGTTTTTAGGGATGCCTAACATGTCCATATCTACTGTGGAATCATGGAGAAAAGCCAGAAAAAAAGCCAACTCAAACAAATCCAGATTTGTTGCTAAACCTCCTGACTTTGCGCTTCCCCAAATGGCCGAATTTTGATTCCCGTTGAATTTGAAACTTGATTTGCATACTACGGCTCTTTACGTTTGTAGGGATGCTCAAGATGTCCATATCTATTGTGGAAATATGGAGAAAACAAAGAAAAAAGCCAACTCAAACAAATCCAGATTTGTTGCTAAACCTCCTGAGTTTGAGCTGTCCCCAAACGGCCAAATATGGATTCCCATTGAATTTGAAAACTGATTTGCATACTACAGCTCTTCACGTTTGTAGATATGCACAACATGTCCACATCTACTGTGGAATTATGGAGAAAAGCCAGAAAAAAGCCAACTCAAACAAATCCAGATTTGTTGCTAAACCTCCTGACATTGCGCCTCCCCAAATGGCCAAATTTGGATTCCCATTGAATTTGAAACCTGATTTGCATACTACAGCTCTTCACGTTTTTAGGGATGCCTAACATGTCCATATCTACTGTGGAAATATGGAGAAAAACAAGAAAAAAACCAACTCAAACAAATCCAGATTTCGACAATTATGTTGCTAAACCTCCTGACTTTGTTGCTGTCCCGAAACGGCCAAATATAGATTCCCGTTGAATTTGAAACCTGATTCGCTTGCTATAGCTCTTCTCGTTTGTAGGTATGCCCAACATGTCCATATCTACTGTGGAATTATGGAGAAAAGCCAGAAAAAAGCCAAGTCAAACAAATCCACATTTGTTGCTAAACCTCCTGACTTTGCGCTTCCCCAAATGGCCAAATTTGGATTCCTGTTGAATTTGATACCTGATTTGCATACTACAGCTCTTCACGTTTGTAGGGATACCCAACATGTCCATATCTACTGTGGAATTATGGAGAAAAGCCAGAAAAAAAGCCAACTCAAACAAATCCAGATTTGTTGCTAATCCTCCTGACTTTGCGCTTCTCCAATTGGCCGAATTTGGATTCCCGTCGAATTTGAAACCTGATTCGCATACTACAGCTCTTCACGTTTGTAGGGATGCTCAACATGTCCATATCTATTGTGGAAATATGGAGAAAACAAAGAAAAAAGCCAACTCAAACAAATCCAGATTTGTTGCTAAACCTCCTGAGTTTGAGCTGACCCCAAACGGCCAAATATGGATTCCCATTGAATTTGAAAACTGATTTGCATACTACAGCTCTTCACGTTTGTAGATATGCACAAGATGTCCACATCTACTGTGGAATTATGGAGAAAAGCCAGAAAAAAGCCAACTCAAACAAATCCAGATTTGTTGCTAAACCTCCTGACTTTGCGCTTCCCCAAATGGCCGAATTTGGATTCCCATTGAATTTGAAACCTGATTTGCATACTACAGCTCTTCACGTTTTTAGGGATGCCTAACATGTCCATATCTACTGTGGAATCATGGAGAAAAGCCAGAAAAAAGCCAACTCAAACAAATCCAGATTTGTTGCTAAACCTCCTGACTTTGCGCCTCCCCAAATGGCCGAATTTGGATTCCCATTGAATTTGAAACCTGATTTGCATACTACAGCTCTTCACGTTTTTAGGGATGCCTAACATGTCCATATCTACTGTGGAATTATGGAGAAAAGTCAGAAAAAAGCCAGCTCAAACAAATCAAGATTTCGACAATTATGTTGCTAATCCTCCTGACTTTGTGCTGTCCCCAAACGGCCAAATATGGATTCCCGTTGAATTTGATACCTGATTTGCATACTACGGCTCTTCACGTTTGTAGGGATGCCCAACATGTCCACATCTACTGTGGAATTATGGAGAAAAGCCAGAAAAAAGCCAACTCAAACAAATCCAGATTTGTTGCTAAACCTCCTGAGTTTGTGCTGTCCCCAAACGGCCAAATATGGATTCCCATTGAATTTGTAAACTGATTGGCATACTACAGCTCTTCACGTTTGTAGGTATGCACAACATGTCCACATCTACTGTGGAATTATGGAGAAAAGCCAGAAAAAAGCCAACTCAAACAAATCCAGATTTGTTGCTAAACCTCCTGAATTTGCGCTTCCCCAAATGGCCGAATTTGGATTCCCATTGCATTTGAAACCTGATTTGCATACTACAGCTCTTCACGTTTTTAGGGATGCCTAACATGTCCATATCTACTGTGGAATCATGGAGAAAAGCCAGAAAAAAGCCAACTCAAACAAATCCAGATTTGTTGCTAAACCTCCTGACTTTGCGCTTCCCCAAATGGCCGAATTTGGATTCCCGTTGAATTTGAAACTTGATTTGCATACTACGGCTCTTTACGTTTGTAGGGATGCTCAACATGTCCATATCTATTGTGGAAATATGGAGAAAACAAAGAAAAAAGCCAACTCAAACAAATCCAGATTTATTGATAAACCTCCTGAGTTTGAGCTGTCCCCAAACGGCCAAATTTGGATTCCCGTTGAATTTGAAACCTGATTTTTATACTACAGCTCTTCACGTTTGTAGGGATACCCAACATGTCCATATCTACTGTGGAATTATGGAGAAAAGCCAGAAAAAAAGCCAAGTCAAACAAATCCAGATTTGTTGCTAATCCTCCTGACTTTGCGCTTCTCCAATTGGCCGAATTTGGATTCCCGTCGAATTTGAAACCTGACTCGCATACTACAGCTCTTCACGTTTGTAGGGATGCCTAACATGTCCATATCTACTGTGGAATTATGGAGAAAAGTCAGAAAAAAGCCAGCTCAAACAAATCAAGATTTCGACAATTATGTTGCTAAACCTCCTGACTTTGTGCTGTCCCCAAACGGCCAAATATGGATTCCCATTGAATTCGAAACCTGATTTGCATACTACAGCTCCTCACGTTTTTAGGGATGCCTAACATGTCCATATCTACTGTGGAATCATGGAGAAAAGCCAGAAAAAAGCCAGATCAAACAAATCCAGATTTGTTGCTAAACCTCCTGACTTTGCGCTTCGCCAAATGGCCAAATTTGGATTCCTGTTGAATTTGAAACCTGATTTGCATACTACAGCTCTTCACGTTTGTAGGGATACCCAACATGTCCATATCTACTGTGGAAATATGGAGAAAAACAAGAAAAAAACCAACTCAAACAAATCCAGATTTCGACAATTATGTTGGTAAACCTCCTGACTTTGTTGCTGTCCCGAAACGGCCAAATATAGATTCCCGTTGAATTTGAAACCTGATTCGCATGCTATAGCTCTTCTCGTTTGTAGGTATGCCCAACATTTCCATATCTACTGTGGAATTATGGAGAAAAGCCAGAAAAAAGCCAAGTCAAACAAATCCAGATTTGTTGCTAAACCTCCTGACTTTGCGCTTCCCCAAATGGCCAAATTTGGATTCCTGTTGAATTTGAAACCTGATTTGCATACTACAGCTCTTCACGTTTGTAGGGATACCCAACATGTCCATATCTACTGTGGAATTATGGAGAAAAGCCAGAAAAAAAGCCAACTCAAACAAATCCAGATTTGTTGCTAATCCTCCTGACTTTGCGCTTCTCCAATTGGCCGAATTTGGATTGCCGTCGAATTTGAAACCTGACTCGCATACTACAGCTCTTGACGTTTGTAGGGATGCATAACATGTCCATATCTACTGTGGAATTATGGAGAAAAGTCAGAAAAAAGCCAGCTCAAACAAATCAAGATTTCGACAATTATGTTGCTAAACCTCCTGACTTTGTGCTGTCCCCAAACGGCCAAATATGGATTCCCGTTGAATTTGAAACCTGATTTGCATACTACGGCTCTTCACGTTTGTAGGGATGCCCAACATGTCCATATCTATTGTGGAAATATGGAGAAAACAAAGAAAAAAGCCAACTCAAACAAATCCAGATTTGTTGCTAAACCTCCTGAGTTTGTGCTGTCCCCAAATGGCCAAATATGGATTCCCATTGAATTTGAAAACAGATTTGCATACTACAGCTCTTCACGTTTGTAGGTATGCACAGCATGTCCACATCTACTGTGGAATTATGGAGAAAAGCCAGAAAAAAGCCAACTCAAACAAATCCAGATTTGTTGCTAAACCTCCTGACTTTGCGCCTCCCCAAATGGCCGAATTTGGATTCCCATTGAATTTGAAACCTGATTTGCATACTACAGCTCTTCACGTTTTTAGGGATGCCTAACATGTCCATATATACTGTGGAATCATGGAGAAAAGCCAGAAAAAAGCCAACTCAAACAAATCCAGATTTGTTGCTAAACCTCCTGACTTTGCGCTTCCCCAAATGGCCGAATTTGGATTCCCGTTGAATTTGAAACTTGATTTGCATACTACGGCTCTTTACGTTTTTAGGGATGCCCAACATGTCCATATCTGTTTTGGAAATATGGAGAAAACAAAGAAAAAAGCCAACTCAAACAAATCCAGATTTGTTGCTAAACCTCCTGAGTTTGTGCTGTCCCCAAACGGCCAAATATGGATTCCCATTGAATTTGAAAACTGATTTGCATACTACAGCTCTTCACGTTTGTAGGTATGCCCAACATGTCCACATCTACTTTGGAATTATGGAGAAAAGCCAGAAAAAAGCCAACCCAAACAAATCCAGATTTGTTGCTAAACCTCATGACTTTGCGCTTCCCCAAATGGCCGAATTTGGATTCCTGTTGAATTTGAAACCTGATTTGCATACTACAGCTCTTCACGTTTGTAGGGATACCCAACATGTCCATATCTACTGTGGAAATATGGAGAAAAACACGAAAAAAACCAACTCAAACAAATCCAGATTTCGACAATTATGTTGCTAAAAGTCCTGACTTTGTGCTGTCTCTAAACGGCCAAATATGGATTCCCGTTGAATTTGAAACCTGATTTGCATACTACGGCTCTTCACGTTTGTAGGGATGCCCAACATGTCCATATCTAATGTGGAAATATGGAGAAAACAAAGAAAAAAGCCAACTCAAACAAATCCAAATTTGTTGCGAAAACCTCCTGACTTTGTACTGTCCCTAAACGGCCAAATATGGATTCCCGTTGAATTTTAAACCTGATTTGCATACTACGGCTCTTCACGTTTGTAGGGAAGCCCAACATGTCCATATCTATTGTGGAAATATGGAGAAAACAAAGAAAAAAGCCAACTCAAACAAATCCAGATTTGTTGCTAAACCTCCTGACTTTGCGCTTCCCCAAATGGCCGAATTTGGATTCCCATTGAATTTGAAACCTGATTTGCATACTACAGCTCTTCACGTTTGTAGGGATGCCTAACATGTCCATATCTACTGTGGAATCATGGAGAAAAGCCAGAAAAAAGCCAACTCAAACAAATCCAGATTTGTTGCTAAACCTCCTGACTTTGCGTTTCCCCAAATGGCCGAATTTGGATTCCCGTTGAATTTGAAACTTGATTTGCATACTACGGCTCTTTACGTTTTTAGGGATGCCCAACATGTCCATATCTATTGTGGAAATATGGAGAAAACAAAGAAAAAAGCCAACTCAAACAAATCCAGATTTGTTGCTAAACCTCCTGAGTTTGTGCTGTTCCCAAACGGCCAAATATGGATTCCCATTGAATTTGAAAACTGATTTGCATACTACAGCTCTTCACGTTTGTAGGTATGCCCAACATGTCCACATCTACTTTGGAATTATGGAGAAAAGCCAGAAAAAAGCCAACTCAAACAAATCCAGATATGTTGCTAAACCTCCTGAGTTTGTGCTGTCCCCAAACGGCCAAATATGGATTCCCATTGAATTTGAAAACTGATTTGCATACTACAGCTCTTCACGTTTGTAGGTATGCACAACATGTCCACATCTACTGTGGAATTATGGAGAAAAGCCAGAAAAAAGCCAACTCAAACAAATCCAGATTTGTTGCTAAACCTCCTGACTTTGCGCTTCCCCAAATGGCCGAATTTGGATTCCCATTGAATTTGAAACCTGATTTGCATACTACAGCTCTTCACGTTTTTAGGGATGCCTAACATGTCCATATCTACTGTGGAATCATGGAGAAAAGCCAGAAAAAAGCCAACTCAAACAAATCCAGATTTGTTGCTAAACCTCCTGATTTTGCGCTTCCCCAAATGGCCGAATTTGGATTCCCGTTGAATTTGAAACTTGATTTGCATACTACGGCTCATTACGTTTGTAGGGATGCTCAACATGTCCATATCTATTGTGGAAATATGGAGAAAACAAAGAAAAAAGCCAACTCAAACAAATCCAGATTTGTTGCTAAACCTCCTGAGTTTGAGCTGTCCCCAAACGGCCAAATATGGATTCCCATTGAATTTGAAAACTGATTTGCATACTACAGCTCTTCACGTTTGTAGATATGCACAAGATGTCCACATCTACTGTGGAATTATGGAGAAAAGCCAGAAAAAAGCCAACTCAAACAAATCCAGATTTGTTGCTAAACCTCCTGACTTTGCGCTTCCCCAAATGGCCGAATTTGGATTCCCATTGAATTTGAAACCTGATTTGCATACTACAGCTCTTCACGTTTTTAGGGATGCCTAACATGTCCATATCTACTGTGGAATCATGGAGAAAAGCCAGAAAAAAGCCAACTCAAACAAATCCAGATTTGTTGCTAAACCTCCTGACTTTGCGCCTCCCCAAATGGCCGAATTTGGATTCCCATTGAATTTGAAACCTGATTTGCATACTACAGCTCTTCACGTTTTTAGGGATGCCTAACATGTCCATATCTACTGTGGAATTATGGAGAAAAGTCAGAAAAAAGCCAGCTCAAACAAATCAAGATTTCGACAATTATGTTGCTAATCCTCCTGACTTTGTGCTGTCCCCAAACGGCCAAATATGGATTCCCGTTGAATTTGATACCTGATTTGCATACTACGGCTCTTCACGTTTGTAGGGATGCCCAACATGTCCACATCTACTGTGGAATTATGGAGAAAAGCCAGAAAAAAGCCAACTCAAACAAATCCAGATTTGTTGCTAAACCTCCTGAGTTTGTGCTGTCCCCAAACGGCCAAATATGGATTCCCATTGAATTTGTAAACTGATTGGCATACTACAGCTCTTCACGTTTGTAGGTATGCACAACATGTCCACATCTACTGTGGAATTATGGAGAAAAGCCAGAAAAAAGCCAACTCAAACAAATCCAGATTTGTTGCTAAACCTCCTGACTTTGCGCTTCCCCAAATGGCCGAATTTGGATTCCCATTGCATTTGAAACCTGATTTGCATACTACAGCTCTTCACGTTTTTAGGGATGCCTAACATGTCCATATCTACTGTGGAATCATGGAGAAAAGCCAGAAAAAAGCCAACTCAAACAAATCCAGATTTGTTGCTAAACCTCCTGACTTTGCGCTTCCCCAAATGGCCGAATTTGGATTCCCGTTGAATTTGAAACTTGATTTGCATACTACGGCTCTTTACGTTTGTAGGGATGCTCAACATGTCCATATCTATTGTGGAAATATGGAGAAAACAAAGAAAAAAGCCAACTCAAACAAATCCAGATTTGTTGCTAAACCTCCTGAGTTTGAGCTGTCCCCAAACGGCCAAATTTGGATTCCCGTTGAATTTGAAACCTGATTTTTATACTACAGCTCTTCACGTTTGTAGGGATACCCAACATGTCCATATCTACTGTGGAATTATGGAGAAAAGCCAGAAAAAAAGCCAAGTCAAACAAATCCAGATTTGTTGCTAATCCTCCTGACTTTGCGCTTCTCCAATTGGCCGAATTTGGATTCCCGTCGAATTTGAAACCTGACTCGCATACTACAGCTCTTCACGTTTGTAGGGATGCCTAACATGTCCATATCTACTGTGGAATTATGGAGAAAAGTCAGAAAAAAGCCAGCTCAAACAAATCAAGATTTCGACAATTATGTTGCTAAACCTCCTGACTTTGTGCTGTCCCCAAACGGCCAAATATGGATTCCCATTGAATTCGAAACCTGATTTGCATACTACAGCTCTTCACGTTTTTAGGGATGCCTAACATGTCCATATCTACTGTGGAATCATGGAGAAAAGCCAGAAAAAAGCCAGATCAAACAAATCCAGATTTGTTGCTAAACCTCCTGACTTTGCGCTTCGCCAAATGGCCAAATTTGGATTCCTGTTGAATTTGAAACCTGATTTGCATACTACAGCTCTTCACGTTTGTAGGGATACCCAACATGTCCATATCTACTGTGGAAATATGGAGAAAAACAAGAAAAAAACCAACTCAAACAAATCCAGATTTCGACAATTATGTTGGTAAACCTCCTGACTTTGTTGCTGTCCCGAAACGGCCAAATATAGATTCCCGATGAATTTGAAACCTGATTCGCATGCTATAGCTCTTCTCGTTTGTAGGTATGCCCAACATTTCCATATCTACTGTGGAATTATGGAGAAAAGCCAGAAAAAAGCCAAGTCAAACAAATCCAGATTTGTTGCTAAACCTCCTGACTTTGCGCTTCCCCAAATGGCCAAATTTGGATTCCTGTTGAATTTGAAACCTGATTTGCATACTACAGCTCTTCACGTTTGTAGGGATACCCAACATGTCCATATCTACTGTGGAATTATGGAGAAAAGCCAGAAAAAAAGCCAACTCAAACAAATCCAGATTTGTTGCTAATCCTCCTGACTTTGCGCTTCTCCAATTGGCCGAATTTGGATTCCCGTCGAATTTGAAACCTGACTCGCATACTACAGCTCTTGACGTTTGTAGGGATGCATAAAATGTCCATATCTACTGTGGAATTATGGAGAAAAGTCAGAAAAAAGCCAGCTCAAACAAATCAAGATTTCGACAATTATGTTGCTAAACCTCCTGACTTTGTGCTGTCCCCAAACGGCCAAATATGGATTCCCGTTGAATTTGAAACCTGATTTGCATACTACGGCTCTTCACGTTTGTAGGGATGCCCAACATGTCCATATCTATTGTGGAAATATGGAGAAAAAAAAGAAAAAAGCCAACTCAAACAAATCCAGATTTGTTGCTAAACCTCCTGAGTTTGTGCTGTCCCCAAATGGCCAGATATGGATTCCCATTGAATTTGAAAACAGATTTGCATACTACAGCTCTTCACGTTTGTAGGTATGCACAGCATGTCCACATCTACTGTGGAATTATGGAGAAAAGCCAGAAAAAAGCCAACTCAAACAAATCCAGATTTGTTGCTAAACCTCCTGACTTTGCGCCTCCCCAAATGGCCGAATTTGGATTCCCATTGAATTTGAAACCTGATTTGCATACTACAGCTCTTCACGTTTTTAGGGATTCCTAACATGTCCATATATACTGTGGAATCATGGAGAAAAGCCAGAAAAAAGCCAACTCAAACAAATCCAGATTTGTTGCTAAACCTCCTGACTTTGCGCTTCCCCAAATGGCCGAATTTGGATTCCCGTTGAATTTGAAACTTGATTTGCATACTACGGCTCTTTACGTTTTTAGGGATGCCCAACATGTCCATATCTATTTTGGAAATATGGAGAAAACAAAGAAAAAAGCCAACTCAAACAAATCCAGATTTGTTGCTAAACCTCCTGAGTTTGTGCTGTCCCCAAACGGCCAAATATGGATTCCCATTGAATTTGAAAACTGATTTGCATACTACAGCTCTTCACGTTTGTAGGTATGCCCAACATGTCCACATCTACTTTGGAATTATGGAGAAAAGCCAGAAAAAAGCCAACCCAAACAAATCCAGATTTGTTGCTAAACCTCATGACTTTGCGCTTCCCCAAATGGCCGAATTTGGATTCCTGTTGAATTTGAAACCTGATTTGCATACTACAACTCTTCACGTTTGTAGGGATACCCAACATGTCCATATCTACTGTGGAAATATGGAGAAAAACACGAAAAAAACCAACTCAAACAAATCCAGATTTCGACAATTATGTTGCTAAAAGTCCTGACTTTGTGCTGTCTCCAAACGGCCAAATATGGATTCCCGTTGAATTTGAAACCTGATTTGCATACTACGGCTCTTCACGTTTGTAGGGATGCCCAACATGTCCATATCTAATGTGGAAATATGGAGAAAACAAAGAAAAAAGCCAACTCAAACAAATCCAAATTTGTTGCTAAAACCTCCTGACTTTGTACTGTCCCTAAACGGCCAAATATGGATTCCCGTTGAATTTTAAACCTGATTTGCATACTACGGCTCTTCACGTTTGTAGGGAAGCCCAACATGTCCATATCTATTGTGGAAATATGGAGAAAACAAAGAAAAAAGCCAACTCAAACAAATCCAGATTTGTTGCTAAACCTCCTGACTTTGCGCTTCCCCAAATGGCCGAATTTGGATTCCCATTGAATTTGAAACCTGATTTGCATACTACAGCTCTTCACGTTTGTAGGGATGCCTAACATGTCCATATCTACTGTGGAATCATGGAGAAAAGCCAGCAAAAAGCCAACTCAAACAAATCCAGATTTGTTGCTAAACCTCCTGACTTTGCGTTTCCCCAAATGGTCGAATTTGGATTCCCGTTGAATTTGAAACTTGATTTGCATACTACGGCTCTTTACGTTTTTAGGGATGCCCAACATGTCCATATCTATTGTGGAAATATGGAGAAAACAAAGAAAAAAGCCAACTCAAACAAATCCAGATTTGTTGCTAAACCTCCTGAGTTTGTGCTGTTCCCAAACGGCCAAATATGGATTCCCATTGAATTTGAAAACTGATTTGCATACTACAGCTCTTCACGTTTGTAGGTATGCCCAACATGTCCACATCTACTTTGGAATTATGGAGAAAAGCCAGAAAAAAGCCAACTCAAACAAATCCAGATTTGTTGCTAAACCTCCTGACTTTGTTGCTGTCCCGAAACGACCAAATATGGATTTCCATTGAATTTGAAAACTGATTTGCATACTACAGCTCTTCACGTTTGTAGGTATGCACAACATGTCCACATCTACTGTGGAATTATGGAGAAAAGCCAGAAAAAAGCCAACTCAAACAAATCCAGATTTGTTGCTAAACCTCCTGACTTTGCGCTTCCCAAAATGGCCGAATTTGGATTCCCGTTGAATTTGAAACCTGACTCGCATACTACAGCTCTTCATGTTTGTAGGGATGCCCAACATGTCCCTATCTACTGTGGAATTATGGAGAAAATCCAGAAAAAAACAGCTCAAACAAATCAAGATTTCGACAATTATGTTGCTAAACCTTCTGACTTTGTGCTGTCCCCAAACGGCCAAATATGGATTCCCGTTGAATTTGAAACCTGATTTGCATACTACAGCCCTTAACGTTTGTATGTATGCCCAATATGTCCATATCTACTGTCGAATTATGGAGAAAAGCCAGAAAAAAGCCAAATCAAACAAATCAAGATTTCGACAATTATGTTGCTAAACCTCCTGACTTTGCGCTTCCCCAAATGGCCAAATTTGGATTACTGTTGAATATGAAACCTGATTTGCATACTACAGCTCTTCACGTTTGTAGGTATGCCCAACATGTCCATATCTACTGTGGAATTATGGAGAAAAGCCAGAAAAAAGCCAAGTCAAACAAATCCAAATTTGTTGCTATACCTCCTGACTTTGTACTGTTCCCAAACGGCCAAATATCAATTCCCGTTGAATTTGAAACCTGATTCGCATACTACAGCTCTTATCGTTTGTAGGGATGCCTAACATGTCCATATCTACTGTCGAATTATGGAGAAAAGCCAGAAAAAAGCCAGATCAAACAAATCAAGATTTCGACAATTATGTTGCTAAACCTCCTGACTCTGTGCTGTCCCCAAACGGCCAAATATGGATTTCCATTGAATTTGAAAACTGATTTGCATACTACAGATCTTCACGTTTGTAGGTATCCACAACATGTCCACATCTACTGTGGAATTATGGAGAAAAGCCAGAAAAAAGCCAAGTCAAACAAATCCAGATTTGTTGCTAAACCTCCTGACTTTGCCCTTCCCCAAATGGCCAAATTTGGAATGCCGTTGAATTTGAAACCTGATTTGCATACTACAGCTCTTCTCGTTCGTAGGGATGCCCAACATGTCCATATCTACTGTGGAATTATGGAGAAAAGCCAGAAAAAAAAGCCAACTCCAACAAATCCAAATTTGTTGCTAAACCTCCTGACTTGTTGGGCATCCCGACAAACGTGAAGAGCTGTAGTATGCAAATCAGGTTTCAAATTCAATGGGAATCCAAATTTCGGCCATTTGGGGAAGCGCAAAGTCAGGAGGTTTAGCAACAAATCTGGATTTGTTTGAGTTGGATTTTTTTTCTGGCTTTTCTCCATAATTCCACAGTAGATATGGACATGTTGGGCATCCCTACGAACGAGAAGAGCTGTAGTATGCAAATCAGGTTTCAAATTCAACAGGAATCCATATTCCGACGTTTGCGGACAGCAAAAAGTCAGGAGCTTTAGCAACTTAATTGTCAAAATCTGGATTTGTTTGAGTTGGCTTTTTTCTTGGTTTTCTCAATATTGCCACAGTAGATATGGACATGTTGGGCATACCTACAAACGTGAAGAGCTGTAGTATGCAAATCAGGTTTCAAATTCAACGGGAATCCATATTTGGCCGTTTGGGGACACGATAGGATTTTAAAATTAAAGGCTTACATGTCCATTTCAAGCTATATTTCAACTCTGTTTCATGCTGCTAATTAAGGCCATGCTGTATCTCTTTTTCAGGCTGCTCTAAAAACGAAACATCCTGTTTAGCCAGACTCATTTCACCTCAGGGTGATCGTATACATATCCCAGACTGTCACTGGGTAATATCAGACTATTCTGATATAGGACTTTAAAATTAAAGGCTTAAATGTCCACTTAAAGCTATATTTCAACTCTGTTTCAGGCTGCTAATTAAAGCCATACTGTAACTCTTTTTCAGGTTGCTCTAAAAACGAAACCTCCTGTTTAGCCAGACTCATTTCACCTCAGGGTGATAGGATACACATCCCAGACTGTGATTGGGTGATATCAGACTATTCTGATATAGACTTTTAAAATTAAAGGCTTAAATGTCCACTTAAAGCTATGTTTCAACTCTTTTTCAGGCTGCTAATTGAAGCCATACTGTAACTCTTTTTCAGGCTGCTCTAAAAACAAAACCTCCTGTTTAGCCAGACTCATTTCACTTCAGGGTGATAGGATACACATCCCAGATTGTCACTGGGTAAAATCAGACTATTCTGATATAGGATTTTAAAATTAAAGGCTTAAATGTCCACTAAAAGCTATATTTTAACTCTGTCTCAGGCAGCTAATTAAGGCTGTATTGTAACTCTTTTTTCAGGCTGCTAATTAAAGCCATATTGTAACTCTTTTTCATGCTGCTCTAAAAACAAAACATCCTGTTTAGCCAGACTCATTTCAACTCAGGGTGATCGTATACACATCCCAGACTGCCCCTGAGTAATATCAGAATATTCTGATATAGGCTTTTAAAATTAAAGGCTTACATGTCCACTTAAAGCTATATTTCAACTCTGTTTCAGGCTGCTAATTAAAGCCATATTGTAGCTCTTTTTCATGCTGCTCTAAAAACAAAACATCCTGTTTAGCCAGACTCATTTCACCTCAGGGTGATAGTATACACATCCCAGACTGCCAATGAGTAATATCAGACTATTCTGATATAGGATTTTAAAATTAAATGCTTAAATGTCCACTTAAAGCTATATTTCAACTCTGTTTCAGGATAATTATTAAAGCCATAGTGTAACTCTTTTTCAGGCTGCTCTAAAAACCAAACCTCCTGTTTAGCCAGACTCATTTCACCTCATGTTGATAGTATACACATCCCAGACTGTCACTGGTTAATATCAGACTATTCTGATATAGGATTTTAAAATTAAAGGCTTACATGTCCACTTAAAGCTATATTTCAACTCTGCTGCATGCTGCTAATTAAGGCCATAATGTAACTCTTTTTTGAGCCAGCTAATTAAAGCCATACTGTAACTCTTTTTCAGGCTGGTCTAAAGACAAAATCTCCTGATTAGCCAGACTCATTTCACCTCAGGTTGATAGTATACACATCCCAGACTGTCACTGGTTAATATCAGACTATTCTGATATAGGATTTTAAAATTATAGGCTTACATGTCCATTTCAAGCTATATTTCAACTCTGTTTCATGATGCTAATTAAGGCCATGCTGTATCTCTTTTTCAGGCTGCTCTAAAAATGAAACATCCTGTTTAGCCAGACTCATTTCACCTCAGGGTGATCGAATACATATCCCAGACTGTCACTGGTTAATATCAGAGTATTCTGATAAAGGATTTTAAAATTAAAGGCTTACATGTCCACTTAAAGCTACATTACAACTCTGTTTTAGGCTGCTAATTAAAGCCATACGGTAACTCTTATTCAGGCTGCTTTAGAAACGAAACCTCCTGTGTAGCCAGACTCATTTCACCTCAGGTTGATAGTATACGCATCCCAGACTGTCACTGGGTAATATCAGACTATTCTGATACAGGACTTTAAAATTAAAGGCTTAAATGTCCACTTAAAGCTATATTTCAACTCTGTTTCAGGCTGCTAATTAAAGCCATACTGTAACTCTTTTTCAGGCTGCTTTAAAAACGAAACCTCCTGTTTAGCTAGACTCATTTCACCTAAGGGTGATCGTATACACATCCCAGACTGCAACTGAGTAATATCAGACTATTCTGATATATGATTTTAAAATTAAAGGCTTAAATGTCCACTTAAAGCTATATTACAACTCTCTTTAAGGCTGCTAATTAAAGCCATACTGTAACTCTTTTTCAGGCTGGTCTAAAGACAAAATCTCCTGTTTAGCCAGACTCATTTCACCTCAGGTTGATAGTATACACATCCCAGACTGTCACTGGGTAATATCAGACTATTCTGATATAGGACTTTAAAATTAAAGGCTTTAATGTCCACTTAAAGCTATATTTCAACTCTGTTTCATGCTCCTAATTAAGGCCATACTGTAAATCTTTTTCAGGCTGCTCTAAAAACGAAACATCCTGTTTAGCTAGACTCATTTCACCTCAGGGTGATCGAATACATATCCCAGACTGACACTGGTTAATATCAGAGTATTCTGATAAAGGATTTTAAAATTAAAGGCTTACATGTCCACTTAAAGCTACATTACAACTCTGTTTTAGGCTGCTAATTAAAGCCATACGGTAACTCTTATTCAGGCTGCTTTAGAAACGAAACCTCCTGTGTAGCCAGACTCATTTCACCTCAGGTTGATAGTATACGCATCCCAGACTGTCACTGGGTAATATCAGACTATTCTGATATAGGACTTTAAAATTAAAGGCTTAAATGTCCACTTAAAGCTATATTTCAACTCTGTTTCAGGCTGCTAATTAAAGCCATACTGTAACTCTTTTTCAGGTTGCTCTAAAAACGAAACCTCCTGTTTAGCCAGACTCATTTCACCTCAGGGTGATAGTGTACACATCCCAGACTGTCACTGGGTATTATCAGACTATTCTGATGTAGGATTTTAAAATTAAAGGCTTAAATGTCCTCTTAAAGCTATATTTCAACTCTGTTTTAGGCTGCTAATTAAAGCCATACTGTAACTCTTTTTCAGGCTGCTAATTAAAGCCATATTGCAACTCTTTTTCATGCTGCTCTAAAAACGAAACCTCCTGTTTAGCCAGACTCATTTCACCTCAGGGTGATAGTATACACATCCCAGACTGCCACTGGGTAATATCAGTCTATTCTGATATAGGACTGTAAAATGAAAGGCTTAAATGTCCACTTAAAGCTATATTTCAACTCTGTTTCATGCTGCTAATTAAGGCCATACTGTAAGTCGTTTTCAGGCAGCTCTAAAAATGAAACATCCTGTTTAGCCAGACTCATTTCACCTCAGGGTGATCGTATACACATCCCAGAATGTCACTGGGTAATATCAGACTATTCTGACATAGGATTTTAAAATGAAAGGCTTACGTGTCCACTTAAAGCTATATTTCAACTCTGTTGCAGGCTGCTAATTAAGGCCATACTGTAACTCTTTTTTTCAGGCAGCTAATTAAAGCCATACTGTAACTCTTTTTCAGGCTGCTCTAAAGATGAAACCTGCTGTTTAGCCAGACTCATTTCACCTCAGGATTATAAGATACACATCCCAGACTGTCTCTGGATGAAATCAGAATATTCTGATACAGGATTTTAAAATTAAAGGCTTATATGTCCACTTAAAGCTATATTTCAACTCTGTTGCAGGCTGCTAATTAAGGCCATACTGTAACTCTTTTTTTCATGCAGCTAATTAAAGCCATACTGTAACTCTTTTTCAGGCTGCTAATTAAAGCTTTACTGTAATTCTTTTTCAGGCTCCTTTAGAAACAAAACCTCCTGTTTAGCCAGACTCATTTCACCTCAGGTTGATAGTATACACATCCCAGACTGTCACTGGGTAATATCAGACTATTCTGATATAGGACTTTAAAATTAAAGGCTTTAATGTCCACTTAAAGCTATATTTCAACTCTGTTTCATGCTCCTAATTAAGGCCATACTGTAAATCTTTTTCAGGCTGCTCTAAAAACGAAACCTCCAGTTTAGCCAGACTCATTTCACCTCAGGGTGATAGTACACACATCTCAGACTGTCATTGGGTAATATCAGACTATTCTGATATAGGATTTTAAAATTAAAGGCTTACATGTCCATTTCAAGCTATATTTCAACTCTGTTTCATGCTGCTAATTAAGGCCATACTGTATCTCTTTTTCAGGCTGCTCTAAAAACGAAACATCCTGTTTAGCCAGACTCATTTCACCTCAGGGTGATCGTATACACATCCCAGACTGTCACTGGTTAATATCAGAGTATTCTGATAAAGGATTTTAAAATTAAAGGCTTACATGTCCACTTAAAGCTACATTGCAACTCTGTTTTAGGCTGCTAATTAAAGCCATACGGTAACTCTTATTCAGGCTGCTTTAGAAACGAAATCTCCTGTGTAGCCAGACTCATTTCACCTCAGGTTGATAGTATACGCATCCCAGACTGTCACTGGGTAATATCAGACTATTCTGATATAGGACTTTAAAATTAAATGCTTAAATGTCCACTTAAAGCTATATTTCAACTCTGTTTCAGGCTGCTAATTAAAGCCATACTGTAATTCTTTTTCAGGCTGCTCTAAAAACGAAACCTCCTGTTTACCAAGACTCATTTCACCTCAGGGTGATAATATACACATCCCAGACTGTCACCGGATAATATCAGACTATTCTGATATAGGATTTTAAAATTAAAGGCTTTAATGTCCACTTAAAGCTATATTTCAACTCTTTTTCAGGCTGCTAATTAAAGCCATACTGTAACTCTTTTTCAGGCTGCTTTAAAAACGAAACCTCCTGTTGAGCTAGACTCATTTCACCTAAGGGTGATCGTATACACATCCCAGACTGCAACTGAGTAATATCAGACTATTCTGATATATGATTTTAAAATTAAAGGCTTAAATGTCCACTTAAAGCTATATTACAACTCTCTTTAAGGCTGCTAATTAAAGCCATACTGTAACTCTTTTTCAGGCTGGTCTAAAGACAAAATCTCCTGTTTAGCCAGACTCATTTCACCTCAGGTTGATAGTATACACATCCCAGACTGTCACTGGGTAATATCAGACTATTCTGATATAGGACTTTAAAATTAAAGGCTTTAATGTCCACTTAAAGCTATATTTCAACTCTGTTTCATGCTCCTAATTAAGGCCATACTGTAAATCTTTTTCAGGCTGCTCTAAAAACGAAACATCCTGTTTAGCTAGACTCATTTCACCTCAGGGTGATCGAATACATATCCCAGACTGACACTGGTTAATATCAGAGTATTCTGATAAAGGATTTTAAAATTAAAGGCTTACATGTCCACTTAAAGCTACATTACAACTCTGTTTTAGGCTGCTAATTAAAGCCATACGGTAACTCTTATTCAGGCTGCTTTAGAAACGAAACCTCCTGTGTAGCCAGACTCATTTCACCTCAGGTTGATAGTATACGCATCCCAGACTGTCACTGGGTAATATCAGACTATTCTGATATAGGACTTTAAAATTAAAGGCTTAAATGTCCACTTAAAGCTATATTTCAACTCTGTTTCAGGCTGCTAATTAAAGCCATACTGTAACTCTTTTTCAGGTTGCTCTAAAAACGAAACCTCCTGTTTAGCCAGACTCATTTCACCTCAGGGTGATAGTGTACACATCCCAGACTGTCACTTGGTATTATCAGACTATTCTGATGTAGGATTTTAAAATTAAAGGCTTAAATGTCCTCTTAAAGCTATATTTCAACTCTGTTTTAGGCTGCTAATTAAAGCCATACTGTAACTCTTTTTCAGGCTGCTAATTAAAGCCATATTGCAACTCTTTTTCATGCTGCTCTAAAAACGAAACCTCCTGTTTAGCCAGACTCATTTCACCTCAGGGTGATAGTATACACATCCCAGACTGCCACTGGGTAATATCAGTCTATTCTGATATAGGACTGTAAAATGAAAGGCTTAAATGTCCACTTAAAGCTATATTTCAACTCTGTTTCATGCTGCTAATTAAGGCCATACTGTAAGTCGTTTTCAGGCAGCTCTAAAAATGAAACATCCTGTTTAGCCAGACTCATTTCACCTCAGGGTGATCGTATACACATCCCAGAATGTCACTGGGTAATATCAGACTATTCTGACATAGGATTTTAAAATGAAAGGCTTACGTGTCCACTTAAAGCTATATTTCAACTCTGTTGCAGGCTGCTAATTAAGGCCATACTGTAACTCTTTTTTTCAGGCAGCTAATTAAAGCCATACTGTAACTCTTTTTCAGGCTGCTCTAAAGATGAAACCTCCTGTTTAGCCAGACTCATTTCACCTCAGGATTATAAGATACACATCCCAGACTGTCTCTGGATGAAATCAGAATATTCTGATACAGGATTTTAAAATTAAAGGCTTATATGTCCACTTAAAGCTATATTTCAACTCTGTTGCAGGCTGCTAATTAAGGCCATACTGTAACTCTTTTTTTCATGCAGCTAATTAAAGCCATACTGTAACTCTGTTTCATGCTGCTAATTAAGGCCATACTGTATCTCTTTTTCAGGCTGCTCTAAAAACGAAACATCCTGTTTAGCCAGACTCATTTCACCTCAGGGTGATCGTATACACATCCCAGACTGTCACTGGTTAATATCAGAGTATTCTGATAAAGGATTTTAAAATTAAAGGCTTACATGTCCACTTAAAGCTACATTACAACTCTGTTTTAGGCTGCTAATTAAAGCCATACGGTAACTCTTATTCAGGCTGCTTTAGAAACGAAATCTCCTGTGTAGCCAGACTCATTTCACCTCAGGTTGATAGTATACGCATCCCAGACTGTCACTGGGTAATATCAGACTATTCTGATATAGGACTTTAAAATTAAATGCTTAAATGTCCACTTAAAGCTATATTTCAACTCTGTTTCAGGCTGCTAATTAAAGCCATACTGTAATTCTTTTTCAGGCTGCTCTAAAAACGAAACCTCCTGTTTACCAAGACTCATTTCACCTCAGGGTGATAATATACACATCCCAGACTGTCACCGGATAATATCAGACTATTCTGATATAGGATTTTAAAATTAAAGGCTTTAATGTCCACTTAAAGCTATATTTCAACTCTTTTTCAGGCTGCTAATTAAAGCCATACTGTAACTCTTTTTCAGGCTGCTTTAAAAACGAAACCTCCTGTTTAGCTAGACTCATTTCACCTAAGGGTGATCGTATACACATCCCAGACTGCAACTGAGTAATATCAGACTATTCTGATATATGATTTTAAAATTAAAGGCTTAAATGTCCACTTAAAGCTATATTACAACTCTCTTTAAGGCTGCTAATTAAAGCCATACTGTAACTCTTTTTCAGGCTGGTCTAAAGACAAAATCTCCTGTTTAGCCAGACTCATTTCACCTCAGGTTGATAGTATACACATCCCAGACTGTCACTGGGTAATATCAGACTATTCTGATATAGGACTTTAAAATTAAAGGCTTTAATGTCCACTTAAAGCTATATTTCAACTCTGTTTCATGCTCCTAATTAAGGCCATACTGTAAATCTTTTTCAGGCTGCTCTAAAAACGAAACATCCTGTTTAGCTAGACTCATTTCACCTCAGGGTGATCGAATACATATCCCAGACTGACACTGGTTAATATCAGAGTATTCTGATAAAGGATTTTAAAATTAAAGGCTTACATGTCCACTTAAAGCTACATTACAACTCTGTTTTAGGCTGCTAATTAAAGCCATACGGTAACTCTTATTCAGGCTGCTTTAGAAACGAAACCTCCTGTGTAGCCAGACTCATTTCACCTCAGGTTGATAGTATACGCATCCCAGACTGTCACTGGGTAATATCAGACTATTCTGATATAGGACTTTAAAATTAAAGGCTTAAATGTCCACTTAAAGCTATATTTCAACTCTGTTTCAGGCTGCTAATTAAAGCCATACTGTAACTCTTTTTCAGGTTGCTCTAAAAACGAAACCTCCTGTTTAGCCAGACTCATTTCACCTCAGGGTGATAGTGTACACATCCCAGACTGTCACTTGGTATTATCAGACTATTCTGATGTAGGATTTTAAAATTAAAGGCTTAAATGTCCTCTTAAAGCTATATTTCAACTCTGTTTTAGGCTGCTAATTAAAGCCATACTGTAACTCTTTTTCAGGCTGCTAATTAAAGCCATATTGCAACTCTTTTTCATGCTGCTCTAAAAACGAAACCTCCTGTTTAGCCAGACTCATTTCACCTCAGGGTGATAGTATACACATCCCAGACTGCCACTGGGTAATATCAGTCTATTCTGATATAGGACTGTAAAATGAAAGGCTTAAATGTCCACTTAAAGCTATATTTCAACTCTGTTTCATGCTGCTAATTAAGGCCATACTGTAAGTCGTTTTCAGGCAGCTCTAAAAATGAAACATCCTGTTTAGCCAGACTCATTTCACCTCAGGGTGATCGTATACACATCCCAGAATGTCACTGGGTAATATCAGACTATTCTGACATAGGATTTTAAAATGAAAGGCTTACGTGTCCACTTAAAGCTATATTTCAACTCTGTTGCAGGCTGCTAATTAAGGCCATACTGTAACTCTTTTTTTCAGGCAGCTAATTAAAGCCATACTGTAACTCTTTTTCAGGCTGCTCTAAAGATGAAACCTCCTGTTTAGCCAGACTCATTTCACCTCAGGATTATAAGATACACATCCCAGACTGTCTCTGGATGAAATCAGAATATTCTGATACAGGATTTTAAAATTAAAGGCTTATATGTCCACTTAAAGCTATATTTCAACTCTGTTGCAGGCTGCTAATTAAGGCCATACTGTAACTCTTTTTTTCATGCAGCTAATTAAAGCCATACTGTAACTCTTTTTCAGGCTGCTAATTAAAGCTTTACTGTAATTCTTTTTCAGGCTCCTTTAGAAACAAAACCTCCTGTTTAGCCAGACTCATTTCACCTCAGGTTGATAGTATACACATCCCAGACTGTCACTGGGTAATATCAGACTATTCTGATATAGGACTTTAAAATTAAAGGCTTTAATGTCCACTTAAAGCTATATTTCAACTCTGTTTCATGCTCCTAATTAAGGCCATACTGTAAATCTTTTTCAGGCTGCTCTAAAAACGAAACCTCCAGTTTAGCCAGACTCATTTCACCTCAGGGTGATAGTACACACATCTCAGACTGTCATTGGGTAATATCAGACTATTCTGATATAGGATTTTAAAATTAAAGGCTTACATGTCCATTTCAAGCTATATTTCAACTCTGTTTCATGCTGCTAATTAAGGCCATACTGTATCTCTTTTTCAGGCTGCTCTAAAAACGAAACATCCTGTTTAGCCAGACTCATTTCACCTCAGGGTGATCGTATACACATCCCAGACTGTCACTGGTTAATATCAGAGTATTCTGATAAAGGATTTTAAAATTAAAGGCTTACATGTCCACTTAAAGCTACATTACAACTCTGTTTTAGGCTGCTAATTAAAGCCATACGGTAACTCTTATTCAGGCTGCTTTAGAAACGAAATCTCCTGTGTAGCCAGACTCATTTCAACTCAGGTTGATAGTATACGCATCCCAGACTGTCACTGGGTAATATCAGACTATTCTGATATAGGACTTTAAAATTAAATGCTTAAATGTCCACTTAAAGCTATATTTCAACTCTGTTTCAGGCTGCTAATTAAAGCCATACTGTAATTCTTTTTCAGGCTGCTCTAAAAACGAAACCTCCTGTTTACCAAGACTCATTTCACCTCAGGGTGATAATATACACATCCCAGACTGTCACCGGATAATATCAGACTATTCTGATATAGGATTTTAAAATTAAAGGCTTTAATGTCCACTTAAAGCTATATTTCAACTCTTTTTCAGGCTGCTAATTAAAGCCATACTGTAACTCTTTTTCAGGCTGCTAATTAAAGCTTTACAGTAATTCTTTTTCAGGCTGCTCTAAAAACGAAAACTCCTGTTTAGCCAGACTCATTTCACCTCAGGGTGATAGTGTACACATCCCAGACTGTCACTGGGTATTATCAGACTATTCTGATGTAGGATTTTAAAATTAAAGGCTTAAATGTCCTCTTAAAGCTATATTTCAACTCTGTTTTAGGCTGCTAATTAAAGCCATACTGTAACTCTTTTTCAGGCTGCTAATTAAAGCCATATTGCAACTCTTTTTCATGCTGCTCTTAAAACGAAACCTCCTGTTTAGCCAGACTCATTTCACCTCAGGGTGATAGTATACACATCCCAGACTGCCACTGGGTAATATCAGACTATTCTGATATAGGATTGTAAAATGAAAGGCTTAAATGTCCACTTAAAGCTATATTTCAACTATGTTTCAGGCTGCTAATTAAAGCCATACTGTAACTCTTTTTCAGGCTGCTTTAGAAACAAAACCTCCTGTTTAGCCAGACTCATTTCATCTCAGTTTGATAGTATACGATTCCAGACTGTCATTGGGTAATATCAGACTATTCTGATATAGGACTTTAAAATTAAAGGCTTAAATGTCCACTTAAAGCTATATTTCAACTCTGTTTCAGGCTGCTAATTAAAGCCATACTGTAACTCTTTTTCAGGCTGCTAATTAAAGCTTTACTGTAATTCTTTTTCAGGCTGCTCTAAAAACGAAACCTCCTGTTTATCCAGACTCATTTCACCTCATGGTGATAGTGTACACATCCCAGACTGTCACTGGGTAGTATCAGACTATTCTGATGTAGGACTTTAAAATTATAGGCTTAAATGTCGACTTAAAGCTATATTTCAACTCTGTTTCATGCTGCTAATTAAGGCCATACTGTAATTCTTTTTCAGGCTGCTCTAAAAACGAAACCTCCTATTTAGCCAGACTCCTTTCACCTCAGGGGGATAGTATACACATCCCAGACTGTCACTGGGTAACATAAGACTATTCTGATAAAGTATTTTAAAATTAAAGGCTTAAATGTCCACTTAAAGCTATATTTCAACTATGTTTCTTGCTGCTATTTAAAGCTTTACTGTAATTCTTTTTCAGGCTGCTCTAAAAACGAAACCTCCTGTTTAGCCAGACTCATTTCACCTCAGGGTGATAGTATACACATCCCAGACTGTCACTGGGTATTATCAGAATATTCTGATGTAGGACTTTAAAATGAAAGGCTTAAATGTCCACTTAAAGCTATATTTCAACTATGTTTCAGGCTGCTAATTAAAGCCATACTGTAACTCTTTTTCAGGCTGCTTTAGAAACAAAACCTCCTGTTTAGCCAGACTCATTTCATCTCAGTTTGATAGTATACGCATCCCAGACTGTCATTGGGTAATATCAGACTATTCTGATATAGGACTTTAAAATTAAAGGCTTAAATGTCCACTTAAAGCTATATTTCAACTCTGTTTCAGGCTGCTAATTAAAGCCATACTGTAACTCTTTTTCAGGCTGCTAATTAAAGCTTTACTGTAATTCTTTTTCAGGCTGCTCTAAAAACGAAACCACCTGTTCAACCAGACTCATTTAACCTCAGGGTGATAGTGTACACATCCCAGACTGTCACTGGGTATTATCAGACTATTCTGTTGTAGGATTTAAAAACTAAAGGCTTAAATATCCATTTAAAGCTATATTTCAACTCTGTTTCAGGATGCTAATTAAAGCCATACTGTAACTCTTTTTCAGGCTGCTTTAAAAACGAAACCTCCTGTTTAGCCAGACTCATTTCACCTCAGGTTGATAGTATACACATCCCAGACTGTCACTGGGTAATATCAGACTATTCTGATATAGGACTTTAAAATTAAAGGCTTAAATGTCCACTTAAAGCTATATTTCAACTCTGTTTCATGCTGCTAATTAAGGCCATACTGTAACTCTTATTCAAGCTGCTTTAGAAACGAAAGTTCCTGTTTAGCCAGACTCATTTCACCTCGGTGTGATAGTGTACACATCCCAGACTGTCACTAGGTATTATCAGACTATTCTGATTCAGGATTTTCAAATGAAAGGCTTAAATGTCCACTTAAAGCTATATTTCAACTCTGTTTCAGGCTGCTAATTAAAGCTTTACTGTAATTCTTTTTCAGGCTGCTCTAAAAACGAAACCTCCTATTTAGCCAGACTCCTTTCACCTCAGGGGGATAGTATACACATCCCAGACTGTCACTGGGTAACATAAGACTATTCTGATAAAGTATTTTAAAATTAAAGGCTTAAATGTCCACTTAAAGCTATATTTCAACTCTGTTTCTTGCTGCTATTTAAGGCCATACTGTAACTCTTTTTCAGGCTGCTCTAAAAACGAACCCTCATGTTTAGCCAGACTCATTTCACATCAGGGTGATAGTATACACATCCCAGACTGTCACTGGGTATTATCAGAATTTTCTGATTCAGAATTTTAAAATTAAAGGCTTAAATTTCCTCTTAAAGCTATATTTCAACTCTGTTTCAAGCTGCTAATTAAAGCCATACTGTAACTATTTTTCAGGCTGCTAATTAAAGCCATACTGTAACTCTTTTTCAGGCTGCTCTAAAAACGAAACCTCCTGTTTAGCCAGTCTCCTTTCACCTCAGGGTGATAGTGTACACATCCCAGACTGTCACTGGGTATTATCAGACTATTCTGATGTAGGATTTAAAATTAAAGGCTTAAATGTCACTTAAAGCTATAATTCAACTCTGTTTCAGGCTGCTAATTAAAGCTTTACTGTAATTCTTGTTCAGGCTGCTCTAAAAATGAAACCTCCTGTTCAGCCATACCCCTTTCAACTCAGAGTGATACTATACACATCCCAGACTGTCACTGGGTAATATCAGACTAGTCCGATATAGGACTTTAAAATTAAAGGCTTAAATGTCCTCTTAAAGCTATTTTCAACTCTTTTTCAGGCTGATAATTAAAGCCATACTGTAACTCTTTTTCAGGCTGCTCAAAAAACGACACCTCATGTTTAGCCAGACTCATTTCACATTAGGATGATAGTATGCACATCCCAGACTGTCATTGGGTAAAATCAGACTATTCTGATACAGGATTTTAAAATTAAAGGTTTAAATGTCTACTTAAAGCTATATTTCAACTCTGTTTCAGGCTGATAATTAAAGCCATATTGTAACTTTTTTTCATGCTGCTCTAAAAACGAAACCACCTGTTCAACCAGACTCATTTAACCTCAGGGTGATAGTGTACACATCCCAGACTGTCACTGGGTATTATCAGACTATTCTGTTGTAGGATTTAAAAACTAAAGGCTTAAATATCCATTTAAAGCTATATTTCAACTCTGTTTCAGGATGCTAATTAAAGCCATACTGTAACTCTTTTTCAGGCTGCTTTAAAAACGAAACCTCCTGTTTAGCCAGACTCATTTCACCTCAGGTTGATAGTATACACATCCCAGACTGTCACTGGGTAATATCAGACTATTCTGATATAGGATTTTAAAATTAAAGGGTTAAATGTCCACTTAAAGCTATATTTCAACTCTGTTTCTTGCTGCTATTTAAGGCCATACTGTAACTCTTTTTTCAGGCTGCTCTAAAACGAACCCTCATGTTTAGCCAGACTCATTTCACATCAGGTTGATAATATACACATCCCAGACTGCCACTGGGTAATATCAGACTATTCTGCTATAGGATTTTAAAATGAAAGGCTTAAATGTCCACTTAAAGCTATATTTCAACTCTGTTTCAGGCTGCTAATTAAAGCCATACTGTAACTCTTTTTCAGGCTGCTTTAGAAACGAAACCTCCTGTTTAGCCAGACTCATTTCACCTCAGGTTGTTAGTATACACATCCCAGACTGTCACTGGGTAATATCAGACTATTCTGATATAGGACTTTAAAATGAAAGGCTTAAATGTCCACTTAAAGCTATATTTCAACTCTGTTTCAGGCTGCTAATTAAAGCCATATTGTAACTCTTTTTCAGGCTGCTCTAAAAACGAACCCTCATGTTTAGCCAGACTCATTTCACCTCAGGGTGATAGTGTACACATCCCAGACTGTCACTGGGTATTATCAGACTATTCTGATGTAGGATTTAAAATTAAAGGCTTAAATGCCACTTAAAGCTATATTTCAAATCTGTTTCAGGCTGCTAATTAAAGCTTTACTGTAATTCTTTTTCAGGCTGCTCTAAAAACGAAAGCTCCTGTTTAGCCAGACTCATTTCACCTCAGGGTGATAGTATACACATCCCAGACTGCCACTGGGTAATATCAGACTATTCTGATATAGGACTTTAAAATTAAAGGCTTAAATGTCCACATAAAGCTATATTTCAACTCTGTTTCAGGCTGCTAATTAAAGCCATACTGTAACTCTTTTTCAGGCTGCTTTAGAAACGAAACCTCCTGTTTAGCCAGACTCATTTCACCTCCGTGTGATAGTATACACATCCCAGACTGTCACAGGGTATTATCAGACTATTCTGATTCAGGATTTTAAAATTAAAGGCTTAAATTTCCTCTTAAAGCTATATTTCAACTCTGTTTCAAGCTGCTAATTAAAGCCATACTGTAACTATTTTTCAGGCTGCTAATTAAAGCCATACTGTAACTCTTTTTCAGGCTGCTCTAAAAACGAAACCTCCTGTTTAGCCAGACTCCTTTCACCTCAGGGTGATAGTGTACACATCCCAGACTGTCACTGGGTATTATCAGACTATTCTGATGTAGGATTTAAAATTAAAGGCTTAAATGTCACTTAAAGCTATATTTCAACTCTGTTTCATGCTGCTAATTAAGGCCATACTGTAACTCTTATTCAAGCTGCTTTAGAAACGAAACCTCCTGTTTAGCCCGACTCATTTCACCTCGGTGTGATAGTGTACACATCCCAGACTGTCACTAGGTATTATCAGACTATTCTGATATAGGATTTTAAAATTAAAGGCTTAAATGTCCACTTAAAGCTATATTTCAACTCTGTTTCAGGCTGCTAATTAAAGCTTTACTGTAATTCTTTTTCAGGCTGCTCTAAAAACGAAACCTCCTGTTTAGCCAGACTCATTTCACCTCAGGGTGATAGTATACACATCCCAGACTGCCACTGGGTAATATCAGACTATTCTGATATAGGACTTTAAAATTAAAGGCTTAAATGTCTACATAAAGCTATATTTCAACTCTGTTTCAGGCTGCTAATTAAAGCCATACTGTAACTCTTTTTCAGGCTGCTTTAGAAACGAAACCTCCTGTTTAGCCAGACTCATTTCACCTCCGTGTGATAGTATACACATCCCAGACTGTCACAGGGTATTATCAGACTATTCTGATTCAGGATTTTAAAATTAAAGGCTTAAATTTCCTCTTAAAGCTATATTTCAACTCTGTTTCAAGCTGCTAATTAAAGCCATACTGTAACTATTTTTCAGGCTGCTAATTAAAGCCATACTGTAACTCTTTTTCAGGCTGCTCTAAAAACGAAACCTCCTGTTTAGCCAGACTCCTTTCACCTCAGGGTGATAGTGTACACATCCCAGACTGTCACTGGGTATTATCAGACTATTCTGATGTAGGATTTAAAATTAAAGGCTTAAATGTCACTTAAAGCTATATTTCAACTCTGTTTCATGCTGCTAATTAAGGCCATACTGTAACTCTTATTCAAGCTGCTTTAGAAACGAAACCTCCTGTTTAGCCAGACTCATTTCACCTCGGTGTGATAGTGTACACATCCCAGACTGTCACTAGGTATTATCAGACTATTCTGATATAGGATTTTAAAATTAAAGGCTTAAATGTCCACTTAAAGCTATATTTCAACTCTGTTTCAGGCTGCTAATTAAAGCTTTACTGTAATTCTTTTTCAGGCTGCTCTAAAAACGAAACCTCCTGTTTAGCCAGACTCATTTCACCTCAGGGTGATAGTATACACATCCCAGACTGCCACTGGGTAATATCAGACTATTCTGATATAGGACTTTAAAATTAAAGGCTTAAATGTCCACATAAAGCTATATTTCAACTCTGTTTCAGGCTGCTAATTAAAGCTTTACTTTAATTCTTTTTCAGGCTGCTCTAAAAATGAAACCTCCTGTTCAGCCATACCCCTTTCAACTCAGAGTGATACTATACACATCCCAGACTGTCACTGGGTAATATCAGACTATTCCGATATAGGACTTTAAAATTAAAGGCTTAAATGTCCTCTTAAAGCTATTTTCAACTCTGTTTCAGGCTGATAATTAAAGCCATACTGTAACTCTTTTTCAGGCTGCTCTAAAAACGAACCTTCATGTTTAGCCAGACTCATTTCACATCAGGGTGATAGTATACACATCCCAGACTGTCACTGGGTATTATCAGAATTTTCTGATTTAGAATTTTAAAATTAAAGGCTTAAATTTCCTCTTAAAGCTATATTTCAACTCTGTTTCAAGCTGCTAATTAAAGCCATACTGTAACTATTTTTCAGGCTGCTAATTAAAGCCATACTGTAACTCTTTTTCAGGCTGCTCTAAAAACGAAACCTCCTGTTTAGCCAGACTCCTTTCACCTCAGGGTGATAGTGTACACATCCCAGACTGTCACTGGGTATTATCAGACTATTCTGATGTAGGATTTAAAATTAAAGGCTTAAATGTCACTTAAAGCTATATTTGAACTCTGTTTCATGCTGCTAATTAAGGCCATACTGTAACTCTTATTCAAGCTGCTTTAGAAACGAAAGCTCCTGTTTAGCCAGACTCATTTCACCTCGGTGTGATAGTGTACACATCCCAGACTGTCAATAGGTATTATCAGACTATTCTGTTATAGGATTTTAAAATTAAAGGCTTAAATGTCCACTTAAAGCTATATTTCAACTCTGTTTCTGGCTGCTAATTAAAGCTTTACTGTAATTCTTTTTCAGGCTGCTCTAAAAACGAAACCTCCTGTTTAGCCAGACTCATTTCACCTCAGGGTGATAGTATACACATCCCAGACTGCCACTGGGTAATATAAGACTATTCTGATATAGGACTTTAAAATTAAAAGCTTAAATGTCCACATAAAGCTATATTTCAACTCTGTTTCAGGCTGCTAATTAAAGCTTTACTGTAACTATTTTTCAGGCTGCTAATTAAAGCCATACTGTAACTCTTTTTCAGGCTGCTCTAAAAACGAAACCTCCTATTTAGCCAGACTCATTTCACCTCGGTGTGATAGTGTACACATCCCAGACTGTCACTAGGTATTATCAGACTATTCTGATATAGGATTTTAAAATTAAAGGCTTAAATGTCCACTTAAAGCTATATTTCAACTCTGTTTCAGGCTGCTAATTAAAGCCATACTGTAACTCTTTTTCAGGCTGCTTTAGAAACGAAACCTCCTGTTTAGCCAGACTCATTTCACCTCCGTGTGATAGTATACACATCCCAGACTGTCACAGGGTATTATCAGACTATTCTGATGCAGGATTTTAAAACTAAAGGCTTAAATATCCATTTAAAGCTATATTTAAACTCTGTTTCAGGCTGATAATTAAAGCCATACTGTAACTCTTTTTCAGGCTGCTCTAAAAACGAAACCTCCTATTTAGCCAGACTCCTTTCACCTCAGGGGGATAGTATACACATCCCAGACTGTCACTGGGTAATATAAGACTATTCTGATATAGGATTTTAAAATTAAACGCTTAAATGTCCACTTAAAGCTATATTTCAACTATGTTTCTTGCTGCTATTTAAGGCCATACTGTAACTCTTTTTCAGGCTGCTCTAAAAACGAAACCTCCTATTTAGCCAGACTCCTTTCACCTCAGGGTGATAGTATACAAATCCCAGACTGTCACTGGGTAATATAAGACTATTCTGATATAGGATTTTAAAATTAAACGCTTAAATGTCCACTTAAAGCTATATTTCAACTATGTTTCTTGCTGCTATTTAAGGCCATACTGTAACTCTTTTTCAGGCTGCTCTAAAAACGAACCCTCATGTTTAGCCAGACTCATTTCACCTCAGGGTGATAGTGTACACATCCCAGACTGTCACTGGGTATTATCAGACTATTCTGATGTAGGATTTAAAATTAAAGGCTTAAATGCCACTTAAAGCTATATTTCAACTCTGTTTCATGCTGCTAATTAAGGCCATACTGTAACTCTTATTCAGGCTGCTCTAAAAACGAACCCTCATGTTTAGCCAGACTCATTTCACATCAGGGTGATAGTATACACATCCCAGACTGTCACTGGGTATTATCAGACTTTTCTGATTTAGGATTTTAAAATTAAAGGCTTAAATTTCCTCTTAAAGCTATATTTCAACTCTGTTTCAAGCTGCTAATTAAAGCCATACTGTAACTATTTTTCAGGCTGCTAATTAAAGCCATACTGTAACTCTTTTTCAGGCTGCTCTAAAAACGAAACCTCCTGTTTAGCCAGACTCCTTTCACCTCAGGGTGATAGTGTACACATCCCAGACTGTCACTGGGTATTATCAGACTATTCTGATGTAGGATTTAAAATTAAAGGCTTAAATGTCACTTAAAGCTATATTTCAACTCTGTTTCATGCTGCTAATTAAGGCCATACTGTAACTCTTATTCAAGCTGCTTTAGAAACGAAAGCTCCTGTTTAGCCAGACTCATTTCACCTCGGTGTGATAGTATACACATCCCAGACTTTCACTGGGTAAAATCAGACTATTCTGATATAGGACTTTAAAATTAAAGGTTTAAATGTCCACTTAAAGCTATATTTCAACTCTGTTTCAGGCTGCTAATTAAAGCTTTACTGTAATTCTTTTTCAGGCTGCTCTAAAAACGAAACCTCCTGTTTAGCCAGACTCATGTCACCTCAGGGTGATAGTATACACATCCCAGACTGCCACTGGGTAATATCAGACTATTCTGTTATAGGACTTTAAAATTAAAGGCTTAAATGTCCACATAAAGCTATATTTCAACTCTGTTTCAGGCTGCTAATTAAAGCTTTACTGTAACTATTTTTCAGGCTGCTAATTAAAGCCATACTGTAACTCTTTTTCAGGCTGCTCTAAAAACGAAACCTCCTATTTAGCCAGAATCCTTTCACCTCAGGGTGATAGTGTACACATCCCAGACTGTCACTGGGTATTATCAGACTATTCTGATGTAGGATTTAAAATTAAAGGCTTAAATGCCACTTAAAGCTATATTTCAACTCTGTTTCATGCTGCTAATTAAGGCCATACTGTAACTCTTATTCAGGCTGCTCTAAAAACGAACCCTCATGTTTAGCCAGACTCATTTCACATCAGGGTGATAGTATACACATCCCAGACTGTCACTGGGTATTATCAGACTTTCCTGATTTAGGATTTTAAAATTAATGGCCTAAATTTCCTCTTAAAGCTATATTTCAAATCTGTTTCAGGCTGCTAATTAAAGCTTTACTGTAATTCTTTTTCAGGCTGCTCTAAAAACGAAACCTCCTGTTTAACCAGACTCATTTCACCTCATGGTGATAGTATACACATCCCAGACTGCCACTGGGTAATATCAGACTATTCTGATATAGGACTTTAAAATTAAAGGCTTAAATGTGCACATAAAGCTGTATTTCAACTCTGTTTCAGGCTGCTAATTAAAGCCATACTGTATCTCTTTTTCAGGCTGCTTTAGAAACGAAACCTCCTGTTTAGCCAGACTCATTTCACCTCCGTGTGATAGTATACACATCCCAGACTGTCACAGGGTATTATCAGACTATTCTGATGTAGGATTTTAAAACTAAAGGCTTAAATATCCATTTAAAGCTATATTTCAACTCTGTTTCAGGATGCTAATTAAAGCCATACTGTAACTCTTTTTCAGGCTGCTAATTAAAGCCATATTGTAACTCTTTTTCATGCTGCTTTAAAAACGAAACCTCCTGTTTAGCCAGACTCATTTCAACTCAGGGTGATAGTATACACATCACAGACTGCCACTGGGTAATATCAGACTATTCTGATTCAGGATTTTCAAATGAAAGGCTTAAATGTCCACTTAAAGCTATATTTCAACTCTGTTTCATGCTCCTAATTAAGGCCATACTGTAACTCTTTTTCAGGCTGCTCTAAAAACGAACCCTCATGTTTAGCCAGACTCATTTCACCTTAGGGTGATAGTGTACACATCCCAGACTGTCACTGGGTATTATCAGACTATTCTGATGTAGGATTTAAAATTAAAGGCTTAAATGCCACTTAAAGCTATATTTCAACTCTGTTTCATGCTGCTAATTAAGGCCATACTGTAACTCTTATTCAAGCTGCTTTAGAAACGAAAGCTCCTGTTTAGCCAGACTCATTTCAACTCGGTGTGATAGTGTACACATCCCAGACTGTCACTAGGTATTATCAGACTATTCTGATATAGGATTTTAAAATTAAAGGCTTAAATGTCCACTTAAAGCTATATTTCAACTCTGTTTCAGGCTGCTAATTAAAGCCATACTGTAACTCTTTTTCAGGCTGCTCTAAAAACGAAACCTCCTATTTAGCCAGACTCCTTTCACCACAGGGGGATAGTATACACATCCCAGACTGTCACTGGGTAATATAAGACTATTCTGATATAGGATTTTAAAATTAAAGGCTTAAATGTCCACTTAAAGCTATATTTCAACTATGTTTCTTGCTGCTATTTAAGGCCATACTGTAACTCCTTTTCAGGCTGCTCTAAAAACGAACCCTCATGTTTATCCAGACTCATTTCACCTCAGGGTGATAGTGTACACATCCCAGACTGTCACTGGGTATTATCAGACTATTCTGATGTAGGATTTAAAATTAAAGGCTTAAATGCCACTTAAAGCTATATTTCAACACTGTTTCATGCTGCTAATTAAGGCCATACTGTAACTCTTATTCAAGCTGCTTTAGAAACGAAAGCTCCTGTTTAGCCAGACTCATTTCACCTCGGTGTGATAGTGTACACATCCCAGACTGTCACTAGGTATTATCAGACTATTCTGATATAGGATTTTAAAATTAAAGGTTTAAATGTCCACTTAAAGCTATATTTCAAATCTGTTTCAGGCTGCTAATTAAAGCTTTACTGTAATTCTTTTTCAGGCTGCTCTAAAAACGAAAGCTCCTGTTTAGCCAGACTCATTTCACCTCAGGGTGATAGTATACACATCCCAGACTGCCACTGGGTAATATCAGACTATTCTTATATAGGACTTTAAAATTAAAGGCTTAAATGTCCACATAAAGCTATATTTCAACTCTGTTTCAGGCTGCTAATTAAAGCCATACTGTAACTCTTTTTCAGGCTGCTTTAGAAACGAAACCTCCTGTTTAGCCAGACTCATTTCACCTCCGTGTGATAGTATACACATCCCAGACTGTCACAGGGTATTATCAGACTATTCTGATTCAGGATTTTAAAATTAAAGGCTTAAATTTCCTCTTAAAGCTATATTTCAACTCTGTTTCAAGCTGCTAATTAAAGCCATACTGTAACTATTTTTCAGGCTGCTAATTAAAGCCATACTGTAACTCTTTTTCAGGCTGCTCTAAAAACGAAACCTCCTGTTTAGCCAGACTCCTTTCACCTCAGGGTGATAGTGTACACATCCCAGACTGTCACTGGGTATTATCAGACTATTCTGATGTAGGATTTAAAATTAAAGGCTTAAATGTCACTTAAAGCTATATTTCAACTCTGTTTCATGCTGCTAATTAAGGCCATACTGTAACTCTTATTCAAGCTGCTTTAGAAACGAAACCTCCTGTTTAGCCAGACTCATTTCACCTCGGTGTGATAGTGTACACATCCCAGACTGTCACTAGGTATTATCAGACTATTCTGATATAGGATTTTAAAATTAAAGGCTTAAATGTCAACTTAAAGCTATATTTCAACTCTGTTTCAGGCTGCTAATTAAAGCTTTACTTTAATTCTTTTTCAGGCTGCTCTAAAAATGAAACCTCCTGTTCAGCCATACCCCTTTCAACTCAGAGTGATACTATACACTTCCCAGACTGTCACTGGGTAATATCAGACTATTCCGATATAGGACTTTAAAATTAAAGGCTTAAATGTCCTCTTAAAGCTATTTTCAACTCTGTTTCAGGCTGATAATTAAAGCCATAATGTAACTCTTTTTCAGGCTGCTCAAAAAACGACACCTCATGTTTAGCCAGACTCATTTCACATTAGGATGATAGTATGCACATCCCAGACTGTCATTGGGTAAAATCAGACTATTCTGATACAGGATTTTAAAATTAAAGGTTTAAATGTCTACTTAAAGCTATATTTCAACTCTGTTTCAGGCTGATAATTAAAGCCATATTGTAACTTTTATTCATGCTGCTCTAAAAACGACACCACCTGTTCATCCAGACTCATTTCAACTCAGGGTGATAGTGTACACATCCCAGACTGTCAATGGGTATTATCAGACTATTCTGATGTAGGATTTAAAAACTAAAGGCTTAAATATCCATTTAAAGCTATATTTCAACTCTGTTTCAGGATGCTAATTAAAGCCATACTGTAACTCTTTTTCAGGCTGCTTTAGAAACGAAACCTCCTGTTTAGCCAGACTCATTTCACCTCAGGTTGATAGTATACACATCCCAGACTGTCACTGGGTAATATCAGACTATTCTGATATAGGACTTTAAAATTAAAGGCTTAAATGTCCACTTAAAGCTATATTTCAACTCTGTTTCAGGCTGCTAATTAAAGCCATATTGTAACTCTTTTTCATGCTGCTCTAAAAACGAAACCACCTGTTCATCCAGACTCATTTCATCTCAGGGTGATAGTGTACACATCCCAGACTGTCACTGGGTATTATCAGACTATTCTGATATAGGACTTTAAAATTAAAGGCTTAAATGTCCACTTAAAGCTATATTTCAACTCTGTTTCAGGCTGCTAATTAAAGCCATACTGTAACTCTTTTTCAGGCTGCTTTAAAAACGAAACCTCCAGTTTAGCCAGACTCATTTCACCTCCGTGTGATAGTATACACATCCCAGACTGTCACAGGGTATTATCAGACTATTCTGATTCAGGATTTTAAAATTAAAGGCTTAAATTTCCTCTTAAAGCTATATTTCAACTCTGTTTCAAGCTGCTAATTAAAGCCATACTGTAACTATTTTTCAGGCTGCTAATTAAAGCCATACTGTAACTCTTTTTCAGGCTGCTCTAAAAACGAAACCTCCTGTTTAGCCAGACTCCTTTCACCTCAGGGTGATAGTGTACACATCCCAGACTGTCACTGGGTATTATCAGACTATTCTGATGTAGGATTTAAAATTAAAGGCTTAAATGTCACTTAAAGCTATATTTCAACTCTGTTTCATGCTGCTAATTAAGGCCATACTGTAACTCTTATTCAAGCTGCTTTAGAAACGAAACCTCCTGTTTAGCCCGACTCATTTCACCTCGGTGTGATAGTGTACACATCCCAGACTGTCACTAGGTATTATCAGACTATTCTGATATAGGATTTTAAAATTAAAGGCTTAAATGTCCACTTAAAGCTATATTTCAACTCTGTTTCAGGCTGCTAATTAAAGCTTTACTGTAATTCTTTTTCAGGCTGCTCTAAAAACGAAACCTCCTGTTTAGCCAGACTCATTTCACCTCAGGGTGATAGTATACACATCCCAGACTGCCACTGGGTAATATCAGACTATTCTGATATAGGACTTTAAAATTAAAGGCTTAAATGTCTACATAAAGCTATATTTCAACTCTGTTTCAGGCTGCTAATTAAAGCCATACTGTAACTCTTTTTCAGGCTGCTTTAGAAACGAAACCTCCTGTTTAGCCAGACTCATTTCACCTCCGTGTGATAGTATACACATCCCAGACTGTCACAGGGTATTATCAGACTATTCTGATTCAGGATTTTAAAATTAAAGGCTTAAATTTCCTCTTAAAGCTATATTTCAACTCTGTTTCAAGCTGCTAATTAAAGCCATACTGTAACTATTTTTCAGGCTGCTAATTAAAGCCATACTGTAACTCTTTTTCAGGCTGCTCTAAAAACGAAACCTCCTGTTTAGCCAGACTCCTTTCACCTCAGGGTGATAGTGTACACATCCCAGACTGTCACTGGGTATTATCAGACTATTCTGATGTAGGATTTAAAATTAAAGGCTTAAATGTCACTTAAAGCTATATTTCAACTCTGTTTCATGCTGCTAATTAAGGCCATACTGTAACTCTTATTCAAGCTGCTTTAGAAACGAAACCTCCTGTTTAGCCAGACTCATTTCACCTCGGTGTGATAGTGTACACATCCCAGACTGTCACTAGGTATTATCAGACTATTCTGATATAGGATTTTAAAATTAAAGGCTTAAATGTCCACTTAAAGCTATATTTCAACTCTGTTTCAGGCTGCTAATTAAAGCTTTACTGTAATTCTTTTTCAGGCTGCTCTAAAAACGAAACCTCCTGTTTAGCCAGACTCATTTCACCTCAGGGTGATAGTATACACATCCCAGACTGCCACTGGGTAATATCAGACTATTCTGATATAGGACTTTAAAATTAAAGGCTTAAATGTCCACATAAAGCTATATTTCAACTCTGTTTCAGGCTGCTAATTAAAGCTTTACTTTAATTCTTTTTCAGGCTGCTCTAAAAATGAAACCTCCTGTTCAGCCATACCCCTTTCAACTCAGAGTGATACTATACACATCCCAGACTGTCACTGGGTAATATCAGACTATTCCGATATAGGACTTTAAAATTAAAGGCTTAAATGTCCTCTTAAAGCTATTTTCAACTCTGTTTCAGGCTGATAATTAAAGCCATACTGTAACTCTTTTTCAGGCTGCTCTAAAAACGAACCTTCATGTTTAGCCAGACTCATTTCACATCAGGGTGATAGTATACACATCCCAGACTGTCACTGGGTATTATCAGAATTTTCTGATTTAGAATTTTAAAATTAAAGGCTTAAATTTCCTCTTAAAGCTATATTTCAACTCTGTTTCAAGCTGCTAATTAAAGCCATACTGTAACTATTTTTCAGGCTGCTAATTAAAGCCATACTGTAACTCTTTTTCAGGCTGCTCTAAAAACGAAACCTCCTGTTTAGCCAGACTCCTTTCACCTCAGGGTGATAGTGTACACATCCCAGACTGTCACTGGGTATTATCAGACTATTCTGATGTAGGATTTAAAATTAAAGGCTTAAATGTCACTTAAAGCTATATTTGAACTCTGTTTCATGCTGCTAATTAAGGCCATACTGTAACTCTTATTCAAGCTGCTTTAGAAACGAAAGCTCCTGTTTAGCCAGACTCATTTCACCTCGGTGTGATAGTGTACACATCCCAGACTGTCAATAGGTATTATCAGACTATTCTGTTATAGGATTTTAAAATTAAAGGCTTAAATGTCCACTTAAAGCTATATTTCAACTCTGTTTCTGGCTGCTAATTAAAGCTTTACTGTAATTCTTTTTCAGGCTGCTCTAAAAACGAAACCTCCTGTTTAGCCAGACTCATTTCACCTCAGGGTGATAGTATACACATCCCAGACTGCCACTGGGTAATATAAGACTATTCTGATATAGGACTTTAAAATTAAAAGCTTAAATGTCCACATAAAGCTATATTTCAACTCTGTTTCAGGCTGCTAATTAAAGCTTTACTGTAACTATTTTTCAGGCTGCTAATTAAAGCCATACTGTAACTCTTTTTCAGGCTGCTCTAAAAACGAAACCTCCTATTTAGCCAGACTCATTTCACCTCGGTGTGATAGTGTACACATCCCAGACTGTCACTAGGTATTATCAGACTATTCTGATATAGGATTTTAAAATTAAAGGCTTAAATGTCCACTTAAAGCTATATTTCAACTCTGTTTCAGGCTGCTAATTAAAGCCATACTGTAACTCTTTTTCAGGCTGCTTTAGAAACGAAACCTCCTGTTTAGCCAGACTCATTTCACCTCCGTGTGATAGTATACACATCCCAGACTGTCACAGGGTATTATCAGACTATTCTGATGCAGGATTTTAAAACTAAAGGCTTAAATATCCATTTAAAGCTATATTTAAACTCTGTTTCAGGCTGATAATTAAAGCCATACTGTAACTCTTTTTCAGGCTGCTCTAAAAACGAAACCTCCTATTTAGCCAGACTCCTTTCACCTCAGGGGGATAGTATACACATCCCAGACTGTCACTGGGTAATATAAGACTATTCTGATATAGGATTTTAAAATTAAACGCTTAAATGTCCACTTAAAGCTATATTTCAACTATGTTTCTTGCTGCTATTTAAGGCCATACTGTAACTCTTTTTCAGGCTGCTCTAAAAACGAAACCTCCTATTTAGCCAGACTCCTTTCACCTCAGGGTGATAGTATACAAATCCCAGACTGTCACTGGGTAATATAAGACTATTCTGATATAGGATTTTAAAATTAAACGCTTAAATGTCCACTTAAAGCTATATTTCAACTATGTTTCTTGCTGCTATTTAAGGCCATACTGTAACTCTTTTTCAGGCTGCTCTAAAAACGAACCCTCATGTTTAGCCAGACTCATTTCACCTCAGGGTGATAGTGTACACATCCCAGACTGTCACTGGGTATTATCAGACTATTCTGATGTAGGATTTAAAATTAAAGGCTTAAATGCCACTTAAAGCTATATTTCAACTCTGTTTCATGCTGCTAATTAAGGCCATACTGTAACTCTTATTCAGGCTGCTCTAAAAACGAACCCTCATGTTTAGCCAGACTCATTTCACATCAGGGTGATAGTATACACATCCCAGACTGTCACTGGGTATTATCAGACTTTTCTGATTTAGGATTTTAAAATTAAAGGCTTAAATTTCCTCTTAAAGCTATATTTCAACTCTGTTTCAAGCTGCTAATTAAAGCCATACTGTAACTATTTTTCAGGCTGCTAATTAAAGCCATACTGTAACTCTTTTTCAGGCTGCTCTAAAAACGAAACCTCCTGTTTAGCCAGACTCCTTTCACCTCAGGGTGATAGTGTACACATCCCAGACTGTCACTGGGTATTATCAGACTATTCTGATGTAGGATTTAAAATTAAAGGCTTAAATGTCACTTAAAGCTATATTTCAACTCTGTTTCATGCTGCTAATTAAGGCCATACTGTAACTCTTATTCAAGCTGCTTTAGAAACGAAAGCTCCTGTTTAGCCAGACTCATTTCACCTCGGTGTGATAGTATACACATCCCAGACTTTCACTGGGTAAAATCAGACTATTCTGATATAGGACTTTAAAATTAAAGGTTTAAATGTCCACTTAAAGCTATATTTCAACTCTGTTTCAGGCTGCTAATTAAAGCTTTACTGTAATTCTTTTTCAGGCTGCTCTAAAAACGAAACCTCCTGTTTAGCCAGACTCATGTCACCTCAGGGTGATAGTATACACATCCCAGACTGCCACTGGGTAATATCAGACTATTCTGTTATAGGACTTTAAAATTAAAGGCTTAAATGTCCACATAAAGCTATATTTCAACTCTGTTTCAGGCTGCTAATTAAAGCTTTACTGTAACTATTTTTCAGGCTGCTAATTAAAGCCATACTGTAACTCTTTTTCAGGCTGCTCTAAAAACGAAACCTCCTATTTAGCCAGAATCCTTTCACCTCAGGGTGATAGTGTACACATCCCAGACTGTCACTGGGTATTATCAGACTATTCTGATGTAGGATTTAAAATTAAAGGCTTAAATGCCACTTAAAGCTATATTTCAACTCTGTTTCATGCTGCTAATTAAGGCCATACTGTAACTCTTATTCAGGCTGCTCTAAAAACGAACCCTCATGTTTAGCCAGACTCATTTCACATCAGGGTGATAGTATACACATCCCAGACTGTCACTGGGTATTATCAGACTTTCCTGATTTAGGATTTTAAAATTAATGGCCTAAATTTCCTCTTAAAGCTATATTTCAAATCTGTTTCAGGCTGCTAATTAAAGCTTTACTGTAATTCTTTTTCAGGCTGCTCTAAAAACGAAACCTCCTGTTTAACCAGACTCATTTCACCTCATGGTGATAGTATACACATCCCAGACTGCCACTGGGTAATATCAGACTATTCTGATATAGGACTTTAAAATTAAAGGCTTAAATGTGCACATAAAGCTGTATTTCAACTCTGTTTCAGGCTGCTAATTAAAGCCATACTGTATCTCTTTTTCAGGCTGCTTTAGAAACGAAACCTCCTGTTTAGCCAGACTCATTTCACCTCCGTGTGATAGTATACACATCCCAGACTGTCACAGGGTATTATCAGACTATTCTGATGTAGGATTTTAAAACTAAAGGCTTAAATATCCATTTAAAGCTATATTTCAACTCTGTTTCAGGATGCTAATTAAAGCCATACTGTAACTCTTTTTCAGGCTGCTAATTAAAGCCATATTGTAACTCTTTTTCATGCTGCTTTAAAAACGAAACCTCCTGTTTAGCCAGACTCATTTCAACTCAGGGTGATAGTATACACATCACAGACTGCCACTGGGTAATATCAGACTATTCTGATTCAGGATTTTCAAATGAAAGGCTTAAATGTCCACTTAAAGCTATATTTCAACTCTGTTTCATGCTCCTAATTAAGGCCATACTGTAACTCTTTTTCAGGCTGCTCTAAAAACGAACCCTCATGTTTAGCCAGACTCATTTCACCTTAGGGTGATAGTGTACACATCCCAGACTGTCACTGGGTATTATCAGACTATTCTGATGTAGGATTTAAAATTAAAGGCTTAAATGCCACTTAAAGCTATATTTCAACTCTGTTTCATGCTGCTAATTAAGGCCATACTGTAACTCTTATTCAAGCTGCTTTAGAAACGAAAGCTCCTGTTTAGCCAGACTCATTTCAACTCGGTGTGATAGTGTACACATCCCAGACTGTCACTAGGTATTATCAGACTATTCTGATATAGGATTTTAAAATTAAAGGCTTAAATGTCCACTTAAAGCTATATTTCAACTCTGTTTCAGGCTGCTAATTAAAGCCATACTGTAACTCTTTTTCAGGCTGCTCTAAAAACGAAACCTCCTATTTAGCCAGACTCCTTTCACCTCAGGGGGATAGTATACACATCCCAGACTGTCACTGGGTAATATAAGACTATTCTGATATAGGATTTTAAAATTAAAGGCTTAAATGTCCACTTAAAGCTATATTTCAACTATGTTTCTTGCTGCTATTTAAGGCCATACTGTAACTCCTTTTCAGGCTGCTCTAAAAACGAACCCTCATGTTTATCCAGACTCATTTCACCTCAGGGTGATAGTGTACACATCCCAGACTGTCACTGGGTATTATCAGACTATACTGATGTAGGATTTAAAATTAAAGGCTTAAATGCCACTTAAAGCTATATTTCAACACTGTTTCATGCTGCTAATTAAGGCCATACTGTAACTCTTATTCAAGCTGCTTTAGAAACGAAAGCTCCTGTTTAGCCAGACTCATTTCACCTCGGTGTGATAGTGTACACATCCCAGACTGTCACTAGGTATTATCAGACTATTCTGATATAGGATTTTAAAATTAAAGGTTTAAATGTCCACTTAAAGCTATATTTCAAATCTGTTTCAGGCTGCTAATTAAAGCTTTACTGTAATTCTTTTTCAGGCTGCTCTAAAAACGAAAGCTCCTGTTTAGCCAGACTCATTTCACCTCAGGGTGATAGTATACACATCCCAGACTGCCACTGGGTAATATCAGACTATTCTTATATAGGACTTTAAAATTAAAGGCTTAAATGTCCACATAAAGCTATATTTCAACTCTGTTTCAGGCTGCTAATTAAAGCCATACTGTAACTCTTTTTCAGGCTGCTTTAGAAACGAAACCTCCTGTTTAGCCAGACTCATTTCACCTCCGTGTGATAGTATACACATCCCAGACTGTCACAGGGTATTATCAGACTATTCTGATTCAGGATTTTAAAATTAAAGGCTTAAATTTCCTCTTAAAGCTATATTTCAACTCTGTTTCAAGCTGCTAATTAAAGCCATACTGTAACTATTTTTCAGGCTGCTAATTAAAGCCATACTGTAACTCTTTTTCAGGCTGCTCTAAAAACGAAACCTCCTGTTTAGCCAGACTCCTTTCACCTCAGGGTGATAGTGTACACATCCCAGACTGTCACTGGGTATTATCAGACTATTCTGATGTAGGATTTAAAATTAAAGGCTTAAATGTCACTTAAAGCTATATTTCAACTCTGTTTCATGCTGCTAATTAAGGCCATACTGTAACTCTTATTCAAGCTGCTTTAGAAACGAAACCTCCTGTTTAGCCAGACTCATTTCACCTCGGTGTGATAGTGTACACATCCCAGACTGTCACTAGGTATTATCAGACTATTCTGATATAGGATTTTAAAATTAAAGGCTTAAATGTCAACTTAAAGCTATATTTCAACTCTGTTTCAGGCTGCTAATTAAAGCTTTACTTTAATTCTTTTTCAGGCTGCTCTAAAAATGAAACCTCCTGTTCAGCCATACCCCTTTCAACTCAGAGTGATACTATACACATCCCAGACTGTCACTGGGTAATATCAGACTATTCCGATATAGGACTTTAAAATTAAAGGCTTAAATGTCCTCTTAAAGCTATTTTCAACTCTGTTTCAGGCTGATAATTAAAGCCATAATGTAACTCTTTTTCAGGCTGCTCAAAAAACGACACCTCATGTTTAGCCAGACTCATTTCACATTAGGATGATAGTATGCACATCCCAGACTGTCATTGGGTAAAATCAGACTATTCTGATACAGGATTTTAAAATTAAAGGTTTAAATGTCTACTTAAAGCTATATTTCAACTCTGTTTCAGGCTGATAATTAAAGCCATATTGTAACTTTTATTCATGCTGCTCTAAAAACGACACCACCTGTTCATCCAGACTCATTTCAACTCAGGGTGATAGTGTACACATCCCAGACTGTCAATGGGTATTATCAGACTATTCTGATGTAGGATTTAAAAACTAAAGGCTTAAATATCCATTTAAAGCTATATTTCAACTCTGTTTCAGGATGCTAATTAAAGCCATACTGTAACTCTTTTTCAGGCTGCTTTAGAAACGAAACCTCCTGTTTAGCCAGACTCATTTCACCTCAGGTTGATAGTATACACATCCCAGACTGTCACTGGGTAATATCAGACTATTCTGATATAGGACTTTAAAATTAAAGGCTTAAATGTCCACTTAAAGCTATATTTCAACTCTGTTTCAGGCTGCTAATTAAAGCCATATTGTAACTCTTTTTCATGCTGCTCTAAAAACGAAACCACCTGTTCATCCAGACTCATTTCATCTCAGGGTGATAGTGTACACATCCCAGACTGTCACTGGGTATTATCAGACTATTCTGATATAGGACTTTAAAATTAAAGGCTTAAATGTCCACTTAAAGCTATATTTCAACTCTGTTTCAGGCTGCTAATTAAAGCCATACTGTAACTCTTTTTCAGGCTGCTTTAAAAACGAAACCTCCAGTTTAGCCAGACTCATTTCAACTCAGGGTGATAGTATACACATCCCAGACTGCCACTGGGTAATATCAAACTATTCTGATTCAGGATTTTCAAATGAAAGGCTTAAATGTCCACTTAAAGCTATATTTCAACTCTGTTTCAGGCTGCTAATTAAAGCTTTACTGTAATTCTTTTTCAGGCTGCTCTAAAAACGAAACCTCCTATTTAGCCAGACTCCTTTCACCTCAGGGGGATAGTATACAAATCCCAGACTGTCACTGGGTATTATCAGACTATTCTGATATAGGATTTTAAAATGAAAGGCTTAAATGTCCACTTAAAGCTCTATTTCAACTCTGTTTCAAGCTGCTAATTAAAGGCATACTATAACTCTTTTTCAGGCTGCTTTATAAACGAAACCTCCTGTTTAGCCAGACTCATTTCACCTCAGGTTGATAGTATACACATCCCAGACTGCCACTGGGTAATATCAGACTATTCTGCTATAGGATTTTAAAATGAAAGGCTTAAATGTCCACTTAAAGCTATATTTCAACTCTGTTTCAGGCTGCTAATTAAAGCCATACTGTAACTCTTTTTCAGGCTGCTTTAGAAACGAAACCTCCTGTTTAGCCAGACTCATTTCACCTCAGGTTGTTAGTATACACATCCCAGACTGTCACTGGGTAATATCAGACTATTCTGATATAGGACTTTAAAATGAAAGGCTTAAATGCCCACTTAAAGCTATATTTCAACTCTGTTTCAGGCTGCTAATTAAAGCCATTTTGTAACTCTTTTTCATGCTGCTCTAAAAACGAAACCACCTGTTCATCCAGACTGATTTCACCTCAGGGTGATAGTGTACACATCCCAGACTGTCACTGGGTATTATCAGACTATTCTGATGTAGGACTTTAAAATGAAAGGCTTACATGTCCACTTAAAGCTATATTTCAACTCTGTTTCAGGCTGCTAATTAAAGCCATACTGTAACTCTTTTTCAGGCTGCTTTAGAAACGAAACCTCCTGTTTAGCCAGACTCATTTCACCTCAGGGGGATAGTATACACATCCCAGACTGTCACTGGGTAATATAAGACTATTCTGATATAGGATTTTAAAATTAAAGGCTTAAATGTCCACTTAAAGCTATATTTCAACTCTGTTTCTTGCTGCTATTTAAGGCCATACTGTAACTCTTTTTCAGGCTGCTCTAAAAACGAACCCTCATGTTTAGCCAGACTCATTTCACCTCAGGGTGATAGTGTACACATCCCAGATTGTCACTGGGTATTATCAGACTATTCTGATGTAGGATTTAAAATTAAAGGCTTAAATGCCACTTAAAGCTATATTTCAACTCTGTTTCATGCTGCTAATTAAGGCCATACTGTAACTCTTATTCAAGCTGCTTTAGAAACGAAAGCTCCTGTTTAGCCAGACTCATTTCACCTCGGTGTGATAGTGTACACATCCCAGACTGTCACTAGGTATTATCAGACTATTCTGATATAGGATTTTAAAATTAAAGGCTTAAATGTCCACTTAAAGCTATATTTCAAATCTGTTTCAGGCTGCTAATTAAAGCTTTACTGTAATTCTTTTTCAGGCTGCTCTAAAAACGAAAGCTCCTGTTTAGCCAGACTCATTTCACCTCAGGGTGATAGTATACACATCCCAGACTGCCACTGGGTAATATCAGACTATTCTGATATAGGACTTTAAAATTAAAGGCTTAAATGTCCACATAAAGCTATATTTCAACTCTGTTTCAGGCTGCTAATTAAAGCCATACTGTAACTCTTTTTCAGGCTGCTTTAGAAACGAAACCTCCTGTTTAGCCAGACTCATTTCACCTCCGTGTGATAGTATACACATCCCAGACTGTCACAGGGTATTATCAGACTATTCTGATTCAGGATTTTAAAATTAAAGGCTTAAATGTCCTCTTAAAGCTATTTTCAACTCTGTTTCAGGCTGATAATTAAAGCCATACTGTAACTCTTTTTCAGGCTGCTCAAAAAACGACACCTCATGTTTAGCCAGACTCATTTCACATTAGGATGATAGTATGCACATCCCAGACTGTCATTGGGTAAAATCAGACTATTCTGATACAGGATTTTAAAATTAAAGGTTTAAATGTCTACTTAAAGCTATATTTCAACTCTGTTTCAGGCTGTTAATAAAAGCCACATAGTAACTCTTTTTCATGCTGCTCTAAAAACGAAACCTCCTGTTTAGCCAGACTCATTTCACCTCCAGTTGATAGTATACACATCCCAGACTGTCACTGGGTAATATCAGACTATTCTGATACAGGATTTTAAAATTAAAGGCTTAAATGTCCACTTAAAGCTATATTTCAACTCTGTTTCAGGATGCTAATTAAGGCCATACTGTAACTCTTTTTCAAGCTGCTTTAGAAACGAAACCTCGTGTTTAGCCAGACTCATTTCACCTCCGTGTGATAGTATACACATCCCAGACTGTCACAGGGTATTATCAGACTATTCTGATGTAGGATTTTAAAACTAAAGGCTTAAATATCCGCTTAAAGCTATATTTCAACTCTGTTTCAGGCTGCTAATTAAAGCTTTACTGTAATTCTTTTTCAGGCTGCTCTAAAAACGAAACCTCCCTTTTAGCCAGACTCATTTCACCTCAGGGTGATAGTGTACACATCCCTGACTGTCAATCGGTATTATCAGACTATTCTGATATAGGATTTTAAAATGAAAGGCTTAAATGTCCACTTAAAGCTCTATTTCAACTCTGTTTCAGGCTGTTAATAAAAGCCACATATTAACTCTTTTTCATGCTGCTCTAAAAATGAAACCTCCTGTTTAGCCAGACTCATTTCACCTCCGGTTGATAGTACACACATCCCAGAGGGTAACTGGGTAATATCAGACTATTCTGATATAGGATTTTAAAATTAAAGGCTTAAATGTCCACTTAAAGCTATATTTCAACTCTGTTTCATGCTGCTCATGAAGGCCATACTGTAACTCTTTTTCAGGTTGCTCTAAAAATGAAACCTCCTCTTTAGCCAGACTCCTTTCAAATCAGGATGATACTATACACATCCCAGACTGTCACTGGGTAATATCAGACTATTCCGATATAGGACTTTAAAATTAAAGGCTTAAATGTCCTCTCAAAGCTATTTTCAACTCTGTTTCAGGCTGTTAATTAAAGCCATATTGTAACTCTTTTTCAGGCTGCTAATTAAAGCTTTACTGTAATTCTTTTTCAGGCTGCTCTAAAAACGAAACCTCCCTTTTAGCCAGACTCTTTTCACCTCAGGGTGATAGTGTACACATCCCAGACTGTCACTGGGTATTATCAGACTATTCTGATGTAGGACTTTAAAATTAAAGGCTTAAATGTCCTCTTAAAGCTATATTTCAACTCGGTTTCAGGCTGTTAATTAAAGCCATACTGTAACTCTTTTTCAGGCTGCTTTAGAAACGAAACCTCCTGTTTAGCCAGACTCATTTCACCTCAGGTTGATAGTGTACACATCCTAGACTGCCACTGGGTAATATCAGACTATTCTGATATAGGATTTTGAAATTAAAGGCTTAAATGTCCACTTAAAGCAATATTTCAACTCTGTTTCAGGCTGCTAATTAAAGCCATACTGTAACTCTTTTTCAGGCTGCTTTAGAAACGAAACTTTCTGTTTAGCCAGACTCATTTCACCTCAGTTTGATAGTGTACACATCCCAGACTGTCACTGGGTATTATCAGACTATTCTGATATAGGATTTTAAAATTAAAGGCTTAAATGTCCACTTAAAGCGAAATTTCAACTCTTTTTCAGAATGCTAATTGAGGCCATACTGTAACTCTTTTTTCAGGCTGCTCTAAAAAGTTAACCTCCTTTTTAGCCAGACTTATTTCACATCAGGGTGATAGTATACAAATCCAAGACTGTCACTGGGTAAAATCAGACTATTCTGATACAGGATTTTAAAACTAAAGGCTTAAATATCCGCTTAAAGCTATATTTCAACTCTGTTTCAGGCTGCTAATTAAAGCCATACTGTAACTCTTTTTCAGGCTGCTTTAGAAACGAAACCTCCTGTTTAGCCAGACTCATTTCACCTCAGGTTGTTAGTATACACATCCCAGACTGTCACTGGGTAATATCAGACTATTCTGATATAGGACTTTAAAATGAAAGGCTTACATGTCCACTTAAAGCTATATTTCAACTCTGTTTCAGGCTGCTAATTAAAGCCATACTGTAACTCTTTTTCAGGCGGCTTTAGAAACGAAACCTCCTGTTTAGCCAGACTCATTTCACCTCCGTGTGATAGTATACACATCACAGACTGTCACAGGGTATTATCAGACTATTCTGATGCAGGATTTTAAAACTAAAGGCTTAAATATCCATTTATAGCTATATTTCAACTCTGTTTCAGGCTGCTAATTAAAGCTTTACTGTAATTCTTTTTCAGGCTGCTCTAAAAACGAAACCTCCTATTTAGCCAGACTCCTTTCACCTCAGGGGGATAGTATACACATCCCAGACTGTCACTGGGTAATATAAGACTTTTCTGATATAGGATTTTAAAATTAAAGGCTTAAGTGTCCACTTAAAGCTATATTTCAACTCTGTTTCTTGCTGCTATTTAAGGCCATACTGTAACTCTTTTTCAGGCTGCTCTAAAAACGAACCCTCATGTTTAGCCAGACTCATTTCACATCAGGGTGATAGTATACACATCCCAGACTGTCACTGGGTATTATCAGACTATTCTGATATAGGATTTTAAAATGAAAGGCTTAAATGTCCACTTAAAGCTCTATTTCAACTCTGTTTCAGGCTGTTAATAAAAGCCACATAGTAACTCTTTTTCATGCTGCTCTAAAAACGAAACCTCCTGTTTAGCCAGACTCATTTCACCTCCGGTTGATAGTATACACATCCCAGAGGGTCACTGGGTAATATCAGACTATTCTGATATAGGATTTTAAAATTAAAGGCTTAAATGTCCACTTAAAGCTATATTTCAACTCTGTTTCAGGATGCTAATTAAGGCCATACTGTAACTCTTTTTCAAGCTGCTTTTGAAACGAAACCTCCTGTTTAGCCAGACTCATTTCACCTCCGTGTGATAGTATACACATCCCAGACTGTCACAGGGTATTATCAGACTATTCTGATGTAGGATTTTAAAACTAAAGGCTTAAATATCCATTTAAAGCTATATTTCAACTCTGTTTCAGGCTGCTAATTAAAGCTTTACTGTAATTCTTTTTCAGGCTGCTCTAAAAACGAAACCTCCCTTTTAGCCAGACTCATTTCACCTCAGGGTGATAGTGTACACATCCCTGACTGTCAATCGGTATTATCAGACTATTCTGATATAGGATTTTAAAATGAAAGGCTTAAATGTCCACTTAAAGCTCTATTTCAACTCTGTTTCAGGCTGTTAATAAAAGCCACATATTAACTCTTTTTCATGCTGCTCTAAAAATGAAACCTCCTGTTTAGCCAGACTCATTTCACCTCCGGTTGATAGTATACACATCCCAGAGGGTAACTGGGTAATATCAGACTATTCTGATATAGGATTTTAAAATTAAAGGCTTAAATGTCCACTTAAAGCTATATTTCAACTCTGTTTCATGCTGCTCATGAAGGCCATACTGTAACTCTTTTTCAGGTTGCTCTAAAAATGAAACCTCCTCTTTAGCCAGACTCCTTTCAAATCAGGATGATACTATACACATCCCAGACTGTCACTGGGTAATATCAGACTATTCCGATATAGGACTTTAAAATTAAAGGCTTAAATGTCCTCTCAAAGCTATTTTCAACTCTGTTTCAGGCTGTTAATTAAAGCCATATTGTAACTCTTTTTCAGGCTGCTAATTAAAGCTTTACTGTAATTCTTTTTCAGGCTGCTCTAAAAACGAAACCTCCCTTTTAGCCAGACTCTTTTCACCTCAGGGTGATAGTGTACACATCCCAGACTGTCACTGGGTATTATCAGACTATTCTGATGTAGGACTTTAAAATTAAAGGCTTAAATGTCCTCTTAAAGCTATATTTCAACTCGGTTTCAGGCTGTTAATTAAAGCCATACTGTAACTCTTTTTCAGGCTGCTTTAGAAACGAAACCTCCTGTTTAGCCAGACTCATTTCACCTCAGGTTGATAGTGTACACATCCTAGACTGCCACTGGGTAATATCAGACTATTCTGATATAGGATTTTGAAATTAAAGGCTTAAATGTCCACTTAAAGCAATATTTCAACTCTGTTTCAGGCTGCTAATTAAAGCCATACTGTAACTCTTTTTCAGGCTGCTTTAGAAACGAAACTTTCTGTTTAGCCAGACTCATTTCACCTCAGTTTGATAGTGTACACATCCCAGACTGTCACTGGGTATTATCAGACTATTCTGATATAGGATTTTAAAATTAAAGGCTTAAATGTCCACTCAAAGCGAAATTTCAACTCTTTTTCAGAATGCTAATTGAGGCCATACTGTAACTCTTTTTCAGGCTGCTCTAAAAAGTTAACCTCCTTTTTAGCCAGACTTATTTCACATCAGGGTGATAGTATACAAATCCAAGACTGTCACTGGGTAAAATCAGACTATTCTGATACAGGATTTTAAAATTAAAGGCTTAAATGTCCTCTTAAAGCTATATTTCAACTCTGTTTCAGGCTGCTAATTAAAGCTTTACTGTAATTCTTTTTCAGGCTGCTCTAAAAAGGAAACCTCCTGTTTAGCCAGACTTATTTCACATCAGGTTGATAGTATACACATCCCAGATTGTCACTGGGTAAAATCAGACTATTTTGATATAGGATTTTAAAATTAAAGGCTTAAATGTCCACTTAAAGCTATATTTCAACTCTGTTTCAGGCTGATAATTAAAGCCATACTGTAACTCTTTTTCAGGCTGCTTTAGAAACGAAACCTCCTGTTTAGCCAGACTCATTTCACCTCAGCTTGATAGTATACACAACCCAGACTCTCACTGGTTAATATCAGACTATTCCGATATAGGACTTTAAAATTAAAGGCTTAAATGTCTACTTAAAGCTATATTTCAACTCTGTTTCATGCTGCTAATTAAGGCCATACTGTATCTCTTTTTCAGGCTGCTCTAGGAACGAAACCTCATGGTTAGCCAGACGCATTTCACCTCAGGTTGATATTGTACAGATCCCAGACTGTAACTGGGTAAAATCAGACTATTCTGATACAGGATTTCATAATTAAAGGCTTAAATGTCCACTTAAAGCTTTATTTCAACTCTGTTTCAGGCTGTTAATTAAAGCTTTACTGTAATTCTTTTTCAGGCTGCTCTAAAAAGTTAACCTCCTTTTTAGCCAGACTGATTTCACATCAGGGTGATAGTATACACATCCCAGACTGTCACTGGGTATTATCAGACTATTCTGATGTAGGATTTTAAAATTAAAGACTTAAATATCCACTTAAAGCAATATTTAAACTCTTTTTCAGGATGCTAATTAAGGCCATACTGTAACTATTTTTCAGGCTGATCTAAAAACGAAACCTCCTGTTTAGCCATACTCATTTCACATCAGGGTGATAGTGTACATATCCCAGACTATCACTGGCTAATATCAGACTATTCCGATATAGGACTTTAAAATTAAAGGCTTAAATGTCTACTTAAAGCTATATTTCAACTCTGTTTCATGCTGCTAATTAAGGCCATACTGTATCTCTTTTTAAGGCTGCTCTAGGAACGAAACCTCATGGTTAGCCAGATGCATTTCACCTCAGGTTGATATTGTACAGATCCCAGACTGTCACTGGGTATTATCAGACTATTCTGATGTAGGATTTTAAAATTAAAGACTTAAATATCCACTTAAAGCTTCATTTCAACTCTGTTTCATGCTGCTCATAAAGGCCAAACTTTAAGTCTTTTTCAGGCTGCTCTAAAAATGAAACCTCCTGTTTAGCCAGACTCCTTTCAAATCAGGATGATACTATACACATTCCAGACTGTCACTGGGTAATATCAGACTATTCCGATACAGGACTTTAAAAATAAAGGCTTAAATGTCTACTTAAAGCTATATTTCAACTCTGTTTCATGCTGCGAATTAAGGCCATACTGTAACTCTTTTTCAGGCTGCTCTAGGAACGAAACCTCATGGTTAGCCAGACTCATTTCACCTCAGGTTGATAGTATACACATCCCAGATTGTCACTGGGTAAAATCTGACTATTCTGATATAGGATTTTAAAATTAAAGGCTTAAATGTCCACTTAAAGCGAAATTTCAACTCTTGTTCTGGATGCTAATTGAGGCCATACTGTAACTCTTTTTCAGGCTGCTCTAAAAACTTAACCTCCTTTTTAGCCAGACTGATTTCACATCAGGGTGATAGTATACACATCCCAGACTTTCACTGGGTAAAATCAGACTATTCTGATATAGGACTTTAAAATTAAAGGCTTAAATTTCTAATTAAAGCTATATTTCAACTATGTTTCAGGGTGCTAATTAAAGCTATACTGTAACTCTTTTTCAGGCTGCTCTAGGAACGAAACCTCATGGTTAGCCAGACGCATTTCACCTCAGGTTGATATTGTACAGTTCCCAGACTGTAACTGGGTAAAATCAGACTATTCTGATATAGGATTTTAAAATTAAAGGCATAAGTGTCAACTTAAAGCTATATTTCAAATCTGTTTCATGCTGCGAATTAAGGCCATACTGTAACTCTTTTTCAGGCTGCTCTAGGAACGAAACCTCATGGTTAGCCAGACTCATTTCACCTCAGGTTGATAGTATACACATCCCAGACTGTCACTGGGTATTATCAGACTATTCTGATGTAGAATTTAAAAATTAAAGGCTTTAATGTCCACTTAAAGCTTCATTTCAACTCTGTTTCATGCTGCTCATAAAGGCCAAACTGTAACTCTTTTTCAGGCTGCTCTAAAAATGAAAACTCCTGTTTAGCCAGACTCCTTTCAAATCAGGATGATACTATACACATTCCAGACTGTCACTGGGTAATATCAGACTATTCCGATATAGGACTTTAAAAATAAAGGCTTAAATGTCTACTTAAAGCTATATTTCAACTCTGTTTCATGCTGCTCATGAAGGCCATACTGTAATTCTTTTTCAGGCTGCTCTAAAAATGAAACCTCCTCTTTAGCCAGACTCCTTTCAAATCAGGATGATACTATACACATCCCAGACTGTCACTGGGTATTATCAGACTATTCTGATGTAGGATTTTAAAATTAAAGACTTAAATATCCACTTAAAGCAATATTTAAACTTTTTTTCAGGATGCTAATTAAGGCCATACTGTAACTATTTTTCAGGCTGATCTAAAAACGAAACCTGTTTAGCCATACTCATTTCACATCAGGGTGATAGTGTACACTACCCAGACTATCACTGGCTAATATAAGACTATTCCGATATAGGACTTTAAAATTAAAGGCTTAAATGTCTACTTAAAGCTATATTTCAACTCTGTTTCATGCTGCTAATTAAGGCCATACTGTATCTCTTTTTCAGGCTGCTCTAGGAACGAAACCTCATGGTTAGCCAGACGCATTTCACCTCAGGTTGATATTGTACAGATCCCAGACTGTCACTGGGTATTATCAGACTATTCTGATGTAGGATTTTAAAATTAAAGACTTAAATATCCACTTAAAGCAATATTTCAACTCTTTTTCAGGATGCTAATTAAGTCCATACTGTAACTCTTTTTCAGGCTGCTTTAGAAACGAAACTTCCTGTTTAGCCAGACTCATTTCACCTCAGGTTGATAGTGTACACATCCCAGACTGTCACTGGGTATTATCAGACTATTCTGATGTAGGATTTAAAAATTAAAGGCTTTAATGTCCACTTAAAGCTTCATTTCAACTCTGTTTCATGCTGCTCATAAAGGCCAAACTGTAAGTCTTTTTCAGGCTGCTCTAAAAATGAAACCTCCTGTTTAGCCAGACTCCTTTCAAATCAGGATGATACTATACACATTCCAGACTGTCACTGGGTAATATCAGACTATTCCGATACAGGACTTTAAAAATAAACGCTTAAATGTCTACTTAAAGCTATTTTTCAACTCTGTTTCATGCTGCGAATTAAGGCCATACTGTAACTCTTTTTCAGGCTGCTCTAGGAACGAAACCTCATGGTTAGCCAGACTCATTTCACCTCAGGTTGATAGTATACACATCCCAGATTGTCACTGGGTAAAATCAGACTATTATGATATAGGATTTTAAAATTAAAGGCTTAAATGTCCACTTAAAGCGAAATTTCAACTCTTGTTCTGGATGCTAATTGAGGCCATACTGTAACTCTTTTTCAGGCTGCTCTAAAAACTTAACCTCCTTTTTAGCCAGACTGATTTCACATAAGGGTGATAGTATACACATCACAGACTTTCACTGGGTAAAATCAGACTATTCTGATATATGACTTTAAAATTAAAGGCTTAAATTTCCAATTAAAGCTATATTTCAACTATGTTTCAGGGTGCTAATTAAAGCTATACTGTAACTCTTTTTCAGGCTGCTCTAGGAACGAAACCTCATGGTTAGCCAGACGCATTTCACCTCAGGTTGATATTGTACAGATCCCAGACTGTAACTGGGTAAAATCAGACTATTCTGATATAGGATTTTAAAATTAAAGGCATAAGTGTCAACTTAAAGCTATATTTCAAATCTGTTTCATGCTGCGAATTAAGGCCATACTGTAACTCTTTTTCAGGCTGCTCTAGGAACGAAACCTCATGGTTAGCCAGACTCATTTCACCTCAGGTTGATAGTATACACATCCCAGATTGTCCCTGGGTAAAATCAGACTATTCTGATATAGGATTTTAAAATTAAAGGCTTAAATGTCCACTTAAAGCGAAATTTCAACTCTTGTTCTGGATGCTAATTGAGGCCATACTGTAACTCTTTTTCAGGCTGCTCTAAAAACTTAACCTCCTTTTTAGCCAGACTGATTTCACATCAGGGTGATAGTATACACATCCCAGACTTTCACTGGGTAAAATCAGACTATTCTGATATAGGACTTTAAAATTAAAAGCTTAAATTTCTAATTAAAGCTATATTTCAAATCTGTTTCAGGCTGCTAATTAAAGCCATACTGTAACTCTTTTTCAGGCTGCTTTAGAAACGAAAGCTCCTGTTTAGCCAGACTCATTTCACCTCGGTTTGATAGTATACATATCCCAGATTGCCACTGGGTAATATCAGACTATTCTGATATAGGATTTTAAAATTAAAGGCTTAAATGTTCACTTAAAGCGATATTTCAACTCTTTTTTCCGGATGCTAATTAAGGCCATACTGTAACTCTTTTTCAGGCTGCTCTAAAAACGAAATCTCCTGTTTAGCCAGACTCATTTCACCTCAGGGTGATAGTGTACACATCCCAGACTGTCACTGGGTATTATCAGACTATTCTGATGTAGGATTTTAAAATTAAAGTCTTAAATGTCCTCTTAAAGTTATATTTCAACTATGTTTCAGGGTGCTAATTAAAGCCATACAGTTACTCTTTTTCAGGCTGCTCAAAAAACGAAACCTCATGTTTAGCCAGACTCATTTCACATCACGTTGATAGTATACACATCCCAGACTGTCACTGGGTATTATCAGACTATTCTGATGTAGGATTTTAAAATTAAAGACTTAAATATCCACTTAAAGCAATATTTCAACTGTTTTTCAGGATGCTAATTAAGGCCATACTGTAACTATTTTTCAGGCTGATCTAAAAACGAAACCTCCTGTTTAGCCATACTCATTTCACATCAGGGTGATAGTGTACACATCCCAGACTATCACTGGCTAATATCAGACTATTCCGATATAGGACTTTAAAATTAAAGGCGTAAATGTCTACTTAAAGCTATATTTCAACTCTGTTTCATGCTGCTAATTAAGGCCATACTGTATCTCTTTTTCAGGCTGCTCTAGGAACGAAACCTCATGGTTAGCCAGACGCATTTCACCTCAGGTTGATATTGTACAGATCCCAGACTGTAACTCGGTAAAATCAGACTATTCTGATACAGGATTTCATAATTAAAGGCTTAAATGTCCACTTAAAGCTTTATTTCAACTCTGTTTCAGGCTGTTAATTAAAGCTTTACTTTAATTCTTTTTCAGGCTGCTCTAAAAAGGAAACCTCCTGTTTAGCAAGACTCATTTCACCTCAGGTTGATAGTATACACATCCCAGACTGTCTCTGGGTATTATCAGACTATTCTGATGTATGATTTTAAAATTAAAGGCTTAAATGTCCTCTTAAAGCTATATTTCAACTATGTTTCAGGGTGCTAATTAAAGCTATACTGTAACTCTTTTTCAGGCTGCTCAAAAAATGAAACCTCATGTTTAGCCAGACTCATTTCACATCACGTTGATAGTATACACATCCCAGACTGTCACTGGGTATTATCAGACTATTCTGATATAGGATTTTAAAATTAAAGGCTTAAATGTTCACTTAAAGCGATATTTCAACTCTTTTTCCGGATGCTAATTAAGGCCATACTGTAACTCTTTTTCAGGCTGCTCTAGGAACGAAACCTCATGGTTAGCCAGACGCATTTCACCTCAGGTTGATAGTGTACAGATCCCAGACTGTAACTGGGTAAAATCAGACTATTCTGATACAGGATTTTAAAATTAAAGGCTTAAATGTCCACTTAAAGCTTTATTTCAACTCTGTTTCAGGCTGTTAATTAAAGCTTTACTGTAATTATTTTTCAGGCTGCTCTAAAAAGGAAACCTCCTGTTTAGCAAGACTCCTTTCACCTCGGGTTGATAGTATACACATCCCAGACTGTCTCTGGGTAAAATCAGACTATTCTGATGTAGGATCTTAACATTAAAGACTTAAATATCCACTTAAAGCAATATTTCAACTCCTTTTCAGGATGCTAATTAAGGCCATACTGTAACTATTTTTCAGGCTGATCTAAAAACGAAACCTCCTGTTTAGCCATACTCATTTCACCTCAGGTTGATAGTATACATATCCCAGATTGCCACTGGGTAATATCAGACAATTCTGATATAGGATTTTAAAATTAAAGGCTTAAATGTTCACCTAAAGCGATATTTCAACTCTTTTTCCGGATGCTAATTAATGTCATACTGTAACTCTTTTTCAGGCTGCTCTAGGAACGAAACCTCATGGTTAGCCAGACTCATTTCACCTCAGGTTGATAGTATACACATCCCAGACTTTCACTGGGTAAAATCAGACTAGTCTGATATAGGACTTTAAAATTAAAGGCTTAAATGTCCTCTTAAAGCTATATTTCAACTCTGTTTCAAGCTGCTAATTAAAGCCATACTGTAACTCTTTTTCAGGCTGCTCAAAAAACGAAACCTCATGTTTAGCCAGACTCATTTCACATCACGGTGATAGTATACACATCCCAGACTGTCACTGGGTATTATCAGACTATTCTGATGTAGGATTTTAAAATTAAAGGCTTAAATGTCCACTTAAAGCAATATTTCAACTCTTTTTCAGGCTGCTAATTAAAGCCATACTGTAACTCGTTTTAAGGCTGCTTTAGAAACGAAACCTCCTCTTTAGCCAGACTCATTTCACCTCAGGTTGATAGTACACAAATCCAAGACTGTCACTGGGTAAAATCAGACTATTCTGATGTAGGATTTTAAAATTAAAGACTTAAATATCCACTTAAAGCAATATTTCAACTCTTTTTCAGGATGCCAATTAAGGCCATACTGTAACTATTTTTCTGGCTGATATAAAAACGAAACCTCCTGTTTAGCCATACTCATTTCACCTCAGGTTGATAGTATACACAACCCAGACTCTCACTGGTTAATATCAGACTATGCTGATGTAGGATTTTAAAATTAAAGGCATAAGTGTCAACTTAAAGCTATATTTCAAATCTGTTTCAGGCTGCTAATTAAAGCCATACTGTAACTCTTTTTCAGGCTGCTTTAGAAACGAAAGCTCCTGTTTAGCCAGACTCATTTCACCTCAGGTTGATAGTGTACACATCCCAGACTGTCACTGGGTATTATCAGACTATGCTGATGTAGGATTTAAAAATTAAAGTCTTTAATGTCCACTTAAAGCTTTATTTCAACTCTGTTTCATGCTGCTCATGAAGGCCAAACTGTAACTCTTTTTCAGGCTGCTCTAGGAACGAAACTTCATGGTTAGCCAGACTCATTTCACCTCAGGTTGATAGTATACACATCCCAGATTGTCACTGGGTAAAATCAGACTATTCTGATATAGGATTTTAAAATTAAAGGCTTAAATGTCAACTTAAAGCGAAATTTCAACTCTTTTTCTGGATGCTAATTGAGGCCATACTGTAACTCTTTTTCAGGCTGCTCTAAAAACTTAACCTCCTTTTTAGCCAGACTGATTTCACATCAGGGTGATAGTATACACATCCCAGACTTTCACTGGGTAAAATCAGACTATTCTGATATAGGACTTTAAAATTAAAGGCTTACATGTCCAATTAAAGCTATATTTCAACTCAGTTTCAGGCTGCTAATTAAAGCTATACTGTAACTCGTTTTCAGGCTGCTTTAGAAACGAAATCTCCTGTTTAGCCAGACTCATTTCACCTCAGGGTGATAGTGTACACATCCCAGACTGTCTCTGGGTAAAATCAGACTATTCTGATGTAGGATCTTAACATTAAAGACTTAAATATCCACTTAAAGCAATATTTCAACTCTTTTTCAGGATGCTAATTAAGGCCATACTGTAACTATTTTTCAGGCTGTACTAAAAACGAAACCTCCTGTTTAGCCATACTCATTTCACCTCAGGTTGATAGTATACATATCCCAGATTGCCACTGGGTAATATCAGACAATTCTGATATAGGATTTTAAAATTAAAGGCTTAAATGTTCACCTAAAGCGATATTTCAACTCTTTTTCCGGATGCTAATTAATGTCATACTGTAACTCTTTTTCAGGCTGCTCTAGGAACGAAACCTCATGGTTAGCCAGACTCATTTCACCTCAGGTTTATAGTATACACATCCCAGACTTTCACTGGGTAAAATCAGACTAGTCTGATATAGGACTTTAAAATTAAAGGCTTAAATGTCCTCTTAAAGCTATATTTCAACTCTGTTTCAAGCTGCTAATTAAAGCCATACTGTAACTCTTTTTCAGGCTGCTCAAAAAACGAAACCTCATGTTTAGCCAGACTCATTTCACATCACGGTGATAGTATACACATCCCAGACTGTCACTGGGTATTATCAGACTATTCTGATGTAGGATTTTAAAATTAAAGGCTTAAATGTCCACTTAAAGCAATATTTCAACTCTTTTTCAGGCTGCTAATTAAAGCCATACTGTAACTCGTTTTAAGGCTGCTTTAGAAACGAAACCTCCTCTTTAGCCAGACTCATTTCACCTCAGGTTGATAGTACACAAATCCAAGACTGTCACTGGGTAAAATCAGACTATTCTGATGTAGGATTTTAAAATTATAGACTTAAATATCCACTTAAAGCAATATTTCAACTCTTTTTCAGGATGCCAATTAAGGCCATACTGTAACTATTTTTCTGGCTGATATAAAAACGAAACCTCCTGTTTAGCCATACTCATTTCACCTCAGGTTGATAGTATACACAACCCAGACTCTCACTGGTTAATATCAGACTATGCTGATGTAGGATTTTAAAATTAAAGGCATAAGTGTCAACTTAAAGCTATATTTCAAATCTGTTTCAGGCTGCTAATTAAAGCCATACTGTAACTCTTTTTCAGGCTGCTTTAGAAACGAAAGCTCCTGTTTAGCCAGACTCATTTCACCTCAGGTTGATAGTGTACACATCCCAGACTGTCACTGGGTATTATCAGACTATGCTGATGTAGGATTTAAAAATTAAAGTCTTTAATGTCCACTTAAAGCTTTATTTCAACTCTGTTTCATGCTGCTCATGAAGGCCAAACTGTAACTCTTTTTCAGGCTGCTCTAGGAACGAAACTTCATGGTTAGCCAGACTCATTTCACCTCAGGTTGATAGTATACACATCCCAGATTGTCACTGGGTAAAATCAGACTATTCTGATATAGGATTTTAAAATTAAAGGCTTAAATGTCAACTTAAAGCGAAATTTCAACTCTTTTTCTGGATGCTAATTGAGGCCATACTGTAACTCTTTTTCAGGCTGCTCTAAAAACTTAACCTCCTTTTTAGCCAGACTGATTTCACATCAGGGTGATAGTATACACATCCCAGACTTTCACTGGGTAAAATCAGACTATTCTGATATAGGATTTTAAAATTAAAGGCTTTAATGTCCACTTAAAGCTATATTTCAACTCTGTTTCAGGCTGTTAATTAAAGCTTTACTGTAATTCTTTTTCAGGCTGCTCTAAAAAGGAAACCTCCTGTTTAGCAAGACTCATTTCAACTCAGGTTGATAGTATACACATCCCAGACTGTCACTGGGTATTATCAGACTATTCTGATGTATGATTTTAAAATTAAAGGCTTAAATGTCCTCTTAAAGCTATATTTCAACTGTTTCATGCTGGTAATTAAGGCCATACTGTAACTCTTTTTCAGGCTGCTCTAAAAACGACACCTGCCGTTTAGCCAGACTCATTTCACCTCTGGGTGATAGTATACACATCCCAGACTGTCACTGGGTATTATCAGACAATATTATTGGATTTTAAAATGAAAGGCTTCAATGTCCCCTTAAAGCTATATTTCAACTCTGTTTCAGGGTTCTAATTAAAGCCATACTGTAACTCTTTTTCAGGCTGCTCTAGGAACGAAACCTCATGGTTAGCCAGACTCATTTCACCTCAGGTTGATAGTATACACATCCCAGACTGTCACTGGGTGAAATCAGACTATTCTGATATAGGATTTTAAAATTAAAGTTTTAAATGTCCACTTAAAGCGAAATTTCAACTCTTTTTCAGGATGCTAATTAAGGCCATACTGTATCTCTTTTTCAGGCTGCTCTAAAAACGAAATCTCCTGTTTAGCCAGACTCATTTCACCTCAGGGTGATAGTGTACACATCCCAGACTGTCACTGGGTATTATCAGACTATTCTGATGTAGGATTTTAAAATTAAAGGCTTAAATGTCAACTTAAAGCTATATTTCAACTCTGTTTCATGCTGCTAATTAAGGCCGTACTGTAACTCTTTTTCAGGCTGCTCTAGGAACGAAACCTCATGGTTAGCCAGACTCATTTCACCTCAGGTTGATAGTGTACACATCACAGACTGTCACTGGGTATTATCAGACTATTCTGATGTAGGATTTAAAAATTAAAGGCTTTAATGTCTACTTAAAGCTATATTTAAACTCTGTTTCAGGCTGCTAATTAAAGCCATACTGTAACTCATTTTCAGGCTGCTCTAAAAACGAAACCTCCTGTTTAGCCAGACTCATTTCAACTCAGGGTGATAGTATACACATCCCAGACTGCCACTGGGTAATATCAGACTATTCTGATTCAGGATTTTCAAATGAAAGGCTTAAATGTACACTTAAAGCTATATTTCAACTCTGTTTCAGGCTGCTAATTAAAGCTTTACTGTAATTCTTTTTCAGGCTGCTCTAAAAACGAAACCTCCTGTTTAGCCAGACTCATTTCACATCAGGGTGATAGTTTACACATTCCAGACTGTCACTGCGTAATATCAGACTATTCCGATACAGGACTTTAAAATTAAAGGCTTAAATGTCTACTTAAAGCTATATTTCAACTGTTTCATGCTGTGAATTAAGGTCATACTGTAACTCTTTTTCAGGCTGCTCTAGGAACGAAACCTCATGGTTAGCCAGACTCATTTCACCTCAGGTTGATAGTATACACATCCCAGACTGTCACTGGGTGAAATCAGACTATTCTGATATAGGATTTTAAAATTAAAGTTTTAAATGTCCACTTAAAGCGAAATTTCAACTCTGTTTCAGGCTGCTAATTAAAGTCATACTGTAACTCTTTTTCAGGCTGCTTTAGAAACGAAAGCTCCTGTTTAGCCAGACTCATTTCACCTCAGGTTGATAGTATACATATCCCAGATTGCCACTGGCTAATATCAGACTATTCTGATATAGGATTTTAAAATTAAGGGCTTAAATGTTCACTTAAAGCAATATTTCAACTCTTTTTCAGGATGCTAATTAAGGCCATACTGTAACTCTTTTTCAGGCTGCTCTAAAAACGAAATCTCCTGTTTAGCCAGACTCATTTCACCTCAGGGTGATAGTGTACACAGCCCAGACTGTCACTGGGTATTATCAGACTATTCTGATGTAGGATTTTAAAATTAAAGGCTTAAATGTCAACTTAAAGCTATGTTTCAACTCTGTTTCATGCTGCTAATTAAGGCCGTACTGTAACTCTTTTTCAGGCTGCTCTAGGAACGAAACCTCATGGTTAGCCAGACTCATTTCACCTCAGGTTGATAGTATACACATCCCAGACTGTCACTGGGTAAAATCAGACTATTCTGATATAGGATTTTAAAATTAAAGGCTTAAATGTCCACTTAAAGCGAAATTTCAACTCTGTTTCAGGCTGCTAATTAAAGCCATACTGTAACTCGTTTTCAGGCTGCTTTAGAAACGAAACCTCCTGTTTAGCCAGACTCATTTCACCTCAGGTTGATAGTGTACACATCCCAGACTGCCACTGGGTAATATCAGACTATTCTGAAACAGGATTTTAAAATGAAAGGCTTGAATGTCCACTTAAAGCTATATTTCAACTCTGTGTCAGGCTGCAAATCAAAGCCATACTGTATCTCTTTTCAGGCTGCTTTAGAAACGAAAGCTCCTGTTTAGCCAGACTTTTTTCAGCTCAGGTTGATAGTATACACATCCCAGACTGTCACTGGGTAAAATTATACTAATCTGATATAGGATTTTAAAATTAAAGGCTTACATGTCCACTTAAAGCTATATTTCAACTCTGTTTCAGGCTGCTAATTAAAGCTATACTGTAACTCTTTTTCAGGCTGCTTTAGAAACGAAAGCTCCTGTTTAGCCAGACTCATTTCACCTCAGGTTGATAGTATACATATCCCAGATTGCCACTGGGTAATATCAGACTATTCTGATATAGGATTTTAAAATTAACGGCTTAAATGTTCACTTAAAGCGATATTTCAACTCTTTTTCAGGATGCTAATTAAGGCCATACTGTAACTCTTTTTCAGGCTGCTCTAAAAACGAAATCTCCTGTTTAGCCAGACTCATTTCACCTCAGGGTGATAGTGTACACATCCCAGACTGTCACTGGGTATTATCAGACTATTCTGATGTAGGATTTTAAAATTAAAGGCTTAAATGTCAACTTAAAGCGAAATTTCAACTCTGTTTCAGGCTGCTAATTAAAGCTTTACTGTAATTCTTTTTCAGGCTGCTCTAAAAACGAAACCTCATGGTTAGCCAGACTCATTTCACCTCAGGTTGATAGTATACACATCCCAGACTGTCACTGGGTGAAATCAGACTATTCTGATATAGGATTTTAAAATTAAAGGCTTTAAATGTCCACTTAAAGCGACATTTCAACTCTGTTTCAGGCTGCTAATTAAAGCCATACTGTAACTCTTTTTCAGGCTGCTTTAGAAACGAAAGCTCCTGTTTAGCCAGACTCATTTCACCTCAGGTTGATAGTATACATATCCCAGATTGCCACTGGGTAATATCAGACTATTCTGATATAGGATTTTAAAATTAAGGGCTTAAATGTTCACTTAAAGCAATATTTCAACTCTTTTTCAGGATGCTAATTAAGGCCATACTGTAACTCTTTTTCAGGCTGCTCTAAAAACGAAATCTCCTGTTTAGCCGGACTCATTTCAACTCAGGGTGATAGTGTACACATCCCAGACTGTCACTGGGTATTATCAGACTATTCTGATGTAGGATTTTAAAATTAAAGGCTTAAATGTCAACTTAAAGCGAAATTTCAACTCTGTTTCAGGCTGCTAATTAAAGCTTTACTGTAATTCTTTTTCAGGCTGCTCTAAAAACGAAACCTCATGGTTAGCCAGACTCATTTCACCTCAGGTTGATAGTATACACATCCTAGACTGTCACTGGGTGAAATCAGACAATTCTGATATAGGATTTTAAAATTAAAGTTTTAAATGTCCACTTAAAGCGAAATTTCAACTCTGTTTCAGGCTGCTAATTAAAGCCATACTGTAACTCTTTTTCAGGCTGCTTTAGAAACGAAACCTCCTGTTTAGCCAGACTCATTTCACCTCAGGTTGATAGTGTACACATCCCAGACTGCCACTGGGTAATATCAGACTATTCTGATACAGGATTTTAAAATGAAAGGCTTGAATGTCCACTTAAAGCTATATTTCAACTCTGTTTCAGGATGCTAATTAAAGCCATACTGTAACTCTTTTCAGGCTGCTTTAGAAACGAAATCTCCTGTTTAGCCAGACTCATTTCACCTCAGGGTGATAGTGTACACATCCCAGACTGTCACTGGGTATTATCAGACTATTCTGATGTAGGATTTTAAAATTAAAGGCTTAAATGTTCACTTAAAGTGATATTTCAACTCTTTTTCCGGATGCTAATTAAGGCCATACTGTAACTCTTTTTCAGGCTGCTCTAGGAACGAAACCTCATGGTTAGCCAGACTCATTTCACCTCAGGTTGATAGTATACACATCCCAGACTTTCACTGGGTAAAATCAGACTAGTCTGATATAGGACTTTAAAATTAAAGGCTTAAATGTCCTCTTAAAGCTATATTTCAACTCTGTTTCAAGCTGCTAATTAAAGCCATACTGTAACTCTTTTTAAGGCTGCTCAAAAAACGAAACCTCATGTTTAGCCAGACTCATTTCACATCACGGTGATAGTATACACATCCCAGACTGTCACTGGGTATTATCAGACTATTCTGATGTAGGATTTTTAAATTAAAGGCTTAAATGTCCACTTAAAGCAATATTTAAACTCTTTTTCAGGCTGCTAATTAAAGCCATACTGTAACTCGTTTTCAGGCTGCTTTAGAAACGAAACCTCCTCTTTAGCCAGACTCATTTCACCTCAGGTTGATAGTATACAAATCCAAGACTGTCACTGGGTAAAATCAGACTATTCTGATACAGGATTTTAAAATTAAAGGCTTAAATGTCCTCTTAAAGCTATATTTCAACTCTGTTTCAGGCTGCTAATTAAAGCCATACTGTAACTCTTTTTCAGGCTGCTTTAGAAACGAAAGCTCCTGTTTAGCCAGACTTTTTTCAGCTCAGGTTGATAGTATACACATCCCAGAATGTCACTGGGTAAAATTATACTATTCTGATATAGGATTTTAAAATTAAAGGCTTACATGTCCACTTAAAGCTATATTTCAACTCTGTTTCAGGCTGCTAATTAAAGCTATACTGTAACTCGTTTTCAGGCTGCTTTAGAAACGAAAGCTCCTGTTTAGCCAGACTCATTTCACCTCAGGTTGATAGTATACACATCCCAGACTGTCACTGGGTATTATCAGACTATTCTGATGTATGATTTTAAAATTAAAGGCTTAAATGTCCTCTTAAAGCTATATTTCAACTGTTTCATGCTGCTAATTAAGGCCATACTGTAACTCTTTTTCAGGCTGCTCTAAAAACGACACCTGCCGTTTAGCCAGACTCATTTCACCTCAGGGTGATAGTGTACACATCCCAGACTGTCACTGGGTGAAATCAGACTATTCTGATATAGGATTTTAAAATTAAAGTTTTAAATGTCCACTTAAAGCGACATTTCAACTCTGTTTCAGGCTGCTAATTAAAGCCATACTGTAACTCTTTTTCAGGCTGCTTTAGAAACGATAGCTCCTGTTTAGCCAGACTCATTTCACCTCAGGTTGCTAGTATACATATCCCAGATTGCCACTGGGTAATATCAGACTATTCTGATAAAGGATTTTAAAATGAAGGGCTTAAATGTTCACTTAAAGCGATATTTCAACTCTTTTTCAGGATGCTAATTAAGGCCATACTGTAACTCTTTTTCAGGCTGCTCTAAAAACGAAATCTCCTGTTTAGCCAGACTCATTTCACCTCAGGGTGATAGTGTACACATCCCAGACTGTCACTGGGTATTATCAGACTATTCTGATGTAGGATTTTAAAATTAAAGGCTTAAATGTCAACTTAAAGCGAAATTTCAACTCTGTTTCAGGCTGCTAATTAAAGCTTTACTGTAATTCTTTTTCAGGCTGCTCTAAAAACGAAACCTCATGGTTAGCCAGACTCATTTCACCTCAGGTTGATAGTATACACATCCCAGACTGTCACTGGGTGAAATCAGACTATTCTGATATAGGATTTTAAAATTAAAGGCTTTAAATGTCCACTTAAAGCGACATTTCAACTCTGTTTCAGGCTGCTAATTAAAGCCATACTGTAACTCTTTTTCAGGCTGCTTTAGAAACGAAAGCTCCTGTTTAGCCAGACTCATTTCACCTCAGGTTGATAGTATACATATCCCAGATTGCCACTGGGTAATATCAGACTATTCTGATATAGGATTTTAAAATTAAGGGCTTAAATGTTCACTTAAAGCAATATTTCAACTCTTTTTCAGGATGCTAATTAAGGCCATACTGTAACTCTTTTTCAGGCTGCTCTAAAAACGAAATCTCCTGTTTAGCCGGACTCATTTCACCTCAGGGTGATAGTGTACACATCCCAGACTGTCACTGGGTATTATCAGACTATTCTGATGTAGGATTTTAAAATTAAAGGCTTAAATGTCAACTTAAAGCGAAATTTCAACTCTGTTTCAGGCTGCTAATTAAAGCTTTACTGTAATTCTTTTTCAGGCTGCTCTAAAAACGAAACCTCATGGTTAGCCAGACTCATTTCACCTCAGGTTGATAGTATACACATCCTAGACTGTCACTGGGTGAAATCAGACAATTCTGATATAGGATTTTAAAATTAAAGTTTTAAATGTCCACTTAAAGCGAAATTTCAACTCTGTTTCAGGCTGCTAATTAAAGCCATACTGTAACTCTTTTTCAGGCTGCTTTAGAAACGAAACCTCCTGTTTAGCCAGACTCATTTCACCTCAGGTTGATAGTGTACACATCCCAGACTGCCACTGGGTAATATCAGACTATTCTGATACAGGATTTTAAAATGAAAGGCTTGAATGTCCACTTAAAGCTATATTTCAACTCTGTTTCAGGATGCTAATTAAAGCCATACTGTAACTCTTTTCAGGCTGCTTTAGAAACGAAATCTCCTGTTTAGCCAGACTCATTTCACCTCAGGGTGATAGTGTACACATCCCAGACTGTCACTGGGTATTATCAGACTATTCTGATGTAGGATTTTAAAATTAAAGGCTTAAATGTTCACTTAAAGTGATATTTCAACTCTTTTTCCGGATGCTAATTAAGGCCATACTGTAACTCTTTTTCAGGCTGCTCTAGGAACGAAACCTCATGGTTAGCCAGACTCATTTCACCTCAGGTTGATAGTATACACATCCCAGACTTTCACTGGGTAAAATCAGACTAGTCTGATATAGGACTTTAAAATTAAAGGCTTAAATGTCCTCTTAAAGCTATATTTCAACTCTGTTTCAAGCTGCTAATTAAAGCCATACTGTAACTCTTTTTAAGGCTGCTCAAAAAACGAAACCTCATGTTTAGCCAGACTCATTTCACATCACGGTGATAGTATACACATCCCAGACTGTCACTGGGTATTATCAGACTATTCTGATGTAGGATTTTTAAATTAAAGGCTTAAATGTCCACTTAAAGCAATATTTAAACTCTTTTTCAGGCTGCTAATTAAAGCCATACTGTAACTCGTTTTCAGGCTGCTTTAGAAACGAAACCTCCTCTTTAGCCAGACTCATTTCACCTCAGGTTGATAGTATACAAATCCAAGACTGTCACTGGGTAAAATCAGACTATTCTGATACAGGATTTTAAAATTAAAGGCTTAAATGTCCTCTTAAAGCTATATTTCAACTCTGTTTCAGGCTGCTAATTAAAGCCATACTGTAACTCTTTTTCAGGCTGCTTTAGAAACGAAAGCTCCTGTTTAGCCAGACTTTTTTCAGCTCAGGTTGATAGTATACACATCCCAGAATGTCACTGGGTAAAATTATACTATTCTGATATAGGATTTTAAAATTAAAGGCTTACATGTCCACTTAAAGCTATATTTCAACTCTGTTTCAGGCTGCTAATTAAAGCTATACTGTAACTCGTTTTCAGGCTGCTATAGAAACGAAAGCTCCTGTTTAGCCAGACTCATTTCACCTCAGGTTGATAGTATACACATCCCAGACTGTCACTGGGTATTATCAGACTATTCTGATGTATGATTTTAAAATTAAAGGCTTAAATGTCCTCTTAAAGCTATATTTCAACTGTTTCATGCTGCTAATTAAGGCCATACTGTAACTCTTTTTCAGGCTGCTCTAAAAACGACACCTGCCGTTTAGCCAGACGCATTTCACCTCAGGTTGATAGTGTACACATCACAGACTGTCACTGGGTATTATCAGACTATTCTGATGTAGGATTTTAAAATTAAAGGCTTAAATGTCCACTTAAAGCGAAATTTCAACTCTGTTTCAGGCTGCTAATTAAAGCCATACTGTAACTCTTTTTCAGGCTGCTTTAGAAACGAAACCTCCTGTTTAGCCAGACTCATTTCACCTCAGGTTGATAGTGTACACATCCCAGACTGCCACTGGGTAATATCAGACTATTCTGATACAGGAATTTAAAATGAAAGGCTTGAATGTCCACTTAAAGCTATATTTCAACTCTGTGTCAGGCTGCTAATTAAAGCCATACTGTATCTCTTTTCAGGCTGCTTTAGAAACGAAAGCTCCTGTTTAGCCAGACTCATTTCACCTCAGGTTGATAGTATACATATCCCAGATTGCCATTGGGTAATATCAGACTATTCTGATACAGGATTTTAAAATGAAAGGCTTGAATGTCCACTTAAAGCTATATTTCAACTCTGTTTCAGGCTGCTAATTAAAGCCATACTGTAACTCTTTTCAGGCTGCTTTAGAAACGAAAGCTCCTGTTTAGCGAGACTTTTTTCAGCTCAGGTTGATAGTATACACATCCCAGACTGTCACTGGGTAAAATTATACTAATCTGATATAGGATTTTAAAATTAAAGGCTTACATGTCCACTTAAAGCTATATTTCAACTCTGTTTCAGGCTGCTAATTAAAGCTATACTGTAACTCTTTTTCAGGCTGCTTTAGAAACGAAAGCTCCTGTTTAGCCAGACTCATTTCACCTCAGGTTGATAGTATACATATCCCAGATTGCCACTGGGTAATATCAGACTATTCTGATATAGGATTTTAAAATTAACGGCTTAAATGTTCACTTAAAGCGATATTTCAACTCTTTTTCAGGATGCTAATTAAGGCCATACTGTAACTCTTTTTCAGGCTGCTCTAAAAACGAAATCTCCTGTTTAGCCAGACTCATTTCACCTCAGGGTGATAGTGTACACATCCCAGACTGTCACTGGGTGAAATCAGACTATTCTGATATAGGATTTTAAAATTAAAGTTTTAAATGTCCACTTAAAGCGACATTTCAACTCTGTTTCAGGCTGCTAATTAAAGCCATACTGTAACTCTTTTTCAGGCTGCTTTAGAAACGATAGCTCCTGTTTAGCCAGACTCATTTCACCTCAGGTTGCTAGTATACATATCCCAGATTGCCACTGGGTAATATCAGACTATTCTGATAAAGGATTTTAAAATTAAGGGCTTAAATGTTCACTTAAAGCGATATTTCAACTCTTTTTCAGGATGCTAATTAAGGCCATACTGTAACTCTTTTTCAGGCTGCTCTAAAAACGAAATCTCCTGTTTAGCCGGACTCATTTCACCTCAGGGTGATAGTGTACACATCCCAGACTGTCACTGGGTATTATCAGACTATTCTGATGTAGGATTTTAAAATTAAAGGCATAAGTGTCAACTTAAAGCTATATTTCAAATCTGTTTCAGGCTGCTAATTAAAGCCATACTGTAACTCTTTTTCAGGCTGCTTTAGAAACGAAAGCTCCTGTTTAGCCAGACTTTTTTCAGCTCAGGTTGATAGTATACACATCCCAGAATGTCACTGGGTAAAATTATACTATTCTGATATAGGATTTTAAAATTAAAGGCTTACATGTCCACTTAAAGCTGTATTTCAACTCTGTTTCAGGCTGCTAATTAAAGCTATACTGTAACTCGTTTTCAGGCTGCTTTAGAAACGAAAGCTCCTGTTTAGCCAGACTCATTTCACCTCAGGTTGATAGTATACACATCCCAGACTGTCACTGGGTATTATCAGACTATTCTGATGTATGATTTTAAAATTAAAGGCTTAAATGTCCTCTTAAAGCTATATTTCAACTGTTTCATGCTGCTAATTAAGGCCATACTGTAACTCTTTTTCAGGCTGCTCTAAAAACGACACCTGCCGTTTAGCCAGACGCATTTCACCTCAGGTTGATAGTGTACACATCACAGACTGTCACTGGGTAAAATCAGACTATTCTGATGTAGGATTTTAAAATTAAAGGCTTAAATGTCCTCTTAAAGCTATATTTCAACTCTGTTTCAGGCTGCTAATTAAAGCCATACTGTAACTCTTTTTCAGGCTGCTTTAGAAACGAAACTTCCTGTTTAGCCAGACTCATTTCACCTCAGGTTGATAGTGTACACATCCCAGACTGTCACTGGGTCTTATCAGACTATTCTGATGTAGGATTTAAAAATTAAAGGCTTTAATGTCCACTTAAAGCTTCATTTCAACTCTGTTTCATTCTGCTCATAAAGGCCAAACTGTAACTCTTTTTCAGGCTGCTCTAAAAATGAAACCTCCTGTTTAGCCAGACTCCTTTCAAATCAGGATGATACTATACACATTCCAGACTGTCACTGGGTAATATCAGACTATTCCGATATAGGACTTTAAAAATAAAGGCTTAAATGTCTACTTAAAGCTATATTTCAACTCTGTTTCATGCTGCGAATTAAGGCCATACTGTAACTCTTTTTCAGGCTGCTCTAGGAACGAAACCTCATGGTTAGCCAGACTCATTTCACTTCAGGTTGATAGTATCCACATCCCAGATTGTCACTGGGTAAAATCAGACTATTCTGATATAGGATTTTAAAATTAAAGGCTTAAATGTCCACTTAAAGCGAAATTTCAACTCTTGTTCTGGATGCTAATTGAGGCCATACTGTAACTCTTTTTCAGGCTGCTCTAAAAACTTAACCTCCTTTTTAGCCAGACTGATTTCACATCAGGGTGATAGTATACACATCCCAGACATTCACTGGGTAAAATCAGACTATTCTGATATAGGACTTTAAAATTAAAGGCTTAAATTTCTAATTAAAGCTATATTTCAAATCTGTTTCAGGCTGCTAATTAAAGCCATACTGTAACTCGTTTTCAGGCTGCTTTAGAAACGAAACCTCCTGTTTAGCCAGACTAATTTCACCTCAGGTTGATATTGTACAGATCCCAGACTGTAACTGGGTAAAATCAGACTATTCTGATACAGGATTTCATAATTAAAGGCTTAATTGTCCACTTAAAGCTTTATTTCAACTCTGTTTCAGGCTGTTAATTAAAGCTTTACTGTAATTCTTTTTCAGGCTGCTCTAAAAAGGAAACCTCCTGTTTAGCCAGACTCATTTCACCTCAGTTTGATAGTATACATATCCCAGATTGCCACTGGGTAATATCAGACTATTCTGATATAGGATTTTAAAATTAAAGGCTTAAATGTTCACTTAAAGCGATATTTCTACTCTTTTTCCGGATGCTAATTAAGGCCATACTGTAACTCTTTTTCAGGCTGCTCTAGGAACGAAACCTCATGGTTAGCCAGACTCATTTCACCTCAGGTTGATAGTATACACATCCCTGACTTTCACTGGGTAAAATCAGACTAGTCTGATATAGGACTTTAAAATTAAAGGCTTAAATGTCCTCTTAAAGCTATATTTCAACTCTGTTTTAGGCTGCTAATTAAAGCCATACTGTAACTCTTTTTCAGGCTGCTTTAGAAACGAAAGCTCCTGTTTAGCCAGACTTTTTTCAGCTCAGGTTGATAGTATACACATCCCAGACTGTCACTGGGTAAAATTATACTATTCTGATATAGGATTTTAAAATTAAAGGCTTACATGTCCACTTAAAGCTATATTTCAACTCTGTTTCAGGCTGCTAATTAAAGCTATACTGTAACTCGTTTTCAGGCTGCTTTAGAAACGAAAGCTCCTGTTTAGCCAGACTCATTTCACCTCAGGTTGATAGTATACACATCCCAGACTGTCAATGGGTATTATCAGACTATTCTGATGTATGATTTTAAAATTAAAGGCTTAAATGTCCTCTTAAAGCTATATTTCAACTGTTTCATGCTGCTAATTAAGGCCATACTGTAACTCTTTTTCAGGCTGCTCTAAAAACGACACCTGCCGTTTAGCCAGACGCATTTCACCTCAGGTTGATAGTGTACAGATCCCAGACTGTAACTGGGTAAAATCAGACTATTCTGATACAGGATTTTAAAATTAAAGGCTTAAATGTCCTCTTAAAGCTATATTTCAACTCTGTTTCAGGCTGCTAATTAAAGCCATACTGTAACTCTTTTTCAGGCTGCTTTAGAAACGAAACTTCCTGTTTAGCCAGACTCATTTCACCTCAGGTTGATAGTGTACACATCCCAGACTGTCACTGGGTCTTATCAGACTATTCTGATGTAGGATTTAAAAATTAAAGGCTTTAATGTCCACTTAAAGCTTCATTTCAACTCTGTTTCATTCTGCTCATAAAGGCCAAACTGTAACTCTTTTTCAGGCTGCTCTAAAAATGAAACCTCCTGTTTAGCCAGACTCCTTTCAAATCAGGATGAAACTATACACATTCCAGACTGTCACTGGGTAATATCAGACTATTCCGATATAGGACTTTAAAAATAAAGGCTTAAATGTCTACTTAAAGCTATATTTCAACTCTGTTTCATGCTTCGAATTAAGGCCATACTGTAACTCTTTTTCAGGCTGCTCTAGGAACGAAACCTCATGGTTAGCCAGACTCATTTCACTTCAGGTTGATAGTATACACATCCCAGATTGTCACTGGGTAAAATCAGACTATTCTGATATAGGATTTTAAAATTAAAGGCTTAAATGTCCACTTAAAGCGAAATTTCAACTCTTGTTCTGGATGCTAATTGAGGCCATACTGTAACTCTTTTTCAGGCTGCTCTAAAAACTTAACCTCCTTTTTAGCCAGACTGATTTCACATCAGGGTGATAGTATACACATCCCAGACATTCACTGGGTAAAATCAGACTATTCTGATATAGGACTTTAAAATTAAAGGCTTAAATTTCTAATTAAAGCTATATTTCAAATCTGTTTCAGGCTGCTAATTAAAGCCATACTGTAACTCGTTTTCAGGCTGCTTTAGAAACGAAACCTCCTGTTTAGCCAGACTAATTTCACCTCAGGTTGATATTGTACAGATCCCAGACTGTAACTGGGTAAAATCAGACTATTCTGATACAGGATTTCATAATTAAAGGCTTAATTGTCCACTTAAAGCTTTATTTCAACTATGTTTCAGGCTGTTAATTAAAGCTTTACTGTAATTCTTTTTCAGGCTGCTCTAAAAAGGAAACCTCCTGTTTAGCCAGACTCATTTCACCTCAGTTTGATAGTATACATATCCCAGATTGCCACTGGGTAATATCAGACTATTCTGATATAGGATTTTAAAATTAAAGGCTTAAATGTTCACTTAAAGCGATATTTCTACTCTTTTTCCGGATGCTAATTAAGGCCATACTGTAACTCTTTTTCAGGCTGCTCTAGGAACGAAACCTCATGGTTAGCCAGACTCATTTCACCTCAGGTTGATAGTATACACATCCCTGACTTTCACTGGGTAAAATCAGACTAGTCTGATATAGGACTTTAAAATTAAAGGCTTAAATGTCCTCTTAAAGCTATATTTCAACTCTGTTTTAGGCTGCTAATTAAAGCCATACTGTAACTCTTTTTCAGGCTGCTTTAGAAACGAAAGCTCCTGTTTAGCCAGACTTTTTTCAGCTCAGGTTGATAGTATACACATCCCAGACTGTCACTGGGTAAAATTATACTATTCTGATATAGGATTTTAAAATTAAAGGCTTACATGTCCACTTAAAGCTATATTTCAACTCTGTTTCAGGCTGCTAATTAAAGCTATACTGTAACTCGTTTTCAGGCTGCTTTAGAAACGAAAGCTCCTGTTTAGCCAGACTCATTTCACCTCAGGTTGATAGTATACACATCCCAGACTGTCAATGGGTATTATCAGACTATTCTGATGTATGATTTTAAAATTAAAGGCTTAAATGTCCTCTTAAAGCTATATTTCAACTGTTTCATGCTGCTAATTAAGGCCATACTGTAACTCTTTTTCAGGCTGCTCTAAAAACGACACCTGCCGTTTAGCCAGACGCATTTCACCTCAGGTTGATAGTATACAGATCCCAGACTGTAACTGGGTAAAATCAGACTATTCTGATACAGGATTTTAAAATTAAAGGCTTAAATGTCCACTTAAAGCTATATTTCAACTCTGTTTCAGGCTGCTAATTAAAGCTATACTGTAACTCTTTTTCAGGCTGCTCTAAAAACGAAACCTCCTGTTTAGCCAGACTCATTTCACCTCAGGGTGATAGTATACACATCCCAGACTGTCACTGGGTATTATCAGACAATATTATTGGATTTTAAAATGAAAGGCTTCAATGTCCCCTTAAAGCTATATTTCAACTCTGTTTCAGGGTTCTAATTAAAGCCATACTGTAACTCGTTTTCAGGCTGCTTTAGAAACGAAAGCTCCTGTTTAGCCAGAATTTTTTCAGCTCAGGTTGATAGTATATACATCTCAGACTGTCACTGGGTAAAATTATACTATTCTGATATAGGATTTTAAAATTAAAGGCTTACATGTCCACTTAAAGCTATATTTCAACTCTGTTTCAGGCTGCTAATTAAAGCCATACTGTAACTCGTTTTCAGGCTGCTTTAGAAACGAAACCTCCTGTTTAGCCAGACTCATTTCACCTCAGGTTGATAGTATACACAACCCAGACTCTCACTGGTTAATATCAGACTATTCTGATATAGGATTTTAAAATTAAAGGCATAAGTGTCAACTTAAAGCTATATTTCAAATCTGTTTCAGGCTGCTAATTAAAGCCATACTGTAACTCTTTTTCAGGCTGCTTTAGAAACGAAAGCTGCTGTTTAGCCAGACTCATTTCACCTCAGGTTGATAGTATACATATCCCAGATTGCCACTGGGTAATATCAGACTATTCTGATATAGGATTTTAAAATTAAAGGCTTAAATGTTCACTTAAAGTGATATTTCAACTCTTTTTCCGGATGCTAATTAAGGCCATACTGTAACTCTTTTTCAGGCTGCTCTAGGAACGAAACCTCATGGTTAGCCAGACTCATTTCACCTCAGGTTGATAGTATACACATCCCAGACTTTCACTGGGTAAAATCAGACTATTCTGATATAGGACTTTCAAATTAAAGGCTTAAATGTCCTCTTAAAGCTATATTTCAACTCTGTTTCAGGCTGCTAATTAAAGCCATACTGTAACTCTTTTTCAGGCTGCTCAAAAAACGAAACCTCATGTTTAGCCAGACTCATTTCACATCACGGTGATAGAATACACATCCCAGACTGTCACTGGGTATTATCAGACTATTCTGATGTAGGATTCTAAAATTAAAGGCTTTAATGTCCACTTAAAGCTTTATTTCAACTCTGTTTCATGCTGCTCATGAAGGCCAAACTGTACCTCTTTTTCAGGCTGCTCTAAAAACTTAACCTCCTTTTTAGCCAGACTGATTTCACATCAGGGTGATAGTATACACATCCCAGACTTTCACTGGGTAAAATCAGACTATTCTGATATAGGACTTTAAAATTAAAGGCTTAAATTTCCACTTAAAGCTATATTTCAACTCTGTTTCAGGCTGCTAATTAAAGCCATACTGTAACTCGTTTTCAGGCTGCTTTAGAAACGAAACCTCCTGTTTAGCCAGACTCATTTCACCTCAGGTTGATAGTATACACAACCCAGACTCTCACTGGTTAATATCAGACTATTCTGATATAGGATTTTAAAATTAAAGGCATAAATGTCAACTTAAAGCTATATTTCTAATCTGTTTCAGGCTGCTAATTAAAGCCATACTGTAACTCTTTTTCAGGCTGCTTTAGAAACGAAAGCTCCTGTTTAGCCAGACTCATTTCACCTCAGGTTGATAGTGTACACATCCCAGACTGTCACTGGGTATTATCAGACTATGCTGATGTAGGATTTAAAAATTAAAGGCTTTAATGTCCACTTAAAGCTTTATTTCAACTCTGTTTCATGCTGCTCATGAAGGCCAAACTGTAACTCTTTTTCAGGCTGCTCTAGGAACGAAACCTCATGGTTAGCCAGACTCATTTCATCTCAGGTTGATAGTATACACATCCCAGATTGTCACTGGGTAAAATCAGACTATTCTGATATAGGATTTTAAAATTAAAGGCTTAAATGTCAACTTAAAGCGAAATTTCAACTCTTTTTCTGGATGCTAATTGAGGCCATACTGTAACTCTTTTTCAGGATGCTCTAAAAACTTAACCTCCTTTTTAGCCAGACTGATTTCACATCAGGGTGATAGTATACACATCCCAGACTTTCACTGGGTAAAATCAGACTATTCTGATACAGGACTTTAAAATTAATGGCTTAAATTTCCACTTAAAGCTATATTTCAACTCTGTTTCAGGCTGCTAATTAAAGCCATACTGTAACTCGTTTTCAGGCTGCTTTAGAAACGAAACCTCATGTTAAGCCAGACTCATTTCACCTCAGGTTGATAGTATACACAACCCAGACTCTCACTGGTTAATATCAGACTATTCTGATATAGGATTTTAAAATTAAAGGAATAAGTGTCAACTTAAAGCTATATTTCAAATCTGTTTCAGGCTGCTAATTAAAGCCATACTGTAACTCTTTTTCAGGCTGCTTTAGAAACGAAAGCTCCTGTTTAGCCAGACTCATTTCACCTCAGGTTGATAGTATACATATCCCAGATTGCCACTGGGTAATATCAGACTATTCTGATATAGGATTTTAAAATTAAAGGCTTAAATGTTCACTTAAAGCGATATTTCAACTCTTTTTCCGGATGCTAATTAAGGCCATACTGTAACTCTTTTTCAGGCTGCTCTAGGAACGAAACCTCATGGTTAGCCAGACTCATTTCACCTCAGGTTGATAGTATACACATCCCAGACTTTCACTGGGTAAAATCAGACTATTCTGATATAGGACTTTAAAATTAAAGGCTTAAATGTCCTCTTAAAGCTATATTTCAACTCTGTTTCAGGCTGCTAATTAAAGCCATACTGTAACTCTTTTTCAGGCTGCTCAAAAAACGAAACCTTGTGTTTAGCCAGACTCATTTCACATCACGGTGATAGTATACACATCCCAGACTGTCACTGGGTATTATCAGACTATTCTGATGTAGGATTTTAAAATTAAAGGCTTTAATGTCCACTTAAAGCTTTATTTCAACTCTGTTTCATGCTGCTCATGAAGGCCAAACTGTACCTCTTTTTCAGGCTGCTCTGAAAATGAAATCTCCTGTTTAGCCAGACTCCTTTCAAATCAGTATGATACTATACACATTCCAGACTGTCACTGGGTAATATCAGACTATTCCGATATAGGACTTTAAAAATAAAGGCTTAAATGTCTACTTAAAGCTATATTTCAACTCTGTTTCATGCTGCGAATTAAGGCCATACTGTAACTCTTTTTCAGGCTGCTCTAGGAACGAAACCTCATGGTTAGCCAGACTCATTTCACCTCAGGTTGATAGTATACCCATCCCAGATTGTCACTGGGTAAAATCAGACTATTCTGATATAGGATTTTAAAATTAAAGGCTTAAATGTCAACTTAAAGCGAAATTTCAACTCTTTTTCTGGATGCTAATTGAGGCCATACTGTAACTCTTTTTCAGGCTGCTCTAAAAACTTAACCTCCTTTTTAGCCAGAATGATTTCACATCAGGGTGATAGTATACACATCCCAGACTTTCACTGGGTAAAATCAGACTATTCTGATACAGGACTTTAAAATTAAAGGCTTAAATTTCCACTTAAAGCTATATTTCAACTCTGTTTCAGGCTGCTAATTAAAGCCATACTGTAACTCGTTTTCAGGCTGCTTTAGAAACGAAACCTCCTGTTTAGCCAGACTCACTTCACCTCAGGTTGATAGTATACACAACCCAGACTCTCACTGGTTAATATCAGACTATTCTGATATAGGATTTTAAAATTAAAGGCATAAGTGTCAACTTAAAGCTATATTTCAAATCTGTTTCAGGCTGCTAATTAAAGCCATACTGTAACTCTTTTTCAGGCTGCTTTAGAAACGAAAGCTCCTGTTTAGCCAGACTCATTTCACCTCAGGTGGATAGTATACATATCGCAGATTGCCACTGGGTAATATCAGACTATTCTGATATAGGATTTTAAAATTAAAGGCTTAAATGTTCACTTAAAGCGATATTTCAACTCTTTTTCCGGATGCTAATTAAGGCCATACTGTAACTCTTTTTCAGGCTGCTCTAGGAACGAAACCTCATGGTTAGCCAGACTCATTTCACGTCAGGTTGATAGTATACACATCCCAGACTGTAACTGGGTAAATTCAGACTATTCTGATACAGGATTTTAAAATTAAAGGCTTAAATGTGCACTTAAAGCTATATTTCAACTCTGTTTCAGGCTGCTAATTAAAGCCATACTGTAACTCTTTTTTCAGGCTGCTTTAGAAACGAAAGCTCCTGTTTAGCCAGACTTTTTTCAGCTCAGGTTGATAGTATACACATCCCAGACTGTCACTGGGTAAAATTATACTAATCTGATATAGGATTTTAAAATTAAAGGCTTACATGTCCACTTAAAGCTATATTTCAACTTTGTTTCAGGCTGCTAATTAAAGCTATACTGTAACTCGTTTTCAGGCTGCTTTAGAAACGAAAGCTCCTGTTTAGCCAGACTCATTTCACCTCAGGTTGATAGTATACACATCCCAGACTGTCACTGGGTATTATCAGACTATTCTGATGTATGATTTTAAAATTAAAGGCTTAAATGTCCTCTTAAAGCTATATTTCAACTGTTTCATGCTGCTAATTAAGGCCATACTGTAACTCTTTTTCAGGCTGCTCTAAAAACGACACATGCCATTTAGCCAGACGCATTTCACCTCAGGTTGATAGTATACAGATCCCAGACTGTAACTGGGTAAAATCAGACTATTCTGATACAGGATTTTAAAATTAAAGGCTTTAATGTCCACTTAAAGCTATATTTCAACTCTGTTTCAGGCTGTTAATTAAAGCTTTACTGTAATTCTTTTTCAGGCTGCTCTAAAAAGGAAACCTCCTGTTTAGCCAGACTCATTTCACCTCTGGGTGATAGTATACACATCCCAGACTGTCACTGGGTATTATCAGACAATATTATTGGATTTTAAAATGAAAGGCTTCAATGTCCCCTTAAAGCTATATTTCAACTCTGTTTCAGGGTTCTAATTAAAGCCATACTGTAACTCGTTTTCAGGCTGCTTTAGAAACGAAACCTCCTGTTTAGCCAGACTCATTTCACCTCAGGTTGATAGTATACACAACCCAGACTCTCACTGGTTAATATCAGACTATTCTGATATAGGATTTTAAAATTAAAGGCATAAGTGTCAACTTAAAGCTATATTTCAAATCTGTTTCAGGCTGCTAATTAAAGCCATACTGTAACTCTTTTTCAGGCTGCTTTAGAAACGAAAGCTGCTGTTTAGCCAGACTCATTTCACATCAGGTTGATAGTATACATATCCCAGATTGCCACTGGGTAATATCAGACTATTCTGATATAGGATTTTAAAATTAAAGGCTTAAATGTTCACTTAAAGTGATATTTCAACTCTTTTTCCGGATGCTAATTAAGGCCATACTGTAACTCTTTTTCAGGCTGCTCTAGGAACGAAACCTCATGGTTAGCCAGACTCATTTCACCTCAGGTTGATAGTATACACATCCCAGACTTTCACTGGGTAAAATCAGACTATTCTGATATAGGACTTTCAAATTAAAGGCTTAAATGTCCTCTTAAAGCTATATTTCAACTCTGTTTCAGGCTGCTAATTAAAGCCATACTGTAACTCTTTTTCAGGCTGCTCAAAAAACGAAACCTCATGTTTAGCCAGACTCATTTCACATCACGGTGATAGAATACACATCCCAGACTGTCACTGGGTATTATCAGACTATTCTGATGTAGGATTCTAAAATTAAAGGCTTTAATGTCCACTTAAAGCTTTATTTCAACTCTGTTTCATGCTGCTCATGAAGGCCAAACTGTAACTCTTTTTCAGGCTGCTCTGAAAATGAAATCTCCTGTTTAGCCAGACTCCTTTCAAATCAGGATGATACTATACACATTCCAGACTGTCACTGGGTAATATCAGACTATTCCGATATAGTACTTTAAAAATAACGGCTTAAATGTCTACTTAAAGCTATATTTCAACTCTGTTTCATGCTGCGAATTAAGGCCATACTGTAACTCTTTTTCAGGCTGCTCTAGGAACGAAACCTCATGGTTAGCCAGACTCATTTCACCTCAGGTTGATAGTATACACATCCCAGATTGTCACTGGGTTAAATCAGACTATTCTGATATAGGATTTTAAAATTAAAGGCTTAAATGTCAACTTAAAGCGAAATTTCAACTCTTTTTTCTGGATGCTAATTGAGGCCATACTGTAACTCTTTTTCAGGCTGCTCTAAAAACTTAACCTCCTTTTTAGCCAGACTGATTTCACATCAGGGTGATAGTATACACATCCCAGACTTTCACTGGGTAAAATCAGACTATTCTGATATAGGACTTTAAAATTAAAGGCTTAAATTTCCACTTAAAGCTATATTTCAACTCTGTTTCAGGCTGCTAATTAAAGCCATACTGTAACTCGTTTTCAGGCTGCTTTAGAAACGAAACCTCCTGTTTAGCCAGACTCATTTCACCTCAGGTTGATAGTATACACAACCAAGACTCTCACTGGTTAATATCAGACTATTCTGATATAGGATTTTAAAATTAAAGGCATAAATGTCAACTTAAAGCTATATTTCAAATCTGTTTCAGGCTGCTAATTAAAGCCATACTGTAACTCTTTTTCAGGCTGCTTTAGAAACGAAAGCTCCTGTTTAGCCAGACTCATTTCACCTCAGGTTGATAGTGTACACATCCCAGACTGTCACTGGGTATTATCAGACTATGCTGATGTAGGATTTAAAAATTAAAGGCTTTAATGTCCACTTAAAGCTTTATTTCAACTCTGTTTCATGCTGCTCATGAAGGCCAAACTGTAACTCTTTTTCAGGCTGCTCTAGGAACGAAACCTCATGGTTAGCCAGACTCATTTCATCTCAGGTTGATAGTATACACATCCCAGATTGTCACTGGGTAAAATCAGACTATTCTGATATAGGATTTTAAAATTAAAGGCTTAAATGTCAACTTAAAGCGAAATTTCAACTCTTTTTCTGGATGCTAATTGAGGCCATACTGTAACTCTTTTTCAGGATGCTCTAAAAACTTAACCTCCTTTTTAGCCAGACTGATTTCACATCAGGGTGATAGTATACACATCCCAGACTTTCACTGGGTAAAATCAGACTATTCTGATACAGGACTTTAAAATTAAAGGCTTAAATTTCCACTTAAAGCTATATTTCAACTCTGTTTCAGGCTGCTAATTAAAGCCATACTGTAACTCGTTTTCAGGCTGCTTTAGAAACGAAACCTCCTGTTTAGCCAGACTCATTTCACCTCAGGTTGATAGTATACACAACCCAGACTCTCACTGGTTAATATCAGACTATTCTGATATAGGATTTTAAAATTAAGGGCATAAGTGTCAACTTAAAGCTATATTTCAAATCTGTTTCAGGCTGCTAATTAAAGCCATACTGTAACTCTTTTTCAGGCTGCTTTAGAAACGAAAGCTCCTGTTTAGCCAGACTCATTTCACCTCAGGTTGATAGTATACATATCCCAGATTGCCACTGGGTAATATCAGACTATTCTGATATAGGATTTTAAAATTAAAGGCTTAAATGTTCACTTAAAGCGATATTTCAACTCTTTTTCCGGATGCTAATTAAGGCCATACTGTAACTCTTTTTCAGGCTGCTCTAGGAACGAAACCTCATGGTTAGCCAGACTCATTTCACCTCAGGTTGATAGTATACACATCCCAGACTTTCACTGGGTAAAATCAGACTATTCTGATATAGGACTTTAAAATTAAAGGCTTAAATGTCCTCTTAAAGCTATATTTCAACTCTGTTTCAGGCTGCTAATTAAAGCCATACTGTAACTCTTTTTCAGGCTGCTCAAAAAACGAAACCTTGTGTTTAGCCAGACTCATTTCACATCACGGTGATAGTATACACATCCCAGACTGTCACTGGGTATTATCAGACTATTCTGATGTAGGATTTTAAAATTAAAGGCTTTAATGTCCACTTAAAGCTTTATTTCAACTCTGTTTCATGCTGCTCATGAAGGCCAAACTGTACCTCTTTTTCAGGCTGCTCTGAAAATGAAATCTCCTGTTTAGCCAGACTCCTTTCAAATCAGGATGATACTATACACATTCCAGACTGTCACTGGGTAATATCAGACTATTCCGATACAGGACTTTAAAAATAAAGGCTTAAATGTCTACTTAAAGCTATATTTCAACTCTGTTTCATGCTGCGAATTAAGGCCATACTGTAACTCTTTTTCAGGCTGCTCTAGGAACGAAACCTCATGGTTAGCCAGACTCATTTCACCTCAGGTTGATAGTATACCCATCCCAGATTGTCACTGGGTAAAATCAGACTATTCTGATATAGGATTTTAAAATTAAAGGCTTAAATGTCAACTTAAAGCGAAATTTCAACTCTTTTTCTGGATGCTAATTGAGGCCATACTGTAACTCTTTTTCAGGCTGCTCTAAAAATTTAACCTCCTTTTTAGCCAGACTGATTTCACATCAGGGTGATAGTATACACATCCCAGACTTTCACTGGGTAAAATCAGACTATTCTGATACAGGACTTTAAAATTAAAGGCTTAAATTTCCACTTAAAGCTATATTTCAACTCTGTTTCAGGCTGCTAATTAAAGCCATACTGTAACTCGTTTTCAGGCTGCTTTAGAAACGAAACCTCCTGTTTAGCCAGACTCACTTCACCTCAGGTTGATAGTATACACAACCCAGACTCTCACTGGTTAATATCAGACTATTCTGATATAGGATTTTAAAATTAAAGGCATAAGTGTCAACTTAAAGCTATATTTCAAATCTGTTTCAGGCTGCTAATTAAAGCCATACTGTAACTCTTTTTCAGGCTGCTTTAGAAACGAAAGCTCCTGTTTAGCCAGACTCATTTCACCTCAGGTGGATAGTATACATATCGCAGATTGCCACTGGGTAATATCAGACTATTCTGATATAGGATTTTAAAATTAAAGGCTTAAATGTTCACTTAAAGCGATATTTCAACTCTTTTTCCGGATGCTAATTAAGGCCATACTGTAACTCTTTTTCAGGCTGCTCTAGGAACGAAACCTCATGGTTAGCCAGACTCATTTCACCTCAGGTTGATAGTATACACATCCCAGACTGTAACTGGGTAAATTCAGACTACTCTGATACAGGATTTTAAAATTAAAGGCTTAAATGTGCACTTAAAGCTATATTTCAACTCTGTTTCAGGCTGCTAATTAAAGCCATACTGTAACTCTTTTTTCAGGCTGCTTTAGAAACGAAAGCTCCTGTTTAGCCAGACTTTTTTCAGCTCAGGTTGATAGTATACACATCCCAGACTGTCACTGGGTAAAATTATACTAATCTGATATAGGATTTTAAAATTAAAGGCTTACATGTCCACTTAAAGCTATATTTCAACTTTGTTTCAGGCTGCTAATTAAAGCTATACTGTAACTCGTTTTCAGGCTGCTTTAGAAACGGAAGCTCCTGTTTAGCCAGACTCATTTCACCTCAGGTTGATAGTATACACATCCCAGACTGTCACTGGGTATTATCAGACTATTCTGATGTATGATTTTAAAATTAAAGGCTTAAATGTCCTCTTAAAGCTATATTTCAACTGTTTCATGCTGCTAATTAAGGCCATACTGTAACTCTTTTTCAGGCTGCTCTAAAAACGACACATGCCATTTAGCCAGACGCATTTCACCTCAGGTTGATAGTATACAGATCCCAGACTGTAACTGGGTAAAATCAGACTATTCTGATACAGGATTTTAAAATTAAAGGCTTTAATGTCCACTTAAAGCTATATTTCAACTCTGTTTCAGGCTGTTAATTAAAGCTTTACTGTAATTCTTTTTCAGGCTGCTCTAAAAAGGAAACCTCCTGTTTAGCCAGACTCATTTCACCTCTGGGTGATAGTATACACACCCCAGACGTTCACTGGGTATTATCAGACAATATTATTGGATTTTAAAATGAAAGCCTTCAATGTCCCCTTAAAGCTATATTTCAACTCTGTTTCAGGGTTCTAATTAAAGCCATACTGTAACTCGTTTTCAGGCTGCTTTAGAAACGAAACCTCCTGTTTAGCCAGACTCATTTCACCTCAGGTTGATAGTATACACATCCCAGACTGTCACTGGGTAAAATCAGACTATTCTGATGTAGGATTTTAAAATTAAAGGCTTAAATGTCCTCTTAAAGCTATATTTCAACTATGTTTCAGGCTGCTAATTAAAGCCATACTGTAACTCTTTTTCAGGCTGCTTTAGAAACGAAACCTCCTGTTTAGCCAGACTCATTTCACCTCAGGTTGATAGTGTACACATCCCAGACTGTCACTGGGTATTATCAGACTATTCTGATGTAGGATTTAAAAATTAAAGGCTTTATTGTCTACTTAAAGCTATATTTCAACTCTGTTTCAGGCTGCTAATTAAAGCCATACTGTAACTCATTTTCAGGCTGCTCTAAAAACGAAACCTCCTGTTTAGCCAGACTCATTTCAACTCAGGGTGATAGTATACACATCCCAGACTGCCACTGGGTAATATCAGACTATTCTGATTCAGGATTTTCAAATGAAAGGCTTAAATGTACACTTAAAGCTATATTTCAACTCTGTTTCAGGCTGTTAATTAAAGCTTTACTGTAATTCTTTTTCAGGCTGCTCTAAAAACGAAACCTCCTGTTTAGCCAGACTCATTTCACCTCAGGGTGATAGTATACACATTCCAGACTGTCACTGCGTAATATCAGACTATTCCGATACAGGACTTTAAAATTAAAGGCTTAAATGTCTACTTAAAGCTATATTTCAACTGTTTCATGCTGTGAATTAAGGTCATACTGTAACTCTTTTTCAGGATGCTCTAGGAACGAAACCTCATGGTTAGCCAGACTCATTTCACCTCAGGTTGATAGTATACACATCCCAGACTGTCACAGGGTGAAATCAGACTATTCTGATATAGGATTTTAAAATTAAAGTTTTAAATGTCCACTTAAAGCGAAATTTCAACTCTGTTTCAGGCTGCTAATTAAATCCATACTGTAACTCTTTTTCAGGCTGCTTTAGAAACGAAAGCTCCTGTTTAGCCAGACTCATTTCACGTCAGGTTGATAGTATACATATCCCAGATTGCCACTGGCTAATATCAGACTATTCTGATGTATGATTTTAAAATTAAAGGCTTAAATGTCCTCTTAAAGCTATATTTCAACTGTTTCATGCTGCTAATTAAGGCCATACTGTAACTCTTTTTCAGGCTGCTCTAAAAACGACACATGCCATTTAGCCAGACGCATTTCACCTCAGGTTGATAGTATACAGATCCCAGACTGTAACTGGGTAAAATCAGACTATTCTGATACAGGATTTTAAAATTAAAGGCTTTAATGTCCACTTAAAGCTATATTTCAACTATGTTTCAGGCTGCTAATTAAAGCCATACTGTAACTCTTTTTCAGGCTGCTTTAGAAACGAAACCTCCTGTTTAGCCAGACTCATTTCACCTCAGGTTGATAGTGTACACATCCCAGACTGTCACTGGGTATTATCAGACTATTCTGATGTAGGATTTAAAAATTAAAGGCTTAAATGTGCACTTAAAGCTATATTTCAACTCTGTTTCAGGCTGCTAATTAAAGCCATACTGTAACTCTTTTTCAGGCTGCTTTAGAAACGAAAGCTCCTGTTTAGCCAGACTTTTTTCAGCTCAGGTTGATAGTATACACATCCCAGACTGTCACTGGGTAAAATTATACTAATCTGATATAGGATTTTAAAATTAAAGGCTTACATGTCCACTTAAAGCTATATTTCAACTTTGTTTCAGGCTGCTAATTAAAGCTATACTGTAACTCGTTTTCAGGCTGCTTTAGAAACGGAAGCTCCTGTTTAGCCAGACTCATTTCACCTCAGGTTGATAGTATACACATCCCAGACTGTCACTGGGTATTATCAGACTATTCTGATGTATGATTTTAAAATTAAAGGCTTAAATGTCCTCTTAAAGCTATATTTCAACTGTTTCATGCTGCTAATTAAGGCCATACTGTAACTCTTTTTCAGGCTGCTCTAAAAACGACACATGCCATTTAGCCAGACGCATTTCACCTCAGGTTGATAGTATACAGATCCCAGACTGTAACTGGGTAAAATCAGACTATTCTGATACAGGATTTTAAAATTAAAGGCTTTAATGTCCACTTAAAGCTATATTTCAACTCTGTTTCAGGCTGTTAATTAAAGCTTTACTGTAATTCTTTTTCAGGCTGCTCTAAAAAGGAAACCTCCTGTTTAGCCAGACTCATTTCACCTCTGGGTGATAGTATACACATCCCAGACTGTCACTGGGTATTATCAGACAATATTATTGGATTTTAAAATGAAAGGCTTCAATGTCCCCTTAAAGCTATATTTCAACTCTGTTTCAGGGTTCTAATTAAAGCCATACTGTAACTCGTTTTCAGGCTGCTTTAGAAACGAAACCTCCTGTTTAGCCAGACTCATTTCACCTCAGGTTGATAGTATACACATCCCAGACTGTCACTGGGTAAAATCAGACTATTCTGATGTAGGATTTTAAAATTAAAGGCTTAAATGTCCTCTTAAAGCTATATTTCAACTATGTTTCAGGCTGCTAATTAAAGCCATACTGTAACTCTTTTTCAGGCTGCTTTAGAAACGAAACCTCCTGTTTAGCCAGACTCATTTCACCTCAGGTTGATAGTGTACACATCCCAGACTGTCACTGGGTATTATCAGACTATTCTGATGTAGGATTTAAAAATTAAAGGCTTTATTGTCTACTTAAAGCTATATTTAAACTCTGTTTCAGGCTGCTAATTAAAGCCATACTGTAACTCATTTTCAGGCTGCTCTAAAAACGAAACCTCCTGTTTAGCCAGACTCATTTCAACTCAGGGTGATAGTATACACATCCCAGACTGCCACTGGGTAATATCAGACTATTCTGATTCAGGATTTTCAAATGAAAGGCTTAAATGTACACTTAAAGCTATATTTCAACTCTGTTTCAGGCTGTTAATTAAAGCTTTACTGTAATTCTTTTTCAGGCTGCTCTAAAAACGAAACCTCCTGTTTAGCCAGACTCATTTCACCTCAGGGTGATAGTATACACATTCCAGACTGTCACTGCGTAATATCATACTATTCCGATACAGGACTTTAAAATTAAAGTTTTAAATGTCCACTTAAAGCGAAATTTCAACTCTGTTTCAGGCTGCTAATTAAATCCATACTGTAACTCTTTTTCAGGCTGCTTTAGAAACGAAACCTCCTGTTTAGCCAGACTCATTTCACCTCAGGTTGATAGTGTACACATCCCAGACTGTCACTGGGTATTATCAGACTATTCTGATGTAGGATTTAAAAATTAAAGGCTTTATTGTCTACTTAAAGCTATATTTAAACTCTGTTTCAGGCTGCTAATTAAAGCCATACTGTAACTCATTTTCAGGCTGCTCTAAAAACGAAACCTCCTGTTTAGCCAGACTCATTTCAACTCAGGGTGATAGTATACACATCCCAGACTGCCACTGGGTAATATCAGACTATTCTGATTCAGGATTTTCAAATGAAAGGCTTAAATGTACACTTAAAGCTATATTTCAACTCTGTTTCAGGCTGTTAATTAAAGCTTTACTGTAATTCTTTTTCAGGCTGCTCTAAAAACGAAACCTCCTGTTTAGCCAGACTCATTTCACCTCAGGGTGATAGTATACACATTCCAGACTGTCACTGCGTAATATCATACTATTCCGATACAGGACTTTAAAATTAAAGTTTTAAATGTCCACTTAAAGCGAAATTTCAACTCTGTTTCAGGCTGCTAATTAAATCCATACTGTAACTCTTTTTCAGGCTGCTTTAGAAACGAAAGCTCCTGTTTAGCCAGACTCATTTCACGTCAGGTTGATAGTATACATATCCCAGATTGCCACTGGCTAATATCAGACTATTCTGATATAGGATTTTAAAATTAAGGGCTTAAATGTTCACTTAAAGCGATATTTCAACTCTTTTTCAGGATGCTAATTAAGGCCATACTGTAACTCTTTTTCAGGCTGCTCTAAAAACGAAATCTCCTGTTTAGCCAGACTCATTTCACCTCAGGGTGATAGTGTACACATCCCAGACTGTCACTGGGTATTATCAGACTATTCTGATGTAGGATTTTAAAATTAAAGGCTTAAATGTCAACTTAAAGATTTATTTCAACTCTGTTTCATGCTGCTAATTAAGGCCGTACTGTAACTCTTTTTCAGGCTGCTCTAGGAACGAAACCTCATGGTTAGCCAGACTCATTTCACCTCAGGTTGATAGTATACACATCCCAGACTGTCACTGGGTAAATTCAGACTATTCTGATATAGGATTTTAAAATTAAAGGCTTAAATGTCCACTTAAAGCGAAATTTCAACTCTGTTTCAGGCTGCTAATTAAAGCCATACTGTAACTCGTTTTCAGGCAGCTTTAGAAACGAAACCTCCTGTTTAGCCAGACTCACTTCACCTCAGGTTGATAGTATACACAACCCAGACTCTCACTGGTTAATATCAGACTATTCTGATATAGGATTTTAAAATTAAAGGCATAAGTGTCAACTTAAAGCTATATTTCAAATCTGTTTCAGGCTGCTAATTAAAGCCATACTGTAACTCTTTTTCAGGCTGCTCTAAAAACGACACCTGCCGTTTAGCCAGACGCATTTCACCTCAGGTTGATAGTATACAGATCCCAGACTGTAACTGGGTAAAATCAGACTATTCTGATACAGGATTTTAAAATTAAAGGCTTAAATGTCCACTTAAAGCTATATTTCAACTCTGTTTCAGGCTGCTAATTAAAGCCATACTGTAACTCTTTTTCAGGCTGCTTTAGAAACGAAAGCTCCTGTTTAGCCAGACTTTTTTCAACTCAGGTTGACAGTATACACATCCCAGACTGTCACTGGGTAAAATTATACTATTCTGATACAGGATTTTAAAATTAAAGGCTTTAATGTCCACTTAAAGCTATATTTCAACTCTGTTTCAGGCTGTTAATTAAAGCTTCACTGTAATTCTTTTTCAGGCTGCTCTAAAAAGGAAAACTACTGTTTAGCAAGACTCATTTCACCTCAGGTTGATAGTGTACACATCCCAGACTGCCACTGGGTAATATCAGACTATTCTGATACAGGATTTTAAAATGAAAGGCTTGAATGTCCACTTAAAGCTATATTTCAACTCTGTTTCAGGCTGCTAATTAAAGCCATACTGTATCTCTTTTCAGGCTGCTTTAGAAACGAAAGCTCCTGTTTAGCCAGACTCATTTCACCTCAGGTTGATAGTATACATATCCCAGATTGCCATTGGGTAATATCAGAATATTCTGATACAGGATTTTAAAATGAAAGGCTTGAATGTCCACTTAAAGCTATATTTCAACTCTGTTTCAGGCTGCTAATTAAAGCCATACTGTAACTCTTTTCAGGCTGCTTTAGAAACGAAAGCTCCTGTTTAGCCAGACTTTTTTCAGCTCAGGTTGATAGTATACACATCCCAGACTGTCACTGGGTAAAATTATACTAATCTGATATAGGATTTTAAAATTAAAGACTTACATGTCCACTTAAAGCTATATTTCAACTCTGTTTCAGGCTGCTAATTAAAGCTATACTGTAACTCTTTTTCAGGCTGCTTTAGAAAAGAAAGCTCCTGTTTAGCCAGACTCATTTCACCTCAGGTTGATAGTATACATATCCCAGATTGCCACTGGGTAATATCAGACTATTCTGATATAGGATTTCAAAATTAAGGGCTTAAATGTTCACTTAAAGCGATTTTTCAACTCTTTTTCAGGATGCTAATTAAGGCCATACTGTAACTATTTTTCAGGCTGCTCTAAAAACGAAATCTCCTGTTTAGCCAGACTCATTTCACCTCAGGTTGATAGTATACACATCCCAGACTGTCACTGGGTGAAATCAGACTATTCTGATATAGGATTTTAAAATTAAAGTTTTAAATGTCCACTTAAAGCGAAATTTCAACTCTGTTTCAGGCTGCTAATTAAAGCCATACTGTAACTCTTTTTCAGGCTGCTTTAGAAACGAAACCTCCTGTTTAGCCAGACTCATTTCACCTCAGGTTGATAGTATACATATCCCAGATTGCCACTGGCTAATATCAGACTATTCTGATATAGGATTTTAAAATTAAGGGCTTAAATGTTCACTTAAAGCGATATTTCAACTCTTTTTCAGGATGCTAATTAAGGCCATACTGTAACTCTTTTTCAGGCTGCTCTAAAAACGAAATCTCCTGTTTAGCCAGACTCATTTCACCTCAGGGTGATAGTGTACACATCCCAGACTGTCACTGGGTATTATCAGACTATTCTGATGTAGGATTTTAAAATTAAAGGCTTAAATGTCCACTTAAAGCGAAATTTCAACTCTATTTCAGGCTGCTAATTAAAGCCATACTGTAACTCTTTTCAGGCTGCTTTAGAAACGAAAGCTCCTGTTTAGCCAGACTCATTTCACCTCAGGTTGATAGTATACATATCCCAGATTGCCATTGGGTAATATCAGACTATTCTGATACAGGATTTTAAAATGAAAGGCTTAAATGTCCACTTAAAGCTATATTTCAACTCTGTTTCAGGCTGCTAATTAAAGCTATACTGTAACTCTTTTTCAGGCTGCTTTAGAAACGAAAGCTCCTGTTTAGCCAGACTCATTTCACCTCAGATTGATAGTATACATATCCCAGATTGCCACTCGGTAATATCAGACTATTCTGATATAGGATTTTAAAATTAAGGGCTTAAATGTTCACTTAAAGCGATATTTCAACTCTTTTTCAGGATGCTAATTAAGGCCATACTGTAACTCTTTTTCAGGCTGCTCTAAAAACGAAATCTCCTGTTTAGCCAGACTCCTTTCACCTCAGGGTGATAGTGTACACATCCCAGACTGTCACTGGGTATTATCAGACTATTCTGATGTAGGATTTTAAAATTAAAGGCTTAAATGTCAACTTAAAGCGAATTTTCAACTCTGTTTCAGGCTGCTAATTAAAGCTTTACTGTAATTCTTTTTCAGGCTGCTCTAAAAACGAAACCTCATGGTTAGCCAGACTCATTTCACCTCAGGTTGATAGTATACACATCCCAGACTGTCACTTGGTATTATCAGACTATTCTGATGTATGATTTTAAAATTAAAGGCTTAAATGTCCTCTTAAAGCTATATTTCAACTGCTTCATGCTGCTAATTAAGGCCATACTGTAACTCTTTTTCAGGCTGCTCTAAAAACGAAACCTCATGGTTAGCCAGACTCATTTCACCTCAGGTTGATAGTATACACATCCCAGACTGTCAATGGGTGAAATCAGACTATTCTGATATAGGATTTTAAAATTAAAGTTTTAAATGTCCACTTAAAGCGAAATTTCAACTCTTTTTCAGGCTGCTAATTAAAGCCATACTGTAACTCTTTTTCAGGCTGCTTTAGAAACGAAACCTCATGGTTAGCCAGACTCATTTCACCTCAGGTTGATAGTATACACATCCCAAACTGTCACTGGGTAAAATCAGACTATTCTGATATAGGATTTTAAAATTAAAGGCTTAAATGTCCACTTAAAGCTATATTTCAACTCTGTTTCAGGCTGCTAATTAAAGCTATACTGTAACTCGTTTTCAGGCTGCTTTAGAAACGAAAGCTCCTGTTTATCCAGACTCATTTCACGTCAGGTTGATAGAAAACACATCCCAGACTGTCACTGGGTATTATCAGACTATTCTGATGTAGGATTTTAAAATTAAAGGCTTAAATGTCAACTTAAAGCTATATTTCAACTCTGTTTCATGCTGCTAATTAAATCCATACTGTAACTCTTTTTCAGGCTGCTTTAGAAACGAAAGCTCCTGTTTAGCCAGACTCATTTCACGTCAGGTTGATAGTATACATATCCCAGATTGCCACTGGCTAATATCAGACTATTCTGATGTATGATTTTAAAATTAAAGGCTTAAATGTCCTCTTAAAGCTATATTTCAACTGTTTCATGCTGCTAATTAAGGCCATACTGTAACTCTTTTTCAGGCTGCTCTAAAAACGACACATGCCATTTAGCCAGACGCATTTCACCTCAGGTTGATAGTATACAGATCCCAGACTGTAACTGGGTAAAATCAGACTATTCTGATACAGGATTTTAAAATTAAAGGCTTTAATGTCCACTTAAAGCTATATTTCAACTCTGTTTCAGGCTGTTAATTAAAGCTTTACTGTAATTCTTTTTCAGGCTGCTCTAAAAAGGAAACCTCCTGTTTAGCCAGACTCATTTCACCTCTGGGTGATAGTATACACATCCCAGACTGTCACTGGGTATTATCAGACAATATTATTGGATTTTAAAATGAAAGGCTTCAATGTCCCCTTAAAGCTATATTTCAACTCTGTTTCAGGGTTCTAATTAAAGCCATACTGTAACTCATTTTCAGGCTGCTTTAGAAACGAAACCTCCTGTTTAGCCAGACTCATTTCACCTCAGGTTGATAGTATACACATCCCAGACTGTCACTGGGTAAAATCAGACTATTCTGATGTAGGATTTTAAAATTAAAGGCTTAAATGTCCTCTTAAAGCTATATTTCAACTATGTTTCAGGCTGCTAATTAAAGCCATACTGTAACTCTTTTTCAGGCTGCTTTAGAAACGAAACCTCCTGTTTAGCCAGACTCATTTCACCTCAGGTTGATAGTGTACACATCCCAGACTGTCACTGGGTATTATCAGACTATTCTGATGTAGGATTTAAAAATTAAAGGCTTAAATGTGCACTTAAAGCTATATTTCAACTCTGTTTCAGGCTGCTAATTAAAGCCATACTGTAACTCTTTTTCAGGCTGCTTTAGAAACGAAAGCTCCTGTTTAGCCAGACTTTTTTCAGCTCAGGTTGATAGTATACACATCCCAGACTGTCACTGGGTAAAATTATACTAATCTGATATAGGATTTTAAAATTAAAGGCTTACATGTCCACTTAAAGCTATATTTCAACTTTGTTTCAGGCTGCTAATTAAAGCTATACTGTAACTCGTTTTCAGGCTGCTTTAGAAACGGAAGCTCCTGTTTAGCCAGACTCATTTCACCTCAGGTTGATAGTATACACATCCCAGACTGTCACTGGGTATTATCAGACTATTCTGATGTATGATTTTAAAATTAAAGGCTTAAATGTCCTCTTAAAGCTATATTTCAACTGTTTCATGCTGCTAATTAAGGCCATACTGTAACTCTTTTTCAGGCTGCTCTAAAAACGACACATGCCATTTAGCCAGACGCATTTCACCTCAGGTTGATAGTATACAGATCCCAGACTGTAACTGGGTAAAATCAGACTATTCTGATACAGGATTTTAAAATTAAAGGCTTTAATGTCCACTTAAAGCTATATTTCAACTCTGTTTCAGGCTGTTAATTAAAGCTTTACTGTAATTCTTTTTCAGGCTGCTCTAAAAAGGAAACCTCCTGTTTAGCCAGACTCATTTCACCTCTGGGTGATAGTATACACATCCCAGACTGTCACTGGGTATTATCAGACAATATTATTGGATTTTAAAATGAAAGGCTTCAATGTCCCCTTAAAGCTATATTTCAACTCTGTTTCAGGGTTCTAATTAAAGCCATACTGTAACTCGTTTTCAGGCTGCTTTAGAAACGAAACCTCCTGTTTAGCCAGACTCATTTCACCTCAGGTTGATAGTATACACATCCCAGACTGTCACTGGGTAAAATCAGACTATTCTGATGTAGGATTTTAAAATTAAAGGCTTAAATGTCCTCTTAAAGCTATATTTCAACTATGTTTCAGGCTGCTAATTAAAGCCATACTGTAACTCTTTTTCAGGCTGCTTTAGAAACGAAACCTCCTGTTTAGCCAGACTCATTTCACCTCAGGTTGATAGTGTACACATCCCAGACTGTCACTGGGTATTATCAGACTATTCTGATGTAGGATTTAAAAATTAAAGGCTTTATTGTCTACTTAAAGCTATATTTAAACTCTGTTTCAGGCTGCTAATTAAAGCCATACTGTAACTCATTTTCAGGCTGCTCTAAAAACGAAACCTCCTGTTTAGCCAGACTCATTTCAACTCAGGGTGATAGTATACACATCCCAGACTGCCACTGGGTAATATCAGACTATTCTGATTCAGGATTTTCAAATGAAAGGCTTAAATGTACACTTAAAGCTATATTTCAACTCTGTTTCAGGCTGTTAATTAAAGCTTTACTGTAATTCTTTTTCAGGCTGCTCTAAAAACGAAACCTCCTGTTTAGCCAGACTCATTTCACCTCAGGGTGATAGTATACACATTCCAGACTGTCACTGCGTAATATCATACTATTCCGATACAGGACTTTAAAATTAAAGTTTTAAATGTCCACTTAAAGCGAAATTTCAACTCTGTTTCAGGCTGCTAATTAAATCCATACTGTAACTCTTTTTCAGGCTGCTTTAGAAACGAAAGCTCCTGTTTAGCCAGACTCATTTCACGTCAGGTTGATAGTATACATATCCCAGATTGCCACTGGCTAATATCAGACTATTCTGATATAGGATTTTAAAATTAAGGGCTTAAATGTTCACTTAAAGCGATATTTCAACTCTTTTTCAGGATGCTAATTAAGGCCATACTGTAACTCTTTTTCAGGCTGCTCTAAAAACGAAATCTCCTGTTTAGCCAGACTCATTTCACCTCAGGGTGATAGTGTACACATCCCAGACTGTCACTGGGTATTATCAGACTATTCTGATGTAGGATTTTAAAATTAAAGGCTTAAATGTCAACTTAAAGATTTATTTCAACTCTGTTTCATGCTGCTAATTAAGGCCGTACTGTAACTCTTTTTCAGGCTGCTCTAGGAACGAAACCTCATGGTTAGCCAGACTCATTTCACCTCAGGTTGATAGTATACACATCCCAGACTGTCACTGGGTAAATTCAGACTATTCTGATATAGGATTTTAAAATTAAAGGCTTAAATGTCCACTTAAAGCGAAATTTCAACTCTGTTTCAGGCTGCTAATTAAAGCCATACTGTAACTCGTTTTCAGGCAGCTTTAGAAACGAAACCTCCTGTTTAGCCAGACTCACTTCACCTCAGGTTGATAGTATACACAACCCAGACTCTCACTGGTTAATATCAGACTATTCTGATATAGGATTTTAAAATTAAAGGCATAAGTGTCAACTTAAAGCTATATTTCAAATCTGTTTCAGGCTGCTAATTAAAGCCATACTGTAACTCTTTTTCAGGCTGCTCTAAAAACGACACCTGCCGTTTAGCCAGACGCATTTCACCTCAGGTTGATAGTATACAGATCCCAGACTGTAACTGGGTAAAATCAGACTATTCTGATACAGGATTTTAAAATTAAAGGCTTAAATGTCCACTTAAAGCTATATTTCAACTCTGTTTCAGGCTGCTAATTAAAGCCATACTGTAACTCTTTTTCAGGCTGCTTTAGAAACGAAAGCTCCTGTTTAGCCAGACTTTTTTCAACTCAGGTTGACAGTATACACATCCCAGACTGTCACTGGGTAAAATTATACTATTCTGATACAGGATTTTAAAATTAAAGGCTTTAATGTCCACTTAAAGCTATATTTCAACTCTGTTTCAGGCTGTTAATTAAAGCTTCACTGTAATTCTTTTTCAGGCTGCTCTAAAAAGGAAAACTACTGTTTAGCAAGACTCATTTCACCTCAGGTTGATAGTGTACACATCCCAGACTGCCACTGGGTAATATCAGACTATTCTGATACAGGATTTTAAAATGAAAGGCTTGAATGTCCACTTAAAGCTATATTTCAACTCTGTTTCAGGCTGCTAATTAAAGCCATACTGTATCTCTTTTCAGGCTGCTTTAGAAACGAAAGCTCCTGTTTAGCCAGACTCATTTCACCTCAGGTTGATAGTATACATATCCCAGATTGCCATTGGGTAATATCAGAATATTCTGATACAGGATTTTAAAATGAAAGGCTTGAATGTCCACTTAAAGCTATATTTCAACTCTGTTTCAGGCTGCTAATTAAAGCCATACTGTAACTCTTTTCAGGCTGCTTTAGAAACGAAAGCTCCTGTTTAGCCAGACTTTTTTCAGCTCAGGTTGATAGTATACACATCCCAGACTGTCACTGGGTAAAATTATACTAATCTGATATAGGATTTTAAAATTAAAGACTTACATGTCCACTTAAAGCTATATTTCAACTCTGTTTCAGGCTGCTAATTAAAGCTATACTGTAACTCTTTTTCAGGCTGCTTTAGAAAAGAAAGCTCCTGTTTAGCCAGACTCATTTCACCTCAGGTTGATAGTATACATATCCCAGATTGCCACTGGGTAATATCAGACTATTCTGATATAGGATTTCAAAATTAAGGGCTTAAATGTTCACTTAAAGCGATTTTTCAACTCTTTTTCAGGATGCTAATTAAGGCCATACTGTAACTATTTTTCAGGCTGCTCTAAAAACGAAATCTCCTGTTTAGCCAGACTCATTTCACCTCAGGTTGATAGTATACACATCCCAGACTGTCACTGGGTGAAATCAGACTATTCTGATATAGGATTTTAAAATTAAAGTTTTAAATGTCCACTTAAAGCGAAATTTCAACTCTGTTTCAGGCTGCTAATTAAAGCCATACTGTAACTCTTTTTCAGGCTGCTTTAGAAACGAAACCTCCTGTTTAGCCAGACTCATTTCACCTCAGGTTGATAGTATACATATCCCAGATTGCCACTGGCTAATATCAGACTATTCTGATATAGGATTTTAAAATTAAGGGCTTAAATGTTCACTTAAAGCGATATTTCAACTCTTTTTCAGGATGCTAATTAAGGCCATACTGTAACTCTTTTTCAGGCTGCTCTAAAAACGAAATCTCCTGTTTAGCCAGACTCATTTCACCTCAGGGTGATAGTGTACACATCCCAGACTGTCACTGGGTATTATCAGACTATTCTGATGTAGGATTTTAAAATTAAAGGCTTAAATGTCCACTTAAAGCGAAATTTCAACTCTATTTCAGGCTGCTAATTAAAGCCATACTGTAACTCTTTTCAGGCTGCTTTAGAAACGAAAGCTCCTGTTTAGCCAGACTCATTTCACCTCAGGTTGATAGTATACATATCCCAGATTGCCATTGGGTAATATCAGACTATTCTGATACAGGATTTTAAAATGAAAGGCTTAAATGTCCACTTAAAGCTATATTTCAACTCTGTTTCAGGCTGCTAATTAAAGCTATACTGTAACTCTTTTTCAGGCTGCTTTAGAAACGAAAGCTCCTGTTTAGCCAGACTCATTTCACCTCAGATTGATAGTATACATATCCCAGATTGCCACTCGGTAATATCAGACTATTCTGATATAGGATTTTAAAATTAAGGGCTTAAATGTTCACTTAAAGCGATATTTCAACTCTTTTTCAGGATGCTAATTAAGGCCATACTGTAACTCTTTTTCAGGCTGCTCTAAAAACGAAATCTCCTGTTTAGCCAGACTCCTTTCACCTCAGGGTGATAGTGTACACATCCCAGACTGTCACTGGGTATTATCAGACTATTCTGATGTAGGATTTTAAAATTAAAGGCTTAAATGTCAACTTAAAGCGAATTTTCAACTCTGTTTCAGGCTGCTAATTAAAGCTTTACTGTAATTCTTTTTCAGGCTGCTCTAAAAACGAAACCTCATGGTTAGCCAGACTCATTTCACCTCAGGTTGATAGTATACACATCCCAGACTGTCACTTGGTATTATCAGACTATTCTGATGTATGATTTTAAAATTAAAGGCTTAAATGTCCTCTTAAAGCTATATTTCAACTGCTTCATGCTGCTAATTAAGGCCATACTGTAACTCTTTTTCAGGCTGCTCTAAAAACGAAACCTCATGGTTAGCCAGACTCATTTCACCTCAGGTTGATAGTATACACATCCCAGACTGTCAATGGGTGAAATCAGACTATTCTGATATAGGATTTTAAAATTAAAGTTTTAAATGTCCACTTAAAGCGAAATTTCAACTCTGTTTCAGGCTGCTAATTAAAGCCATACTGTAACTCTTTTTCAGGCTGCTTTAGAAACGAAACCTCATGGTTAGCCAGACTCATTTCACCTCAGGTTGATAGTATACACATCCCAAACTGTCACTGGGTAAAATCAGACTATTCTGATATAGGATTTTAAAATTAAAGGCTTAAATGTCCACTTAAAGCTATATTTCAACTCTGTTTCAGGCTGCTAATTAAAGCTATACTGTAACTCGTTTTCAGGCTGCTTTAGAAACGAAAGCTCCTGTTTATCCAGACTCATTTCACGTCAGGTTGATAGAAAACACATCCCAGACTGTCACTGGGTATTATCAGACTATTCTGATGTAGGATTTTAAAATTAAAGGCTTAAATGTCAACTTAAAGCTATATTTCAACTCTGTTTCATGCTGCTAATTAAGGCCGTACTGTAACTCTTTTTCAGGCTGCTCTAGGAACGAAACCTCATGGTTAGCCAGACTCATTTCACGTCAGGTTGATAGTATACATATCCCAGATTGCCACTGGCTAATATCAGACTATTCTGATGTATGATTTTAAAATTAAAGGCTTAAATGTCCTCTTAAAGCTATATTTCAACTGTTTCATGCTGCTAATTAAGGCCATACTGTAACTCTTTTTCAGGCTGCTCTAAAAACGACACATGCCATTTAGCCAGACGCATTTCACCTCAGGTTGATAGTATACAGATCCCAGACTGTAACTGGGTAAAATCAGACTATTCTGATACAGGATTTTAAAATTAAAGGCTTTAATGTCCACTTAAAGCTATATTTCAACTCTGTTTCAGGCTGTTAATTAAAGCTTTACTGTAATTCTTTTTCAGGCTGCTCTAAAAAGGAAACCTCCTGTTTAGCCAGACTCATTTCACCTCTGGGTGATAGTATACACATCCCAGACTGTCACTGGGTATTATCAGACAATATTATTGGATTTTAAAATGAAAGGCTTCAATGTCCCCTTAAAGCTATATTTCAACTCTGTTTCAGGGTTCTAATTAAAGCCATACTGTAACTCATTTTCAGGCTGCTTTAGAAACGAAACCTCCTGTTTAGCCAGACTCATTTCACCTCAGGTTGATAGTATACACATCCCAGACTGTCACTGGGTAAAATCAGACTATTCTGATGTAGGATTTTAAAATTAAAGGCTTAAATGTCCTCTTAAAGCTATATTTCAACTATGTTTCAGGCTGCTAATTAAAGCCATACTGTAACTCTTTTTCAGGCTGCTTTAGAAACGAAACCTCCTGTTTAGCCAGACTCATTTCACCTCAGGTTGATAGTGTACACATCCCAGACTGTCACTGGGTATTATCAGACTATTCTGATGTAGGATTTAAAAATTAAAGGCTTAAATGTGCACTTAAAGCTATATTTCAACTCTGTTTCAGGCTGCTAATTAAAGCCATACTGTAACTCTTTTTCAGGCTGCTTTAGAAACGAAAGCTCCTGTTTAGCCAGACTTTTTTCAGCTCAGGTTGATAGTATACACATCCCAGACTGTCACTGGGTAAAATTATACTAATCTGATATAGGATTTTAAAATTAAAGGCTTACATGTCCACTTAAAGCTATATTTCAACTTTGTTTCAGGCTGCTAATTAAAGCTATACTGTAACTCGTTTTCAGGCTGCTTTAGAAACGGAAGCTCCTGTTTAGCCAGACTCATTTCACCTCAGGTTGATAGTATACACATCCCAGACTGTCACTGGGTATTATCAGACTATTCTGATATAGGATTTTAAAATTAAGGGCTTAAATGTTCACTTAAAGCGATATTTCAACTCTATTTCAGGCTGCTAATTAAAGCCATACTGTAACTCTTTTCAGGCTGCTTTAGAAACGAAAGCTCCTGTTTAGCCAGACTCATTTCACCTCAGGTTGATAGTATACATATCCCAGATTGCCATTGGGTAATATCAGACTATTCTGATACAGGATTTTAAAATGAAAGGCTTAAATGTCCACTTAAAGCTATATTTCAACTCTGTTTCAGGCTGCTAATTAAAGCTATACTGTAACTCTTTTTCAGGCTGCTTTAGAAACGAAAGCTCCTGTTTAGCCAGACTCATTTCACCTCAGATTGATAGTATACATATCCCAGATTGCCACTCGGTAATATCAGACTATTCTGATATAGGATTTTAAAATTAAGGGCTTAAATGTTCACTTAAAGCGATATTTCAACTCTTTTTCAGGATGCTAATTAAGGCCATACTGTAACTCTTTTTCAGGCTGCTCTAAAAACGAAATCTCCTGTTTAGCCAGACTCCTTTCACCTCAGGGTGATAGTGTACACATCCCAGACTGTCACTGGGTATTATCAGACTATTCTGATGTAGGATTTTAAAATTAAAGGCTTAAATGTCAACTTAAAGCGAATTTTCAACTCTGTTTCAGGCTGCTAATTAAAGCTTTACTGTAATTCTTTTTCAGGCTGCTCTAAAAACGAAACCTCATGGTTAGCCAGACTCATTTCACCTCAGGTTGATAGTATACACATCCCAGACTGTCACTTGGTATTATCAGACTATTCTGATGTATGATTTTAAAATTAAAGGCTTAAATGTCCTCTTAAAGCTATATTTCAACTGCTTCATGCTGCTAATTAAGGCCATACTGTAACTCTTTTTCAGGCTGCTCTAAAAACGAAACCTCATGGTTAGCCAGACTCATTTCACCTCAGGTTGATAGTATACACATCCCAGACTGTCAATGGGTGAAATCAGACTATTCTGATATAGGATTTTAAAATTAAAGTTTTAAATGTCCACTTAAAGCGAAATTTCAACTCTGTTTCAGGCTGCTAATTAAAGCCATACTGTAACTCTTTTTCAGGCTGCTTTAGAAACGAAACCTCATGGTTAGCCAGACTCATTTCACCTCAGGTTGATAGTATACACATCCCAAACTGTCACTGGGTAAAATCAGACTATTCTGATATAGGATTTTAAAATTAAAGGCTTAAATGTCCACTTAAAGCTATATTTCAACTCTGTTTCAGGCTGCTAATTAAAGCTATACTGTAACTCGTTTTCAGGCTGCTTTAGAAACGAAAGCTCCTGTTTATCCAGACTCATTTCACGTCAGGTTGATAGAAAACACATCCCAGACTGTCACTGGGTATTATCAGACTATTCTGATGTAGGATTTTAAAATTAAAGGCTTAAATGTCAACTTAAAGCTATATTTCAACTCTGTTTCATGCTGCTAATTAAGGCCGTACTGTAACTCTTTTTCAGGCTGCTCTAGGAACGAAACCTCATGGTTAGCCAGACTCATTTCACGTCAGGTTGATAGTATACATATCCCAGATTGCCACTGGCTAATATCAGACTATTCTGATGTATGATTTTAAAATTAAAGGCTTAAATGTCCTCTTAAAGCTATATTTCAACTGTTTCATGCTGCTAATTAAGGCCATACTGTAACTCTTTTTCAGGCTGCTCTAAAAACGACACATGCCATTTAGCCAGACGCATTTCACCTCAGGTTGATAGTATACAGATCCCAGACTGTAACTGGGTAAAATCAGACTATTCTGATACAGGATTTTAAAATTAAAGGCTTTAATGTCCACTTAAAGCTATATTTCAACTCTGTTTCAGGCTGTTAATTAAAGCTTTACTGTAATTCTTTTTCAGGCTGCTCTAAAAAGGAAACCTCCTGTTTAGCCAGACTCATTTCACCTCTGGGTGATAGTATACACATCCCAGACTGTCACTGGGTATTATCAGACAATATTATTGGATTTTAAAATGAAAGGCTTCAATGTCCCCTTAAAGCTATATTTCAACTCTGTTTCAGGGTTCTAATTAAAGCCATACTGTAACTCATTTTCAGGCTGCTTTAGAAACGAAACCTCCTGTTTAGCCAGACTCATTTCACCTCAGGTTGATAGTATACACATCCCAGACTGTCACTGGGTAAAATCAGACTATTCTGATGTAGGATTTTAAAATTAAAGGCTTAAATGTCCTCTTAAAGCTATATTTCAACTATGTTTCAGGCTGCTAATTAAAGCCATACTGTAACTCTTTTTCAGGCTGCTTTAGAAACGAAACCTCCTGTTTAGCCAGACTCATTTCACCTCAGGTTGATAGTGTACACATCCCAGACTGTCACTGGGTATTATCAGACTATTCTGATGTAGGATTTAAAAATTAAAGGCTTAAATGTGCACTTAAAGCTATATTTCAACTCTGTTTCAGGCTGCTAATTAAAGCCATACTGTAACTCTTTTTCAGGCTGCTTTAGAAACGAAAGCTCCTGTTTAGCCAGACTTTTTTCAGCTCAGGTTGATAGTATACACATCCCAGACTGTCACTGGGTAAAATTATACTAATCTGATATAGGATTTTAAAATTAAAGGCTTACATGTCCACTTAAAGCTATATTTCAACTTTGTTTCAGGCTGCTAATTAAAGCTATACTGTAACTCGTTTTCAGGCTGCTTTAGAAACGGAAGCTCCTGTTTAGCCAGACTCATTTCACCTCAGGTTGATAGTATACACATCCCAGACTGTCACTGGGTATTATCAGACTATTCTGATGTATGATTTTAAAATTAAAGGCTTAAATGTCCTCTTAAAGCTATATTTCAACTGTTTCATGCTGCTAATTAAGGCCATACTGTAACTCTTTTTCAGGCTGCTCTAAAAACGACACATGCCATTTAGCCAGACGCATTTCACCTCAGGTTGATAGTATACAGATCCCAGACTGTAACTGGGTAAAATCAGACTATTCTGATACAGGATTTTAAAATTAAAGGCTTTAATGTCCACTTAAAGCTATATTTCAACTCTGTTTCAGGCTGTTAATTAAAGCTTTACTGTAATTCTTTTTCAGGCTGCTCTAAAAAGGAAACCTCCTGTTTAGCCAGACTCATTTCACCTCTGGGTGATAGTATACACATCCCAGACTGTCACTGGGTATTATCAGACAATATTATTGGATTTTAAAATGAAAGGCTTCAATGTCCCCTTAAAGCTATATTTCAACTCTGTTTCAGGGTTCTAATTAAAGCCATACTGTAACTCGTTTTCAGGCTGCTTTAGAAACGAAACCTCCTGTTTAGCCAGACTCATTTCACCTCAGGTTGATAGTATACACATCCCAGACTGTCACTGGGTAAAATCAGACTATTCTGATGTAGGATTTTAAAATTAAAGGCTTAAATGTCCTCTTAAAGCTATATTTCAACTATGTTTCAGGCTGCTAATTAAAGCCATACTGTAACTCTTTTTCAGGCTGCTTTAGAAACGAAACCTCCTGTTTAGCCAGACTCATTTCACCTCAGGTTGATAGTGTACACATCCCAGACTGTCACTGGGTATTATCAGACTATTCTGATGTAGGATTTAAAAATTAAAGGCTTTATTGTCTACTTAAAGCTATATTTAAACTCTGTTTCAGGCTGCTAATTAAAGCCATACTGTAACTCATTTTCAGGCTGCTCTAAAAACGAAACCTCCTGTTTAGCCAGACTCATTTCAACTCAGGGTGATAGTATACACATCCCAGACTGCCACTGGGTAATATCAGACTATTCTGATTCAGGATTTTCAAATGAAAGGCTTAAATGTACACTTAAAGCTATATTTCAACTCTGTTTCAGGCTGTTAATTAAAGCTTTACTGTAATTCTTTTTCAGGCTGCTCTAAAAACGAAACCTCCTGTTTAGCCAGACTCATTTCACCTCAGGGTGATAGTATACACATTCCAGACTGTCACTGCGTAATATCATACTATTCCGATACAGGACTTTAAAATTAAAGTTTTAAATGTCCACTTAAAGCGAAATTTCAACTCTGTTTCAGGCTGCTAATTAAATCCATACTGTAACTCTTTTTCAGGCTGCTTTAGAAACGAAAGCTCCTGTTTAGCCAGACTCATTTCACGTCAGGTTGATAGTATACATATCCCAGATTGCCACTGGCTAATATCAGACTATTCTGATATAGGATTTTAAAATTAAGGGCTTAAATGTTCACTTAAAGCGATATTTCAACTCTTTTTCAGGATGCTAATTAAGGCCATACTGTAACTCTTTTTCAGGCTGCTCTAAAAACGAAATCTCCTGTTTAGCCAGACTCATTTCACCTCAGGGTGATAGTGTACACATCCCAGACTGTCACTGGGTATTATCAGACTATTCTGATGTAGGATTTTAAAATTAAAGGCTTAAATGTCAACTTAAAGATTTATTTCAACTCTGTTTCATGCTGCTAATTAAGGCCGTACTGTAACTCTTTTTCAGGCTGCTCTAGGAACGAAACCTCATGGTTAGCCAGACTCATTTCACCTCAGGTTGATAGTATACACATCCCAGACTGTCACTGGGTAAATTCAGACTATTCTGATATAGGATTTTAAAATTAAAGGCTTAAATGTCCACTTAAAGCGAAATTTCAACTCTGTTTCAGGCTGCTAATTAAAGCCATACTGTAACTCGTTTTCAGGCAGCTTTAGAAACGAAACCTCCTGTTTAGCCAGACTCACTTCACCTCAGGTTGATAGTATACACAACCCAGACTCTCACTGGTTAATATCAGACTATTCTGATATAGGATTTTAAAATTAAAGGCATAAGTGTCAACTTAAAGCTATATTTCAAATCTGTTTCAGGCTGCTAATTAAAGCCATACTGTAACTCTTTTTCAGGCTGCTCTAAAAACGACACCTGCCGTTTAGCCAGACGCATTTCACCTCAGGTTGATAGTATACAGATCCCAGACTGTAACTGGGTAAAATCAGACTATTCTGATACAGGATTTTAAAATTAAAGGCTTAAATGTCCACTTAAAGCTATATTTCAACTCTGTTTCAGGCTGCTAATTAAAGCCATACTGTAACTCTTTTTCAGGCTGCTTTAGAAACGAAAGCTCCTGTTTAGCCAGACTTTTTTCAACTCAGGTTGACAGTATACACATCCCAGACTGTCACTGGGTAAAATTATACTATTCTGATACAGGATTTTAAAATTAAAGGCTTTAATGTCCACTTAAAGCTATATTTCAACTCTGTTTCAGGCTGTTAATTAAAGCTTCACTGTAATTCTTTTTCAGGCTGCTCTAAAAAGGAAAACTACTGTTTAGCAAGACTCATTTCACCTCAGGTTGATAGTGTACACATCCCAGACTGCCACTGGGTAATATCAGACTATTCTGATACAGGATTTTAAAATGAAAGGCTTGAATGTCCACTTAAAGCTATATTTCAACTCTGTTTCAGGCTGCTAATTAAAGCCATACTGTATCTCTTTTCAGGCTGCTTTAGAAACGAAAGCTCCTGTTTAGCCAGACTCATTTCACCTCAGGTTGATAGTATACATATCCCAGATTGCCATTGGGTAATATCAGAATATTCTGATACAGGATTTTAAAATGAAAGGCTTGAATGTCCACTTAAAGCTATATTTCAACTCTGTTTCAGGCTGCTAATTAAAGCCATACTGTAACTCTTTTCAGGCTGCTTTAGAAACGAAAGCTCCTGTTTAGCCAGACTTTTTTCAGCTCAGGTTGATAGTATACACATCCCAGACTGTCACTGGGTAAAATTATACTAATCTGATATAGGATTTTAAAATTAAAGACTTACATGTCCACTTAAAGCTATATTTCAACTCTGTTTCAGGCTGCTAATTAAAGCTATACTGTAACTCTTTTTCAGGCTGCTTTAGAAAAGAAAGCTCCTGTTTAGCCAGACTCATTTCACCTCAGGTTGATAGTATACATATCCCAGATTGCCACTGGGTAATATCAGACTATTCTGATATAGGATTTCAAAATTAAGGGCTTAAATGTTCACTTAAAGCGATTTTTCAACTCTTTTTCAGGATGCTAATTAAGGCCATACTGTAACTATTTTTCAGGCTGCTCTAAAAACGAAATCTCCTGTTTAGCCAGACTCATTTCACCTCAGGTTGATAGTATACACATCCCAGACTGTCACTGGGTGAAATCAGACTATTCTGATATAGGATTTTAAAATTAAAGTTTTAAATGTCCACTTAAAGCGAAATTTCAACTCTGTTTCAGGCTGCTAATTAAAGCCATACTGTAACTCTTTTTCAGGCTGCTTTAGAAACGAAACCTCCTGTTTAGCCAGACTCATTTCACCTCAGGTTGATAGTATACATATCCCAGATTGCCACTGGCTAATATCAGACTATTCTGATATAGGATTTTAAAATTAAGGGCTTAAATGTTCACTTAAAGCGATATTTCAACTCTTTTTCAGGATGCTAATTAAGGCCATACTGTAACTCTTTTTCAGGCTGCTCTAAAAACGAAATCTCCTGTTTAGCCAGACTCATTTCACCTCAGGGTGATAGTGTACACATCCCAGACTGTCACTGGGTATTATCAGACTATTCTGATGTAGGATTTTAAAATTAAAGGCTTAAATGTCCACTTAAAGCGAAATTTCAACTCTATTTCAGGCTGCTAATTAAAGCCATACTGTAACTCTTTTCAGGCTGCTTTAGAAACGAAAGCTCCTGTTTAGCCAGACTCATTTCACCTCAGGTTGATAGTATACATATCCCAGATTGCCATTGGGTAATATCAGACTATTCTGATACAGGATTTTAAAATGAAAGGCTTAAATGTCCACTTAAAGCTATATTTCAACTCTGTTTCAGGCTGCTAATTAAAGCTATACTGTAACTCTTTTTCAGGCTGCTTTAGAAACGAAAGCTCCTGTTTAGCCAGACTCATTTCACCTCAGATTGATAGTATACATATCCCAGATTGCCACTCGGTAATATCAGACTATTCTGATATAGGATTTTAAAATTAAGGGCTTAAATGTTCACTTAAAGCGATATTTCAACTCTTTTTCAGGATGCTAATTAAGGCCATACTGTAACTCTTTTTCAGGCTGCTCTAAAAACGAAATCTCCTGTTTAGCCAGACTCCTTTCACCTCAGGGTGATAGTGTACACATCCCAGACTGTCACTGGGTATTATCAGACTATTCTGATGTAGGATTTTAAAATTAAAGGCTTAAATGTCAACTTAAAGCGAATTTTCAACTCTGTTTCAGGCTGCTAATTAAAGCTTTACTGTAATTCTTTTTCAGGCTGCTCTAAAAACGAAACCTCATGGTTAGCCAGACTCATTTCACCTCAGGTTGATAGTATACACATCCCAGACTGTCACTTGGTATTATCAGACTATTCTGATGTATGATTTTAAAATTAAAGGCTTAAATGTCCTCTTAAAGCTATATTTCAACTGCTTCATGCTGCTAATTAAGGCCATACTGTAACTCTTTTTCAGGCTGCTCTAAAAACGAAACCTCATGGTTAGCCAGACTCATTTCACCTCAGGTTGATAGTATACACATCCCAGACTGTCAATGGGTGAAATCAGACTATTCTGATATAGGATTTTAAAATTAAAGTTTTAAATGTCCACTTAAAGCGAAATTTCAACTCTGTTTCAGGCTGCTAATTAAAGCCATACTGTAACTCTTTTTCAGGCTGCTTTAGAAACGAAACCTCATGGTTAGCCAGACTCATTTCACCTCAGGTTGATAGTATACACATCCCAAACTGTCACTGGGTAAAATCAGACTATTCTGATATAGGATTTTAAAATTAAAGGCTTAAATGTCCACTTAAAGCTATATTTCAACTCTGTTTCAGGCTGCTAATTAAAGCTATACTGTAACTCGTTTTCAGGCTGCTTTAGAAACGAAAGCTCCTGTTTATCCAGACTCATTTCACGTCAGGTTGATAGAAAACACATCCCAGACTGTCACTGGGTATTATCAGACTATTCTGATGTAGGATTTTAAAATTAAAGGCTTAAATGTCAACTTAAAGCTATATTTCAACTCTGTTTCATGCTGCTAATTAAGGCCGTACTGTAACTCTTTTTCAGGCTGCTCTAGGAACGAAACCTCATGGTTAGCCAGACTCATTTCACCTCAGGTTGATAGTATACACATCCCAGACTGTCACTGGGTATTATCAGACTATTCTGATGTATGATTTTAAAATTAAAGGCTTAAATGTCCTCTTAAAGCTATATTTCAACTGTTTCATGCTGCTAATTAAGGCCATACTGTAACTCTTTTTCAGGCTGCTCTAAAAACGACACCTGCCGTTTAGCCAGATGCATTTCACCTCAGGTTGATAGTATACAGATCCCAGACTGTAACTGGGTAAAATCAGACTATTCTGATGTATGATTTTAAAATTAAAGGCTTAAATGTCCTCTTAAAGCTATATTTCAACTGTTTCATGCTGGTAATTAAGGCCATACTGTAACTCTTTTTCAGGCTGCTCTAAAAACGACACCTGCCGTTTAGCCATTCTCATTTCACCTCTGGGTGATAGTATACACATCCCAGACTGTCACTGGGTATTATCAGACAATACTATTGGATTTTAAAATGAAAGGCTTCAATGTCCCCTTAAAGCTATATTTCAACTCTGTTTCAGGGTTCTAATTAAAGCCATACTGTAACTCGTTTTCAGGCTGCTTTAGAAACGAAACCTCCTGTTTAGCCAGACTCATTTCACCTCAGGTTGATAGTGTACACATCCCAGACTGTCACTGGGTATTATCAGAATATTCTGATGTAGGATTTAAAAATTAAAGGCTTTAATGTCTACTTAAAGCTATATTTCAACTCTGTTTCAGGCTGCTAATTAAAGCCATACTGTAACTCATTTTCAGGCTGCTCTAAAAACGAAACCTCCTGTTTAGCCAGACTCATTTCAACTCAGGGTGATAGTATACACATCCCAGACTGCCACTTGGTAATATCAGACTATTCTGATTCAAGATTTTCAAATGAAAGGCTTAAATGTACACTTAAAGCTATATTTCAACTCTGTTTCAGGCTGCTAATTAAAGCTTTACTGTAATTCTTTTTCAGGCTGCTCTAAAAACGAAACCTCCTGTTTAGCCAGACTCATTTCACCTCAGGGTGATAGTATACACATTCCAGACTGTCACTGCGTAATATCAGACTATTCCGATACAGGACTTTAAAATTAAAGGCTTAAATGTCTACTTAAAGCTATATTTCAACTGTTTCATGCTGTGAATTAAGGTCATACTGTAACTCTTTTTCAGGCTGCTCTAGGAACGAAACCTCATGGTTAGCCAGACTCATTTCACCTCAGGTTGATAGTATACATATCCCAGATTGCCACTGGCTAATATCAGACTATTCTGATATAGGATTTTAAAATTAAGGGCTTAAATGTTCACTTAAAGCGATATTTCAACTCTTTTTCAGGATGCTAATTAAGGCCATACTGTAACTCTTTTTCAGGCTGCTCTAAAAACGAAATCTCCTGTTTAGCCAGACTCATTTCACCTCAGGTTGATAGTATACACATCCCAGACTGTCACTGTGTAAAATCAGACTATTCTGATATAGGATTTTAAAATTAAAGGCTTAAATGTCCACTTAAAGCGAAATTTCAACTCTGTTTCAGGCTGCAAATTAAAGCCATACTGTAACTCTTTTTCAGGCTGCTTTAGAAACGAAACCTCCTGTTTAGCCAGACTCATTTCACCTCAGGTTGATAGTGTACACATCCCAGACTGTCACTGGGTAAAATTATACTAATCTGATATAGGATTTTAAAATTAAAGACTTACATGTCCACTTAAAGCTATATTTCAACTCTGTTTCATGCTGCTAATTAAGGCCATACTGTAACTCTTTTTCAGGCTGCTCTAAAAACGAAATCTCCTGTTTAGCCAGACTCATTTCACCTCAGGGTGATAGTGTACACATCCCAGACTGTCACTGGGTATTATCAGACTATTCTGATGTAGGATTTTAAAATTAAAGGCTTAAATGTCAACTTAAAGCTATATTTCAACTCTGTTTCATGCTGCTAATTAAGGCCGTACTGTAACTCTTTTTCAGGCTGCTCTAGGAATGAAACCTCATGGTTAGCCAGACTCATTTCACCTCAGGTTGATAGTATACACATCTCAGACTGTCACTGGGTAAAATCAGACTATTCTGATATAGGATTTTAAAATTAAAGGCTTAAATGTCCACTTAAAGCGAAATTTCAAGTCTGTTTCAGGCTGCTAATTAAAGCCATACTGTAACTCTTTTTCAGGCTGCTTTAGAAACGAAAGCTCCTGTTTAGCAAGACTTTTTTCAGCTCAGGTTGATAATATACACATCCCAGACTGTCACTGGGTAAAATTATACTAATCTGATATAGGATTTTAAAATTAAAGGCTTACATGTCCACTTAAAGCTATATTTCAACTCTGTTTCAGGCTGCTAATTAAAGCTATACTGTAACTCGTTTTCAGGCTGCTCTAAAAACGACACCTGCCGTTTAGCCAGACGCATTTCACCTCAGGTTGATAGTATACAGATCCCAGACTGTAACTGGGTAAAATCAGACTATTCTGATACAGGATTTTAAAATTAAAGGCTTTAATGTCCACTTAAAGCTATATTTCAACTCTGTTTCAGGCTGTTAATTAAAGCTTTACTGTAATTCTTTTTCAGGCTGCTCTAAAAAGGAAACCTCCTGTTTAGCAAGACTCATTTCAACTCAGGTTGATAGTATACACATCCCAGACTGTCACTGGGTATTATCAGACTATTCTGATGTATGATTTTAAAATTAAAGGCTTGAATGTCCTCTTAAAGCTATATTTCAACTGTTTCATGCTGGTAATTAAGGCCATACTGTAACTCTTTTTCAGGCTGCTCTAAAAACGACACCTGCCGTTTAGCCAGACTCATTTCAACTCTGGGTGATAGTATACACATCCCAGACTGTCACTGGGTATTATCAGACTATTCTGATGTAGGATTTTAAAATTAAAGGCTTAAATGTCAACTTAAAGCTATATTTCAACTCTGTTTCATGCTGCTAATTAAGGCCGTACTGTAACTCTTTTTCAGGCTGCTCTATAGGTACGAAACCTCATGGTTAGCCAGACTCATTTCACCTCAGGTTGATAGTATACACATCCCAGACTGTCACTGGGTATTATCAGACTATTCTGATGTATGATTTTAAAATTAAAGGCTTAAATGTCCTCTTAAAGCTATATTTCAACTGTTTCATGCTGCTAATTAAGGCCATACTGTAACTCTTTTTCAGGCTGCTCTAAAAACGACACCTGCCGTTTAGCCAGATGCATTTCACCTCAGGTTGATAGTATACAGATCCCAGACTGTAACTGGGTAAAATCAGACTATTCTGATGTATGATTTTAAAATTAAAGGCTTAAATGTCCTCTTAAAGCTATATTTCAACTGTTTCATGCTGGTAATTAAGGCCATACTGTAACTCTTTTTCAGGCTGCTCTAAAAACGACACCTGCCGTTTAGCCAGTCTCATTTCACCTCTGGGTGATAGTATACACATCCCAGACTGTCACTGGGTATTATCAGACAATATTATTGGATTTTAAAATGAAAGGCTTCAATGTCCCCTTAAAGCTATATTTCAACTCTGTTTCAGGGTTCTAATTAAAGCCATACTGTAACTCGTTTTCAGGCTGCTTTAGAAACGAAACCTCCTGTTTAGCTAGACTCATTTCACCTCAGGTTGATAGTGTACACATCCCAGACTGTCACTGGGTATTATCAGAATATTCTGATGTAGGATTTAAAAATTAAAGGCTTTAATGTCTACTGAAAGCTATATTTCAACTCTGTTTCAGGCTGCTAATTAAAGCCATACTGTAACTCATTTTCAGGCTGCTCTAAAAACGAAACCTCCTGTTTAGCCAGACTCATTTCAACTCAGGGTGATAGTATACACATCCCAGACTGCCACTTGGTAATATCAGACTATTCTGATTCAGGATTTTCAAATGAAAGGCTTAAATGTCAACTTAAAGCTATATTTCAACTCTGTTTCATGCTGCTAATTAAGGCCGTACTGTAACTCTTTTTCAGGCTGCTCTAGGAACGAAACCTCATGGTTAGCCAGACTCATTTCACCTCAGGTTGATAGTATACACATCCCAGACTGTCACTGGGTATTATCAGACTATTCTGATGTATGATTTTAAAATTAAAGGCTTAAATGTCCTCTTAAAGCTATATTTCAACTGTTTCATGCTGCTAATTAAGGCCATACTGTAACTCTTTTTCAGGCTGCTCTAAAAACGACACCTGCCGTTTAGCCAGATGCATTTCACCTCAGGTTGATAGTATACAGATCCCAGACTGTAACTGGGTAAAATCAGACTATTCTGATGTATGATTTTAAAATTAAAGGCTTAAATGTCCTCTTAAAGCTATATTTCAACTGTTTCATGCTGGTAATTAAGGCCATACTGTAACTCTTTTTCAGGCTGCTCTAAAAACGACACCTGCCGTTTAGCCAGTCTCATTTCACCTCTGGGTGATAGTATACAAATCCCAGACTGTCACTGGGTATTATCAGACAATATTATTGGATTTTAAAATGAAAGGCTTCAATGTCCCCTTAAAGCTATATTTCAACTCTGTTTCAGGGTTCTAATTAAAGCCATACTGTAACTCGTTTTCAGGCTGCTTTAGAAACGAAACCTCCTGTTTAGCTAGACTCATTTCACCTCAGGTTGATAGTGTACACATCCCAGACTGTCACTGGGTATTATCAGAATATTCTGATGTAGGATTTAAAAATTAAAGGCTTTAATGTCTACTGAAAGCTATATTTCAACTCTGTTTCAGGCTGCTAATTAAAGCCATACTGTAACTCATTTTCAGGCTGCTCTAAAAACGAAACCTCCTGTTTAGCCAGACTCATTTCAACTCAGGGTGATAGTATACACATCCCAGACTGCCACTTGGTAATATCAGACTATTCTGATTCAGGATTTTCAAATGAAAGGCTTAAATGTACACTTAAAGCTATATTTCAACTCTGTTTCAGGCTGCTAATTAAAGCTTTACTGTAATTCTTTTTCAGGCTGCTCTAAAAACGAAACCTCCTGTTTAGCCAGACTCATTTCACCTCAGGGTGATAGTATACACATCCCAGACTGTCACTGTGTAAAATCAGACTATTCTGATATAGGATTTTAAAATTAAAGGCTTAAATGTCCACTTAAAGCGAAATTTCAACTCTGTTTCAGGCTGCAAATTAAAGCCATACTGTAACTCTTTTTCAGGCTGCTTTAGAAACGAAACCTCCTGTTTAGCCAGACTCATTTCACCTCAGGTTGATAGTGTACACATCCCAGACTGTCACTGGGTAAAATTATACTAATCTGATATAGGATTTTAAAATTAAAGACTTACATGTCCACTTAAAGCTATATTTCAACTCTGTTTCATGCTGCTAATTAAGGCCATACTGTAACTCTTTTTCAGGCTGCTCTAAAAACGAAATCTCCTGTTTAGCCAGACTCATTTCACCTCAGGGTGATAGTGTACACATCCCAGACTGTCACTGGGTATTATCAGACTATTCTGATGTAGGATTTTAAAATTAAAGGCTTAAATGTCAACTTAAAGCTATATTTCAACTCTGTTTCATGCTGCTAATTAAGGCCGTACTGTAACTCTTTTTCAGGCTGCTCTAGGAACGAAACCTCATGGTTAGCCAGACTCATTTCACCTCAGGTTGATAGTATACACATCTCAGACTGTCACTGGGTAAAATCAGACTATTCTGATATAGGATTTTAAAATTAAAGGCTTAAATGTCCACTTAAAGCGAAATTTCAAGTCTGTTTCAGGCTGCTAATTAAAGCCATACTGTAACTCTTTTTCAGGCTGCTTTAGAAACGAAAGCTCCTGTTTAGCAAGACTTTTTTCAGCTCAGGTTGATAATATACACATCCCAGACTGTCACTGGGTAAAATTATACTAATCTGATATAGGATTTTAAAATTAAAGGCTTACATGTCCACTTAAAGCTATATTTCAACTCTGTTTCAGGCTGCTAATTAAAGCTATACTGTAACTCGTTTTCAGGCTGCTCTAAAAACGACACCTGCCGTTTAGCCAGACGCATTTCACCTCAGGTTGATAGTATACAGATCCCAGACTGTAACTGGGTAAAATCAGACTATTCTGATACAGGATTTTAAAATTAAAGGCTTTAATGTCCACTTAAAGCTATATTTCAACTCTGTTTCAGGCTGTTAATTAAAGCTTTACTGTAATTCTTTTTCAGGCTGCTCTAAAAAGGAAACCTCCTGTTTAGCAAGACTCATTTCAACTCAGGTTGATAGTATACACATCCCAGACTGTCACTGGGTATTATCAGACTATTCTGATGTATGATTTTAAAATTAAAGGCTTGAATGTCCTCTTAAAGCTATATTTCAACTGTTTCATGCTGGTAATTAAGGCCATACTGTAACTCTTTTTCAGGCTGCTCTAAAAACGACACCTGCCGTTTAGCCAGACTCATTTCAACTCTGGGTGATAGTATACACATCCCAGACTGTCACTGGGTATTATCAGACTATTCTGATGTAGGATTTTAAAATTAAAGGCTTAAATGTCAACTTAAAGCTATATTTCAACTCTGTTTCATGCTGCTAATTAAGGCCGTACTGTAACTCTTTTTCAGGCTGCTCTATAGGTACGAAACCTCATGGTTAGCCAGACTCATTTCACCTCAGGTTGATAGTATACACATCCCAGACTGTCACTGGGTATTATCAGACTATTCTGATGTATGATTTTAAAATTAAAGGCTTAAATGTCCTCTTAAAGCTATATTTCAACTGTTTCATGCTGGTAATTAAGGCCATACTGTAACTCTTTTTCAGGCTGCTCTAAAAACGACACCTGCCGTTTAGCCAGTCTCATTTCACCTCTGGGTGATAGTATACACATCCCAGACTGTCACTGGGTATTATCAGACAATATTATTGGATTTTAAAATGAAAGGCTTCAATGTCCCCTTAAAGCTATATTTCAACTCTGTTTCAGGGTTCTAATTAAAGCCATACTGTAACTCGTTTTCAGGCTGCTTTAGAAACGAAACCTCCTGTTTAGCTAGACTCATTTCACCTCAGGTTGATAGTGTACACATCCCAGACTGTCACTGGGTATTATCAGAATATTCTGATGTAGGATTTAAAAATTAAAGGCTTTAATGTCTACTGAAAGCTATATTTCAACTCTGTTTCAGGCTGCTAATTAAAGCCATACTGTAACTCATTTTCAGGCTGCTCTAAAAACGAAACCTCCTGTTTAGCCAGACTCATTTCAACTCAGGGTGATAGTATACACATCCCAGACTGCCACTTGGTAATATCAGACTATTCTGATTCAGGATTTTCAAATGAAAGGCTTAAATGTCAACTTAAAGCTATATTTCAACTCTGTTTCATGCTGCTAATTAAGGCCGTACTGTAACTCTTTTTCAGGCTGCTCTAGGAACGAAACCTCATGGTTAGCCAGACTCATTTCACCTCAGGTTGATAGTATACACATCCCAGACTGTCACTGGGTATTATCAGACTATTCTGATGTATGATTTTAAAATTAAAGGCTTAAATGTCCTCTTAAAGCTATATTTCAACTGTTTCATGCTGCTAATTAAGGCCATACTGTAACTCTTTTTCAGGCTGCTCTAAAAACGACACCTGCCGTTTAGCCAGATGCATTTCACCTCAGGTTGATAGTATACAGATCCCAGACTGTAACTGGGTAAAATCAGACTATTCTGATGTATGATTTTAAAATTAAAGGCTTAAATGTCCTCTTAAAGCTATATTTCAACTGTTTCATGCTGGTAATTAAGGCCATACTGTAACTCTTTTTCAGGCTGCTCTAAAAACGACACCTGCCGTTTAGCCAGTCTCATTTCACCTCTGGGTGATAGTATACAAATCCCAGACTGTCACTGGGTATTATCAGACAATATTATTGGATTTTAAAATGAAAGGCTTCAATGTCCCCTTAAAGCTATATTTCAACTCTGTTTCAGGGTTCTAATTAAAGCCATACTGTAACTCGTTTTCAGGCTGCTTTAGAAACGAAACCTCCTGTTTAGCTAGACTCATTTCACCTCAGGTTGATAGTGTACACATCCCAGACTGTCACTGGGTATTATCAGAATATTCTGATGTAGGATTTAAAAATTAAAGGCTTAAATGTCTACTTAAAGCTATATTTCAACTGTTTCATGCTGTGAATTAAGGTCATACTGTAACTCTTTTTCAGGCTGCTTTAGAAACGAAACCTCCTGTTTAGCCAGACTCATTTCACCTCAGGTTGATAGTGTACACATCCCAGACTGTCACTGGGTAAAATTATACTAATCTGATATAGGATTTTAAAATTAAAGACTTACATGTCCACTTAAAGCTATATTTCAACTCTGTTTCATGCTGCTAATTAAGGCCATACTGTAACTCTTTTTCAGGCTGCTCTAAAAACGAAATCTCCTGTTTAGCCAGACTCATTTCACCTCAGGGTGATAGTGTACACATCCCAGACTGTCACTGGGTATTATCAGACTATTCTGATGTAGGATTTTAAAATTATAGGCTTAAATGTCAACTTAAAGCTATATTTCAACTCTGTTTCATGCTGCTAATTAAGGCCGTACTGTAACTCTTTTTCAGGCTGCTCTAGGAACGAAACCTCATGGTTAGCCAGACTCATTTCACCTCAGGTTGATAGTATACACATCTCAGACTGTCACTGGGTAAAATCAGCCTATTCTTATATAGGATTTTAAAATTAAAGGCTTAAATGTCCACTTAAAGCGAAATTTCAAGTCTGTTTCAGGCTGCTAATTAAAGCCATACGGTAACTCTTTTTCAGGCTGCTTTAGAAACGAAAGCTCCTGTTTAGCCAGACTTTTTTCAGCTCAGGTTGATAATATACACATCCCAGACTGTCACTGGGTAAAATTATACTAATCTGATATAGGATTTTAAAATTAAAGGCTTACATGTCCACTTAAAGCTATATTTCAACTCTGTTTCAGGCTGCTAATTAAAGCTATACTGTAACTCGTTTTCAGGCTGCTCTAAAAACGACACCTGCCGTTTAGCCAGACGCATTTCACCTCAGGTTGATAGTATACATATCCCAGACTGTAACTGGGTAAAATCAGACTATTCTGATACAGGATTTTAAAATTAAAGGCTTTAATGTCCACTTAAAGCTATATTTCAACTCTGTTTCAGGCTGTTAATTAAAGCTTTACTGTAATTCTTTTTCAGGCTGCTCTAAAAAGGAAACCTCCTGTTTAGCAAGACTCATTTCAACTCAGGTTGATAGTATACACATCCCAGACTGTCACTGGGTATTATCAGACTATTCTGATGTATGATTTTAAAATTAAAGGCTTGAATGTCCTCTTAAAGCTATATTTCAACTGTTTCATGCTGGTAATTAAGGCCATACTGTAACTCTTTTTCAGGCTGCTCTAAAAACGACACCTGCCGTTTAGCCAGACTCATTTCAACTCTGGGTGATAGTATACACATCCCAGACTGTCACTGGGTATTATCAGACAATATTATTGGATTTTAAAATGAAAGGCTTCAATGTCCCCTTAAAGCTATATTTCAACTCTGTTTCAGGGTTCTAATTAAAGCCATACTGTAACTCGTTTTCAGGCTGCTTTAGAAACGAAACCTCCTGTTTAGCCAGACTCATTTCACCTCAGGTTGATAGTGTACACATCCCAGACTGTCACTGGGTATTATCAGACTATTCTGATGTAGGATTTAAAAATTAAAGGCTTTAATGTCTACTTAAAGCTATATTTCAACTCTGTTTCAGGCTGCTAATTAAAGCCATACTGTAACTCATTTTCAGGCTGCTCTAAAAACGAAACCTCCTGTTTAGCCAGACTCATTTCAACTCAGGGTGATAGTATACACATCCCAGACTGCCACTTGGTAATATCAGACTATTCTGATTCAGGATTTTCAAATGAAAGGCTTAAATGTACACTTAAAGCTATATTTCAACTCTGTTTCAGGCTGCTAATTAAAGCTTTACAGTAATTCTTTTTCAGGCTGCTCTAAAAACGAAACCTCCTGTTTAGCCAGACTCATTTCACCTCAGGGTGATAGTATACACATTCCAGACTGTCACTGCGTAATATCAGACTATTCCGATACAGGACTTTAAAATTAAAGGCTTAAATGTCTACTTAAAGCTATATTTCAACTGTTTCATGCTGTGAATTAAGGTCATACTGTAACTCTTTTTCAGGCTGCTCTAGGAACGAAACCTCCTGTTTAGCCAGACTTTTTTCAGCTCAGGTTGATAATATACACATCCCAGACTGTCACTGGGTAAAATTATACTAATCTGATATAGGATTTTAAAATTAAAGGCTTACATGTCCACTTAAAGCTATATTTCAACTCTGTTTCAGGCTGCTAATTAAAGCTATACTGTAACTCGTTTTCAGGCTGCTCTAAAAACGACACCTGCCGTTTAGCCAGACGCATTTCACCTCAGGTTGATAGTATACATATCCCAGACTGTAACTGGGTAAAATCAGACTATTCTGATACAGGATTTTAAAATTAAAGGCTTTAATGTCCACTTAAAGCTATATTTCAACTCTGTTTCAGGCTGTTAATTAAAGCTTTACTGTAATTCTTTTTCAGGCTGCTCTAAAAAGGAAACCTCCTGTTTAGCAAGACTCATTTCAACTCAGGTTGATAGTATACACATCCCAGACTGTCACTGGGTATTATCAGACTATTCTGATGTATGATTTTAAAATTAAAGGCTTGAATGTCCTCTTAAAGCTATATTTCAACTGTTTCATGCTGGTAATTAAGGCCATACTGTAACTCTTTTTCAGGCTGCTCTAAAAACGACACCTGCCGTTTAGCCAGACTCATTTCAACTCTGGGTGATAGTATACACATCCCAGACTGTCACTGGGTATTATCAGACAATATTATTGGATTTTAAAATGAAAGGCTTCAATGTCCCCTTAAAGCTATATTTCAACTCTGTTTCAGGGTTCTAATTAAAGCCATACTGTAACTCGTTTTCAGGCTGCTTTAGAAACGAAACCTCCTGTTTAGCCAGACTCATTTCACCTCAGGTTGATAGTGTACACATCCCAGACTGTCACTGGGTATTATCAGACTATTCTGATGTAGGATTTAAAAATTAAAGGCTTTAATGTCTACTTAAAGCTATATTTCAACTCTGTTTCAGGCTGCTAATTAAAGCCATACTGTAACTCATTTTCAGGCTGCTCTAAAAACGAAACCTCCTGTTTAGCCAGACTCATTTCAACTCAGGGTGATAGTATACACATCCCAGACTGCCACTTGGTAATATCAGACTATTCTGATTCAGGATTTTCAAATGAAAGGCTTAAATGTACACTTAAAGCTATATTTCAACTCTGTTTCAGGCTGCTAATTAAAGCTTTACAGTAATTCTTTTTCAGGCTGCTCTAAAAACGAAACCTCCTGTTTAGCCAGACTCATTTCACCTCAGGGTGATAGTATACACATTCCAGACTGTCACTGCGTAATATCAGACTATTCCGATACAGGACTTTAAAATTAAAGGCTTAAATGTCTACTTAAAGCTATATTTCAACTGTTTCATGCTGTGAATTAAGGTCATACTGTAACTCTTTTTCAGGCTGCTCTAGGAACGAAACCTCATGGTTAGCCAGACTCATTTCACCTCAGGTTGATAGTATACACATCCCAGACTGTCACTGGGTGAAATCAGACTATTCTGATATAGGATTTTAAAATTAAAGTTTTAAATGTCCACTTAAAGCGAAATTTCAACTCTGTTTCAGGCTGCTAATTAAAGCCATACTGTAACTCTTTTTCAGGCTGCTTTAGAAACGAAACCTCCTGTTTAGCCAGACTCATTTCACCTCAGGTTGATAGTATACATATCCCAGATTGCCACTGGCTAATATCAGATTATTCTGATATAGGATTTTAAAATTAGGGGCTTAAATGTTCACTTAAAGCGATATTTCAAGTCTTTTTCAGGATGCTAATTAAGGCCATACTGTAACTCTTTTTCAGGCTGCTCTAAAAACGAAATCTCCTGTTTAGCCATACTCATTTCACCTCAGGGTGATAGTGTACACATCCCAGACTGTCACTGGGTATTATCAGACTATTCTGATGTAGGATTTTAAAATTAAAGGCTTAAATGTCCACTTAAAGCGAAATTTCAACTCTGTTTCAGGCTGCTAATTAAAGCCATACTGTAACTCTTTTCAGGCTGCTTTAGAAACGAAAGCTCCTGTTTAGCCAGACTTTTTTCAGCTCAGGTTGATAGTATACACATCCCAGACTGTCACTGGGTAAAATTATACTAATCTGATATAGGATTTTAAAATTAAAGGCTTAAATGTCCACTTAAAGCTATATTTCAACTCTGTTTCAGGCTGCTAATTAAAGCTATACTGTAACTCTTTTTCAGGCTGCTCTAAAAACGAAACCTCATGGTTAGCCAGACTCATTTCACCTCAGGTTGATAGTATACACATCCCAGACTGTCACTTGGTATTATCAGACTATTCTGATGTATGATTTTAAAATTAAAGGCTTAAATGTCCTCTTAAAGCTATATTTCAACTGTTTCATGCTGCTAATTAAGGCCATACTGTAACTCTTTTTCAGGCTGCTCTAAAAACGAAACCACATGGTTAGCCAGACTCATTTCACCTCAGGTTGATAGTATACACATCCCAGACTGTCACTGGATGAAATCAGACTATTCTGATATAGGATTTTAAAATTAAAGGCTTAAATGTCCACTTAAAGCTATATTTCAACTCTGTTTCAGGCTGCTAATTAAAGCTATACTGTAACTCTTTTTCAGGCTGCTCTAAAAACGAAACCTCATGGTTAGCCAGACTCATTTCACCTCAGGTTGATAGTATACACATCCCAGACTGTCACTGGGTGAAATCAGACTATTCTGATATAGGATTTTAAAATTAAAGTTTTAAATGTCCACTTAAAGCGAAATTTCAACTCTGTTTCAGGCTGCTAATTAAAGCCATACTGTAACTCTTTTTCAGGCTGCTTTAGAAACGAAACCTCATGGTTAGCCAGACTCATTTCACCTCAGGTTGATAGTATACACATCCCAGACTGTCACTGGGTAAAATCAGACTATTCTGATATAGGATTTTAAAATTAGGGGCTTAAATGTTCACTTAAAGCGATATTTCAAGTCTTTTTCAGGATGCTAATTAAGGCCATACTGTAACTCTTTTTCAGGCTGCTCTAAAAACGAAATCTCCTGTTTAGCCAGACTCATTTCACCTCAGGGTGATAGTGTACACATCCCAGACTGTCACTGGGTATTATCAGACTATTCTGATGTAGGATTTTAAAATTAAAGGCTTAAATGTCCACTTAAAGCGAAATTTCAACTCTGTTTCAGGCTGCTAATTAAAGCCATACTGTAACTCTTTTCAGGCTGCTTTAGAAACGAAAGCTCCTGTTTAGCCAGACTTTTTTCAGCTCAGGTTGATAGTATACACATCCCAGACTGTCACTGGGTAAAATTATACTAATCTGATATAGGATTTTAAAATTAAAGGCTTACATGTCCACTTAAAGCTATATTTCAACTCTGTTTCAGGCTGCTAATTAAAGCTATACTGTAACTCGTTTTCAGGCTGCTTTAGAAACGAAAGCTCCTGTTTATCCAGACTCATTTCACCTCAGGTTGATAGTAAACACATCCCAGACTGTCACTGGGTATTATCAGACTATTCTGATGTATGATTTTAAAATTAAAGGCTTAAATGTCCTCTTAAAGCTATACTTCAACTGTTTCATGCTGCTAATTAAGGCCATACTGTAACTCTTTTTCAGGCTGCTTTAGAAACGAAAGCTCCTGTTTAGCCAGACTCATTTCACCTCAGGTTGATAGTATACATATCCCAGATTGCCACTGGGTAATATCAGACTATTCTGATATAGGATTTCAAAATTAAGGGCTTAAATGTTCACTTAAAGCGATTTTTCAACTCTTTTTCAGGATGCTAATTAAGGCCATACTGTAACTATTTTTCAGGCTGCTCTAAAAACGAAATCTCCTGTTTAGCCAGACTCATTTCACCTCAGGGTGATAGTGTACACATCCCAGACTGTCACTGGGTATTATCAGACTATTCTGATGTAGGATTTTAAAATTAAAGGCTTAAATGTCAACTTAAAGCTATATTTCAACTCTGTTTCATGCTGCTAATTAAGGCCGTACTGTAACTCTTTTTCAGGCTGCTCTAGGAACGAAACCTCATGGTTAGCCAGACTCATTTCACCTCAGGTTGATAGTATACACATCCCAGACTGTCACTGGGTAAAATCAGACTATTCTGATATAGGATTTTAAAATTAAAGGCTTAAATGTCCACTTAAAGCGAAATTTCAACTCTGTTTCAGGCTGCTAATTAAAGCCATACTGTAACTCTTTTTCAGGCTGCTTTAGAAACGAAAGCTCCTGTTTAGCCAGACTTTTTTCAGCTCAGGTTGATAGTATACACATCCCAGACTGTCACTGGGTAAAATTATACTAATCTGATATAGGATTTTAAAATTAAAGGCTTACATGTCGACTTAAAGCTATATTTCAACTCTGTTTCAGGCTGCTAATTAAAGCTATACTGTAACTCGTTTTCAGGCTGCTTTAGAAACGAAAGCTCCTGTTTATCCAGACTCATTTCACCTCAGGTTGATAGTATACACATCCCAGACTGTCACTGGGTATTATCAGACTATTCTGATGTATGATTTTAAAATTAAAGGCTTAAATGTCCTCTTAAAGCTATATTTCAACTGTTTCATGCTGCTAATTAAGGCCATACTGTAACTCTTTTTCAGGCTGCTCTAAAAACGACACCTGCCGTTTAGCCAGATGCATTTCACCTCAGGTTGATAGTATACAGATCCCAGACTGTAACTGGGTAAAATCAGACTATTCTGATACAGGATTTTAAAATTAAAGGCTTTAATGTCCACTTAAAGCTATATTTCAACTCTGTTTCAGGCTGTTAATTAAAGCTTTACTGTAATTCTTTTTCAGGCTGCTCTAAAAAGGAAACCTCCTGTTTAGCAAGACTCATTTCAACTCAGGTTGATAGTATACACATCCCAGACTGTCACTGGGTATTATCAGACTATTCTGATGTATGATTTTAAAATTAAAGGCTTAAATGTCCTCTTAAAGCTATATTTCAACTGTTTCATGCTGGTAATTAAGGCCATACTGTAACTCTTTTTCAGGCTGCTCTAAAAACGACACCTGCCGTTTAGCCAGTCTCATTTCACCTCTGGGTGATAGTATACACATCCCAGACTGTCACTGGGTATTATCAGACAATATTATTGGATTTTAAAATGAAAGGCTTCAATGTCCCCTTAAAGCTATATTTCAACTCTGTTTCAGGGTTCTAATTAAAGCCATACTGTAACTCGTTTTCAGGCTGCTTTAGAAACGAAACCTCCTGTTTAGCCAGACTCATTTCACCTCAGGTTGATAGTGTACACATCCCAGACTGTCACTGGGTATTATCAGAATATTCTGATGTAGGATTTAAAAATTAAAGGCTTTAATGTCTACTTAAAGCTATATTTCAACTCTGTTTCAGGCTGCTAATTAAAGCCATACTGTAACTCATTTTCAGGCTGCTCTAAAAACGAAACCTCCTGGTTAGCCAGACTCATTTCACCTCAGGTTGATAGTATACACATCCCATACTGTCACTGGGTAAAATCAGACTATTCTGATATAGGATTTTAAAATTAAAGGCTTAAATGTCCACTTAAAGCGAAATTTCAACTCTGTTTCAGGCTGCTAATTAAAGCCATACTGTAACTCGTTTTCAGGCTGCTTTAGAAACGAAAGCTCCTGTTTATCCAGACTTATTTCACCTCAGGTTGATAGTATACACATCCCAGACTGTCACTGGGTATTATCAGACTATTCTGATGTATGATTTTAAAATTAAAGGCTTAAATGTCCTCTTAAAGCTATATTTCAACTGTTTCATGCTGCTAATTAAGGCCATACTGTAACTCTTTTTCAGGCTGCTCTAAAAACGACACCTGCCGTTTAGCCAGATGCATTTCACCTCAGGTTGATAGTATACAGATCCCAGACTGTAACTGGGTAAAATCAGACTATTCTGATACAGGATTTTAAAATTAAAGGCTTTAATGTCCACTTAAAGCTATATTTCAACTCTGTTTCAGGCTGTTAATTAAAGCTTTACTGTAATTCTTTTTCAGGCTGCTCTAAAAAGGAAACCTCCTGTTTAGCAAGACTCATTTCAACTCAGGTTGATAGTATACACATCCCAGACTGTCACTGGGTATTATCAGACTATTCTGATGTATGATTTTAAAATTAAAGGCTTAAATGTCCTCTTAAAGCTATATTTCAACTGTTTCATGCTGGTAATTAAGGCCATACTGTAACTCTTTTTCAGGCTGCTCTAAAAACGACACCTGCCGTTTAGCCAGTCTCATTTCAGCTCTGGGTGATAGTATACACATCCCAGACTGTCACTGGGTATTATCAGACAATATTATTGGATTTTAAAATGAAAGGCTTCAATGTCCCCTTAAAGCTATATTTCAACTCTGTTTCAGGGTTCTAATTAAAGCCATACTGTAACTCGTTTTCAGGCTGCTTTAGAAACGAAACCTCCTGTTTAGCCAGACTCATTTCACCTCAGGTTGATAGTGTACACATCCCAGACTGTCACTGGGTATTATCAGAATATTCTGATGTAGGATTTAAAAATTAAAGGCTTTAATGTCTACTTAAAGCTATATTTCAACTCTGTTTCAGGCTGCTAATTAAAGCCATACTGTAACTCATTTTCAGGCTGCTCTAAAAACGAAACCTCCTGTTTAGCCAGACTCATTTCAACTCAGGGTGATAGTATACACATCCCAGACTGCCACTTGGTAATATCAGACTATTCTGATTCAGGATTTTCAAATGAAAGGCTTAAATGTACACTTAAAGCTATATTTCAACTCTGTTTCAGGCTGCTAATTAAAGCTTTACTGTAATTCTTTTTCAGGCTGCTCTAAAAACGAAACCTCCTGTTTAGCCAGACTCATTTCACCTCAGGGTGATAGTATACACATTCCAGACTGTCACTGCGTAATATCAGACTATTCCGATACAGGACTTTAAAATTAAAGGCTTAAATGTCTACTTAAAGCTATATTTCAACTGTTTCATGCTGCTAATTAAGGCCGTACTGTAACTCTTTTTCAGGCTGCTCTAGGAACGAAACTTCATGGTTAGCCAGACTCATTTCACCTCAGGTTGATAGTATACACATCCCAGACTGTCACTGTGTAAAATCAGACTATTCTGATATAGGATTTTAAAATTAAAGGCTTAAATGTCCACTTAAAGCGAAATTTCAACTCTGTTTCAGGCTGCAAATTAAAGCCATACTGTAACTCTTTTTCAGGCTGCTTTAGAAACGAAACCTCCTGTTTAGCCAGACTCATTTCACCTCAGGTTGATAGTGTACACATCCCAGACTGTCACTGGGTAAAATTATACTAATCTGATATAGGATTTTAAAATTAAAGACTTACATGTCCACTTAAAGCTATATTTCAACTCTGTTTCAGGCTGCTAATTAAAGCTATACTGTAACTCTTTTTCAGGCTGCTTTAGAAACGAAAGCTCCTGTTTAGCCAGACTCATTTCACCTCAGGTTGATAGTATACATATCCCAGATTGCCACTGGGTAATATCAGACTATTCTGATATACGATTTTAAAATTAAGGGCTTAAATGTTCACTTAAAGCGATTTTTCAACTCTTTTTCAGGATGCTAATTAAGGCCATACTGTAACTCTTTTTCAGGCTGCTCTAAAAACGAAATCTCCTGTTTAGCCAGACTCATTTCACCTCAGGGTGATAGTGTACACATCCCAGACTGTCACTGGGTATTATCAGACTATTCTGATGTAGGATTTTAAAATTAAAGGCTTAAATGTCAACTTAAAGCGAAATTTCAACTCTGTTTCAGGCTGCTAATTAAAGCTTTACTGTAATTCTTTTTCGGGCTGCTCTAAAAACGAAACCTCATGGTTAGCCAGACTCATTTCACCTCAGGTTGATAGTATACACATCCCAGACTGTCACTGGGTGAAATCAGACTATTCTGATATAGGATTTTAAAATTAAAGTTTTAAATGTCCACTTAAAGTGAAATTTCAACTCTGTTTCAGGCTGCTAATTAAAGCCATACTGTAACTCTTTTTCAGGCTGCTTTAGAAACGAAACCTCCTGTTTAGCCAGACTCATTTCACCTCAGGTTGATAGTATACATATCCCAGATTGCCCCTGGCTAATATCAGACTATTCTGATACAGGATTTTAAAATTAAGGGCTTAAATGTTCACTTAAAGCGATATTTCAACTCTTTTTCAGGATGCTAATTAAGGCCATACTGTAACTCTTTTTCAGGCTGCTCTAAAAACGAAATCTCCTGTTTAGCCAGACTCATTTCACCTCAGGGTGATAGTGTACACATCCCAGACTGTCACTGGGTATTATCAGACTATTCTGATGTAGGATTTTAAAATTAAAGGCTTAAATGTCCACTTAAAGCGAAATTTCAACTCTGTTTCAGGCTGCTAATTAAAGCCATACTGTAACTCTTTTTCAGGCTGCTTTAGAAACGAAAGCTCCTGTTTAGCCAGACTTTTTTCAGCTCAGGTTGATAATATACACATCCCAGACTGTCACTGGGTAAAATTATACTAATCTGATATAGGATTTTAAAATTAAAGGCTTACATGTCCACTTAAAGCTATATTTCAACTCTGTTTCAGGCTGCTAATTAAAGCTATACTGTAACTCGTTTTCAGGCTGCTTTAGAAACGAAAGCTCCTGTTTATCCAGACTCATTTCACCTCAGGTTGATAGTATACACATCCCAGACTGTCACTGGGTATTATCAGACTATTCTGATGCATGATTTTAAAATTAAAGGCTTAAATCTCCTCTTAAAGCTATATTTCAACTGTTTCATGCTGCTAATTAAGGCCATACTGTAACTCTTTTACAGGCTGCTCTAAAAACGACACCTGCCATTTAGCCAGACGCATTTCACCTCAGGTTGATAGTATACACATCCCAGACTGTCACTGGGTATTATCAGACTATTCTGATGTATGATTTTAAAATGTAAGGCTTAAATGTCCTCTTAAAGCTATATTTCAACTGTTTCATGCTGCTAATTAAGGCCATACTGTAACTCTTTTTCAGGCTGCTCTAAAAACGAAACCTCATGGTTAGCCAGACTCATTTCACCTCAGGTTGATAGTATACACATCCCAGACTGTCACTGGGTGAAATCAGACTATTCTGATGCATGATTTTAAAATTAAAGGCTTAAATGTCCTCTTAAAGCTATATTTCAACTGTTTCATGCTGCTAATTAAGGCCATACTGTAACTCTTTTTCAGGCTGCTCTAAAAACGACACCTGCCATTTAGCCAGACGCATTTCACCTCAGGTTGATAGTATACACATCCCAGACTGTCACTGGGTATTATCAGACTATTCTGATGTATGATTTTAAAATTAAAGGCTTAAATGTCCTCTTAAAGCTATATTTCAACTGTTTCATGCTGCTAATTAAGGCCATACTGTAACTCTTTTTCAGGCTGCTCTAAAAACGACACCTGCCATTTAGCCAGACGCATTTCACCTCAGGTTGATAGTATACACATCCCAGACTGTCACTGGGTATTATCAGACTATTCTGATGTATGATTTTAAAATTAAAGGCTTAACTGTCCTCTTAAAGCTATATTTCAACTGTTTCATGCTGCTAATTAAGGCCATACTGTAACTCTTTTTCAGGCTGCTCTAAAAACGAAACCTCATGGTTAGCCAGACTCATTTCACCTCAGGTTGATAGTATACACATCCCAGACTGTCACTGGGTGAAATCAGACTATTCTGATATAGGATTTTAAAGTTAAAGTTTTAAATGTCCACTTAAAGCGAAATTTCAACTCTGTTTCAGGCTGCTAATTAAAGCCATACTGTAACTCTTTTTCAGGCTGCTTTAGAAACGAAACCTCCTGTTTAGCCAGACTCATTTCACCTCAGGGTGATAGTGTACACATCCCAGACTGTCACTGGGTATTATCAGACTATTCTGATGTAGGATTTTAAAATTAAAGGCTTAAATGTCAACTTAAAGCTATATTTCAACTGTTTCATGCTGCTAATTAAGGCCATACTGTAACTCTTTTTCAGGCTGCTCTAAAAACGACACCTGCCGTTTAGCCAGACGCATTTCACCTCAGGTTGATAGTATACAGATCCCAGACTGTAACTGGGTAAAATCAGACTATTCTGATACAGGATTTTAAAATTAAAGGCTTTAATGTCCACTTAAAGCTATATTTCAACTCTGTTTCAGGCTGTTAATTAAAGCTTTACTGTAATTCTTTTTCAGGCTGCTCTAAAAAGGAAACCTCCTGTTTAGCCAGACTCATTTCACCTCAGGTTGATAGTATACACATCCCAGACTGTCACTGGGTATTATCAGACTATTCTGATGAATGATTTTAAAATTAAAGGCTTAAATGTCCTCTTAAAGCTATATTTCAACTATGTTTCAGGCTGCTAATTAAAGCCATACTGTAACTCTTTTTCAGGCTGCTTTAGAAACGAAACCTCCTGTTTAGCCAGACTCATTTCACCTCAGGTTGATAGTGTACACATCCCAGACTGTCACTGGGTATTATCAGACTATTCTGATGCATGATTTTAAAATTAAAGGCTTAAATGTCCTCTTAAAGCTATATTTCAACTGTTTCATGCTGCTAATTAAGGCCATACTGTAACTCTTTTTCAGGCTGCTCTAAAAACGACACCTGCCATTTAGCCAGACGCATTTCACCTCAGGTTGATAGTATACACATCCCAGACTGTCACTGGGTATTATCAGACTATTCTGATGTATGATTTTAAAATTAAAGGCTTAAATGTCCTCTTAAAGCTATATTTCAACTGTTTCATGCTGCTAATTAAGGCCATACTGTAACTCTTTTTCAGGCTGCTCTAAAAACGAAATCTCCTGTTTAGCCAGACTCATTTCACCTCAGGGTGATAGTGTACACATCCCAGACTGTCACTGGGTATTATCAGACTATTCTGATGTAGGATTTTAAAATTAAAGGCTTAAATGTTAACTTAAAGCTATATTTCAACTCTGTTTCATGCTGCTAATTAAGGCCGTACTGTAACTCTTTTTCAGGCTGCTCTAGGAACGAAACCTCATGGTTAGCCAGACTCATTTCACCTCAGGTTGATAGTATACACATCCCAGACTGTCACTGGGTAAAATCAGACTATTCTGATATAGGATTTTAAAATTAAAGGCTTAAATGTCCACTTAAAGCGAAATTTCAACTCTGTTTCAGGCTGCTAATTAAAGCCATACTGTAACTCTTTTTCAGGCTGCTTTAGAAACGAAAGCTCCTGTTTAGCCAGACTTTTTTCAGCTCAGGTTGATAATATACACATCCCAGACTGTCACTGGGTAAAATTATACTAATCTGATATAGGATTTTAAAATTAAAGGCTTACATGTCAACTTAAAGCTATATTTCAACTGTTTCATGCTGCTAATTAAGGCCATACTGTAACTCTTTTTCAGGCTGCTCTAAAAACGACACCTGCCATTTAGCCAGACGCATTTCACCTCAGGTTGATAGTATACACATCCCAGACTGTCACTGGGTATTATCAGACTATTCTGATGTATGATTTTAAAATTAAAGGCTTAAATGTCCTCTTAAAGCTATATTTCAACTGTTTCATGCTGCTAATTAAGGCCATACTGTAACTCTTTTTCAGGCTGCTCTAAAAACGAAACCTCATGGTTAGCCAGACTCATTTCACCTCAGGTTGATAGTATACACATCCCAGACTGTCACTGGGTGAAATCAGACTATTCTGATATAGGATTTTAAAGTTAAAGTTTTAAATGTCCACTTAAAGCGAAATTTCAACTCTGTTTCAGGCTGCTAATTAAAGCCATACTGTAACTCTTTTTCAGGCTGCTTTAGAAACGAAACCTCCTGTTTAGCCAGACTCATTTCACCTCAGGGTGATAGTGTACACATCCCAGACTGTCACTGGGTATTATCAGACTATTCTGATGTAGGATTTTAAAATTAAAGGCTTAAATGTCAACTTAAAGCTATATTTCAACTGTTTCATGCTGCTAATTAAGGCCATACTGTAACTCTTTTTCAGGCTGCTCTAAAAACGACACCTGCCATTTAGCCAGACGCATTTCACCTCAGGTTGATAGTATACACATCCCAGACTGTCACTGGGTATTATCAGACTATTCTGATGTATGATTTTAAAATTAAAGGCTTAAATGTCCTCTTAAAGCTATATTTCAACTGTTTCATGCTGCTAATTAAGGCCATACTGTAACTCTTTTTCAGGCTGCTCTAAAAACGAAACCTCATGGTTAGCCAGACTCATTTCACCTCAGGTTGATAGTATACACATCCCAGACTGTCACTGGGTGAAATCAGACTATTCTGATATAGGATTTTAAAGTTAAAGTTTTAAATGTCCACTTAAAGCGAAATTTCAACTCTGTTTCAGGCTGCTAATTAAAGCCATACTGTAACTCTTTTTCAGGCTGCTTTAGAAACGAAACCTCCTGTTTAGCCAGACTCATTTCACCTCAGGGTGATAGTGTACACATCCCAGACTGTCACTGGGTATTATCAGACTATTCTGATGTAGGATTTTAAAATTAAAGGCTTAAATGTCAACTTAAAGCTATATTTCAACTGTTTCATGCTGCTAATTAAGGCCATACTGTAACTCTTTTTCAGGCTGCTCTAAAAACGACACCTGCCGTTTAGCCAGACGCATTTCACCTCAGGTTGATAGTATACAGATCCCAGACTGTAACTGGGTAAAATCAGACTATTCTGATACAGGATTTTAAAATTAAAGGCTTTAATGTCCACTTAAAGCTATATTTCAACTCTGTTTCAGGCTGTTAATTAAAGCTTTACTGTAATTCTTTTTCAGGCTGCTCTAAAAAGGAAACCTCCTGTTTAGCCAGACTCATTTCACCTCAGGTTGATAGTATACACATCCCAGACTGTCACTGGGTATTATCAGACTATTCTGATGAATGATTTTAAAATTAAAGGCTTAAATGTCCTCTTAAAGCTATATTTCAACTGTTTCATGCTGCTAATTAAGGCCATACTGTAACTCTTTTTCAGGCTGCTCTAAAAACGACACCTGCCATTTAGCCAGACGCATTTCACCTCAGGTTGATAGTATACACATCCCAGACTGTCACTGGGTATTATCAGACTATTCTGATGTATGATTTTAAAATTAAAGGCTTAAATGTCCTCTTAAAGCTATATTTCAACTGTTTCATGCTGCTAATTAAGGCCATACTGTAACTCTTTTTCAGGCTGCTCTAAAAACGAAACCTCCTGTTTAGCCAGACTCATTTCAACTCAGGGTGATAGTATACACATCCCAGACTGCCACTTGGTAATATCAGACTATTCTGATTCAGGATTTTCAAATGAAAGGCTTAAATGTACACTTAAAGCTATATTTCAACTGTGTTTCAGGCTGCTAATTAAAGCTTTACAGTAATTCTTTTTCAGGCTGCTCTAAAAACGAAACCTCCTGTTTAGCCAGACTCATTTCACCTCAGGGTGATAGTATACACATTCCAGACTGTCACTGCGTAATATCAGACTATTCCGATACAGGACTTTAAAATTAAAGGCTTAAATGTCTACTTAAAGCTATATTTCAACTGTTTCATGCTGTGAATTAAGGTCATACTGTAACTCTTTTTCAGGCTGCTCTAGGAACGAAACCTCATGGTTAGCCAGACTCATTTCACCTCAGGTTGATAGTATACACATCCCAGACTGTCACTGGGTGAAATCAGACTATTCTGATATAGGATTTTAAAATTAAAGTTTTAAATGTCCACTTAAAGCGAAATTTCAACTCTGTTTCAGGCTGCTAATTAAAGCCATACTGTAACTCTTTTTCAGGCTGCTTTAGAAACGAAACCTCCTGTTTAGCCAGACTCATTTCACCTCAGGTTGATAGTATACATATCCCAGATTGCCACTGGCTAATATCAGACTATTCTGATATAGGATTTTAAAATTAGGGGCTTAAATGTTCACTTAAAGCGATATTTCAAGTCTTTTTCAGGATGCTAATTAAGGCCATACTGTAACTCTTTTTCAGGCTGCTCTAAAAACGAAATCTCCTGTTTAGCCAGACTCATTTCACCTCAGGGTGATAGTGTACACATCCCAGACTGTCACTGGGTATTATCAGACTATTCTGATGTAGGATTTTAAAATTAAAGGCTTAAATGTCCACTTAAAGCGAAATTTCAACTCTGTTTCAGGCTGCTAATTAAAGCCATACTGTAACTCTTTTCAGGCTGCTTTAGAAACGAAAGCTCCTGTTTAGCCAGACTTTTTTCAGCTCAGGTTGATAGTATACACATCCCAGACTGTCACTGGGTAAAATTATACTAATCTGATATAGGATTTTAAAATTAAAGGCTTAAATGTCCACTTAAAGCTATATTTCAACTCTGTTTCAGGCTGCTAATTAAAGCTATACTGTAACTCTTTTTCAGGCTGCTCTAAAAACGAAACCTCATGGTTAGCCAGACTCATTTCACCTCAGGTTGATAGTATACACATCCCAGACTGTCACTTGGTATTATCAGACTATTCTGATGTATGATTTTAAAATTAAAGGCTTAAATGTCCTCTTAAAGCTATATTTCAACTGTTTCATGCTGCTAATTAAGGCCATACTGTAACTCTTTTTCAGGCTGCTCTAAAAACGAAACCACATGGTTAGCCAGACTCATTTCACCTCAGGTTGATAGTATACACATCCCAGACTGTCACTGGATGAAATCAGACTATTCTGATATAGGATTTTAAAATTAAAGGCTTAAATGTCCACTTAAAGCTATATTTCAACTCTGTTTCAGGCTGCTAATTAAAGCTATACTGTAACTCTTTTTCAGGCTGCTCTAAAAACGAAACCTCATGGTTAGCCAGACTCATTTCACCTCAGGTTGATAGTATACACATCCCAGACTGTCACTGGGTGAAATCAGACTATTCTGATATAGGATTTTAAAATTAAAGTTTTAAATGTCCACTTAAAGCGAAATTTCAACTCTGTTTCAGGCTGCTAATTAAAGCCATACTGTAACTCTTTTTCAGGCTGCTTTAGAAACGAAACCTCATGGTTAGCCAGACTCATTTCACCTCAGGTTGATAGTATACACATCCCAGACTGTCACTGGGTAAAATCAGACTATTCTGATATAGGATTTTAAAATTAGGGGCTTAAATGTTCACTTAAAGCGATATTTCAAGTCTTTTTCAGGATGCTAATTAAGGCCATACTGTAACTCTTTTTCAGGCTGCTCTAAAAACGAAATCTCCTGTTTAGCCAGACTCATTTCACCTCAGGGTGATAGTGTACACATCCCAGACTGTCACTGGGTATTATCAGACTATTCTGATGTAGGATTTTAAAATTAAAGGCTTAAATGTCCACTTAAAGCGAAATTTCAACTCTGTTTCAGGCTGCTAATTAAAGCCATACTGTAACTCTTTTCAGGCTGCTTTAGAAACGAAAGCTCCTGTTTAGCCAGACTTTTTTCAGCTCAGGTTGATAGTATACACATCCCAGACTGTCACTGGGTAAAATTATACTAATCTGATATAGGATTTTAAAATTAAAGGCTTAAATGTCCACTTAAAGCTATATTTCAACTCTGTTTCAGGCTGCTAATTAAAGCTATACTGTAACTCTTTTTCAGGCTGCTCTAAAAACGAAACCTCATGGTTAGCCAGACTCATTTCACCTCAGGTTGATAGTATACACATCCCAGACTGTCACTTGGTATTATCAGACTATTCTGATGTATGATTTTAAAATTAAAGGCTTAAATGTCCTCTTAAAGCTATATTTCAACTGTTTCATGCTGCTAATTAAGGCCATACTGTAACTCTTTTTCAGGCTGCTATAAAAACGAAGCCACATGGTTAGCCAGACTCATTTCACCTCAGGTTGATAGTATACACATCCCAGACTGTCACTGGGTAAAATCAGACTATTCTGATATAGGATTTTAAAATTAGGGGCTTAAATGTTCACTTAAAGCGATATTTCAAGTCTTTTTCAGGATGCTAATTAAGGCCATACTGTAACTCTTTTTCAGGCTGCTCTAAAAACGAAATCTCCTGTTTAGCCAGACTCATTTCACCTCAGGGTGATAGTGTACACATCCCAGACTGTCACTGGGTATTATCAGACTATTCTGATGTAGGATTTTAAAATTAAAGGCTTAAATGTCCACTTAAAGCGAAATTTCAACTCTGTTTCAGGCTGCTAATTAAAGCCATACTGTAACTCTTTTCAGGCTGCTTTAGAAACGAAAGCTCCTGTTTAGCCAGACTTTTTTCAGCTCAGGTTGATAGTATACACATCCCAGACTGTCACTGGGTAAAATTATACTAATCTGATATAGGATTTTAAAATTAAAGGCTTAAATGTCCACTTAAAGCTATATTTCAACTCTGTTTCAGGCTGCTAATTAAAGCTATACTGTAACTCTTTTTCAGGCTGCTCTAAAAACGAAACCTCATGGTTAGCCAGACTCATTTCACCTCAGGTTGATAGTATACACATCCCAGACTGTCACTGGGTGAAATCAGACTATTCTGATATAGGATTTTAAAATTAAAGTTTTAAATGTCCACTTAAAGCGAAATTTCAACTCTGTTTCAGGCTGCTAATTAAAGCCATACTGTAACTCTTTTTCAGGCTGCTTTAGAAACGAAACCTCATGGTTAGCCAGACTCATTTCACCTCAGGTTGATAGTATACACATCCCAGACTGTCACTGGGTAAAATCAGACTATTCTGATATAGGATTTTAAAATTAAAGGCTTAAATGTCCACTTAAAGCGAAATTTCAACTCTGTTTCAGACTGCTAATTAAAGCCATACTGTAACTCTTTTTCAGGCTGCTTTAGAAACGAAAGCTGCTGTTTAGCCAGACTTTTTTCAGCTCAGGTTGATAGTATACACATCCCAGACTGTCACTGGGTAAAATTATACTAATCTGATATAGGATTTTAAAATTAAAGGCTTACATGTCCTCTTAAAGCTATACTTCAACTGTTTCATGCTGCTAATTAAGGCCATACTGTAACTCTTTTTCAGGCTGCTTTAGAAACGAAAGCTCCTGTTTAGCCAGACTCATTTCACCTCAGGTTGATAGTATACATATCCCAGATTGCCACTGGGTAATATCAGACTATTCTGATATAGGATTTCAAAATTAAGGGCTTAAATGTTCACTTAAAGCGATTTTTCAACTCTTTTTCAGGATGCTAATTAAGGCCATACTGTAACTATTTTTCAGGCTGCTCTAAAAACGAAATCTCCTGTTTAGCCAGACTCATTTCACCTCAGGGTGATAGTGTACACATCCCAGACTGTCACTGGGTATTATCAGACTATTCTGATGTAGGATTTTAAAATTAAAGGCTTAAATGTCAACTTAAAGCTATATTTCAACTCTGTTTCATGCTGCTAATTAAGGCCGTACTGTAACTCTTTTTCAGGCTGCTCTAAAAACGACACCTGCCGTTTAGCCAGATGCATTTCACCTCAGGTTGATAGTATACAGATCCCAGACTGTAACTGGGTAAAATCAGACTATTCTGATACAGGATTTTAAAATTAAAGGCTTTAATGTCCACTTAAAGCTATATTTCAACTCTGTTTCAGGCTGTTAATTAAAGCTTTACTGTAATTCTTTTTCAGGCTTCTCTAAAAAGGAAACCTCCTGTTTAGCAAGACTCATTTCAACTCAGGTTGATAGTATACACATCCCAGACTGTCACTGGGTATTATCAGACTATTCTGATGTATGATTTTAAAATTAAAGGCTTAAATGTCCTCTTAAAGCTATATTTCAACTGTTTCATGCTGGTAATTAAGGCCATACTGTAACTCTTTTTCAGGCTGCTCTAAAAACGACACCTGCCGTTTAGCCAGTCTCATTTCACCTCTGGGTGATAGTATACACATCCCAGACTGTCACTGGGTATTATCAGACAATATTATTGGATTTTAAAATGAAAGGCTTCAATGTCCCCTTAAAGCTATATTTCAACTCTGTTTCAGGGTTCTAATTAAAGCCATACTGTAACTCGTTTTCAGGCTGCTTTAGAAACGAAACCTCCTGTTTAGCCAGACTCATTTCACCTCAGGTTGATAGTGTACACATCCCAGACTGTCACTGGGTATTATCAGAATATTCTGATGTAGGATTTAAAAATTAAAGGCTTTAATGTCTACTTAAAGCTATATTTCAACTCTGTTTCAGGCTGCTAATTAAAGCCATACTGTAACTCATTTTCAGGCTGCTCTAAAAACGAAACCTCCTGGTTAGCCAGACTCATTTCACCTCAGGTTGATAGTATACACATCCCATACTGTCACTGGGTAAAATCAGACTATTCTGATATAGGATTTTAAAATTAAAGGCTTAAATGTCCACTTAAAGCGAAATTTCAACTCTGTTTCAGGCTGCTAATTAAAGCCATACTGTAACTCGTTTTCAGGCTGCTTTAGAAACGAAAGCTCCTGTTTATCCAGACTCATTTCACCTCAGGTTGATAGTATACACATCCCAGACTGTCACTGGGTATTATCAGACTATTCTGATGTATGATTTTAAAATTAAAGGCTTAAATGTCCTCTTAAAGCTATATTTCAACTGTTTCATGCTGCTAATTAAGGCCATACTGTAACTCTTTTTCAGGCTGCTCTAAAAACGACACCTGCCGTTTAGCCAGATGCATTTCACCTCAGGTTGATAGTATACAGATCCCAGACTGTAACTGGGTAAAATCAGACTATTCTGATACAGGATTTTAAAATTAAAGGCTTTAATGTCCACTTAAAGCTATATTTCAACTCTGTTTCAGGCTGTTAATTAAAGCTTTACTGTAATTCTTTTTCAGGCTGCTCTAAAAAGGAAACCTCCTGTTTAGCAAGACTCATTTCAACTCAGGTTGATAGTATACACATCCCAGACTGTCACTGGGTATTATCAGACTATTCTGATGTATGATTTTAAAATTAAAGGCTTAAATGTCCTCTTAAAGCTATATTTCAACTGTTTCATGCTGGTAATTAAGGCCATACTGTAACTCTTTTTCAGGCTGCTCTAAAAACGACACCTGCCGTTTAGCCAGTCTCATTTCAGCTCTGGGTGATAGTATACACATCCCAGACTGTCACTGGGTATTATCAGACAATATTATTGGATTTTAAAATGAAAGGCTTCAATGTCCCCTTAAAGCTATATTTCAACTCTGTTTCAAGGTCCTAATTAAAGCCATACTGTAACTCGTTTTCAGGCTGCTTTAGAAACGAAACCTCCTGTTTAGCCATACTCATTTCACCTCAGGTTGATAGTGTACACATCCCAGACTGTCACTGGGTATTATCAGAATATTCTGATGTAGGATTTAAAAATTAAAGGCTTTAATGTCTACTTAAAGCTATATTTCAACTCTGTTTCAGGCTGCTAATTAAAGCCATACTATAACTCATTTTCAGGCTGCTCTAAAAACGAAACCTCCTGTTTAGCCAGACTCATTTCAACTCAGGGTGATAGTATACACATCCCAGACTGCCACTTGGTAATATCAGACTATTCTGATTCAGGATTTTCAAATGAAAGGCTTAAATGTACACTTAAAGCTATATTTCAACTCTGTTTCAGGCTGCTAATTAAAGCTTTACTGTAATTCTTTTTCAGGCTGCTCTAAAAACGAAACCTCCTGTTTAGCCAGACTCATTTCACCTCAGGGTGATAGTATACACATTCCAGACTGTCACTGCGTAATATCAGACTATTCCGATACAGGACTTTAAAATTAAAGGCTTAAATGTCTACTTAAAGCTATATTTCAACTGTTTCATGCTGCTAATTAAGGCCGTACTGTAACTCTTTTTCAGGCTGCTCTAGGAACGAAACTTCATGGTTAGCCAGACTCATTTCACCTCAGGTTGATAGTATACACATCCCAGACTGTCACTGTGTAAAATCAGACTATTCTGATATAGGATTTTAAAATTAAAGGCTTAAATGTCCACTTAAAGCGAAATTTCAACTCTGTTTCAGGCTGCTAATTAAAGCTTTACTGTAATTCTTTTTCAGGCTGCTCTAAAAACGAAACCTCATGGTTAGCCAGACTCATTTCACCTCAGGTTGATAGTATACATATCCCAGATTGCCACTGGCTAATATCAGACTATTCTGATACAGGATTTTAAAATTAAGGGCTTAAATGTTCACTTAAAGCGATATTTCAACTCTTTTTCAGGATGCTAATTAAGGCCATACTGTAACTCTTTTTCAGGCTGCTCTAAAAACGAAATCTCCTGTTTAGCCAGACTCATTTCACCTCAGGGTGATAGTGTACACATCCCAGACTGTCACTGGGTATTATCAGACTATTCTGATGTAGGATTTTAAAATTAAAGGCTTAAATGTCCACTTAAAGCGAAATTTCAACTCTGTTTCAGGCTGCTAATTAAAGCCATACTGTAACTCTTTTTCAGGCTGCTTTAGAAACGAAAGCTCCTGTTTAGCCAGACTTTTTTCAGCTCAGATTGATAATATACACATCCCAGACTGTCACTGGGTAAAATTATACTAATCTGATATAGGATTTTAAAATTAAAGGCTTACATGTCCACTTAAAGCTATATTTCAACTCTGTTTCAGGCTGCTAATTAAGGCTATACTGTAACTCGTTTTCAGGCTGCTTTAGAAACGAAAGCTCCTGTTTATCCAGACTCATTTCACCTCAGGTTGATAGTATACACATCCCAGACTGTCACTGGGTATTATCAGACTATTCTGATGCATGATTTTAAAATTAAAGGCTTAAATCTCCTCTTAAAGCTATATTTCAACTGTTTCATGCTGCTAATTAAGGCCATACTGTAACTCTTTTACAGGCTGCTCTAAAAACGACACCTGCCATTTAGCCAGACGCATTTCACCTCAGGTTGATAGTATACACATCCCAGACTGTCACTGGGTATTATCAGACTATTCTGATGTATGATTTTAAAATTTAAGGCTTAAATGTCCTCTTAAAGCTATATTTCAACTGTTTCATGCTGCTAATTAAGGCCATACTGTAACTCTTTTTCAGGCTGCTCTAAAAACGAAACCTCATGGTTAGCCAGACTCATTTCACCTCAGGTTGATAGTATACACATCCCAGACTGTCACTGGGTGAAATCAGACTATTCTGATATAGGATTTTAAAATTAAAGTTTTAAATGTCCACTTAAAGCGAAATTTCAACTCTGTTTCAGGCTGCTAATTAAAGCCATACTGTAACTCTTTTTCAGGCTGCTTTAGAAACGAAACATCCTGTTTAGCCAGACTCATTTCACCTCAGGTTGATAGTATACATATCCCAGATTGCCACTGGCTAATATCAGACTATTCTGATATAGGCTTTTAAAATTAAGGGCTTAAATGTTCACTTAAAGCGATATTTCAACTCTTTTTCAGGATGCTAATTAAGGCCATACTGTAACTCTTTTTCAGGCTGCTCTAAAAACGAAATCTCCTGTTTAGCCAGACTCATTTCACCTCAGGGTGATAGTGTACACATCCCAGACTGTCACTGGGTATTATCAGACTATTCTGATGTAGGATTTTAAAATTAAAGGCTTAAATGTCAACTTAAAGCTACATTTCAACTGTTTCATGCTGCTAATTAAGGCCATACTGTAACTCTTTTTCAGGCTGCTCTAAAAACGACACCTGCCGTTTAGCCAGACGCATTTCACCTCAGGTTGATAGTATACAGATCCCAGACTGTAACTGGGTAAAATCAGACTATTCTGATACAGGATTTTAAAATTAAAGGCTTTAATGTCCACTTAAAGCTATATTTCAACTCTGTTTCAGGCTGTTAATTAAAGCTTTACTGTAATTCTTTTTCAGGCTGCTCTAAAAAGGAAACCTCCTGTTTAGCCAGACTCATTTCACCTCAGGTTGATAGTATACACATCCCAGACTGTCACTGCGTATTATCAGACTATTCTGATGTAGGATTTAAAAATTAAAGGCTTTAATGTCTACTTAAAGCTATATTTCAACTCTGTTTCAGGCTGCTAATTAAAGCCATACTGTAACTCATTTTCAGGCTGCTCTAAAAACGAAACCTCCTGTTTAGCCAGACTCATTTCAACTCAGGGTGTTAGTATACACATCCCAGACTGTCACTGGGTAAAATCAGACTATTCTGATATAGGATTTTAAAATTAAAGGCTTAAATGTCCACTTAAAGCGAAATTTCAACTCTGTTTCAGGCTGCTAATTAAAGCCATACTGTAACTCTTTTTCAGGCTGCTCTAAAAACGACACCTGCCGTTTAGCCAGACGCATTTCACCTCAGGTTGATAGTATACAGATCCCAGACTGTAACTGGGTAAAATCAGACTATTATGATACATGATCTTAAAATGAAAGGCTTAAATGTCCTCTTAAAGCTATATTTCAACTGTTTCATGCTGGTAATTAAGGCCATACTGTAACTCTTTTTCAGGCTGCTCTAAAAACGAAAACTCCTGTTTAGCCAGACTCATTTCAACTCAGGGTGATAGTATACACATCCCAGACTGCCACTGGGTAATATCAGACTATTCTGATTCAGGATTTTCAAATGAAAGGCTTAAATGTACACTTAAAGCTATATTTCAACTCTGTTTCAGGCTGCTAATTAAAGCTTTACTGTAATTCTTTTTCAGGCTGCTCTAAAAACGAAACCTCCTGTTTAGCCAGACTCATTTCACCTCAGGGTGATAGTATACACATTCCAGACTGTCACTGCGTAATATCAGACTATTCCGATACAGGACTTTAAAATTAAAGGCTTAAATGTCTACTTAAAGCTATATTTCAACTGTTTCATGCTGTGAATTAAGGTCATACTGTAACTCTTTTTCAGGCTGCTCTAGGAACGAAACCTCCTGTTTAGCCAGACTCATTTCACCTCAGGGTGATAGTATACACATTCCAGACTGTCACTGGGTGAAATCAGACTATTCTGATATAGGATTTTAAAATTAAGGGCTTAAATGTTCACTTAAAGCGATATTTCAACTCTTTTTCAGGATGCTAATTAAGGCCATACTGTAACTCTTTTTCAGGCTGCTCTAAAAACGAAATCTCCTGTTTAGCCAGACTCATTTCACCTCAGGTTGATAGTGTACACATCCCAGACTGTCACTGGGTATTATCAGACTATTCTGATGTAGGATTTTAAAATTAAAGGCTTAAATGTCCACTTAAAGCTATATTTCAACTCTGTTTCAGGCTGCTAATTAAAGCCATACTGTAACTCTTTTCAGGCTGCTTTAGAAACGAAAGCTCCTGTTTAGCCAGACTTTTTTCAGCTCACGTTGATAGTATACACATCCCAGACTGTCACTGGGTAAAATTATACTAATCTGATATAGGATTTTAAAATTAAAGGCTTACATGTCCACTTAAAGCTATATTTCAACTCTGTTTCGGGCTGCTAATTAAAGCTATACTGTAACTCTTTTTCAGGCTGCTTTAGAAACGAAAGCTCCTGTTTAGCCAGACTCATTTCACCTCAGGTTGATAGTATACATATCCCAGATTGCCACTGGGTAATATCAGACTATTCTGATATAGGATTTTAAAATTAAGGGCTTAAATGTTCACTTAAAGCGATATTTCAACTCTTTTTCAGGATGCTAATTAAGGCCATACTGTAACTCTTTTTCAGGCTGCTCTAAAAACGAAATCTCCTGTTTAGCCAGACTCATTTCACCTCAGGGTGATAGTGTACACATCCCAGACTGTCACTGGGTATTATCAGACTATTCTGATGTAGGATTTTAAAATTAAAGGCTTAAATGTTAACTTAAAGCTATATTTCAACTCTGTTTCATGCTGCTAATTAAGGCCGTACTGTAACTCTTTTTCAGGCTGCTCTAGGAACGAAACCTCATGGTTAGCCAGACTCATTTCACCTCAGGTTGATAGTATACACATCCCAGACTGTCACTGGGTAAAATCAGACTATTCTGATATAGGATTTTAAAATTAAAGGCTTAAATGTCCACTTAAAGCGAAATTTCAACTCTGTTTCAGGCTGCTAATTAAAGCCATACTGTAACTCTTTTTCAGGCTGCTTTAGAAACGAAAGCTCCTGTTTAGCCAGACTTTTTTCAGCTCAGGTTGATAATATACACATCCCAGACTGTCACTGGGTAAAATTATACTAATCTGATATAGGATTTTAAAATTAAAGGCTTACATGTCCACTTAAAGCTATATTTCAACTCTGTTTCAGGCTGCTAATTAAAGCTATACTGTAACTCGTTTTCAGGCTGCTTTAGAAACGAAAGCTCCTGTTTATCCAGACTCATTTCACCTCAGGTTGATAGTATACACATCCCAGACTGTCACTGGGTATTATCAGACTATTCTGATGCATGATTTTAAAATTAAAGGCTTAAATGTCCTCTTAAAGCTATATTTCAACTGTTTCATGCTGCTAATTAAGGCCATACTGTAACTCTTTTTCAGGCTGCTCTAAAAACGACACCTGCCATTTAGCCAGACGCATTTCACCTCAGGTTGATAGTATACACATCCCAGACTGTCACTGGGTATTATCAGACTATTCTGATGTATGATTTTAAAATTAAAGGCTTAAATGTCCTCTTAAAGCTATATTTCAACTGTTTCATGCTGCTAATTAAGGCCATACTGTAACTCTTTTTCAGGCTGCTCTAAAAACGAAACCTCATGGTTAGCCAGACTCATTTCACCTCAGGTTGATAGTATACACATCCCAGACTGTCACTGGGTGAAATCAGACTATTCTGATATAGGATTTTAAAATTAAAGTTTTAAATGTCCACTTAAAGCGAAATTTCAACTCTGTTTCAGGCTGCTAATTAAAGCCATACTGTAACTCTTTTTCAGGCTGCTTTAGAAACGAAACCTCCTGTTTAGCCAGACTCATTTCACCTCAGGGTGATAGTGTACACATCCCAGACTGTCACTGGGTATTATCAGACTATTCTGATGTAGGATTTTAAAATTAAAGGCTTAAATGTCAACTTAAAGCTATATTTCAACTGTTTCATGCTGCTAATTAAGGCCATACTGTAACTCTTTTTCAGGCTGCTCTAAAAACGACACCTGCCATTTAGCCAGACGCATTTCACCTCAGGTTGATTGTATACACATCCCAGACTGTCACTGGGTATTATCAGACTATTCTGATGTATGATTTTAAAATTAAAGGCTTAAATGTCCTCTTAAAGCTATATTTCAACTGTTTCATGCTGCTAATTAAGGCCATACTGTAACTCTTTTTCAGGCTGCTCTAAAAACGAAACCTCATGGTTAGCCAGACTCATTTCACCTCAGGTTGATAGTATACACATCCCAGACTGTCACTGGGTGAAATCAGACTATTCTGATATAGGATTTTAAAATTAAAGTTTTAAATGTCCACTTAAAGCGAAATTTCAACTCTGTTTCAGGCTGCTAATTAAAGCCATACTGTAACTCTTTTTCAGGCTGCTTTAGAAACGAAACCTCCTGTTTAGCCAGACTCATTTCACCTCAGGGTGATAGTGTACACATCCCAGACTGTCACTGGGTATTATCAGACTATTCTGATGTAGGATTTTAAAATTAAAGGCTTAAATGTCAACTTAAAGCTATATTTCAACTGTTTCATGCTGCTAATTAAGGCCATACTGTAACTCTTTTTCAGGCTGCTCTAAAAACGACACCTGCCGTTTAGCCAGACGCATTTCACCTCAGGTTGATAGTATACAGATCCCAGACTGTAACTGGGTAAAATCAGACTATTCTGATACAGGATTTTAAAATTAAAGGCTTTAATGTCCACTTAAAGCTATATTTCAACTCTGTTTCAGGCTGTTAATTAAAGCTTTACTGTAATTCTTATTCAGGCTGCTCTAAAAAGGAAACCTCCTGTTTAGCCAGACTCATTTCACCTCAGGTTGATAGTATACACATCCCAGACTGTCACTGGGTATTATCAGACTATTCTGATGAATGATTTTAAAATTAAAGGCTTAAATGTCCTCTTAAAGCTATATTTCAACTATGTTTCAGGCTGCTAATTAAAGCCATACTGTAACTCTTTTTCAGGCTGCTTTAGAAACGAAACCTCCTGTTTAGCCAGACTCATTTCACCTCAGGTTGATAGTGTACACATCCCAGACTGTCACTGGGTATTATCAGACTATTCTGATGCATGATTTTAAAATTAAAGGCTTAAATGTCCTCTTAAAGCTATATTTCAACTGTTTCATGCTGCTAATTAAGGCCATACTGTAACTCTTTTTCAGGCTGCTCTAAAAACGACACCTGCCATTTAGCCAGACGCATTTCACCTCAGGTTGATAGTATACACATCCCAGACTGTCACTGGGTATTATCAGACTATTCTGATGTATGATTTTAAAATTAAAGGCTTAAATGTCCTCTTAAAGCTATATTTCAACTGTTTCATGCTGCTAATTAAGGCCATACTGTAACTCTTTTTCAGGCTGCTCTAAAAACGAAACCTCATGGTTAGCCAGACTCATTTCACCTCAGGTTGATAGTATACACATCCCAGACTGTCACTGGGTGAAATCAGACTATTCTGATATAGGATTTTAAAATTAAAGTTTTAAATGTCCACTTAAAGCGAAATTTCAACTCTGTTTCAGGCTGCTAATTAAGGCCATACTGTAACTCTTTTTCAGGCTGCTCTAAAAACGAAATCTCCTGTTTAGCCAGACTCATTTCACCTCAGGGTGATAGTGTACACATCCCAGACTGTCACTGGGTATTATCAGACTATTCTGATGTAGGATTTTAAAATTAAAGGCTTAAATGTCAACTTAAAGCTATATTTCAACTGTTTCATGCTGCTAATTAAGGCCATACTGTAACTCTTTTTCAGGCTGCTCTAAAAACGACACCTGCCGTTTAGCCAGACGCATTTCACCTCAGGTTGATAGTATACAGATCCCAGACTGTAACTGGGTAAAATCAGACTATTCTGATACAGGATTTTAAAATTAAAGGCTTTAATGTCCACTTAAAGCTATATTTCAACTCTGTTTCAGGCTGTTAATTAAAGCTTTACTGTAATTCTTTTTCAGGCTGCTCTAAAAAGGAAACCTCCTGTTTAGCCAGACTCATTTCACCTCAGGTTGATAGTATACACATCCCAGACTGTCACTGGGTATTATCAGACTATTCTGATGAATGATTTTAAAATTAAAGGCTTAAATGTCCTCTTAAAGCTATATTTCAACTGTTTCATGCTGGTAATTAAGGCCATACTGTAACTCTTTTTCAGGCTGCTCTAAAAACGACACCTGCCGTTTAGCCAGACTCATTTCACCTCTGGGTGATAGTATACACATCCCAGACTGTCACTGGGTATTATCAGACAATATTATTGGATTTTAAAATGAAAGGCTTCAATGTCCCCTTAAAGCTATATTTCAACTCTGTTTCAGGGTTCTAATTAAAGCCATACTGTAACTCGTTTTCAGGCTGCTTTAGAAACGAAACCTCCTGTTTAGCCAGACTCATTTCACCTCAGGTTGATAGTATACACATCCCAGACTGTCACTGGGTAAAATCAGACTATTCTGATGTAGGATTTTAAAATTAAAGGCTTAAATGTCCTCTTAAAGCTATATTTCAACTATGTTTCAGGCTGCTAATTAAAGCCATACTGTAACTCTTTTTCAGGCTGCTTTAGAAACGAAACCTCCTGTTTAGCCAGACTCATTTCACCTCAGGTTGATAGTGTACACATCCCAGACTGTCACTGGGTAAAATCAGACTATTCTGATATAGGATTTTAAAATTAAAGGCTTAAATGTCCACTTAAAGCGAAATTTCAACTCTGTTTCAGGCTGCTAATTAAAGCCATACTGTAACTCTTTTTCAGGCTGCTTTAGAAACGAAAGCTCCTGTTTAGCCAGACTTTTTTCAGCTCAGGTTGATAATATACACATCCCAGACTGTCACTGGGTAAAATTATACTAATCTGATATAGGATTTTAAAATTAAAGGCTTACATGTCCACTTAAAGCTATATTTCAACTCTGTTTCAGGCTGCTAATTAAAGCTATACTGTAACTCGTTTTCAGGCTGCTTTAGAAACGAAAGCTCCTGTTTATCCAGACTCATTTCACCTCAGGTTGATAGTATACACATCCCAGACTGTCACTGGGTATTATCAGACTATTCTGATGCATGATTTTAAAATTAAAGGCTTAAATGTCCTCTTAAAGCTATATTTCAACTGTTTCATGCTGCTAATTAAGGCCATACTGTAACTCTTTTTCAGGCTGCTCTAAAAACGACACCTGCCATTTAGCCAGACGCATTTCACCTCAGTTTGATAGTATACACATCCCAGACTGTCACTGGGTATTATCAGACTATTCTGATGTATGATTTTAAAATTAAAGGCTTAAATGTCCTCTTAAAGCTATATTTCAACTGTTTCATGCTGCTAATTAAGGCCATACTGTAACTCTTTTTCAGGCTGCTCTAAAAACGAAACCTCATGGTTAGCCAGACTCATTTCACCTCAGGTTGATAGTATACACATCCCAGACTGTCACTGGGTGAAATCAGACTATTCTGATATAGGATTTTAAAATTAAAGTTTTAAATGTCCACTTAAAGCGAAATTTCAACTCTGTTTCAGGCTGCTAATTAAAGCCATACTGTAACTCTTTTTCAGGCTGCTTTAGAAACGAAACCTCCTGTTTAGCCAGACTCATTTCACCTCAGGGTGATAGTGTACACATCCCAGACTGTCACTGGGTATTATCAGACTATTCTGATGTAGGATTTTAAAATTAAAGGCTTAAATGTCAACTTAAAGCTATATTTCAACTGTTTCATGCTGCTAATTAAGGCCATACTGTAACTCTTTTTCAGGCTGCTCTAAAAACGACACCTGCCGTTTAGCCAGACGCATTTCACCTCAGGTTGATAGTATACAGATCCCAGACTGTAACTGGGTAAAATCAGACTATTCTGATACAGGATTTTAAAATTAAAGGCTTTAATGTCCACTTAAAGCTATATTTCAACTCTGTTTCAGGCTGTTAATTAAAGCTTTACTGTAATTCTTATTCAGGCTGCTCTAAAAAGGAAACCTCCTGTTTAGCCAGACTCATTTCACCTCAGGTTGATAGTATACACATCCCAGACTGTCACTGGGTATTATCAGACTATTCTGATGAATGATTTTAAAATTAAAGGCTTAAATGTCCTCTTAAAGCTATATTTCAACTATGTTTCAGGCTGCTAATTAAAGCCATACTGTAACTCTTTTTCAGGCTGCTTTAGAAACGAAACCTCCTGTTTAGCCAGACTCATTTCACCTCAGGTTGATAGTGTACACATCCCAGACTGTCACTGGGTATTATCAGACTATTCTGATGCATGATTTTAAAATTAAAGGCTTAAATGTCCTCTTAAAGCTATATTTCAACTGTTTCATGCTGCTAATTAAGGCCATACTGTAACTCTTTTTCAGGCTGCTCTAAAAACGACACCTGCCATTTAGCCAGACGCATTTCACCTCAGGTTGATAGTATACACATCCCAGACTGTCACTGGGTATTATCAGACTATTCTGATGTAGGATTTTAAAATTAAAGGCTTAAATGTCAACTTAAAGCTATATTTCAACTGTTTCATGCTGCTAATTAAGGCCATACTGTAACTCTTTTTCAGGCTGCTCTAAAAACGACACCTGCCATTTAGCCAGACGCATTTCACCTCAGGTTGATAGTATACACATCCCAGACTGTCACTGGGTATTATCAGACTATTCTGATGTATGATTTTAAAATTAAAGGCTTAAATGTCCTCTTAAAGCTATATTTCAACTGTTTCATGCTGCTAATTAAGGCCATACTGTAACTCTTTTTCAGGCTGCTCTAAAAACGAAACCTCATGGTTAGCCAGACTCATTTCACCTCAGGTTGATAGTATACACATCCCAGACTGTCACTGGGTGAAATCAGACTATTCTGATATAGGATTTTAAAATTAAAGTTTTAAATGTCCACTTAAAGCGAAATTTCAACTCTGTTTCAGGCTGCTAATTAAAGCCATACTGTAACTCTTTTTCAGGCTGCTTTAGAAACGAAACCTCCTGTTTAGCCAGACTCATTTCACCTCAGGGTGATAGTGTACACATCCCAGACTGTCACTGGGTATTATCAGACTATTCTGATGTAGGATTTTAAAATTAAAGGCTTAAATGTCAACTTAAAGCTATATTTCAACTGTTTCATGCTGCTAATTAAGGCCATACTGTAACTCTTTTTCAGGCTGCTCTAAAAACGACACCTGCCGTTTAGCCAGACGCATTTCACCTCAGGTTGATAGTATACAGATCCCAGACTGTAACTGGGTAAAATCAGACTATTCTGATACAGGATTTTAAAATTAAAGGCTTTAATGTCCACTTAAAGCTATATTTCAACTCTGTTTCAGGCTGTTAATTAAAGCTTTACTGTAATTCTTATTCAGGCTGCTCTAAAAAGGAAACCTCCTGTTTAGCCAGACTCATTTCACCTCAGGTTGATAGTATACACATCCCAGACTGTCACTGGGTATTATCAGACTATTCTGATGAATGATTTTAAAATTAAAGGCTTAAATGTCCTCTTAAAGCTATATTTCAACTATGTTTCAGGCTGCTAATTAAAGCCATACTGTAACTCTTTTTCAGGCTGCTTTAGAAACGAAACCTCCTGTTTAGCCAGACTCATTTCACCTCAGGTTGATAGTGTACACATCCCAGACTGTCACTGGGTATTATCAGACTATTCTGATGCATGATTTTAAAATTAAAGGCTTAAATGTCCTCTTAAAGCTATATTTCAACTGTTTCATGCTGCTAATTAAGGCCATACTGTAACTCTTTTTCAGGCTGCTCTAAAAACGACACCTGCCATTTAGCCAGACGCATTTCACCTCAGGTTGATAGTATACACATCCCAGACTGTCACTGGGTATTATCAGACTATTCTGATGTATGATTTTAAAATTAAAGGCTTAAATGTCCTCTTAAAGCTATATTTCAACTGTTTCATGCTGCTAATTAAGGCCATACTGTAACTCTTTTTCAGGCTGCTCTAAAAACGAAACCTCATGGTTAGCCAGACTCATTTCACCTCAGGTTGATAGTATACACATCCCAGACTGTCACTGGGTGAAATCAGACTATTCTGATATAGGATTTTAAAATTAAAGTTTTAAATGTCCACTTAAAGCGAAATTTCAACTCTGTTTCAGGCTGCTAATTAAGGCCATACTGTAACTCTTTTTCAGGCTGCTCTAAAAACGAAATCTCCTGTTTAGCCAGACTCATTTCACCTCAGGGTGATAGTGTACACATCCCAGACTGTCACTGGGTATTATCAGACTATTCTGATGTAGGATTTTAAAATTAAAGGCTTAAATGTCAACTTAAAGCTATATTTCAACTGTTTCATGCTGCTAATTAAGGCCATACTGTAACTCTTTTTCAGGCTGCTCTAAAAACGACACCTGCCGTTTAGCCAGACGCATTTCACCTCAGGTTGATAGTATACAGATCCCAGACTGTAACTGGGTAAAATCAGACTATTCTGATACAGGATTTTAAAATTAAAGGCTTTAATGTCCACTTAAAGCTATATTTCAACTCTGTTTCAGGCTGTTAATTAAAGCTTTACTGTAATTCTTTTTCAGGCTGCTCTAAAAAGGAAACCTCCTGTTTAGCCAGACTCATTTCACCTCAGGTTGATAGTATACACATCCCAGACTGTCACTGGGTATTATCAGACTATTCTGATGAATGATTTTAAAATTAAAGGCTTAAATGTCCTCTTAAAGCTATATTTCAACTGTTTCATGCTGGTAATTAAGGCCATACTGTAACTCTTTTTCAGGCTGCTCTAAAAACGACACCTGCCGTTTAGCCAGACTCATTTCACCTCTGGGTGATAGTATACACATCCCAGACTGTCACTGGGTATTATCAGACAATATTATTGGATTTTAAAATGAAAGGCTTCAATGTCCCCTTAAAGCTATATTTCAACTCTGTTTCAGGGTTCTAATTAAAGCCATACTGTAACTCGTTTTCAGGCTGCTTTAGAAACGAAACCTCCTGTTTAGCCAGACTCATTTCACCTCAGGTTGATAGTATACACATCCCAGACTGTCACTGGGTAAAATCAGACTATTCTGATGTAGGATTTTAAAATTAAAGGCTTAAATGTCCTCTTAAAGCTATATTTCAACTATGTTTCAGGCTGCTAATTAAAGCCATACTGTAACTCTTTTTCAGGCTGCTTTAGAAACGAAACCTCCTGTTTAGCCAGACTCATTTCACCTCAGGTTGATAGTGTACACATCCCAGACTGTCACTGGGTATTATCAGACTATTCTGATGTAGGATTTAAAAATTAAAGGCTTTAATGTCTACTTAAAGCTATATTTCAACTCTGTTTCAGGCTGCTAATTAAAGCCATACTGTAACTCATTTTCAGGCTGCTCTAAAAACGAAACCTCCTGTTTAGCCAGACTCATTTCAACTCAGGGTGTTAGTATACACATCCCAGACTGTCACTGGGTAAAATCAGACTATTCTGATACAGGATTTTAAAATTAAAGGCTTAAATGTCCACTTAAAGCTAAATTTCAACTCTGTTTCAGGCTGCTAATTAAAGCCATACTGTAACTCTTTTTCAGGCTGCTTTAGAAACGAAAGCTCCTGTTTAGCCAGACTTTTTTCAGCTCAGGTTGATAATATACACATCCCAGACTGTCACTGGGTAAAATTATACTAATCTGATATAGGATTTTAAAATTAAAGGCTTACATGTCCACTTAAAGCTATATTTCAACTCTGTTTCAGGCTGCTAATTAAAGCTATACTGTAACTCGTTTTCAGGCTGCTTTAGAAACGAAAGCTCCTGTTTATCCAGACTCATTTCACCTCAGGTTGATAGTATACACATCCCAGACTGTCACTGGGTATTATCAGACTATTCTGATGCATGATTTTAAAATTAAAGGCTTAAATGTCCTCTTAAAGCTATATTTCAACTGTTTCATGCTGCTAATTAAGGCCATACTGTAACTCTTTTTCAGGCTGCTCTAAAAATGACACCTGCCATTTAGCCAGACGCATTTCACCTCAGGTTGATAGTATACACATCCCAGACTGTCACTGGGTATTATCAGACTATTCTGATGTATGATTTTAAAATTAAAGGCTTAAATGTCCTCTTAAAGCTATATTTCAACTGTTTCATGCTGCTAATTAAGGCCATACTGTAACTCTTTTTCAGGCTGCTCTAAAAACGAAACCTCATGGTTAGCCAGACTCATTTCACCTCAGGTTGATAGTATACACATCCCAGACTGTCACTGGGTGAAATCAGACTATTCTGATATAGGATTTTAAAATTAAAGTTTTAAATGTCCACTTAAAGCGAAATTTCAACTCTGTTTCAGGCTGCTAATTAAAGCCATACTGTAACTCTTTTTCAGGCTGCTTTAGAAACGAAACCTCCTGTTTAGCCAGACTCATTTCACCTCAGGGTGATAGTGTACACATCCCAGACTGTCACTGGGTATTATCAGACTATTCCGATACAGGACTTTAAAATTAAAGGCTTAAATGTCTACTTAAAGCTATATTTCAACTGTTTCATGCTGTGAATTAAGGTCATACTGTAACTCTTTTTCAGGCTGCTCTAGGAACGAAACCTCCTGTTTAGCCAGACTCATTTCACCTCAGGGTGATAGTATACACATTCCAGACTGTCACTGGGTGAAATCAGACTATTCTGATATAGGATTTTAAAACTAAAGTTTTAAATGTCCACGTAAAGCGAAATTTCAACTCTGTTTCAGGCTGCTAATTAAAGCCATACTGTAACTCTTTTTCAGGCTGCTTTAGAAACGAAACCTCCTGTTTAGCCAGACTCATTTCACCTCAGGTTGATAGTATACATATCCCAGATTGCCACTGGCTAATATCAGACTATTCTGATATAGGATTTTAAAATTAAGGGCTTAAATGTTCACTTAAAGCGATATTTCAACTCTTTTTCAGGATGCTAATTAAGGCCATACTGTAACTCTTTTTCAGGCTGCTCTAAAAACGAAATCTCCTGTTTAGCCAGACTCATTTCACCTCAGGGTGATAGTGTACACATCCCAGACTGTCACTGGGTATTATCAGACTATTCTGATGTAGGATTTTAAAATTAAAGGCTTAAATGTCAACTTAAAGCTATATTTCAACTGTTTCATGCTGCTAATTAAGGCCATACTGTAACTCTTTTTCAGGCTGCTCTAAAAACGACACCTGCCGTTTAGCCAGACGCATTTCACCTCAGGTTGATAGTATACAGATCCCAGACTGTAACTGGGTAAAATCAGACTATTCTGATACAGGATTTTAAAATTAAAGGCTTTAATGTCCACTTAAAGCTATATTTCAACTCTGTTTCAGGATGTTAATTAAAGCTTTACTGTAATTCTTTTTCAGGCTGCTCTAAAAAGGAAACCTCCTGTTTAGCCAGACTCATTTCACCTCAGGTTGATAGTATACACATCCCAGACTGTCACTGGGTATTATCAGACTATTCTGATGAATGATTTTAAAATTAAAGGCTTAAATGTCCTCTTAAAGCTATATTTCAACTGTTTCATGCTGGTAATTAAGGCCATACTGTAACTCTTTTTCAGGCTGCTCTAAAAACGACACCTGCCGTTTAGCCAGACTCATTTCACCTCTGGGTGATAGTATACACATCCCAGACTGTCACTGGGTATTATCAGACAATATTATTGGATTTTAAAATGAAAGGCTTCAATGTCCCCTTAAAGCTATATTTCAACTCTGTTTCAGGGTTCTAATTAAAGCCATACTGTAACTCGTTTTCAGGCTGCTTTAGAAACGAAACCTCCTGTTTAGCCAGACTCATTTCACCTCAGGTTGATAGTATACACATCCCAGACTGTCACTGGGTAAAATCAGACTATTCTGATGTAGGATTTTAAAATTAAAGGCTTAAATGTCCTCTTAAAGCTATATTTCAACTATGTTTCAGGCTGCTAATTAAAGCCATACTGTAACTCTTTTTCAGGCTGCTTTAGAAACGAAACCTCCTGTTTAGCCAGACTCATTTCACCTCAGGTTGATAGTGTACACATCCCAGACTGTCACTGGGTATTATCAGACTATTCTGATGTAGGATTTAAAAATTAAAGGCTTTAATGTCTACTTAAAGCTATATTTCAACTCTGTTTCAGACTGCTAATTAAAGCCATACTGTAACTCATTTTCAGGCTGCTCTAAAAACGAAACCTCCTGTTTAGCCAGACTCATTTCAACTCAGGGTGTTAGTATACACATCCCAGACTGTCACTGGGTAAAATCAGACTATTCTGATATAGGATTTTAAAATTAAAGGCTTAAATGTCCACTTAAAGCGAAATTTCAACTCTGTTTCAGGCTGCTAATTAAAGCCATACTGTAACTCTTTTTCAGGCTGCTTTAGAAACGAAAGCTCCTGTTTAGCCAGACTTTTTTCAGCTCAGGTTGATAGTATACACATCCCAGACTGTCACTGGGTAAAATTATACTAATCTGATATAGGATTTTAAAATTAAAGGCTTACATGTCCACTTAAAGCTATATTTCAACTCTGTTTCAGGCTGCTAATTAAAGCTATACTGTAACTCGTTTTCAGGCTGCTTTAGAAACGAAAGCTCCTGTTTATCCAGACTCATTTCACCTCAGGTTGATAGTAAACACATCCCAGACTGTCACTGGGTATTATCAGACTATTCTGATGTATGATTTTAAAATTAAAGGCTTAAATGTCCTCTTAAAGCTATATTTCAACTCTTTTTCAGGATGCTAATTAAGGCCATACTGTAACTCTTTTTCAGGCTGCTCTAAAAACGAAATCTCCTGTTTAGCCAGACTCATTTCACCTCAGGTTGATAGTGTACACATCCCAGACTGTCACTGGGTATTATCAGACTATTCTGATGTAGGATTTTAAAATTAAAGGCTTAAATGTCCACTTAAAGCTATATTTCAACTCTGTTTCAGGCTGCTAATTAAAGCCATACTGTAACTCTTTTCAGGCTGCTTTAGAAACGAAAGCTCCTGTTTAGCCAGACTTTTTTCAGCTCAGGTTGATAGTATACACATCCCATACTGTTACTGGGTAAAATTATACTAATCTGATATAGGATTTTAAAATTAAAGGCTTACATGTCCACTTAAAGCTATATTTCAACTCTGTTTCAGGCTGCTAATTAAAGCTATACTGTAACTCTTTTTCAGGCTGCTTTAGAAACGAAAGCTCCTGTTTAGCCAGACTCATTTCACCTCAGGTTGATAGTATACATATCCCAGATTGCCACTGGGTAATATCAGACTATTCTGATATAGGATTTTAAAATTAAGGGCTTAAATGTTCACTTAAAGCGATATTTCAACTCTTTTTCAGGATGCTAATTAAGGCCATACTGTAACTCTTTTTCAGGCTGCTCTAAAAACGAAATCTCCTGTTTAGCCAGACTCATTTCACCTCAGGGTGATAGTGTACACATCCCAGACTGTCACTGGGTATTATCAGACTATTCTGATGTAGGATTTTAAAATTAAAGGCTTAAATGTTAACTTAAAGCTATATTTCAACTCTGTTTCATGCTGCTAATTAAGGCCGTACTGTAACTCTTTTTCAGGCTGCTCTAGGAACGAAACCTCATGGTTAGCCAGACTCATTTCACCTCAGGTTGATAGTATACACATCCCAGACTGTCACTGGGTAAAATCAGACTATTCTGATATAGGATTTTAAAATTAAAGGCTTAAATGTCCACTTAAAGCGAAATTTCAACTCTGTTTCAGGCTGCTAATTAAAGCCATACTGTAACTCTTTTTCAGGCTGCTTTAGAAACGAAAGCTCCTGTTTTACCAGACTTTTTTCAGCTCAGGTTGATAATATACACATCCCAGACTGTCACTGGGTAAAATTATACTAATCTGATATAGGATTTTAAAATTAAAGGCTTACATGTCCACTTAAAGCTATATTTCAACTCTGTTTCAGGCTGCTAATTAAAGCTATACTGTAACTCGTTTTCAGGCTGCTTTAGAAACGAAAGCTCCTGTTTATCCAGACTCATTTCACCTCAGGTTGATAGTATACCCATCCCAGACTGTCACTGGGTATTATCAGACTATTCTGATGCATGATTTTAAAATTAAAGGCTTAAATGTCCTCTTAAAGCTATATTTCAACTGTTTCATGCTGCTAATTAAGGCCATACTGTAACTCTTTTTCAGGCTGCTCTAAAAACGACACCTGCCATTTAGCCAGACGCATTTCACCTCAGGTTGATAGTATACACATCCCAGACTGTCACTGGGTATTATCAGACTATTCTGATGTATGATTTTAAAATTAAAGGCTTAAATGTCCTCTTAAAGCTATATTTCAACTGTTTCATGCTGCTAATTAAGGCCATACTGTAACTCTTTTTCAGGCTGCTCTAAAAATGAAACCTCATGGTTAGCCAGACTCATTTCACCTCAGGTTGATAGTATACACATCCCAGACTGTCACTGGGTGAAATCAGACTATTCTGATATAGGATTTTAAAATTAAAGTTTTAAATGTCCACTTAAAGCGAAATTTCAACTTTGTTTCAGGCTGCTAATTAAAGCCATACTGTAACTCTTTTTCAGGCTGCTTTAGAAACGAAACCTCCTGTTTAGCCAGACTCATTTCACCTCAGGTTGATAGTATACATATCCCAGATTGCCACTGGCTAATATCAGACTATTCTGATATAGGATTTTAAAATTAAGGGCTTAAATGTTCACTTAAAGCGATATTTCAACTCTTTTTCAGGATGCTAATTAAGGCCATACTGTAACTCTTTTTCAGGCTGCTCTAAAAACGAAATCTCCTGTTTAGCCAGACTCATTTCACCTCAGGGTGATAGTGTACACATCCCAGACTATCCCTGGGTATTATCAGACTATTCTGATGTAGGATTTTCAAATTAAAGGCTTAAATGTTAACTTAAAGCTATATTTCAACTCTGTTTCATGCTGCTAATTAAGGCCGTACTGTAACTCTTTTTCAGGCTGATCTAGGAACGAAACCTCATGGTTAGCCAGACTCATTTCACCTCAGGTTGATAGTATACACATCCCAGACTGTCACTGGGTAAAATCAGACTATTCTGATATAGGATTTTAAAATTAAAGGCTTAAATGTCCACTTAAAGCGAAATTTCAACTCTGTTTCAGGCTGCTAATTAAAGCCATACTGTAACTCTTTTTCAGGCTGCTTTAGAAACGAAAGCTCCTGTTTTACCAGACTTTTTTCAGCTCAGGTTGATAATATACACATCCCAGACTGTCACTGGGTAAAATTATACTAATCTGATATAGGATTTTAAAATTAAAGGCTTACATGTCCACTTAAAGCTATATTTCAACTCTGTTTCAGGCTGCTAATTAAAGCTATACTGTAACTCGTTTTCAGGCTGCTTTAGAAACGAAAGCTCCTGTTTATCCAGACTCATTTCACCTCAGGTTGATAGTATACACATCCCAGACTGTCACTGGGTATTATCAGACTATTCTGATGCATGATTTTAAAATTAAAGGCTTAAATGTCCTCTTAAAGCTATATTTCAACTGTTTCATGCTGCTAATTAAGGCCATACTGTAACTCTTTTTCAGGCTGCTCTAAAAACGACACCTGCCATTTAGCCAGACGCATTTCACCTCAGGTTGATAGTATACACATCCCAGACTGTCACTGGGTATTATCAGACTATTCTGATGTATGATTTTAAAATTAAAGGCTTAAATGTCCTCTTAAAGCTATATTTCAACTGTTTCATGCTGCTAATTAAGGCCATACTGTAACTCTTTTTCAGGCTGCTCTAAAAACGAAACCTCATGGTTAGCCAGACTCATTTCACCTCAGGTTGATAGTATACACATCCCAGACTGTCACTGGGTGAAATCAGACTATTCTGATATAGGATTTTAAAATTAAAGTTTTAAATGTCCACTTAAAGCGAAATTTCAACTCTGTTTCAGGCTGCTAATTAAAGCCAAACTGTAACTCTTTTTCAGGCTGCTTTAGAAACGAAACCTCCTGTTTAGCCAGACTCATTTCACCTCAGGTTGATAGTATACATATCCCAGATTGCCACTGGCTAATATCAGACTATTCTGATATAGGATTTTAAAATTAAAGGCTTAAATGTCAACTTAAAGCTATATTTCAACTGTTTCATGCTGCTAATTAAGGCCATACTGTAACTCTTTTTCAGGCTGCTCTAAAAACGACACCTGCCGTTTAGCCAGACGCATTTCACCTCAGGTTGATAGTATACAGATCCCAGACTGTAACTGGGTAAAATCAGACTATTCTGATACAGGATTTTAAAATTAAAGGCTTTAATGTCCACTTAAAGCTATATTTCAACTCTGTTTCAGGATGTTAATTAAAGCTTTACTGTAATTCTTTTTCAGGCTGCTCTAAAAAGGAAACCTCCTGTTTAGCCAGACTCATTTCACCTCAGGTTGATAGTATACACATCCCAGACTGTCACTGGGTATTATCAGACTATTCTGATGAATGATTTTAAAATTAAAGGCTTAAATGTCCTCTTAAAGCTATATTTCAACTGTTTCATGCTGGTAATTAAGGCCATACTGTAACTCTTTTTCAGGCTGCTCTAAAAACGACACCTGCCGTTTAGCCAGACTCATTTCACCTCTGGGTGATAGTATACACATCCCAGACTGTCACTGGGTATTATCAGACAATATTATTGGATTTTAAAATGAAAGGCTTCAATGTCCCCTTAAAGCTATATTTCAACTCTGTTTCAGGGTTCTAATTAAAGCCATACTGTAACTCGTTTTCAGGCTGCTTTAGAAACGAAACCTCCTGTTTAGCCAGACTCATTTCACCTCAGGTTGATAGTATACACATCCCAGACTGTCACTGGGTAAAATCAGACTATTCTGATGTAGGATTTTAAAATTAAAGGCTTAAATGTCCTCTTAAAGCTATATTTCAACTATGTTTCAGGCTGCTAATTAAAGCCATACTGTAACTCTTTTTCAGGCTGCTTTAGAAACGAAACCTCCTGTTTAGCCAGACTCATTTCACCTCAGGTTGATAGTGTACACATCCCAGACTGTCACTGGGTATTATCAGACTATTCTGATGTAGGATTTAAAAATTAAAGGCTTTAATGTCTACTTAAAGCTATATTTCAACTCTGTTTCAGGCTGCTAATTAAAGCCATACTGTAACTCATTTTCAGGCTGCTCTAAAAACGAAACCTCCTGTTTAGCCAGACTCATTTCAACTCAGGGTGTTAGTATCCACATCCCAGACTGTCACTGGGTATTATCAGACTATTCTGATGTATGATTTTAAAATTAAAGGCTTAAATGTCCTCTTAAAGCTATATTTCAACTGTTTCATGCTGCTAATTAAGGCCATACTGTAACTCTTTTTCAGGCTGCTCTAAAAACGAAACCTCATGGTTAGCCAGACTCATTTCACCTCAGGTTGATAGTATACACATCCCAGACTGTCACTGGGTGAAATCAGACTATTCTGATATAGGATTTTAAAATTAAAGTTTTAAATGTCCACTTAAAGCGAAATTTCAACTCTGTTTCAGGCTGCTAATTAAAGCCATACTGTAACTCTTTTTCAGGCTGCTTTAGAAACGAAACCTCCTGTTTAGCCAGACTCATTTCACCTCAGGTTGATAGTATACATATCCCAGATTGCCACTGGCTAATATCAGACTATTCTGATATAGGATTTTAAAATTAAGGGCTTAAATGTTCACTTAAAGCGATATTTCAACTCTTTTTCAGGATGCTAATTAAGGCCATACTGTAACTCTTTTTCAGGCTGCTCTAAAAACGAAATCTCCTGTTTAGCCAGACTCATTTCACCTCAGGGTGATAGTGTACACATCCCAGACTGTCACTGGGTATTATCAGACTATTCTGATGTAGGATTTTAAAATTAAAGGCTTAAATGTTAACTTAAAGCTATATTTCAACTCTGTTTCATGCTGCTAATTAAGGCCGTACTGTAACTCTTTTTCAGGCTGATCTAGGAACGAAACCTCATGGTTAGCCAGACTCATTTCACCTCAGGTTGATAGTATACACATCCCAGACTGTCACTGGGTAAAATCAGACTATTCTGATATAGGATTTTAAAATTAAAGGCTTAAATGTCCACTTAAAGCGAAATTTCAACTCTGTTTCAGGCTGCTAATTAAAGCCATACTGTAACTCTTTTTCAGGCTGCTTTAGAAACGAAAGCTCCTGTTTTACCAGACTTTTTTCAGCTCAGGTTGATAATATACACATCCCAGACTGTCACTGGGTAAAATTATACTAATCTGATATAGGATTTTAAAATTAAAGGCTTACATGTCCACTTAAAGCTATATTTCAACTCTGTTTCAGGCTGCTAATTAAAGCTATACTGTAACTCGTTTTCAGGCTGCTTTAGAAACGAAAGCTCCTGTTTATCCAGACTCATTTCACCTCAGGTTGATAGTATACACATCCCAGACTGTCACTGGGTATTATCAGACTATTCTGATGCATGATTTTAAAATTAAAGGCTTAAATGTCCTCTTAAAGCTATATTTCAACTGTTTCATGCTGCTAATTAAGGCCATACTGTAACTCTTTTTCAGGCTGCTCTAAAAACGACACCTGCCATTTAGCCAGACGCATTTCACCTCAGGTTGATAGTATACACATCCCAGACTGTCACTGGGTATTATCAGACTATTCTGATGTATGATTTTAAAATTAAAGGCTTAAATGTCCTCTTAAAGCTATATTTCAACTGTTTCATGCTGCTAATTAAGGCCATACTGTAACTCTTTTTCAGGCTGCTCTAAAAACGAAACCTCATGGTTAGCCAGACTCATTTCACCTCAGGTTGATAGTATACACATCCCAGACTGTCACTGGGTGAAATCAGACTATTCTGATATAGGATTTTAAAATTAAAGTTTTAAATGTCCACTTAAAGCGAAATTTCAACTCTGTTTCAGGCTGCTAATTAAAGCCATACTGTAACTCTTTTTCAGGCTGCTTTAGAAACGAAACCTCCTGTTTAGCCAGACTCATTTCACCTCAGGTTGATAGTATACATATCCCAGATTGCCACTGGCTAATATCAGACTATTCTGATATAGGATTTTAAAATTAAGGGCTTAAATGTTCACTTAAAGCGATATTTCAACTCTTTTTCAGGATGCTAATTAAGGCCATACTGTAACTCTTTTTCAGGCTGCTCTAAAAACGAAATCTCCTGTTTAGCCAGACTCATTTCACCTCAGGGTGATAGTGTACACATCCCAGACTGTCACTGGGTATTATCAGACTATTCTGATGTAGGATTTTAAAATTAAAGGCTTAAATGTCAACTTAAAGCTATATTTCAACTGTTTCATGCTGCTAATTAAGGCCATACTGTAACTCTTTTTCAGGCTGCTCTAAAAACGACACCTGCCGTTTAGCCAGACGCATTTCACCTCAGGTTGATAGTATACAGATCCCAGACTGTAACTGGGTAAAATCAGACTATTCTGATACAGGATTTTAAAATTAAAGGCTTTAATGTCCACTTAAAGCTATATTTCAACTCTGTTTCAGGATGTTAATTAAAGCTTTACTGTAATTCTTTTTCAGGCTGCTCTAAAAAGGAAACCTCCTGTTTAGCCAGACTCATTTCACCTCAGGTTGATAGTATACACATCCCAGACTGTCACTGGGTATTATCAGACTATTCTGATGAATGATTTTAAAATTAAAGGCTTAAATGTCCTCTTAAAGCTATATTTCAACTGTTTCATGCTGGTAATTAAGGCCATACTGTAACTCTTTTTCAGGCTGCTCTAAAAACGACACCTGCCGTTTAGCCAGACTCATTTCACCTCTGGGTGATAGTATACACATCCCAGACTGTCACTGGGTATTATCAGACAATATTATTGGATTTTAAAATGAAAGGCTTCAATGTCCCCTTAAAGCTATATTTCAACTCTGTTTCAGGGTTCTAATTAAAGCCATACTGTAACTCGTTTTCAGGCTGCTTTAGAAACGAAACCTCCTGTTTAGCCAGACTCATTTCACCTCAGGTTGATAGTGTACACATCCCAGACTGTCACTGGGTATTATCAGACTATTCTGATGTAGGATTTAAAAATTAAAGGCTTTAATGTCTACTTAAAGCTATATTTCAACTCTGTTTCAGGCTGCTAATTAAAGCCATACTGTAACTCTTTTTCAGGCTGCTTTAGAAACGAAAGCTCCTGTTTAGCCAGACTTTTTTCAGCTCAGGTTGATAGTATACACATCCCAGACTGTCACTGGGTAAAATTATACTAATCTGATATAGGATTTTAAAATTAAAGGCTTACATGTCCACTTAAAGCTATATTTCAACTCTGTTTCAGGCTGCTAATTAAAGCTATACTGTAACTCGTTTTCAGGCTGCTTTAGAAACGAAAGCTCCTGTTTATCCAGACTCATTTCACCTCATGTTGATAGTAAACACATCCCAGACTGTCACTGGGTATTATCAGACTATTCTGATGTATGATTTTAAAATTAAAGGCTTAAATGTCCTCTTAAAGCTATATTTCAACTGTTTCATGCTGCTAATTAAGGCCATACTGTAACTCTTTTTCAGGCTGCTCTAAAAACGAAAACTCCTGTTTAGCCAGACTCATTTCACCTCAGGGTGATAGTATACACATTCCAGACTGTCACTGGGTGAAATCAGACTATTCTGATATAGGATTTTAAAATTAAAGTTTTAAATGTCCACGTAAAGCGAAATTTCAACTCTGTTTCAGGCTGCTAATTAAAGCCATACTGTAACTCTTTTTCAGGCTGCTTTAGAAACGAAACCTCCTGTTTAGCCAGACTCATTTCACCTCAGGTTGATAGTATACATATCCCAGATTGCCACTGGCTAATATCAGACTATTCTGATATAGGATTTTAAAATTAAGGGCTTAAATGTTCACTTAAAGCAATATTTCAACTCTTTTTCAGGATGCTAATTAAGGCCATACTGTAACTCTTTTTCAGGCTGCTCTAAAAACGAAATCTCCTGTTTAGCCAGACTCATTTCACCTCAGGTTGATAGTGTACACATCCCAGACTGTCACTGGGTATTATCAGACTATTCTGATGTAGGATTTTAAAATTAAAGGCTTAAATGTCCACTTAAAGCTATATTTCAACTCTGTTTCAGGCTGCTAATTAAAGCCATACTGTAACTCTTTTCAGGCTGCTTTAGAAACGAAAGCTCATGTTTAGCCAGACTTTTTTCAGCTCAGGTTGATAGTATACACATCCCAGACTGTCACTGGGTAAAATTATACTAATCTGATATAGGATTTTAAAATTAAAGGCTTACATGTCCACTTAAAGCTATATTTCAACTCTGTTTCAGGCTGCTAATTAAAGCTATACTGTAACTCTTTTTCAGGCTGCTTTAGAAACGAAAGCTCCTGTTTAGCCAGACTCATTTCACCTCAGGTTGATAGTATACATATCCCAGATTGCCACTGGGTAATATCAGACTATTCTGATATAGGATTTTAAAATTAAGGGCTTAAATGTTCACTTAAAGCGATATTTCAACTCTTTTTCAGGATGCTAATTAAGGCCATACTGTAACTCTTTTTCAGGCTGCTCTAAAAACGAAATCTCCTGTTTAGCCAGACTCATTTCACCTCAGGGTGATAGTGTACACATCCCAGACTGTCACTGGGTATTATCAGACTATTCTGATGTAGGATTTTAAAATTAAAGGCTTACATGTTAACTTAAAGCTATATTTCAACTCTGTTTCATGCTGCTAATTAAGGCCGTACTGTAACTCTTTTTCAGGCTGCTCTAGGAACGAAACCTCATGGTTAGCCAGACTCATTTCACCTCAGGTTGATAGTATACACATCCCAGACTGTCACTGGGTAAAATCAGACTATTCTGATACAGGATTTTAAAATTAAAGGCTTAAATGTCCACTTAAAGCGAAATTTCAACTCTGTTTCAGGCTGCTAATTAAAGCCATACTGTAACTCTTTTTCAGGCTGCTTTAGAAACGAAAGCTCCTGTTTAGCCAGACTTTTTTCACCTCAGGTTGATAGTATACACATCCCAGACTGTCACTGGGTATTATCAGACTATTCTGATGCATGATTTTAAAATTAAAGGCTTAAATGTCCTCTTAAAGCTATATTTCAACTGTTTCATGCTGCTAATTAAGGCCATACTGTAACTCTTTTTCAGGCTGCTCTAAAAACGAAACCTCATGGTTAGCCAGACTCATTTCACCTCAGGTTGATAGTATACACATCCCAGACTGTCACTGGGTGAAATCAGACTATTCTGATATAGGATTTTAAAATTAAAGTTTTAAATGTCCACTTAAAGCGAAATTTCAACTCTGTTTCAGGCTGCTAATTAAAGCCATACTGTAACTCTTTTTCAGGCTGCTTTAGAAACGAAACCTCCTGTTTAGCCAGACTCATTTCACCTCAGGTTGATAGTATACATATCCCAGATTGCCACTGGCTAATATCAGACTATTCTGATATAGGATTTTAAAAATAAGGGCTTAAATGTTCACTTAAAGCGATATTTCAACTCTTTTTCAGGATGCTAATTAAGGCCATACTGTAACTCTTTTTCAGGCTGCTCTAAAAACGAAATCTCCTGTTTAGCCAGACTCATTTCACCTCAGGGTGATAGTGTACATATCCCAGACTGTCACTGGGTATTATCAGACTATTCTGATGTAGGATTTTAAAATTAAAGGCTTAAATGTCAACTTAAAGCTATATTTCAACTGTTTCATGCTGCTAATTAAGGCCATACTGTAACTCTTTTTCAGGCTGCTCTAAAAACGACACCTGCCGTTTAGCCAGACGCATTTCACCTCAGGTTGATAGTATACAGATCCCAGACTGTAACTGGGTAAAATCAGACTATTCTGATACAGGATTTTAAAATTAAAGGCTTTAATGTCCACTTAAAGCTATATTTCAACTCTGTTTCAGGCTGTTAATTAAAGCTTTACTGTAATTCTTTTTCAGGCTGCTCTAAAAAGGAAACCTCCTGTTTAGCCAGACTCATTTCACCTCAGGTTGATAGTATACACATCCCAGACTGTCACTGGGTATTATCAGACTATTCTGATGAATGATTTTAAAATTAAAGGCTTAAATGTCCTCTTAAAGCTATATTTCAACTGTTTCATGCTGGTAATTAAGGCCATACTGTAACTCTTTTTCAGGCTGCTCTAAAAACGACACCTGCCGTTTAGCCAGACTCATTTCACCTCTGGGTGATAGTATACACATCCCAGACTGTCACTGGGTATTATCAGACAATATTATTGGATTTTAAAATGAAAGGCTTCAATGTCCCCTTAAAGCTATATTTCAACTCTGTTTCAGGGTTCTAATTAAAGCCATACTGTAACTCGTTTTCAGGCTGCTTTAGAAACGAAACCTCCTGTTTAGCCAGACTCATTTCACCTCAGGTTGATAGTGTACACATCCCAGACTGTCACTGGGTATTATCAGACTATTCTGATGTAGGATTTAAAAATTAAAGGCTTTAATGTCTACTTAAAGCTATATTTCAACTCTGTTTCAGGCTGCTAATTAAAGCCATACTGTAACTCATTTTCAGGCTGCTCTAAAAACGAAACCTCCTGTTTAGCCAGACTCATTTCAACTCAGGGTGTTAGTATACACATCCCAGACTGTCACTGGGTAAAATTATACTAATCTGATATAGGATTTTAAAATTAAAGGCTTACATGTCCACTTAAAGCTATATTTCAACTCTGTTTCAGGCTGCTAATTAAAGCTATACTGTAACTCGTTTTCAGGCTGCTTTAGAAACGAAAGCTCCTGTTTATCCAGACTCATTTCACCTCAGGTTGATAGTAAACACATCCCAGACTGTCACTGGGTATTATCAGACTATTCTGATGTATGGTTTTAAAATTAAAGGCTTAAATGTCCTCTTAAAGCTATATTTCAACTGTTTCATGCTGCTAATTAAGGCCATACTGTAACTCTTTTTCAGGCTGCTCTAAAAAGGAAACCTCCTGTTTAGCAAGACTCACTTCAACTCAGGTTGATAGTATACACATCCCAGACTGTCACTGGGTATTATCAGACTATTCTGATGTATGATTTTAAAATTAAAGGCTTAAATGTCCTCTTAAAGCTATATTTCAACTGTTTCATGCTGGTAATTAAGGCCATACTGTAACTCTTTTTCAGGCTGCTCTAAAAACGAAAACTCCTGTTTAGCCAGACTCATTTCACCTCAGGGTGATAGTATACACATTCCAGACTGTCACTGGGTGAAATCAGACTATTCTGATATAGGATTTTAAAATTAAAGTTTTAAATGTCCACGTAAAGCGAAATTTCAACTCTGTTTCAGGCTGCTAATTAAAGCCATACTGTAACTCTTTTTCAGGCTGCTTTAGAAACGAAACCTCCTGTTTAGCCAGACTCATTTCACCTCAGGTTGATAGTATACATATCCCAGATTGCCACTGGCTAATATCAGATTATTCTGATATAGGATTTTAAAATTAAGGGCTTAAATGTTCACTTAAAGCGATATTTCAACTCTTTTTCAGGATGCTAATTAAGGCCATACTGTAACTCTTTTTCAGGCTGCTCTAAAAACGAAATCTCCTGTTTAGCCAGACTCATTTCACCTCAGGTTGATAGTGTACACATCCCAGACTGTCACTGGGTATTATCAGACTATTCTGATGTAGGATTTTAAAATTAAAGGCTTAAATGTCCACTTAAAGCTATATTTCAACTCTGTTTCAGGCTGCTAATTAAAGCCATACTGTAACTCTTTTCAGGCTGCTTTAGAAACGAAAGCTCCTGTTTAGCCAGACTTTTTTTCAGCTCAGGTTGATAGTATACACATCCCAGACTGTCACTGGGTAAAATTATACTAATCTGATATAGGATTTTAAAATTAAAGGCTTACATGTCCACTTAAAGCTATATTTCAACTCTGTTTCAGGCTGCTAATTAAAGCTATACTGTAACTCTTTTTCAGGCTGCTTTAGAAACGAAAGCTCCTGTTTAGCCAGACTCATTTCACCTCAGGTTGATAGTATACATATCCCAGATTGCCACTGGGTAATATCAGACTATTCTGATATAGGATTTTAAAATTAAGGGCTTAAATGTTCACTTAAAGCGATATTTCAACTCTTTTTCAGGATGCTAATTAAGGCCATACTGTAACTCTTTTTCAGGCTGCTCTAAAAACGAAATCTCCTGTTTAGCCAGACTCCTTTCACCTCAGGGTGATAGTGTACACATCCCAGACTGTCACTGGGTATTATCAGACTATTCTGATGTAGGATTTTAAAATTAAAGGCTTAAATGTCAACTTAAAGCGAAATTTCAACTCTGTTTCAGGCTGCTAATTAAAGCTTTACTGTAATTCTTTTTCAGGCTGCTCTAAAAACGAAACCTCATGGTTAGCCAGACTCATTTCACCTCAGGTTGATAGTATACACATCCCAGACTGTCACTGGGTATTATCAGACTATTCTGATGTATGATTTTAAAATTAAAGGCTTAAATGTCCTCTTAAAGCTATATTTCAACTGTTTCATGCTGCTAATTAAGGCCATACTGTAACTCTTTTTCAGGCTGCTCTAAAAACGAAACCTCATGGTTAGCCAGACTCATTTCACCTCAGGTTGATAGTATACACATCCCAGACTGTCACTGGGTGAAATCACACTATTCTGATATAGGATTTTAAAATTAAAGTTTTAAATGTCCACTTAAAGCGAAATTTCAACTCTGTTTCAGGCTGCTAATTAAAGCCATACTGTAACTCTTTTTCAGGCTGCTTTAGAAACGAAACCTCCTGTTTAGCCAGACTCATTTCACCTCAGGTTGATAGTATATATATCCCAGATTGCCACTGGCTAATATCAGACTATTCTGATATAGGATTTTAAAATTAAGGGCTTAAATGTTCACTTAAAGCGATATTTCAACTCTTTTTCAGGATGCTAATTAAGGCCATACTGTAACTCTTTTTCAGGCTGATCTAAAAACGAAATCTCCTGTTTAGCCAGACTCATTTCACCTCAGGGTGATAGCGTACACATCCCAGACTGTCACTGGGTATTATCAGACTATTCTGATGTAGGATTTTAAAATTAAAGGCTTAAATGTCAACTTAAAGCTATATTTCAACTCTGTTTCATGCTGCTAATTAAGGCCGTACTGTAACTCTTTTTCAGGCTGCTCTAGGAACGAAACCTCATGGTTAGCCAGACTCATTTCACCTCAGGTTGATAGTATACACATCCCAGACTGTCACTGGGTAAAATCAGACTATTCTGATATAGGATTTTAAAATTAAAGGCTTAAATGTCCACTTAAAGCGAAATTTCAACTCTGTTTCAGGCTGCTAATTAAAGCCATACTGTAACTCTTTTTCAGGCTGCTTTAGAAACGAAAGCTCCTGTTTAGCCAGACTTTTTTCAGCTCAGGTTGATAATATACACATCCCAGACTGTCACTGGGTAAAATTATACTAATCTGATATAGGATTTTAAAATTAAAGGCTTACATGTCCACTTAAAGCTATATTTCAACTCTGTTTCAGGCTGCTAATTAAAGCTATACTGTAACTCGTTTTCAGGCTGCTTTAGAAACGAAAGCTCCTGTTTATCCAGACTCATTTCACCTCAGGTTGATAGTATACACATCCCAGACTGTCACTGGGTATTATCAGACTATTCTGATGCATGATTTTAAAATTAAAGGCTTAAATGTCCTCTTAAAGCTATATTTCAACTGTTTCATGCTGCTAATTAAGGCCATACTGTAACTCTTTTTCAGGCTGCTCTAAAAACGAAACCTCATGGTTAGCCAGACTCATTTCACCTCAGGTTGATAGTATACACATCCCAGACTGTCACTGGGTGAAATCAGACTATTCTGATATAGGATTTTAAAATTAAAGTTTTAAATGTCCACTTAAAGCGAAATTTCAACTCTGTTTCAGGCTGCTAATTAAAGCCATACTGTAACTCTTTTTCAGGCTGCTTTAGAAACGAAACCTCCTGTTTAGCCAGACTCATTTCACCTCAGGTTGATAGTATACATATCCCAGATTGCCACTGGCTAATATCAGACTATTCTGATATAGGATTTTAAAATTAAGGGCTTAAATGTTCACTTAAAGCGATATTTCAACTCTTTTTCAGGATGCTAATTAAGGCCATACTGTAACTCTTTTTCAGGCTGCTCTAAAAACGAAATCTCCTGTTTAGCCAGACTCATTTCACCTCAGGGTGATAGTGTACACATCCCAGACTGTCACTGGGTATTATCAGACTATTCTGATGTAGGATTTTAAAATTAAAGGCTTAAATGTCAACTTAAAGCTATATTTCAACTGTTTCATGCTGCTAATTAAGGCCATACTGTAACTCTTTTTCAGGCTGCTCTAAAAACGACACCTGCCGTTTAGCCAGACGCATTTCACCTCAGGTTGATAGTATACAGATCCCAGACTGTAACTGGGTAAAATCAGACTATTCTGATACAGGATTTTAAAATTAAAGGCTTTAATGTCCACTTAAAGCTATATTTCAACTCTGTGTCAGGCTGTTAATTAAAGCTTTACTGTAATTCTTTTTCAGGCTGCTCTAAAAAGGAAACCTCCTGTTTAGCCAGACTCATTTCACCTCAGGTTGATAGTATACACATCCCAGACTGTCACTGGGTATTATCAGACTATTCTGATGAATGATTTTAAAATTAAAGGCTTAAATGTCCTCTTAAAGCTATATTTCAACTGTTTCATGCTGCTAATTAAGGCCATACTGTAACTCTTTTTCAGGCTGCTCTAAAAAGGAAACCTCCTGTTTAGCAAGACTCACTTCAACTCAGGTTGATAGTATACACATCCCAGACTGTCACTGGGTATTATCAGACTATTCTGATGTATGATTTTAAAATTAAAGGCTTAAATGTCCTCTTAAAGCTATATTTCAACTGTTTCATGCTGGTAATTAAGGCCATACTGTAACTCTTTTTCAGGCTGCTCTAAAAACGAAAACTCCTGTTTAGCCAGACTCATTTCACCTCAGGGTGATAGTATACACATTCCAGACTGTCACTGGGTGAAATCAGACTATTCTGATATAGGATTTTAAAATTAAAGTTTTAAATGTCCACGTAAAGCGAAATTTCAACTCTGTTTCAGGCTGCTAATTAAAGCCATACTGTAACTCTTTTTCAGGCTGCTTTAGAAACGAAACCTCCTGTTTAGCCAGACTCATTTCACCTCAGGTTGATAGTATACATATCCCAGATTGCCACTGGCTAATATCAGATTATTCTGATATAGGATTTTAAAATTAAGGGCTTAAATGTTCACTTAAAGCGATATTTCAACTCTTTTTCAGGATGCTAATTAAGGCCATACTGTAACTCTTTTTCAGGCTGCTCTAAAAACGAAATCTCCTGTTTAGCCAGACTCATTTCACCTCAGGTTGATAGTGTACACATCCCAGACTGTCACTGGGTATTATCAGACTATTCTGATGTAGGATTTTAAAATTAAAGGCTTAAATGTCCACTTAAAGCTATATTTCAACTCTGTTTCAGGCTGCTAATTAAAGCCATACTGTAACTCTTTTCAGGCTGCTTTAGAAACGAAAGCTCCTGTTTAGCCAGACTTTTTTTCAGCTCAGGTTGATAGTATACACATCCCAGACTGTCACTGGGTAAAATTATACTAATCTGATATAGGATTTTAAAATTAAAGGCTTACATGTCCACTTAAAGCTATATTTCAACTCTGTTTCAGGCTGCTAATTAAAGCTATACTGTAACTCTTTTTCAGGCTGCTTTAGAAACGAAAGCTCCTGTTTAGCCAGACTCATTTCACCTCAGGTTGATAGTATACATATCCCAGATTGCCACTGGGTAATATCAGACTATTCTGATATAGGATTTTAAAATTAAGGGCTTAAATGTTCACTTAAAGCGATATTTCAACTCTTTTTCAGGATGCTAATTAAGGCCATACTGTAACTCTTTTTCAGGCTGCTCTAAAAACGAAATCTCCTGTTTAGCCAGACTCCTTTCACCTCAGGGTGATAGTGTACACATCCCAGACTGTCACTGGGTATTATCAGACTATTCTGATGTAGGATTTTAAAATTAAAGGCTTAAATGTCAACTTAAAGCGAAATTTCAACTCTGTTTCAGGCTGCTAATTAAAGCTTTACTGTAATTCTTTTTCAGGCTGCTCTAAAAACGAAACCTCATGGTTAGCCAGACTCATTTCACCTCAGGTTGATAGTATACACATCCCAGACTTTCACTGGGTATTATCAGACTATTCTGATGTATGATTTTAAAATTAAAGGCTTAAATGTCCTCTTAAAGCTATATTTCAACTGTTTCATGCTGCTAATTAAGGCCATACTGTAACTCTTTTTCAGGCTGCTCTAAAAACGAAACCTCATGGTTAGCCAGACTCATTTCACCTCAGGTTGCTAGTATACACATCCCAGACTGTCACTGGGTGAAATCACACTATTCTGATATAGGATTTTAAAATTAAAGTTTTAAATGTCCACTTAAAGTGAAATTTCAACTCTGTTTCAGGCTGCTAATTAAAGCCATACTGTAACTCTTTTTCAGGCTGCTTTAGAAACGAAACCTCCTGTTTAGCCAGACTCATTTCACCTCAGGTTGATAGTATATATATCCCAGATTGCCACTGGCTAATATCAGACTATTCTGATATAGGATTTTAAAATTAAGGGCTTAAATGTTCACTTAAAGCGATATTTCAACTCTTTTTCAGGATGCTAATTAAGGCCATACTGTAACTCTTTTTCAGGCTGATCTAAAAACGAAATCTCCTGTTTAGCCAGACTCATTTCACCTCAGGGTGATAGCGTACACATCCCAGACTGTCACTGGGTATTATCAGACTATTCTGATGTAGGATTTTAAAATTAAAGGCTTAAATGTCAACTTAAAGCTATATTTCAACTCTGTTTCATGCTGCTAATTAAGGCCGTACTGTAACTCTTTTTCAGGCTGCTCTAGGAACGAAACCTCATGGTTAGCCAGACTCATTTCACCTCAGGTTGATAGTATACACATCCCAGACTGTCACTGGGTAAAATCAGACTATTCTGATATAGGATTTTAAAATTAAAGGCTTAAATGTCCACTTAAAGCGAAATTTCAACTCTGTTTCAGGCTGCTAATTAAAGCCATACTGTAACTCTTTTTCAGGCTGCTTTAGAAACGAAAGCTCCTGTTTAGCCAGACTTTTTTCAGCTCAGGTTGATAATATACACATCCCAGACTGTCACTGGGTAAAATTATACTAATCTGATATAGGATTTTAAAATTAAAGGCTTACATGTCCACTTAAAGCTATATTTCAACTCTGTTTCAGGCTGCTAATTAAAGCTATACTGTAACTCGTTTTCAGGCTGCTTTAGAAACGAAAGCTCCTGTTTATCCAGACTCATTTCACCTCAGGTTGATAGTATACACATCCCAGACTGTCACTGGGTATTATCAGACTATTCTGATGCATGATTTTAAAATTAAAGGCTTAAATGTCCTCTTAAAGCTATATTTCAACTGTTTCATGCTGCTAATTAAGGCCATACTGTAACTCTTTTTCAGGCTGCTCTAAAAACGAAACCTCATGGTTAGCCAGACTCATTTCACCTCAGGTTGATAGTATACACATCCCAGACTGTCACTGGGTGAAATCAGACTATTCTGATATAGGATTTTAAAATTAAAGTTTTAAATGTCCACTTAAAGCGAAATTTCAACTCTGTTTCAGGCTGCTAATTAAAGCCATACTGTAACTCTTTTTCAGGCTGCTTTAGAAACGAAACCTCCTGTTTAGCCAGACTCATTTCACCTCAGGTTGATAGTATACATATCCCAGATTGCCACTGGCTAATATCAGACTATTCTGATATAGGATTTTAAAATTAAGGGCTTAAATGTTCACTTAAAGCGATATTTCAACTCTTTTTCAGGATGCTAATTAAGGCCATACTGTAACTCTTTTTCAGGCTGCTCTAAAAACGAAATCTCCTGTTTAGCCAGACTCATTTCACCTCAGGGTGATAGTGTACACATCCCAGACTGTCACTGGGTATTATCAGACTATTCTGATGTAGGATTTTAAAATTAAAGGCTTAAATGTCAACTTAAAGCTATATTTCAACTGTTTCATGCTGCTAATTAAGGCCATACTGTAACTCTTTTTCAGGCTGCTCTAAAAACGACACCTGCCGTTTAGCCAGACGCATTTCACCTCAGGTTGATAGTATACAGATCCCAGACTGTAACTGGGTAAAATCAGACTATTCTGATACAGGATTTTAAAATTAAAGGCTTTAATGTCCACTTAAAGCTATATTTCAACTCTGTTTCAGGCTGTTAATTAAAGCTTTACTGTAATTCTTTTTCAGGCTGCTCTAAAAAGGAAACCTCCTGTTTAGCCAGACTCATTTCACCTCAGGTTGATAGTATACACATCCCAGACTGTCACTGGGTATTATCAGACTATTCTGATGAATGATTTTAAAATTAAAGGCTTAAATGTCCTCTTAAAGCTATATTTCAACTGTTTCATGCTGGTAATTAAGGCCATACTGTAACTCTTTTTCAGGCTGCTCTAAAAACGACACCTGCCGTTTAGCCAGACTCATTTCACCTCTGGGTGATAGTATACACATCCCAGACTGTCACTGGGTATTATCAGACAATATTATTGGATTTTAAAATGAAAGGCTTCAATGTCCCCTTAAAGCTATATTTCAACTCTGTTTCAGGGTTCTAATTAAAGCCATACTGTAACTCGTTTTCAGGCTGCTTTAGAAACGAAACCTCCTGTTTAGCCAGACTCATTTCACCTCAGGTTGATAGTATACACATCCCAGACTGTCACTGGGTAAAATCAGACTATTCTGATGTAGGATTTTAAAATTAAAGGCTTAAATGTCCTCTTAAAGCTATATTTCAACTATGTTTCAGGCTGCTAATTAAAGCCATACTGTAACTCTTTTTCAGGCTGCTTTAGAAACGAAACCTCCTGTTTAGCCAGACTCATTTCACCTCAGGTTGATAGTGTACACATCCCAGACTGTCACTGGGTATTATCAGACTATTCTGATGTAGGATTTAAAAATTAAAGGCTTTAATGTCTACTTAAAGCTATATTTCAACTCTGTTTCAGGCTGCTAATTAAAGCCATACTGTAACTCATTTTCAGGCTGCTCTAAAAACGAAACCTCCTGTTTAGCCAGACTCATTTCAACTCAGGGTGTTAGTATACACATCCCAGACTGTCACTGGGTAAAATCAGACTATTCTGATATAGGATTTTAAAATTAAAGGCTTAAATGTCCACTTAAAGCGAAATTTCAACTCTGTTTCAGGCTGCTAATTAAAGCCATACTGTAACTCTTTTTCAGGCTGCTTTAGAAACGAAAGCTCCTGTTTAGCCAGACTTTTTTCAGCTCAGGTTGATAGTATACACATCCCAGACTGTCACTGGGTAAAATTATACTAATCTGATATAGGATTTTAAAATTAAAGGCTTACATGTCCACTTAAAGCTATATTTCAACTCTGTTTCAGGCTGCTAATTAAAGCTATACTGTAACTCGTTTTCAGGCTGCTTTAGAAACGAAAGCTCCTGTTTATCCAGACTCATTTCACCTCAGGTTGATAGTAAACACATCCCAGACTGTCACTGGGTATTATCAGACTATTCTGATGTATGATTTTAAAATTAAAGGCTTAAATGTCCTCTTAAAGCTATATTTCAACTGTTTCATGCTGCTAATTAAGGCCATACTGTAACTCTTTTTCAGGCTGCTCTAAAAACGACACCTGCCGTTTAGCCAGACGCATTTCACCTCAGGTTGATAGTATACAGATCCCAGACTGTAACTGGGTAAAATCAGACTATTATGATACAGGATTTTAAAATTAAAGGCTTTAATGTCCACTTAAAGCTATATTTCAACTATGTTTCAGGCTGTTAATTAAAGCTTTACTGTAATTCTTTTTCAGGCTGCTCTAAAAAGGAAACCTCCTGTTTAGCAAGACTCACTTCAACTCAGGTTGATAGTATACACATCCCAGACTGTCACTGGGTATTATCAGACTATTCTGATGTATGATTTTAAAATTAAAGGCTTAAATGTCCTCTTAAAGCTATATTTCAACTGTTTCATGCTGGTAATTAAGGCCATACTGTAACTCATTTTCAGGCTGCTCTAAAAACGAAACCTCCTGTTTAGCCAGACTCATTTCAACTCAGGGTGTTAGTATACACATCCCAGACTGTCACTGGGTAAAATCAGACTATTCTGATATAGGATTTTAAAATTAAAGGCTTAAATGTCCACTTAAAGCGAAATTTCAACTCTGTTTCAGGCTGCTAATTAAAGCCATACTGTAACTCTTTTTCAGGCTGCTTTAGAAACGAAAGCTCCTGTTTAGCCAGACTTTTTTCAGCTCAGGTTGATAGTATACACATCCCAGACTGTCACTGGGTAAAATTATACTAATCTGATATAGGATTTTAAAATTAAAGGCTTACATGTCCACTTAAAGCTATATTTCAACTCTGTTTCAGGCTGCTAATTAAAGCTATACTGTAACTCGTTTTCAGGCTGCTTTAGAAACGAAAGCTCCTGTTTATCCAGACTCATTTCACCTCAGGTTGATAGTAAACACATCCCAGACTGTCACTGGGTATTATCAGACTATTCTGATGTATGATTTTAAAATTAAAGGCTTAAATGTCCTCTTAAAGCTATATTTCAACTGTTTCATGCTGCTAATTAAGGCCATACTGTAACTCTTTTTCAGGCTGCTCTAAAAAGGAAACCTCCTGTTTAGCAAGACTCACTTCAACTCAGGTTGATAGTATACACATCCCAGACTGTCACTGGGTATTATCAGACTATTCTGATGTATGATTTTAAAATTAAAGGCTTAAATGTCCTCTTAAAGCTATATTTCAACTGTTTCATGCTGGTAATTAAGGCCATACTGTAACTCTTTTTCAGGCTGCTCTAAAAACGAAAACTCCTGTTTAGCCAGACTCATTTCACCTCAGGGTGATAGTATACACATTCCAGACTGTCACTGGGTGAAATCAGACTATTCTGATATAGGATTTTAAAATTAAAGTTTTAAATGTCCACGTAAAGCGAAATTTCAACTCTGTTTCAGGCTGCTAATTAAAGCCATACTGTAACTCTTTTTCAGGCTGCTTTAGAAACGAAACCTCCTGTTTAGCCAGACTCATTTCACCTCAGGTTGATAGTATACATATCCCAGATTGCCACTGGCTAATATCAGATTATTCTGATATAGGATTTTAAAATTAAGGGCTTAAATGTTCACTTAAAGCGATATTTCAACTCTTTTTCAGGATGCTAATTAAGGCCATACTGTAACTCTTTTTCAGGCTGCTCTAAAAACGAAATCTCCTGTTTAGCCAGACTCATTTCACCTCAGGTTGATAGTGTACACATCCCAGACTGTCACTGGGTATTATCAGACTATTCTGATGTAGGATTTTAAAATTAAAGGCTTAAATGTCCACTTAAAGCTATATTTCAACTCTGTTTCAGGCTGCTAATTAAAGCCATACTGTAACTCTTTTCAGGCTGCTTTAGAAACGAAAGCTCCTGTTTAGCCAGACTTTTTTTCAGCTCAGGTTGATAGTATACACATCCCAGACTGTCACTGGGTAAAATTATACTAATCTGATATAGGATTTTAAAATTAAAGGCTTACATGTCCACTTAAAGCTATATTTCAACTCTGTTTCAGGCTGCTAATTAAAGCTATACTGTAACTCTTTTTCAGGCTGCTTTAGAAACGAAAGCTCCTGTTTAGCCAGACTCATTTCACCTCAGGTTGATAGTATACATATCCCAGATTGCCACTGGGTAATATCAGACTATTCTGATATAGGATTTTAAAATTAAGGGCTTAAATGTTCACTTAAAGCGATATTTCAACTCTTTTTCAGGATGCTAATTAAGGCCATACTGTAACTCTTTTTCAGGCTGCTCTAAAAACGAAATCTCCTGTTTAGCCAGACTCCTTTCACCTCAGGGTGATAGTGTACACATCCCAGACTGTCACTGGGTATTATCAGACTATTCTGATGTAGGATTTTAAAATTAAAGGCTTAAATGTCAACTTAAAGCGAAATTTCAACTCTGTTTCAGGCTGCTAATTAAAGCTTTACTGTAATTCTTTTTCAGGCTGCTCTAAAAACGAAACCTCATGGTTAGCCAGACTCATTTCACCTCAGGTTGATAGTCTACACATCCCAGACTGTCACTGGGTATTATCAGACTATTCTGATGTATGATTTTAAAATTAAAGGCTTAAATGTCCTCTTAAAGCTATATTTCAACTGTTTCATGCTGCTAATTAAGGCCATACTGTAACTCTTTTTCAGGCTGCTCTAAAAACGAAACCTCATGGTTAGCCAGACTCATTTCACCTCAGGTTGATAGTATACACATCCCAGACTGTCACTGGCTAATATCAGACTATTCTGATATAGGATTTTAAAATTAAGGGCTTAAATGTTCACTTAAAGCGATATTTCAACTCTTTTTCAGGATGCTAATTAAGGCCATACTGTAACTCTTTTTCAGGCTGATCTAAAAACGAAATCTCCTGTTTAGCCAGACTCATTTCACCTCAGGGTGATAGCGTACACATCCCAGACTGTCACTGGGTATTATCAGACTATTCTGATGTAGGATTTTAAAATTAAAGGCTTAAATGTCAACTTAAAGCTATATTTCAACTCTGTTTCATGCTGCTAATTAAGGCCGTACTGTAACTCTTTTTCAGGCTGCTCTAGGAACGAAACCTCATGGTTAGCCAGACTCATTTCACCTCAGGTTGATAGTATACACATCCCAGACTGTCACTGGGTAAAATCAGACTATTCTGATATAGGATTTTAAAATTAAAGGCTTAAATGTCCACTTAAAGCGAAATTTCAACTCTGTTTCAGGCTGCTAATTAAAGCCATACTGTAACTCTTTTTCAGGCTGCTTTAGAAACGAAAGCTCCTGTTTAGCCAGACTTTTTTCAGCTCAGGTTGATAATATACACATCCCAGACTGTCACTGGGTAAAATTATACTAATCTGATATAGGATTTTAAAATTAAAGGCTTACATGTCCACTTAAAGCTATATTTCAACTCTGTTTCAGGCTGCTAATTAAAGCTATACTGTAACTCGTTTTCAGGCTGCTTTAGAAACGAAAGCTCCTGTTTATCCAGACTCATTTCACCTCAGGTTGATAGTATACACATCCCAGACTGTCACTGGGTATTATCAGACTATTCTGATGCATGATTTTAAAATTAAAGGCTTAAATGTCCTCTTAAAGCTATATTTCAACTGTTTCATGCTGCTAATTAAGGCCATACTGTAACTCTTTTTCAGGCTGCTCTAAAAACGAAACCTCATGGTTAGCCAGACTCATTTCACCTCAGGTTGATAGTATACACATCCCAGACTGTCACTGGGTGAAATCAGACTATTCTGATATAGGATTTTAAAATTAAAGTTTTAAATGTCCACTTAAAGCGAAATTTCAACTCTGTTTCAGGCTGCTAATTAAAGCCATACTGTAACTCTTTTTCAGGCTGCTTTAGAAACGAAACCTCCTGTTTAGCCAGACTCATTTCACCTCAGGTTGATAGTATACATATCCCAGATTGCCACTGGCTAATATCAGACTATTCTGATATAGGATTTTAAAATTAAGGGCTTAAATGTTCACTTAAAGCGATATTTCAACTCTTTTTCAGGATGCTAATTAAGGCCATACTGTAACTCTTTTTCAGGCTGCTCTAAAAACGAAATCTCCTGTTTAGCCAGACTCATTTCACCTCAGGGTGATAGTGTACACATCCCAGACTGTCACTGGGTATTATCAGACTATTCTGATGTAGGATTTTAAAATTAAAGGCTTAAATGTCAACTTAAAGCTATATTTCAACTGTTTCATGCTGCTAATTAAGGCCATACTGTAACTCTTTTTCAGGCTGCTCTAAAAACGACACCTGCCGTTTAGCCAGACGCATTTCACCTCAGGTTGATAGTATACAGATCCCAGACTGTAACTGGGTAAAATCAGACTATTCTGATACAGGATTTTAAAATTAAAGGCTTTAATGTCCACTTAAAGCTATATTTCAACTCTGTGTCAGGCTGTTAATTAAAGCTTTACTGTAATTCTTTTTCAGGCTGCTCTAAAAAGGAAACCTCCTGTTTAGCCAGACTCATTTCACCTCAGGTTGATAGTATACACATCCCAGACTGTCACTGGGTATTATCAGACTATTCTGATGAATGATTTTAAAATTAAAGGCTTAAATGTCCTCTTAAAGCTATATTTCAACTGTTTCATGCTGCTAATTAAGGCCATACTGTAACTCTTTTTCAGGCTGCTCTAAAAAGGAAACCTCCTGTTTAGCAAGACTCACTTCAACTCAGGTTGATAGTATACACATCCCAGACTTTCACTGGGTATTATCAGACTATTCTGATGTATGATTTTAAAATTAAAGGCTTAAATGTCCTCTTAAAGCTATATTTCAACTGTTTCATGCTGGTAATTAAGGCCATACTGTAACTCTTTTTCAGGCTGCTCTAAAAACGAAAACTCCTGTTTAGCCAGACTCATTTCACCTCAGGGTGATAGTATACACATTCCAGACTGTCACTGGGTGAAATCAGACTATTCTGATATAGGATTTTAAAATTAAAGTTTTAAATGTCCACGTAAAGCGAAATTTCAACTCTGTTTCAGGCTGCTAATTAAAGCCATACTGTAACTCTTTTTCAGGCTGCTTTAGAAACGAAACCTCCTGTTTAGCCAGACTCATTTCACCTCAGGTTGATAGTATACATATCCCAGATTGCCACTGGCTAATATCAGATTATTCTGATATAGGATTTTAAAATTAAGGGCTTAAATGTTCACTTAAAGCGATATTTCAACTCTTTTTCAGGATGCTAATTAAGGCCATACTGTAACTCTTTTTCAGGCTGCTCTAAAAACGAAATCTCCTGTTTAGCCAGACTCATTTCACCTCAGGTTGATAGTGTACACATCCCAGACTGTCACTGGGTATTATCAGACTATTCTGATGTAGGATTTTAAAATTAAAGGCTTAAATGTCCACTTAAAGCTATATTTCAACTCTGTTTCAGGCTGCTAATTAAAGCCATACTGTAACTCTTTTCAGGCTGCTTTAGAAACGAAAGCTCCTGTTTAGCCAGACTTTTTTTCAGCTCAGGTTGATAGTATACACATCCCAGACTGTCACTGGGTAAAATTATACTAATCTGATATAGGATTTTAAAATTAAAGGCTTACATGTCCACTTAAAGCTATATTTCAACTCTGTTTCAGGCTGCTAATTAAAGCTATACTGTAACTCTTTTTCAGGCTGCTTTAGAAACGAAAGCTCCTGTTTAGCCAGACTCATTTCACCTCAGGTTGATAGTATACATATCCCAGATTGCCACTGGGTAATATCAGACTATTCTGATATAGGATTTTAAAATTAAGGGCTTAAATGTTCACTTAAAGCGATATTTCAACTCTTTTTCAGGATGCTAATTAAGGCCATACTGTAACTCTTTTTCAGGCTGCTCTAAAAACGAAATCTCCTGTTTAGCCAGACTCCTTTCACCTCAGGGTGATAGTGTACACATCCCAGACTGTCACTGGGTATTATCAGACTATTCTGATGTAGGATTTTAAAATTAAAGGCTTAAATGTCAACTTAAAGCGAAATTTCAACTCTGTTTCAGGCTGCTAATTAAAGCTTTACTGTAATTCTTTTTCAGGCTGCTCTAAAAACGAAACCTCATGGTTAGCCAGACTCATTTCACCTCAGGTTGATAGTATACACACCCCAGACTGTCACTGGGTATTATCAGACTATTCTGATGTATGATTTTAAAATTAAAGGCTTAAATGTCCTCTTAAAGCTATATTTCAACTGTTTCATGCTGCTAATTAAGGCCATACTGTAACTCTTTTTCAGGCTGCTCTAAAAACGAAACCTCATGGTTAGCCAGACTCATTTCACCTCAGGTTGATAGTATACACATCCCAGACTGTCACTGGGTGAAATCACACTATTCTGATATAGGATTTTAAAATTAAAGTTTTAAATGTCCACTTAAAGTGAAATTTCAACTCTGTTTCAGGCTGCTAATTAAAGCCATAATGTAACTCTTTTTCAGGCTGCTTTAGAAACGAAACCTCCTGTTTAGCCAGACTCATTTCACCTCAGGTTGATAGTATATATATCCCAGATTGCCACTGGCTAATATCAGACTATTCTGATATAGGATTTTAAAATTAAGGGCTTAAATGTTCACTTAAAGCGATATTTCAACTCTTTTTCAGGATGCTAATTAAGGCCATACTGTAACTCTTTTTCAGGCTGATCTAAAAACGAAATCTCCTGTTTAGCCAGACTCATTTCACCTCAGGGTGATAGCGTACACATCCCAGACTGTCACTGGGTATTATCAGACTATTCTGATGTAGGATTTTAAAATTAAAGGCTTAAATGTCAACTTAAAGCTATATTTCAACTCTGTTTCATGCTGCTAATTAAGGCCGTACTGTAACTCTTTTTCAGGCTGCTCTAGGAACGAAACCTCATGGTTAGCCAGACTCATTTCACCTCAGGTTGATAGTATACACATCCCAGACTGTCACTGGGTAAAATCAGACTATTCTGATATAGGATTTTAAAATTAAAGGCTTAAATGTCCACTTAAAGCGAAATTTCAACTCTGTTTCAGGCTGCTAATTAAAGCCATACTGTAACTCTTTTTCAGGCTGCTTTAGAAACGAAAGCTCCTGTTTAGCCAGACTTTTTTCAGCTCAGGTTGATAATATACACATCCCAGACTGTCACTGGGTAAAATTATACTAATCTGATATAGGATTTTAAAATTAAAGGCTTACATGTCCACTTAAAGCTATATTTCAACTCTGTTTCAGGCTGCTAATTAAAGCTATACTGTAACTCGTTTTCAGGCTGCTTTAGAAACGAAAGCTCCTGTTTATCCAGACTCATTTCACCTCAGGTTGATAGTATACACATCCCAGACTGTCACTGGGTATTATCAGACTATTCTGATGCATGATTTTAAAATTAAAGGCTTAAATGTCCTCTTAAAGCTATATTTCAACTGTTTCATGCTGCTAATTAAGGCCATACTGTAACTCTTTTTCAGGCTGCTCTAAAAACGAAACCTCATGGTTAGCCAGACTCATTTCACCTCAGGTTGATAGTATACACATCCCAGACTGTCACTGGGTGAAATCAGACTATTCTGATATAGGATTTTAAAATTAAAGTTTTAAATGTCCACTTAAAGCGAAATTTCAACTCTGTTTCAGGCTGCTAATTAAAGCCATACTGTAACTCTTTTTCAGGCTGCTTTAGAAACGAAACCTCCTGTTTAGCCAGACTCATTTCACCTCAGGGTGATAGTGTACACATCCCAGACTGTCACTGGGTATTATCAGACTATTCTGATGTAGGATTTTAAAATTAAAGGCTTAAATGTCAACTTAAAGCTATATTTCAACTGTTTCATGCTGCTAATTAAGGCCATACTGTAACTCTTTTTCAGGCTGCTCTAAAAACGACACCTGCCGTTTAGCCAGACGCATTTCACCTCAGGTTGATAGTATACAGATCCCAGACTGTAACTGGGTAAAATCAGACTATTCTGATACAGGATTTTAAAATTAAAGGCTTTAATGTCCACTTAAAGCTATATTTCAACTCTGTTTCAGGCTGTTAATTAAAGCTTTACTGTAATTCTTTTTCAGGCTGCTCTAAAAAGGAAACCTCCTGTTTAGCCAGACTCATTTCACCTCAGGTTGATAGTATACACATCCCAGACTGTCACTGGGTATTATCAGACTATTCTGATGAATGATTTTAAAATTAAAGGCTTAAATGTCCTCTTAAAGCTATATTTCAACTGTTTCATGCTGGTAATTAAGGCCATACTGTAACTCTTTTTCAGGCTGCTCTAAAAACGACACCTGCCGTTTAGCCAGACTCATTTCACCTCTGGGTGATAGTATACACATCCCAGACTGTCACTGGGTATTATCAGACAATATTATTGGATTTTAAAATGAAAGGCTTCAATGTCCCCTTAAAGCTATATTTCAACTCTGTTTCAGGGTTCTAATTAAAGCCATACTGTAACTCGTTTTCAGGCTGCTTTAGAAACGAAACCTCCTGTTTAGCCAGACTCATTTCACCTCAGGTTGATAGTATACACATCCCAGACTGTCACTGGGTAAAATCAGACTATTCTGATGTAGGATTTTAAAATTAAAGGCTTAAATGTCCTCTTAAAGCTATATTTCAACTATGTTTCAGGCTGCTAATTAAAGCCATACTGTAACTCTTTTTCAGGCTGCTTTAGAAACGAAACCTCCTGTTTAGCCAGACTCATTTCACCTCAGGTTGATAGTGTACACATCCCAGACTGTCACTGGGTATTATCAGACTATTCTGATGTAGGATTTAAAAATTAAAGGCTTTAATGTCTACTTAAAGCTATATTTCAACTCTGTTTCAGGCTGCTAATTAAAGCCATACTGTAACTCATTTTCAGGCTGCTCTAAAAACGAAACCTCCTGTTTAGCCAGACTCATTTCAACTCAGGGTGTTAGTATACACATCCCAGACTGTCACTGGGTAAAATCAGACTATTCTGATATAGGATTTTAAAATTAAAGGCTTAAATGTCCACTTAAAGCGAAATTTCAACTCTGTTTCAGGCTGCTAATTAAAGCCATACTGTAACTCTTTTTCAGGCTGCTTTAGAAACGAAAGCTCCTGTTTAGCCAGACTTTTTTCAGCTCAGGTTGATAGTATACACATCCCAGACTGTCACTGGGTAAAATTATACTAATCTGATATAGGATTTTAAAATTAAAGGCTTACATGTCCTCTTAAAGCTATATTTCAACTCTGTTTCAGGCTGCTAATTAAAGCTATACTGTAACTCGTTTTCAGGCTGCTTTAGAAACGAAAGCTCCTGTTTATCCAGACTCATTTCACCTCAGGTTGATAGTAAACACATCCCAGACTGTCACTGGGTATTATCAGACTATTCTGATGTATGATTTTAAAATTAAAGGCTTAAATGTCCTCTTAAAGCTATATTTCAACTGTTTCATGCTGCTAATTAAGGCCATACTGTAACTCTTTTTCAGGCTGCTCTAAAAACGACACCTGCCGTTTAGCCAGACGCATTTCACCTCAGGTTGATAGTATACAGATCCCAGACTGTAACTGGGTAAAATCAGACTATTATGATACAGGATTTTAAAATTAAAGGCTTTAATGTCCACTTAAAGCTATATTTCAACTATGTTTCAGGCTGTTAATTAAAGCTTTACTGTAATTCTTTTTCAGGCTGCTCTAAAAAGGAAACCTCCTGTTTAGCAAGACTCACTTCAACTCAGGTTGATAGTATACACATCCCAGACTGTCACTGGGTATTATCAGACTATTCTGATGTATGATTTTAAAATTAAAGGCTTAAATGTCCTCTTAAAGCTATATTTCAACTGTTTCATGCTGGTAATTAAGGCCATACTGTAACTCATTTTCAGGCTGCTCTAAAAACGAAACCTCCTGTTTAGCCAGACTCATTTCAACTCAGGGTGTTAGTATACACATCCCAGACTGTCACTGGGTAAAATCAGACTATTCTGATATAGGATTTTAAAATTAAAGGCTTAAATGTCCACTTAAAGCGAAATTTCAACTCTGTTTCAGGCTGCTAATTAAAGCCATACTGTAACTCTTTTTCAGGCTGCTTTAGAAACGAAAGCTCCTGTTTAGCCAGACTTTTTTCAGCTCAGGTTGATAGTATACACATCCCAGACTGTCACTGGGTAAAATTATACTAATCTGATATAGGATTTTAAAATTAAAGGCTTACATGTCCACTTAAAGCTATATTTCAACTCTGTTTCAGGCTGCTAATTAAAGCTATACTGTAACTCGTTTTCAGGCTGCTTTAGAAACGAAAGCTCCTGTTTATCCAGACTCATTTCACCTCAGGTTGATAGTAAACACATCCCAGACTGTCACTGGGTATTATCAGACTATTCTGATGTATGATTTTAAAATTAAAGGCTTAAATGTCCTCTTAAAGCTATATTTCAACTGTTTCATGCTGCTAATTAAGGCCATACTGTAACTCTTTTTCAGGCTGCTCTAAAAATGACACCTGCCGTTTAGCCAGACGCATTTCACCTCAGGTTGATAGTATACAGATCCCAGACTGTAACTGGGTAAAATCAGACTATTATGATACAGGATTTTAAAATTAAAGGCTTTAATGTCCACTTAAAGCTATATTTCAACTATGTTTCAGGCTGTTAATTAAAGCTTTACTGTAATTCTTTTTCAGGCTGCTCTAAAAAGGAAACCTCCTGTTTAGCAAGACTCACTTCAACTCAGGTTGATAGTATACACATCCCAGACTGTCACTGGGTATTATCAGACTATTCTGATGTATGATTTTAAAATTAAAGGCTTAAATGTCCTCTTAAAGCTATATTTCAACTGTTTCATGCTGGTAATTAAGGCCATACTGTAACTCTTTTTCAGGCTGCTCTAAAAACGAAAACTCCTGTTTAGCCAGACTCATTTCACCTCAGGGTGATAGTATACACATTCCAGACTGTCACTGGGTGAAATCAGACTATTCTGATATAGGATTTTAAAATTAAAGTTTTAAATGTCCACGTAAAGCGAAATTTCAACTCTGTTTCAGGCTGCTAATTAAAGCCATACTGTAACTCTTTTTCAGGCTGCTTTAGAAACGAAACCTCCTGTTTAGCCAGACTCATTTCACCTCAGGTTGATAGTATACATATCCCAGATTGCCACTGGCTAATATCAGATTATTCTGATATAGGATTTTAAAATTAAGGGCTTAAATGTTCACTTAAAGCGATATAATTCAACTCTTTTTCAGGATGCTAATTGAGGCCATACTGTAACTCTTTTTCAGGCTGCTCTAAAAACGAAATCTCCTGTTTAGCCAGACTCATTTCACCTCAGGTTGATAGTGTACACATCCCAGACTGTCACTGGGTATTATCAGACTATTCTGATGTAGGATTTTAAAATTAAAGGCTTAAATGTCCACTTAAAGCTATATTTCAACTCTGTTTCAGGCTGCTACTTAAAGCCATACTGTAACTCTTTTCAGGCTGCTTTAGAAACGAAAGCTCCTGTTTAGCCAGACTTTTTTCAGCTCAGGTTGATAGTATACACATCCCAGACTGTCACTGGGTAAAATTCTACTAATCTGATATAGGATTTTAAAATTAAAGGCTTACATGTCCACTTAAAGCTATATTTCAACTCTGTTTCAGGCTGCTAATTAAAGCTATACTGTAACTCTTTTTCAGGCTGCTTTAGAAACGAAAGCTCCTGTTTAGCCAGACTCATTTCACCTCAGGTTGATAGTATACATATCCCAGATTGCCACTGGGTAATATCAGACTATTCTGATATAGGATTTTAAAATTAAGGGCTTAAATGTTCACTTAAAGCGATATTTCAACTCTTTTTCAGGATGCTAATTAAGGCCATACTGTAACTCTTTTTCAGGCTGCTCTAAAAACGAAATCTCCTGTTTAGCCAGACTCCTTTCACCTCAGGGTGATAGTGTACACATCCCAGACTGTCACTGGGTATTATCAGACTATTCTGATGTAGGATTTTAAAATTAAAGGCTTAAATGTCAACTTAAAGCGAAATTTCAACTCTGTTTCAGGCTGCTAATTAAAGCTTTACTGTAATTCTTTTTCAGGCTGCTCTAAAAACGAAACCTCATGGTTAGCCAGACTCATTTCACCTCAGGTTGATAGTATACACATCCCAGACTGTCACTGGGTATTATCAGACTATTCTGATGTATGATTTTAAAATTAAAGGCTTAAATGTCCTCTTAAAGCTATATTTCAACTGTTTCATGCTGCTAATTAAGGCCATACTGTAACTCTTTTTCAGGCTGCTCTAAAAACGAAACCTCATGGTTAGCCAGACTCATTTCACCTCAGGTTGATAGTATACACATCCCAGACTGTCACTGGGTGAAATCAGACTATTCTGATATAGGATTTTAAAATTAAAGTTTTAAATGTCCACTTAAAGCGAAATTTCAACTCTGTTTCAGGCTGCTAATTAAAGCCATACTGTAACTCTTTTTCAGGCTGCTTTAGAAACGAAACCTCCTGTTTAGCCAGACTCATTTCACCTCAGGTTGATAGTATACATATCCCAGATTGCCACTGGCTAATATCAGACTATTCTGATATAGGATTTTAAAATTAAGGGCTTAAATGTTCACTTAAAGCGATATTTCAACTCTTTTTCAGGATGCTAATTAAGGCCATACTGTAACTCTTTTTCAGGCTGCTCTAAAAACGAAATCTCCTGTTTAGCCAGACTCATTTCACCTCAGGGTGATAGTGTACACATCCCAGACTGTCACTGGGTATTATCAGACTATTCTGATGTAGGATTTTAAAATTAAAGGCTTAAATGTCAACTTAAAGCTATATTTCAACTCTGTTTCATGCTGCTAATTAAGGCCGTACTGTAACTCTTTTTCAGGCTGCTCTAGGAACGAAACCTCATGGTTAGCCAGACTCATTTCACCTCAGGTTGATAGTATACACATCCCAGACTGTCAATGGGTAAAATCAGACTATTCTGATATAGGATTTTAAAATTAAAGGCTTAAATGTCCACTTAAAGCCAAATTTCAACTCTCTTTCAGGCTGCTAATTAAAGCCATACTGTAACTCTTTTTCAGGCTGCTTTAGAAACGAAAGCTCCTGTTTAGCCAGACTTTTTTCAGCTCAGGTTGATAGTATACACATCCCAGACTGTCACTGGGTAAAATTATACTATTCTGATATAGGATTTTAAAATTAAAGGCTTACATGTCCACTTAAAGCTATATTTCAACTCTGTTTCAGGCTGCTAATTAAAGCTATACTGTAACTCGTTTTCAGGCTGCTTTAGAAACGAAAGCTCCTGTTTAGCCAGACTCATTTCACCTCAGGTTGATAGTATACACATCCCAGACTGTCACTGGGTATTATCAGACTATTCTGATGTATGATTTTAAAATTAAAGGCTTAAATGTACTCTTAAAGCTATATTTCAACTGTTTCATGCTGCTAATTAAGGCCATACTGTAACTCTTTTTCAGGCTGCTCTAAAAACGACACCTGCCGTTTAGCCACACGCATTTCACCTCAGGTTGATAGTATACAGATCCCAGACTGTAACTGGGTAAAATCAGACTATTCTGATACAGGATTTTAAAATTAAAGGCTTTAATGTCCACTTAAAGCTATATTTCAACTCTGTTTCAGGCTGTTAATTAAAGCTTTACTGTAATTCTTTTTCAGGCTGCTCTAAAAAGGAAACCTCCTGTTTAGCCAGACTCATTTCACCTCAGGTTGATAGTATACACATCCCAGACAGTCACTGGGTATTATCAGACTATTCTGATGTATGATTTTAAAATTAAAGGCTTAAATGTCCTCTTAAAGCTATATTTCAACTGTTTCATGCTGGTAATTAAGGCCATACTGTAACTCTTTTTCAGGCTGCTCTAAAAACGACACCTGCCGTTTAGCCAGACTCATTTCACCTCTGGGTGATAGTATACACATCCCAGACTGTCACTGGGTATTATCAGACTATTCTGATATAGGATTTTAAAATTAAAGGCTTAAATGTCCACTTAAAGCGAAATTTCAACTTTTTTTCAGGATGCTAATTGAGGTCATACTGTAACTCTTTTTCAGGCTGCTCTAAAAACTTAACCTCCTTTTTAGCCAGGCTGATTTCACATCAGGGTGATAGTATACACATCCCATACTTTCACTGGGTAAAATCAGACTATTCTGATATAGGACTTTAAAAATAAAGGCTTAAATTTCCACTTAAAGCTATATTTCAACTCTGTTTCAGGCTGCTAATTAAAGCCATACTGTAACTCTTTTTCAGGCTGCTCTAAAAACGAAACCTCATGGTTAGCCAGACTCATTTCACCTCAGGTTGATAGTATACACATCCCAGACTGTCACTGGGTGAAATCAGACTATTCTGCTATAGGATTTTAAAATTAAAGTTTTAAATGTCCACTTAAAGTGAAATTTCAACTCTGTTTCAGGCTGCTAATTAAAGCCATACTGTAACTCTTTTTCAGGCTGCTTTAGAAACGAAAGCTCCTGTTTAGCCAGACTCATTTCACCTCAGGTTGATAGTATACATATCCCAGATTGCCACTGGGTAATATCAGACTATTCTGATATAGGATTTCAAAATTAAGGGCTTAAATGTTCACTTAAAGCGATATTTCAAATCTTTTTCAGGATGCTAATTAAGGCCATACTGTAACTCTTTTTCAGGCTGCTCTAAAAACGAAATCTCCTGTTTAGCCAGACTCATTTCACCTCAGGGTGATAGTGTACACATCCCAGACTGCCACTGGGTAATATCAGACTATTCTGATACAGGATTTTAAAATGAAAGCCTTGAATGTCCACTTAAAGCTATATTTCAACTCTGTTTCATGCTGTTAATTAAGGCCATACTGTAACTCTTTTTCAGGCTGCTCTAGGAACGAAACCTCATGGTTAGCCAGACTCATTTCACCTCAGGTTGATAGTATACACATCCCAGACTGTCACTGGGTAAAATCAGACTATTCTGATATAGGATTTTAAAATTAAAGGCTTAAATGTTCACTTAAAGCGATATTTCAACTCTTTTTCCGGATGCTAATTAAGGCCATACTGTAACTCTTTTTCAGGCTGCTCTAGGAACGAAACCTCATGGTTAGCCAGACTCATTTCACCTCAGGTTGATAGTATACACATCCCAGACTGTCACTGGGTAAAATCAGACTATTATGATATAGGATTTTAAAATTAAAGGCTTAAATGTCCACTTAAAGCGAAATTTCAACTTTTTTTCAGGATGCTAATTGAGGTCATACTGTAACTCTTTTTCAGGCTGATCTAAAAACGAAATCTCCTGTTTAGCCAGACTCATTTCACCTCAGGGTGATAGCGTACACATCCCAGACTGTCACTGGGTATTATCAGACTATTCTGATGTAGGATTTTAAAATTAAAGGCTTAAATGTCAACTTAAAGCTATATTTCAACTCTGTTTCATGCTGCTAATTAAGGCCGTACTGTAACTCTTTTTCAGGCTGCTCTAGGAACGAAACCTCATGGTTAGCCAGACTCATTTCACCTCAGGTTGATAGTATACACATCCCAGACTGTCAATGGGTAAAATCAGACTATTCTGATATAGGATTTTAAAATTAAAGGCTTAAATGTCCACTTAAAGCCAAATTTCAACTCTGTTTCAGGCTGCTAATTAAAGCCATACTGTAACTCTTTTTCAGGCTGCTTTAGAAACGAAAGCTCCTGTTTAGCCAGACTTTTTTCAGCTCAGGTTGATAGTATACACATCCCAGACTGTCACTGGGTAAAATTATACTATTCTGATATAGGATTTTAAAATTAAAGGCTTACATGTCCACTTAAAGCTATATTTCAACTCTGTTTCAGGCTGCTAATTAAAGCTATACTGTAACTCGTTTTCAGGCTGCTTTAGAAACGAAAGCTCCTGTTTAGCCAGACTCATTTCACCTCAGGTTGATAGTATACACATCCCAGACTGTCACTGGGTATTATCAGACTATTCTGATGTATGATTTTAAAATTAAAGGCTTAAATGTACTCTTAAAGCTATATTTCAACTGTTTCATGCTGCTAATTAAGGCCATACTGTAACTCTTTTTCAGGCTGCTCTAAAAACGACACCTGCCGTTTAGCCACACGCATTTCACCTCAGGTTGATAGTATACAGATCCCAGACTGTAACTGGGTAAAATCAGACTATTCTGATACAGGATTTTAAAATTAAAGGCTTTAATGTCCACTTAAAGCTATATTTCAACTCTGTTTCAGGCTGTTAATTAAAGCTTTACTGTAATTCTTTTTCAGGCTGCTCTAAAAAGGAAACCTCCTGTTTAGCCAGACTCATTTCACCTCAGGTTGATAGTATACACATCCCAGACAGTCACTGGGTATTATCAGACTATTCTGATGTATGATTTTAAAATTAAAGGCTTAAATGTCCTCTTAAAGCTATATTTCAACTGTTTCATGCTGGTAATTAAGGCCATACTGTAACTCTTTTTCAGGCTGCTCTAAAAACGACACCTGCCGTTTAGCCAGACTCATTTCACCTCTGGGTGATAGTATACACATCCCAGACTGTCACTGGGTATTATCAGACTATTCTGATATAGGATTTTAAAATTAAAGGCTTAAATGTCCACTTAAAGCGAAATTTCAACTTTTTTTCAGGATGCTAATTGAGGTCATACTGTAACTCTTTTTCAGGCTGCTCTAAAAACTTAACCTCCTTTTTAGCCAGGCTGATTTCACATCAGGGTGATAGTATACACATCCCATACTTTCACTGGGTAAAATCAGACTATTCTGATATAGGACTTTAAAAATAAAGGCTTAAATTTCCACTTAAAGCTATATTTCAACTCTGTTTCAGGCTGCTAATTAAAGCCATACTGTAACTCTTTTTCAGGCTGCTCTAAAAACGAAACCTCATGGTTAGCCAGACTCATTTCACCTCAGGTTGATAGTATACACATCCCAGACTGTCACTGGGTGAAATCAGACTATTCTGCTATAGGATTTTAAAATTAAAGTTTTAAATGTCCACTTAAAGTGAAATTTCAACTCTGTTTCAGGCTGCTAATTAAAGCCATACTGTAACTCTTTTTCAGGCTGCTTTAGAAACGAAAGCTCCTGTTTAGCCAGACTCATTTCACCTCAGGTTGATAGTATACATATCCCAGATTGCCACTGGGTAATATCAGACTATTCTGATATAGGATTTCAAAATTAAGGGCTTAAATGTTCACTTAAAGCGATATTTCAAATCTTTTTCAGGATGCTAATTAAGGCCATACTGTAACTCTTTTTCAGGCTGCTCTAAAAACGAAATCTCCTGTTTAGCCAGACTCATTTCACCTCAGGGTGATAGTGTACACATCCCAGACTGCCACTGGGTAATATCAGACTATTCTGATACAGGATTTTAAAATGAAAGCCTTGAATGTCCACTTAAAGCTATATTTCAACTCTGTTTCATGCTGTTAATTAAGGCCATACTGTAACTCTTTTTCAGGCTGCTCTAGGAACGAAACCTCATGGTTAGCCAGACTCATTTCACCTCAGGTTGATAGTATACACATCCCAGACTGTCACTGGGTAAAATCAGACTATTCTGATATAGGATTTTAAAATTAAAGGCTTAAATGTTCACTTAAAGCGATATTTCAACTCTTTTTCCGGATGCTAATTAAGGCCATACTGTAACTCTTTTTCAGGCTGCTCTAGGAACGAAACCTCATGGTTAGCCAGACTCATTTCACCTCAGGTTGATAGTATACACATCCCAGACTGTCACTGGGTAAAATCAGACTATTATGATATAGGATTTTAAAATTAAAGGCTTAAATGTCCACTTAAAGCGAAATTTCAACTTTTTTTCAGGATGCTAATTGAGGTCATACTGTAACTCTTTTTCAGGCTGCTCTAAAAACTTAACCTCCTTTTTAGCCAGGCTGATTTCACATCAGAGTGATAGTATACACATCCCATACTTTCACTGGGTAAAATCAGAATATTCTGATATAGGATTTTAAAAATAAAGGCTTAAATTTCCACTTAAAGCTATATTTCAACTCTGTTTCAGGCTGCTAATTAAAGCTTTACTGTAATTCTTCTTCAGGCTGCTCTAAAAACGAAACCTCATGGTTAGCCAGACTCATTTCACCTCAGGTTGATAGTATACACATCCCACACTGTCACTGGCTGAAATCAGACTATTCTGATATAGGATTTTAAAATTAAAGTTTTAAATGTCCACTTAAAGTGAAATTTCAACTCTGTTTCAGGCTGCTAATTAAAGCCATACTGTAACTCTTTTTCAGGCTGCTTTAGAAACGAAACCTCCTGTTTAGCCAGACTCATTTCACGTCAGGTTGATAGTGTACACATCCCAGACTGCCACTGGGTAATATCAGACTATTCTGATACAGGATTTTAAAATGAAAGGCTTGAATGTCCACTTAAAGCTATATTTCAACTCTGTTTCAGGCTGCTAATTAAAGCCATACTGTAACTCTTTTTCAGGCTGCTTTAGAAACGAAAGCTCCTGTTTAGCCAGACTCATTTCACCTCAGGTTGATAGTATACATATCCCAGATTGCCACTGGGTAATATCAGACTATTCTGGTATAGGATTTTAAAATTAAGGGCTTAAATGTTCACTTAAAGCGATATTTCAACTCTTTTTCAGGATGCTAATTAAGGCCATACTGTAACTCTTTTTCAGGCTGCTCTAAAAACGAAACCTCATGGTTAGCCAGACTCATTTCACCTCAGGTTGATAGTATACACATCCCAGACTGTCACTGGGTAAAATCAGACTATTCTGATATAGGATTTTAAAATTAAAGGCTTAAATGTCCACTTAAAGCGAAATTTCAACTCTGTTTCAGGCTGCTAATTAAAGCCATACTGTAACTCTTTTTCAGGCTGCTTTAGAAACGAAAGCTCCTGTTTAGCCAGACTTTTTTCAGCTCAGGTTGATAGTATACACATCCCAGACTGTCACTGGGTAAAATCAGACTATTCTGATATAGGATTTTAAAATTAAAGGCTTAAATGTTCACTTAAAGCGATATTTCAACTCTTTTTCCGGATGCTAATTAAGGCCATACTGTAACTCTTTTTCAGGCTGCTCTAGGAACGAAACCTCATGGTTAGCCAGACTCATTTCACCTCAGGTTGATAGTATACACATCCCAGACTGTCACTGGGTAAAATCAGACTATTATGATATAGGATTTTAAAATTAAAGGCTTAAATGTCCACTTAAAGCGAAATTTCAACTTTTTTTCAGGATGCTAATTGAGGTCATACTGTAACTCTTTTTCAGGCTGCTCTAAAAACTTAACCTCCTTTTTAGCCAGGCTGATTTCACATCAGAGTGATAGTATACACATCCCATACTTTCACTGGGTAAAATCAGAATATTCTGATATAGGATTTTAAAAATAAAGGCTTAAATTTCCACTTAAAGCTATATTTCAACTCTGTTTCAGGCTGCTAATTAAAGCTTTACTGTAATTCTTCTTCAGGCTGCTCTAAAAACGAAACCTCATGGTTAGCCAGACTCATTTCACCTCAGGTTGATAGTATACACATCCCAGACTGTCACTGGCTGAAATCAGACTATTCTGATATAGGATTTTAAAATTAAAGTTTTAAATGTCCACTTAAAGTGAAATTTCAACTCTGTTTCAGGCTGCTAATTAAAGCCATACTGTAACTCTTTTTCAGGCTGCTTTAGAAACGAAACCTCCTGTTTAGCCAGACTCATTTCACATCAGGTTGATAGTGTACACATCCCAGACTGCCACTGGGTAATATCAGACTATTCTGATACAGGATTTTAAAATGAAAGGCTTGAATGTCCACTTAAAGCTATATTTCAACTCTGTTTCAGGCTGCTAATTAAAGCCATACTGTAACTCTTTTTCAGGCTGCTTTAGAAACGAAAGCTCCTGTTTAGCCAGACTCATTTCACCTCAGGTTGATAGTATACATATCCCAGATTGCCACTGGGTAATATCAGACTATTCTGGTATAGGATTTTAAAATTAAGGGCTTAAATGTTCACTTAAAGCGATATTTCAACTCTTTTTCAGGATGCTAATTAAGGCCATACTGTAACTCTTTTTCAGGCTGCTCTAAAAACGAAACCTCATGGTTAGCCAGACTCATTTCACCTCAGGTTGATAGTATACACATCCCAGACTGTCACTGGGTAAAATCAGACTATTCTGATATAGGATTTTAAAATTAAAGGCTTAAATGTCCACTTAAAGCGAAATTTCAACTCTGTTTCAGGCTGCTAATTAAAGCCATACTGTAACTCTTTTTCAGGCTGCTTTAGAAACGAAAGCTCCTGTTTAGCCAGACTTTTTTCAGCTCAGGTTGATAGTATACACATCCCAGACTGTCACTGGGTAAAATTATACTAATCTGATATAGGATTTTAAAATCAAAGGCTTACATGTCCACTTAAAGCTATATTTCAACTCTGTTTCAGGCTGCTAATTAAAGCTATACTGTAACTCGTTTTCAGGCTGCTTTAGAAACGAAAGCTCCTGTTTATCCAGACTCATTTCACCTCAGGTTGATAGTAAACACATCCCAGACTGTCACTGGGTATTATCAGACTATTCTGATGTATGATTTTAAAATTAAAGGCTTAAATGTCCTCTTAAAGCTATATTTCAACTGTTTCATGCTGCTAATTAAGGCCATACTGTAACTCTTTTTCAGGCTGCTCTAAAAAGGAAACCTCCTGTTTAGCAAGACTCACTTCAACTCAGGTTGATAGTATACACATCCCAGACTGTCACTGGGTATTATCAGACTATTCTGATGTATGATTTTAAAATTAAAGGCTTAAATGTCCTCTTAAAGCTATATTTCAACTGTTTCATGCTGGTAATTAAGGCCATACTGTAACTCTTTTTCAGGCTGCTCTAAAAACGAAAACTCCTGTTTAGCCAGACTCATTTCACCTCAGGGTGATAGTATACACATTCCAGACTGTCACTGGGTGAAATCAGACTATTCTGATATAGGATTTTAAAATTAAAGTTTTAAATGTCCACGTAAAGCGAAATTTCAACTCTGTTTCAGGCTGCTAATTAAAGCCATACTGTAACTCTTTTTCAGGCTGCTTTAGAAACGAAACCTCCTGTTTAGCCAGACTCATTTCACCTCAGGTTGATAGTATACATATCCCAGATTGCCACTGGCTAATATCAGATTATTCTGATATAGGATTTTAAAATTAAGGGCTTAAATGTTCACTTAAAGCGATATTTCAACTCTTTTTCAGGATGCTAATTAAGGCCATACTGTAACTCTTTTTCAGGCTGCTCTAAAAACGAAATCTCCTGTTTAGCCAGACTCATTTCACCTCAGGTTGATAGTGTACACATCCCAGACTGTCACTGGGTATTATCAGACTATTCTGATGTAGGATTTTAAAATTAAAGGCTTAAATGTCCACTTAAAGCTATATTTCAACTCTGTTTCAGGCTGCTAATTAAAGCCATACTGTAACTCTTTTCAGGCTGCTTTAGAAACGAAAGCTCCTGTTTAGCCAGACTTTTTTTCAGCTCAGGTTGATAGTATACACATCCCAGACTGTCACTGGGTAAAATTATACTAATCTGATATAGGATTTTAAAATTAAAGGCTTACATGTCCACTTAAAGCTATATTTCAACTCTGTTTCAGGCTGCTAATTAAAGCTATACTGTAACTCTTTTTCAGGCTGCTTTAGAAACGAAAGCTCCTGTTTAGCCAGACTCATTTCACCTCAGGTTGATAGTATACATATCCCAGATTGCCACTGGGTAATATCAGACTATTCTGATATAGGATTTTAAAATTAAGGGCTTAAATGTTCACTTAAAGCGATATTTCAACTCTTTTTCAGGATGCTAATTAAGGCCATACTGTAACTCTTTTTCAGGCTGCTCTAAAAACGAAATCTCCTGTTTAGCCAGACTCCTTTCACCTCAGGGTGATAGTGTACACATCCCAGACTGTCACTGGGTATTATCAGACTATTCTGATGTAGGATTTTAAAATTAAAGGCTTAAATGTCAACTTAAAGCGAAATTTCAACTCTGTTTCAGGCTGCTAATTAAAGCTTTACTGTAATTCTTTTTCAGGCTGCTCTAAAAACGAAACCTCATGGTTAGCCAGACTCATTTCACCTCAGGTTGATAGTATACACATCCCAGACTGTCACTGGGTATTATCAGACTATTCTGATGTATGATTTTAAAATTAAAGGCTTAAATGTCCTCTTAAAGCTATATTTCAACTGTTTCATGCTGCTAATTAAGGCCATACTGTAACTCTTTTTCAGGCTGCTCTAAAAACGAAACCTCATGGTTAGCCAGACTCATTTCACCTCAGGTTGATAGTATACACATCCCAGACTGTCACTGGGTGAAATCACACTATTCTGATATAGGATTTTAAAATTAAAGTTTTAAATGTCCACTTAAAGCGAAATTTCAACTCTGTTTCAGGCTGCTAATTAAAGCCATACTGTAACTCTTTTTCAGGCTGCTTTAGAAACGAAACCTCCTGTTTAGCCAGACTCATTTCACCTCAGGTTGATAGTATATATATCCCAGATTGCCACTGGCTAATATCAGACTATTCTGATATAGGATTTTAAAATTAAGGGCTTAAATGTTCACTTAAAGCGATATTTCAACTCTTTTTCAGGATGCTAATTAAGGCCATACTGTAACTCTTTTTCAGGCTGATCTAAAAACGAAATCTCCTGTTTAGCCAGACTCATTTCACCTCAGGGTGATAGCGTACACATCCCAGACTGTCACTGGGTATTATCAGACTATTCTGATGTAGGATTTTAAAATTAAAGGCTTAAATGTCAACTTAAAGCTATATTTCAACTCTGTTTCATGCTGCTAATTAAGGCCGTACTGTAACTCTTTTTCAGGCTGCTCTAGGAACGAAACCTCATGGTTAGCCAGACTCATTTCACCTCAGGTTGATAGTATACACATCCCAGACTGTCACTGGGTAAAATCAGACTATTCTGATATAGGATTTTAAAATTAAAGGCTTAAATGTCCACTTAAAGCGAAATTTCAACTCTGTTTCAGGCTGCTAATTAAAGCCATACTGTAACTCTTTTTCAGGCTGCTTTAGAAACGAAAGCTCCTGTTTAGCCAGACTTTTTTCAGCTCAGGTTGATAATATACACATCCCAGACTGTCACTGGGTAAAATTATAATAATCTGATATAGGATTTTAAAATTAAAGGCTTACATGTCCACTTAAAGCTATATTTCAACTCTGTTTCAGGCTGCTAATTAAAGCTATACTGTAACTCGTTTTCAGGCTGCTTTAGAAACGAAAGCTCCTGTTTATCCAGACTCATTTCACCTCAGGTTGATAGTATACACATCCCAGACTGTCACTGGGTATTATCAGACTATTCTGATGCATGATTTTAAAATTAAAGGCTTAAATGTCCTCTTAAAGCTATATTTCAACTGTTTCATGCTGCTAATTAAGGCCATACTGTAACTCTTTTTCAGGCTGCTCTAAAAACGAAACCTCATGGTTAGCCAGACTCATTTCACCTCAGGTTGATAGTATACACATCCCAGACTGTCACTGGGTGAAATCAGACTATTCTGATATAGGATTTTAAAATTAAAGTTTTAAATGTCCACTTAAAGCGAAATTTCAACTCTGTTTCAGGCTGCTAATTAAAGCCATACTGTAACTCTTTTTCAGGCTGCTTTAGAAACGAAACCTCCTGTTTAGCCAGACTCATTTCACCTCAGGTTGATAGTATACATATCCCAGATTGCCACTGGCTAATATCAGACTATTCTGATATAGGATTTTAAAATTAAGGGCTTAAATGTTCACTTAAAGCGATATTTCAACTCTTTTTCAGGATGCTAATTAAGGCCATACTGTAACTCTTTTTCAGGCTGCTCTAAAAACGAAATCTCCTGTTTAGCCAGACTCATTTCACCTCAGGGTGATAGTGTACACATCCCAGACTGTCACTGGGTATTATCAGACTATTCTGATGTAGGATTTTAAAATTAAAGGCTTAAATGTCAACTTAAAGCTATATTTCAACTGTTTCATGCTGCTAATTAAGGCCATACTGTAACTCTTTTTCAGGCTGCTCTAAAAACGACACCTGCCGTTTAGCCAGACGCATTTCACCTCAGGTTGATAGTATACAGATCCCAGACTGTAACTGGGTAAAATCAGACTATTCTGATACAGGATTTTAAAATTAAAGGCTTTAATGTCCACTTAAAGCTATATTTCAACTCTGTTTCAGGCTGTTAATTAAAGCTTTACTGTAATTCTTTTTCAGGCTGCTCTAAAAAGGAAACCTCCTGTTTAGCCAGACTCATTTCACCTCAGGTTGATAGTATACACATCCCAGACTGTCACTGGGTATTATCAGACTATTCTGATGAATGATTTTAAAATTAAAGGCTTAAATGTCCTCTTAAAGCTATATTTCAACTGTTTCATGCTGGTAATTAAGGCCATACTGTAACTCTTTTTCAGGCTGCTCTAAAAACGACACCTGCCGTTTAGCCAGACTCATTTCACCTCTGGGTGATAGTATACACATCCCAGACTGTCACTGGGTATTATCAGACAATATTATTGGATTTTAAAATGAAAGGCTTCAATGTCCCCTTAAAGCTATATTTCAACTCTGTTTCAGGGTTCTAATTAAAGCCATACTGTAACTCGTTTTCAGGCTGCTTTAGAAACGAAACCTCCTGTTTAGCCAGACTCATTTCACCTCAGTTTGATAGTATACACATCCCAGACTGTCACTGGGTAAAATCAGACTATTCTGATGTAGGATTTTAAAATTAAAGGCTTAAATGTCCTCTTAAAGCTATATTTCAACTATGTTTCAGGCTGCTAATTAAAGCCATACTGTAACTCTTTTTCAGGCTGCTTTAGAAACGAAACCTCCTGTTTAGCCAGACTCATTTCACCTCAGGTTGATAGTGTACACATCCCAGACTGTCACTGGGTATTATCAGACTATTCTGATGTAGGATTTAAAAATTAAAGGCTTTAATGTCTACTTAAAGCTATATTTCAACTCTGTTTCAGGCTGCTAATTAAAGCCATACTGTAACTCATTTTCAGGCTGCTCTAAAAACGAAACCTCCTGTTTAGCCAGACTCATTTCAACTCAGGGTGTTAGTATACACATCCCAGACTGTCACTGGGTAAAATCAGACTATTCTGATATAGGATTTTAAAATTAAAGGCTTAAATGTCCACTTAAAGCGAAATTTCAACTCTGTTTCAGGCTGCTAATTAAAGCCATACTGTAACTCTTTTTCAGGCTGCTTTAGAAACGAAAGCTCCTGTTTAGCCAGACTTTTTTCAGCTCAGGTTGATAGTATACACATCCCAGACTGTCACTGGGTAAAATTATACTAATCTGATATAGGATTTTAAAATTAAAGGCTTACATGTCCACTTAAAGCTATATTTCAACTCTGTTTCAGGCTGCTAATTAAAGCTATACTGTAACTCGTTTTCAGGCTGCTTTAGAAACGAAAGCTCCTGTTTATCCAGACTCATTTCACCTCAGGTTGATAGTAAACACATCCCAGACTGTCACTGGGTATTATCAGACTATTCTGATGTATGATTTTAAAATTAAAGGCTTAAATGTCCTCTTAAAGCTATATTTCAACTGTTTCATGCTGCTAATTAAGGCCATACTGTAACTCTTTTTCAGGCTGCTCTAAAAACGACACCTGCCGTTTAGCCAGACGCATTTCACCTCAGGTTGATAGTATACAGATCCCAGACTGTAACTGGGTAAAATCAGACTATTATGATACAGGATTTTAAAATTAAAGGCTTTAATGTCCACTTAAAGCTATATTTCAACTATGTTTCAGGCTGTTAATTAAAGCTTTACTGTAATTCTTTTTCAGGCTGCTCTAAAAAGGAAACCTCCTGTTTAGCAAGACTCACTTCAACTCAGGTTGATAGTATACACATCCCAGACTGTCACTGGGTATTATCAGACTATTCTGATGTATGATTTTAAAATTAAAGGCTTAAATGTCCTCTTAAAGCTATATTTCAACTGTTTCATGCTGGTAATTAAGGCCATACTGTAACTCATTTTCAGGCTGCTCTAAAAACGAAACCTCCTGTTTAGCCAGACTCATTTCAACTCAGGGTGTTAGTATACACATCCCAGACTGTCACTGGGTAAAATCAGACTATTCTGATATAGGATTTTAAAATTAAAGGCTTAAATGTCCACTTAAAGCGAAATTTCAACTCTGTTTCAGGCTGCTAATTAAAGCCATACTGTAACTCTTTTTCAGGCTGCTTTAGAAACGAAAGCTCCTGTTTAGCCAGACTTTTTTCAGCTCAGGTTGATAGTATACACATCCCAGACTGTCACTGGGTAAAATTATACTAATCTGATATAGGATTTTAAAATTAAAGGCTTACATGTCCACTTAAAGCTATATTTCAACTCTGTTTCAGGCTGCTAATTAAAGCTATACTGTAACTCGTTTTCAGGCTGCTTTAGAAACGAAAGCTCCTGTTTATCCAGACTCATTTCACCTCAGGTTGATAGTAAACACATCCCAGACTGTCACTGGGTATTATCAGACTATTCTGATGTATGATTTTAAAATTAAAGGCTTAAATGTCCTCTTAAAGCTATATTTCAACTGTTTCATGCTGCTAATTAAGGCCATACTGTAACTCTTTTTCAGGCTGCTCTAAAAATGACACCTGCCGTTTAGCCAGACGCATTTCACCTCAGGTTGATAGTATACAGATCCCAGACTGTAACTGGGTAAAATCAGACTATTATGATACAGGATTTTAAAATTAAAGGCTTTAATGTCCACTTAAAGCTATATTTCAACTATGTTTCAGGCTGTTAATTAAAGCTTTACTGTAATTCTTTTTCAGGCTGCTCTAAAAAGGAAACCTCCTGTTTAGCAAGACTCACTTCAACTCAGGTTGATAGTATACACATCCCAGACTGTCACTGGGTATTATCAGACTATTCTGATGTATGATTTTAAAATTAAAGGCTTAAATGTCCTCTTAAAGCTATATTTCAACTGTTTCATGCTGGTAATTAAGGCCATACTGTAACTCTTTTTCAGGCTGCTCTAAAAACGAAAACTCCTGTTTAGCCAGACTCATTTCACCTCAGGGTGATAGTATACACATTCCAGACTGTCACTGGGTGAAATCAGACTATTCTGATATAGGATTTTAAAATTAAAGTTTTAAATGTCCACGTAAAGCGAAATTTCAACTCTGTTTCAGGCTGCTAATTAAAGCCATACTGTAACTCTTTTTCAGGCTGCTTTAGAAACGAAACCTCCTGTTTAGCCAGACTCATTTCACCTCAGGTTGATAGTATACATATCCCAGATTGCCACTGGCTAATATCAGATTATTCTGATATAGGATTTTAAAATTAAGGGCTTAAATGTTCACTTAAAGCGATATAATTCAACTCTTTTTCAGGATGCTAATTGAGGCCATACTGTAACTCTTTTTCAGGCTGCTCTAAAAACGAAATCTCCTGTTTAGCCAGACTCATTTCACCTCAGGTTGATAGTGTACACATCCCAGACTGTCACTGGGTATTATCAGACTATTCTGATGTAGGATTTTAAAATTAAAGGCTTAAATGTCCACTTAAAGCTATATTTCAACTCTGTTTCAGGCTGCTACTTAAAGCCATACTGTAACTCTTTTCAGGCTGCTTTAGAAACGAAAGCTCCTGTTTAGCCAGACTTTTTTCAGCTCAGGTTGATAGTATACACATCCCAGACTGTCACTGGGTAAAATTATACTAATCTGATATAGGATTTTAAAATTAAAGGCTTACATGTCCACTTAAAGCTATATTTCAACTCTGTTTCAGGCTGCTAATTAAAGCTATACTGTAACTCTTTTTCAGGCTGCTTTAGAAACGAAAGCTCCTGTTTAGCCAGACTCATTTCACCTCAGGTTGATAGTATACATATCCCAGATTGCCACTGGGTAATATCAGACTATTCTGATATAGGATTTTAAAATTAAGGGCTTAAATGTTCACTTAAAGCGATATTTCAACTCTTTTTCAGGATGCTAATTAAGGCCATACTGTAACTCTTTTTCAGGCTGCTCTAAAAACGAAATCTCCTGTTTAGCCAGACTCCTTTCACCTCAGGGTGATAGTGTACACATCCCAGACTGTCACTGGGTATTATCAGACTATTCTGGTGAAGGATTTTAAAATTAAAGGCTTAAATGTCAACTTAAAGCGAAATTTCAACTCTGTTTCAGGCTGCTAATTAAAGCTTTACTGTAATTCTTTTTCAGGCTGCTCTAAAAACGAAACCTCATGGTTAGCCAGACTCATTTCACCTCAGGTTGATAGTATACACATCCCAGACTGTCACTGGGTATTATCAGACTATTCTGATGTATGATTTTAAAATTAAAGGCTTAAATGTCCTCTTAAAGCTATATTTCAACTGTTTCATGCTGCTAATTAAGGCCATACTGTAACTCTTTTTCAGGCTGCTCTAAAAACGAAACCTCATGGTTAGCCAGACTCATTTCACCTCAGGTTGATAGTATACACATCCCAGACTGTCACTGGGTGAAATCAGACTATTCTGATATAGGATTTTAAAATTAAAGTTTTAAATGTCCACTTAAAGCGAAATTTCAACTCTGTTTCAGGCTGCTAATTAAAGCCATACTGTAACTCTTTTTCAGGCTGCTTTAGAAACGAAACCTCCTGTTTAGCCAGACTCATTTCACCTCAGGTTGATAGTATACATATCCCAGATTGCCACTGGCTAATATCAGACTATTCTGATATAGGATTTTAAAATTAAGGGCTTAAATGTTCACTTAAAGCGATATTTCAACTCTTTTTCAGGATGCTAATTAAGGCCATACTGTAACTCTTTTTCAGGCTGCTCTAAAAACGAAATCTCCTGTTTAGCCAGACTCATTTCACCTCAGGGTGATAGTGTACACATCCCAGACTGTCACTGGGTATTATCAGACTATTCTGATGTAGGATTTTAAAATTAAAGGCTTAAATGTCAACTTAAAGCTATATTTCAACTCTGTTTCATGCTGCTAATTAAGGCCGTACTGTAACTCTTTTTCAGGCTGCTCTAGGAACGAAACCTCATGGTTAGCCAGACTCATTTCACCTCAGGTTGATAGTATACACATCCCAGACTGTCAATGGGTAAAATCAGACTATTCTGATATAGGATTTTAAAATTAAAGGCTTAAATGTCCACTTAAAGCCAAATTTCAACTCTGTTTCAGGCTGCTAATTAAAGCCATACTGTAACTCTTTTTCAGGCTGCTTTAGAAACGAAAGCTCCTGTTTAGCCAGACTTTTTTCAGCTCAGGTTGATAGTATACACATCCCAGACTGTCACTGGGTAAAATTATACTATTCTGATATAGGATTTTAAAATTAAAGGCTTACATGTCCACTTAAAGCTATATTTCAACTCTGTTTCAGGCTGCTAATTAAAGCTATACTGTAACTCGTTTTCAGGCTGCTTTAGAAACGAAAGCTCCTGTTTAGCCAGACTCATTTCACCTCAGGTTGATAGTATACACATCCCAGACTGTCACTGGGTATTATCAGACTATTCTGATGTATGATTTTAAAATTAAAGGCTTAAATGTACTCTTAAAGCTATATTTCAACTGTTTCATGCTGCTAATTAAGGCCATACTGTAACTCTTTTTCAGGCTGCTCTAAAAACGACACCTGCCGTTTAGCCACACGCATTTCACCTCAGGTTGATAGTATACAGATCCCAGACTGTAACTGGGTAAAATCAGACTATTCTGATACAGGATTTTAAAATTAAAGGCTTTAATGTCCACTTAAAGCTATATTTCAACTCTGTTTCAGGCTGTTAATTAAAGCTTTACTGTAATTCTTTTTCAGGCTGCTCTAAAAAGGAAACCTCCTGTTTAGCCAGACTCATTTCACCTCAGGTTGATAGTATACACATCCCAGACAGTCACTGGGTATTATCAGACTATTCTGATGTATGATTTTAAAATTAAAGGCTTAAATGTCCTCTTAAAGCTATATTTCAACTGTTTCATGCTGGTAATTAAGGCCATACTGTAACTCTTTTTCAGGCTGCTCTAAAAACGACACCTGCCGTTTAGCCAGACTCATTTCACCTCTGGGTGATAGTATACACATCCCAGACTGTCACTGGGTATTATCAGACTATTCTGATATAGGATTTTAAAATTAAAGGCTTAAATGTCCACTTAAAGCGAAATTTCAACTTTTTTTCAGGATGCTAATTGAGGTCATACTGTAACTCTTTTTCAGGCTGCTCTAAAAACTTAACCTCCTTTTTAGCCAGGCTGATTTCACATCAGGGTGATAGTATACACATCCCATACTTTCACTGGGTAAAATCAGACTATTCTGATATAGGACTTTAAAAATAAAGGCTTAAATTTCCACTTAAAGCTATATTTCAACTCTGTTTCAGGCTGCTAATTAAAGCCATACTGTAACTCTTTTTCAGGCTGCTTTAGAAACGAAAGCTCCTGTTTAGCCAGACTCATTTCACCTCAGGTTGATAGTATACATGTCCCAGATTGCCACTGGGTAATATCAGACTATTCTGGTATAGGATTTTAAAATTAAGGGCTTAAATGTTCACTTAAAGCGATATTTCAACTCTTTTTCAGGATGCTAATTAAGGCCATACTGTAACTCTTTTTCAGGCTGCTCTAAAAACGAAACCTCATGGTTAGCCAGACTCATTTCACCTCAGGTTGATAGTATACACATCCCAGACTGTCACTGGGTGAAATCAGACTATTCTGCTATAGGATTTTAAAATTAAAGTTTTAAATGTCCACTTAAAGTGAAATTTCAACTCTGTTTCAGGCTGCTAATTAAAGCCATACTGTAACTCTTTTTCAGGCTGCTTTAGAAACGAAAGCTCCTGTTTAGCCAGACTCATTTCACCTCAGGTTGATAGTATACATATCCCAGATTGCCACTGGGTAATATCAGACTATTCTGATATAGGATTTCAAAATTAAGGGCTTAAATGTTCACTTAAAGCGATATTTCAAATCTTTTTCAGGATGCTAATTAAGGCCATACTGTAACTCTTTTTCAGGCTGCTCTAAAAACGAAATCTCCTGTTTAGCCAGACTCATTTCACCTCAGGGTGATAGTGTACACATCCCAGACTGCCACTGGGTAATATCAGACTATTCTGATACAGGATTTTAAAATGAAAGCCTTGAATGTCCACTTAAAGCTATATTTCAACTCTGTTTCAGGCTGCTAATTAAAGCCATACTGTAACTCTTTTCAGGCTGCTTTAGAAACGAAAGCTCCTGTTTAGCCAGACTCATTTCACCTCAGGTTGATAGTATACATATCCCAGATTGCCACTGGCTAATATCAGACTATTCTGATATAGGATTTTAAAATTAAGGGCTTAAATGTTCACTTAAAGCGATATTTCAACTCTTTTTCAGGATGCTAATTAAGGCCATACTGTAACTCTTTTTCAGGCTGCTCTAAAAACGAAATCTCCTGTTTAGCCAGACTCATTTCACCTCAGGGTGATAGTGTACACATCCCAGACTGTCACTGGGTAAAATCAGACTATTCTGATACAGGATTTTAAAATTAAAGGCTTAAATGTCAACTTAAAGCTATATTTCAACTCTGTTTCAGGCTGCTAAATAAAGCCATACTGTAACTCTTTTTCAGGCTGCTTTAGAAACGAAAGCTCCTGTTTAGCCAGACTCATTTCACCTCAGGTTGATAGTATACATATCCCAGATTGCCACTGGGTAATATCAGACTATTCTGATATAGGATTTCAAAATTAAGGGCTTAAATGTTCACTTAAAGCGATATTTCAAATCTTTTTCAGGATGCTAATTAAGGCCATACTGTAACTCTTTTTCAGGCTGCTCTAAAAACGAAATCTCCTGTTTAGCCAGACTCATTTCACCTCAGGGTGATAGTGTACACATCCCAGACTGCCACTGGGTAATATCAGACTATTCTGATACAGGATTTTAAAATGAAAGCCTTGAATGTCCACTTAAAGCTATATTTCAACTCTGTTTCAGGCTGCTAATTAAAGCCATACTGTAACTCTTTTCAGGCTGCTTTAGAAACGAAAGCTCCTGTTTAGCCAGACTCATTTCACCTCAGGTTGATAGTATACATATCCCAGATTGCCACTGGCTAATATCAGACTATTCTGATATAGGATTTTAAAATTAAGGGCTTAAATGTTCACTTAAAGCGATATTTCAACTCTTTTTCAGGATGCTAATTAAGGCCATACTGTAACTCTTTTTCAGGCTGCTCTAAAAACGAAATCTCCTGTTTAGCCAGACTCATTTCACCTCAGGGTGATAGTGTACACATCCCAGACTGTCACTGGGTAAAATCAGACTATTCTGATACAGGATTTTAAAATTAAAGGCTTAAATGTCAACTTAAAGCTATATTTCAACTCTGTTTCATGCTGCTAATTAAGGCCATACTGTAACTCTTTTTCAGGCTGCTCTAGGAACGAAACCTCATGGTTAGCCAGACTTATTTCACCTCAGGTTGATAGTATACACATCCCAGACTGTCACTGGGTAAAATCAGACTATTCTGATATAGGATTTTAAAATTAAAGGCTTAAATGTTCACTTAAAGCGATATTTCAACTCTTTTTCCGGATGCTAATTAAGGCCATACTGTAACTCTTTTTCAGGCTGCTCTAGGAACGAAACCTCATGGTTAGCCAGACTCATTTCACCTCAGGTTGATAGTATACACATCCCAGACTGTCACTGGGTAAAATCAGACTATTATGATATAGGATTTTAAAATTAAAGGCTTAAATGTCCACTTAAAGCGAAATTTCAACTTTTTTTCAGGATGCTAATTGAGGTCATACTGTAACTCTTTTTCAGGCTGCTCTAAAAACTTAACCTCCTTTTTAGCCAGGCTGATTTCACATCAGAGTGATAGTATACACATCCCATACTTTCACTGGGTAAAATCAGAATATTCTGATATAGGATTTTAAAAATAAAGGCTTAAATTTCCACTTAAAGCTATATTTCAACTCTGTTTCAGGCTGCTAATTAAAGCTTTACTGTAATTCTTCTTCAGGCTGCTCTAAAAACGAAACCTCATGGTTAGCCAGACTCATTTCACCTCAGGTTGATAGTATACACATCCCAGACTGTCACTGGCTGAAATCAGACTATTCTGATATAGGATTTTAAAATTAAAGTTTTAAATGTCCACTTAAAGTGAAATTTCAACTCTGTTTCAGGCTGCTAATTAAAGCCATACTGTAACTCTTTTTCAGGCTGCTTTAGAAACGAAACCTCCTGTTTAGCCAGACTCATTTCACGTCAGGTTGATAGTGTACACATCCCAGACTGCCACTGGGTAATATCAGACTATTCTGATACAGGATTTTAAAATGAAAGGCTTGAATGTCCACTTAAAGCTATATTTCAACTCTGTTTCAGGCTGCTAATTAAAGCCATACTGTAACTCTTTTTCAGGCTGCTTTAGAAACGAAAGCTCCTGTTTAGCCAGACTCATTTCACCTCAGGTTGATAGTATACATATCCCAGATTGCCACTGGGTAATATCAGACTATTCTGGTATAGGATTTTAAAATTAAGGGCTTAAATGTTCACTTAAAGCGATATTTCAACTCTTTTTCAGGATGCTAATTAAGGCCATACTGTAACTCTTTTTCAGGCTGCTCTAAAAACGAAACCTCATGGTTAGCCAGACTCATTTCACCTCAGGTTGATAGTATACACATCCCAGACTGTCACTGGGTGAAATCAGACTATTCTGCTATAGGATTTTAAAATTAAAGTTTTAAATGTCCACTTAAAGCGAAATTTCAACTCTGTTTCAGGCTGCTAATTAAAGCCATACTGTAACTCTTTTTCAGGCTGCTTTAGAAACGAAACCTCCTGTTTAGCCAGACTCATTTCACCTCAGGTTGATAGTATACATATCCCAGATTGCCACTGGGTAATATCAGACTATTCTGATATAAGATTTCAAAATTAAGGGCTTAAATGTTCACTTAAAGCGATATTTCAAATCTTTTTCAGGATGCTAATTAAGGCCATACTGTAACTCTTTTTCAGGCTGCTCTAAAAACGAAATCTCCTGTTTAGCCAGACTCATTTCACATCAGGGTGATAGTGTACACATCCCAGACTGCCACTGGGTAATATCAGACTATTCTGATACAGGATTTTAAAATGAAAGCCTTGAATGTCCACTTAAAGCTATATTTCAACTCTGTTTCAGGCTGCTAATTAAAGCCATACTGTATCTCTTTTCAGGCTGCTTTAGAAACGAAAGCTCCTGTTTAGCCAGACTCATTTCACCTCAGGTTGATAGTATACATATCCCAGATTGCCACTGGGTAATATCAGACTATTCTGATATAGGATTTCAAAATTAAGGGCTTAAATGTTCACTTAAAGCGATATTTCAAATCTTTTTCAGGATGCTAATTAAGGCCATACTGTAACTCTTTTTCAGGCTGCTCTAAAAACGAAATCTCCTGTTTAGCCAGACTCATTTCACATCAGGGTGATAGTGTACACATCCCAGACTGCCACTGGGTAATATCAGACTATTCTGATACAGGATTTTAAAATGAAAGCCTTGAATGTCCACTTAAAGCTATATTTCAACTCTGTTTCAGGCTGCTAATTAAAGCCATACTGTATCTCTTTTCAGGCTGCTTTAGAAACGAAAGCTCCTGTTTAGCCAGACTCATTTCACCTCAGGTTGATAGTATACATATCCCAGATTGCCATTGGGTAATATCAGACTATTCTGATTCAGGATTTTAAAATGAAAGGCTTGAATGTCCACTTAAAGCTATATTACAACTCTGTTTCAGGCTGCTAATTAAAGCCATACTGTAACTCTTTTCAGGCTGCTTTAGAAACGAAAGCTCCTGTTTAGCCAGACTCATTTCACCTCAGGTTGATAGTATACATATCCCAGATTGCCACTGGCTAATATCAGACTATTCTGATATAGGATTTTAAAATTAAGGGCTTAAATGTTCACTTAAAGCGATATTTCAACTCTTTTTCAGGATGCTAATTAAGGCCATACTGTAACTCTTTTTCAGGCTGCTCTAAAAACGAAATCTCCTGTTTAGCCAGACTCATTTCACCTCAGGGTGATAGTGTACACATCCCAGACTGTCACTGGGTAAAATCAGACTATTCTGATATAGGATTTTAAAATTAAAGGCTTAAATGTCAACTTAAAGCTATATTTCAACTCTGTTTCATGCTGCTAATTAAGGCCATACTGTAACTCTTTTTCAGGCTGCTCTAGGAACGAAACCTCATGGTTAGCCAGACTCATTTCACCTCAGGTTGATAGTATACACATCCTAGACTGTCACTGGGTGAAATCAGACAATTCTGATATAGGATTTTAAAATTAAAGTTTTAAATGTCAACTTAAAGCTATATTTCAACTCTGTTTCATGCTGCTAATTAAGGCCATACTGTAACTCTTTTTCAGGCTGCTCTAGGAACGAAACCTCCTGTTTAGCCAGACTCATTTCACCTCAGGTTGATAGTGTACACATCCCAGATTGCCACTGGCTAATATCAGACTATTGTGATATAGGATTTTAAAATTAAGGGCTTAAATGTTCACTTAAAGCGATATTTCAACTCTTTTTCAGGATGCTAATTAAGGCCATACTGTAACTCTTTTTCAGGCTGCTCTAAAAACGAAATCTCCTGTTTAGCCAGACTCATTTCACCTCAGGGTGATAGTGTACACATCCCAGACTGTCACTGGGTATTATCAGACTATTCTGATGTAGGATTTTAAAATTAAAGGCTTAAATGTCAACTTAAAGCGAAATTTCAACTCTGTTTCAGGCTGCTAATTAAAGCTTTACTGTAATTCTTTTTCAGGCTGCTCTAAAAACGAAACCTCATAGTTAGCCAGACTCATTTCACCTCAGGTTGATAGTATACACATCCTAGACTGTCACTGGGTGAAATCAGACAATTCTGATATAGGATTTTAAAATTAAAGTTTTAAATGTCCACTTAAAGCGAAATTTCAACTCTGTTTCAGGATGCTAATTAAAGCCATACTGTAACTCTTTTTCAGGCTGCTTTAGAAACGAAACCTCCTGTTTAGCCAGACTCATTTCACCTCAGGTTGATAGTGTACACATCCCAGACTGTCACTGGGTAATATCAGACTATTCTGATACAGGATTTTAAAATGAAAGGCTTGAATGTCCACTTAAAGCTATATTTCAACTCTGTTTCAGGCTGCTAATTAAAGCCATACTGTAACTCTTTTCAGGCTGCTTTAGAAACGAAAGCTCCTGTTTAGTCAGACTCATTTCACCTCAGGTTGATAGTATACACATCCTAGACTGTCACTGGCTAATATCAGACTATTGTGATATAGGATTTTAAAATTAAGGGCTTAAATGTTCACTTAAAGCGATATTTCAACTCTTTTTCAGGATGCTAATTAAGGCCATACTGTAACTCTTTTTCAGGCTGCTCTAAAAACGAAATCTCCTGTTTAGCCAGACTCATTTCACCTCAGGGTGATAGTGTACACATCCCAGACTGTCACTGGGTATTATCAGACTATTGTGATGTAGGATTTTAAAATTAAAGGCTTAAATGTCCACTTAAAGCGAAATTTCAACTTTTTTTCAGGATGCTAATTGAGGTCATACTGTAACTCTTTTTCAGGCTGCTCTAAAAACTTAACCTCCTTTTTAGCCAGGCTGATTTCACATCAGGGTGATAGTATACACATCACAGACTGTCACTGGGTAAAATCAGACTATTCTGATATAGGATTTTAAAATTAAAGGCTTAAATGTCCACTTAAAGCGAAATTTCAACTTTTTTTCAGGATGCTAATTGAGTTCATACTGTAACTCTTTTTCAGGCTGCTCTAAAAACTTAACCTCCTTTTTAGCCAGGCTGATTTCACATCAGGGTGATAGTATACACATCCCAGACTGTCACTGGGTAAAATCAGACTATTCTGATATAGGATTTTAAAATTAAAGGCTTAAATGTCAACTTAAAGCTATATTTCAACTCTGTTTCATGCTGCTAATTAAGGCCATACTGTAACTCTTTTTCAGGCTGCTCTAGGAACGAAACCTCATGGTTAGCCAGACTCATTTCACCTCAGGTTGATAGTAGACACATCCCAGACTGTCACTGGGTAAAATCTGACTATTCTGATATAGGACTTTAAAATTAAAGGCTTAAATTTCCACTTAAAACTATATTTCAACTCTGTTTCAGGCTGCTAATTAAAGCCATACTGTAACTTTTTTTCAGGCTGCTTTAGAAACGAAAGCTCCTGTTTAGCCACACTCATTTCACCTCAGGTTGATAGTATACACATCCCAGACCGTCACTGGGTAAAATCAGACTATTCTGATATAGGATTTTAAAATTAAAGGCTTAAATGTCCACTGAAAGCGAAATTTCAACTTATTTTCAGGATGCTAATTGAGGTCATACTGTAACTCTTTTTCAGGCTGCTCTAAAAACTTAACCTCCTTTTTAGCCAGACTGATTTCACATCAGGGTGATAGTATACACATCCCATACTTTCACTGGGTAAAATCAGACTATTCTGATACAGGATTTTAAAATTAAAGGCTTAAATTTCCACTTAAAGCTATATTTCAACTCTGTTTGAGGCTGGTAATTAAAGCCATACTGTAACTCTTTTTCAGGCTGCTTTAGAAACGAAAGCTCCTGTTTAGCCAGACTCATTTCACCTCAGGTTGATAGTATACATATCCCAGATTGCCACTGGGTAATATCAGACTATTCTGATATAGGATTTTAAAATTAAAGGCTTAAATGTTCACTTAAAGCGAAATTTCAACTTTTTTTCAGGATGCTAATTGAGTTCATACTGTAACTCTTTTTCAGGCTGCTCTAAAAACTTAACCTCCTTTTTAGCCAGACTCATTTCACCTCAGGGTGATAGTGTACACATCCCAGACTGTCACTGGGTATTATCAGACTATTCTGATGTAGGATTTTAAAATTAAAGGCTTAAATGTCAACTTAAAGCTATATTTCAACTCTGTTTCATGCTGCTAATTAAGGCCGTACTGTAACTCTTTTTCAGGCTGCTCTAGGAACGAAACCTCATGGTTAGCCAGAATAATTTCACCTCAGGTTGATAGTATACACATCCCAGACTGTCACTGGGTAAAATCAGACTATTCTGATATAGGATTTTAAAATTAAAGGCTTAAATGTCCACTTAAAGCGAAATTTCAACTTTTTTTCAGGATGCTAATTGAGGGCATACTGTAACTCTTTTTCAGGCTGCTCTAAAAACTTAACCTCCTTTTTAGCCAGAATCATTTCACCTCAGGTTGATAGTATACACATCCCAGACTGTCACTGGGTAAAATCAGACTATTCTGATATAGGATTTTAAAATTAAAGGCTTAAATTTCCACTTAAAGCTATATTTCAACTCTGTTTCAGGCTGCTAATTAAAGCCATACTGTAACTCTTTTTCAGGCTGCTTTAGAAACGAAAGCTCCTGTTTAGCCAGACTCATTTCAACTCAGGTTGATAGTATACATATCCCAGATTGCCACTGGGTAATATCAGACTATTCTGATATAGGATTTCAAAATTAAGGGCTTAAATGTTCACTTAAAGCGATATTTCAAATCTTTTTCAGGATGCTAATTAAGGCCATACTGTAACTCTTTTTCAGGCTGCTCTAAAAACGAAATCTCCTGTTTAGCCAGACTCATTTCACCTCAGGGTGATAGTGTACACATCCCAGACTGCCACTGGGTAATATCAGACTATTCTGATACAGGATTTTAAAATGAAAGCCTTGAATGTCCACTTAAAGCTATATTTCAACTCTGTTTCAGGCTGCTAATTAAAGCCATACTGTAACTCTTTTCAGGCTGCTTTAGAAACGAAAGCTCCTGTTTAGCCAGACTCATTTCACCTCAGGTTGATAGTATACATATCCCAGATTGCCACTGGCTAATATCAGACTATTCTGATATAGGATTTTAAAATTAAGGGCTTAAATGTTCACTTAAAGCGATATTTCAACTCTTTTTCAGGATGCTAATTAAGGCCATACTGTAACTCTTTTTCAGGCTGCTCTAAAAACGAAATCTCCTGTTTAGCCAGACTCATTTCACCTCAGGGTGATAGTGTACACATCCCAGACTGTCACTGGGTAAAATCAGACTATTCTGATACAGGATTTTAAAATTAAAGGCTTAAATGTCAACTTAAAGCTATATTTCAACTCTGTTTCAGGCTGCTAATTAAAGCCATACTGTAACTCTTTTTCAGGCTGCTTTAGAAACGAAAGCTCCTGTTTAGCCAGACTCATTTCACCTCAGGTTGATAGTATACATATCCCAGATTGCCACTGGGTAATATCAGACTATTCTGATATAGGATTTCAAAATTAAGGGCTTAAATGTTCACTTAAAGCGATATTTCAAATCTTTTTCAGGATGCTAATTAAGGCCATACTGTAACTCTTTTTCAGGCTGCTCTAAAAACGAAATCTCCTGTTTAGCCAGACTCATTTCACCTCAGGGTGATAGTGTACACATCCCAGACTGCCACTGGGTAATATCAGACTATTCTGATACAGGATTTTAAAATGAAAGCCTTGAATGTCCACTTAAAGCTATATTTCAACTCTGTTTCAGGCTGCTAATTAAAGCCATACTGTAACTCTTTTCAGGCTGCTTTAGAAACGAAAGCTCCTGTTTAGCCAGACTCATTTCACCTCAGGTTGATAGTATACATATCCCAGATTGCCACTGGCTAATATCAGACTATTCTGATATAGGATTTTAAAATTAAGGGCTTAAATGTTCACTTAAAGCGATATTTCAACTCTTTTTCAGGATGCTAATTAAGGCCATACTGTAACTCTTTTTCAGGCTGCTCTAAAAACGAAATCTCCTGTTTAGCCAGACTCATTTCACCTCAGGGTGATAGTGTACACATCCCAGACTGTCACTGGGTAAAATCAGACTATTCTGATACAGGATTTTAAAATTAAAGGCTTAAATGTCAACTTAAAGCTATATTTCAACTCTGTTTCATGCTGCTAATTAAGGCCATACTGTAACTCTTTTTCAGGCTGCTCTAGGAACGAAACCTCATGGTTAGCCAGACTTATTTCACCTCAGGTTGATAGTATACACATCCCAGACTGTCACTGGGTAAAATCAGACTATTCTGATATAGGATTTTAAAATTAAAGGCTTAAATGTTCACTTAAAGCGATATTTCAACTCTTTTTCCGGATGCTAATTAAGGCCATACTGTAACTCTTTTTCAGGCTGCTCTAGGAACGAAACCTCATGGTTAGCCAGACTCATTTCACCTCAGGTTGATAGTATACACATCCCAGACTGTCACTGGGTAAAATCAGACTATTATGATATAGGATTTTAAAATTAAAGGCTTAAATGTCCACTTAAAGCGAAATTTCAACTTTTTTTCAGGATGCTAATTGAGGTCATACTGTAACTCTTTTTCAGGCTGCTCTAAAAACTTAACCTCCTTTTTAGCCAGGCTGATTTCACATCAGAGTGATAGTATACACATCCCATACTTTCACTGGGTAAAATCAGAATATTCTGATATAGGATTTTAAAAATAAAGGCTTAAATTTCCACTTAAAGCTATATTTCAACTCTGTTTCAGGCTGCTAATTAAAGCTTTACTGTAATTCTTCTTCAGGCTGCTCTAAAAACGAAACCTCATGGTTAGCCAGACTCATTTCACCTCAGGTTGATAGTATACACATCCCAGACTGTCACTGGCTGAAATCAGACTATTCTGATATAGGATTTTAAAATTAAAGTTTTAAATGTCCACTTAAAGTGAAATTTCAACTCTGTTTCAGGCTGCTAATTAAAGCCATACTGTAACTCTTTTTCAGGCTGCTTTAGAAACGAAACCTCCTGTTTAGCCAGACTCATTTCACGTCAGGTTGATAGTGTACACATCCCAGACTGCCACTGGGTAATATCAGACTATTCTGATACAGGATTTTAAAATGAAAGGCTTGAATGTCCACTTAAAGCTATATTTCAACTCTGTTTCAGGCTGCTAATTAAAGCCATACTGTAACTCTTTTTCAGGCTGCTTTAGAAACGAAAGCTCCTGTTTAGCCAGACTCATTTCACCTCAGGTTGATAGTATACATATCCCAGATTGCCACTGGGTAATATCAGACTATTCTGGTATAGGATTTTAAAATTAAGGGCTTAAATGTTCACTTAAAGCGATATTTCAACTCTTTTTCAGGATGCTAATTAAGGCCATACTGTAACTCTTTTTCAGGCTGCTCTAAAAACGAAACCTCATGGTTAGCCAGACTCATTTCACCTCAGGTTGATAGTATACACATCCCAGACTGTCACTGGGTGAAATCAGACTATTCTGCTATAGGATTTTAAAATTAAAGTTTTAAATGTCCACTTAAAGCGAAATTTCAACTCTGTTTCAGGCTGCTAATTAAAGCCATACTGTAACTCTTTTTCAGGCTGCTTTAGAAACGAAACCTCCTGTTTAGCCAGACTCATTTCACCTCAGGTTGATAGTATACATATCCCAGATTGCCACTGGGTAATATCAGACTATTCTGATATAGGATTTCAAAATTAAGGGCTTAAATGTTCACTTAAAGCGATATTTCAAATCTTTTTCAGGATGCTAATTAAGGCCATACTGTAACTCTTTTTCAGGCTGCTCTAAAAACGAAATCTCCTGTTTAGCCAGACTCATTTCACATCAGGGTGATAGTGTACACATCCCAGACTGCCACTGGGTAATATCAGACTATTCTGATACAGGATTTTAAAATGAAAGCCTTGAATGTCCACTTAAAGCTATATTTCAACTCTGTTTCAGGCTGCTAATTAAAGCCATACTGTATCTCTTTTCAGGCTGCTTTAGAAACGAAAGCTCCTGTTTAGCCAGACTCATTTCACCTCAGGTTGATAGTATACATATCCCAGATTGCCACTGGGTAATATCAGACTATTCTGATATAGGATTTCAAAATTAAGGGCTTAAATGTTCACTTAAAGCGATATTTCAAATCTTTTTCAGGATGCTAATTAAGGCCATACTGTAACTCTTTTTCAGGCTGCTCTAAAAACGAAATCTCCTGTTTAGCCAGACTCATTTCACATCAGGGTGATAGTGTACACATCCCAGACTGCCACTGGGTAATATCAGACTATTCTGATACAGGATTTTAAAATGAAAGCCTTGAATGTCCACTTAAAGCTATATTTCAACTCTGTTTCAGGCTGCTAATTAAAGCCATACTGTATCTCTTTTCAGGCTGCTTTAGAAACGAAAGCTCCTGTTTAGCCAGACTCATTTCACCTCAGGTTGATAGTATACATATCCCAGATTGCCATTGGGTAATATCAGACTATTCTGATTCAGGATTTTAAAATGAAAGGCTTGAATGTCCACTTAAAGCTATATTACAACTCTGTTTCAGGCTGCTAATTAAAGCCATACTGTAACTCTTTTCAGGCTGCTTTAGAAACGAAAGCTCCTGTTTAGCCAGACTCATTTCACCTCAGGTTGATAGTATACATATCCCAGATTGCCACTGGCTAATATCAGACTATTCTGATATAGGATTTTAAAATTAAGGGCTTAAATGTTCACTTAAAGCGATATTTCAACTCTTTTTCAGGATGCTAATTAAGGCCATACTGTAACTCTTTTTCAGGCTGCTCTAAAAACGAAATCTCCTGTTTAGCCAGACTCATTTCACCTCAGGGTGATAGTGTACACATCCCAGACTGTCACTGGGTAAAATCAGACTATTCTGATATAGGATTTTAAAATTAAAGGCTTAAATGTCAACTTAAAGCTATATTTCAACTCTGTTTCATGCTGCTAATTAAGGCCATACTGTAACTCTTTTTCAGGCTGCTCTAGGAACGAAACCTCATGGTTAGCCAGACTCATTTCACCTCAGGTTGATAGTATACACATCCTAGACTGTCACTGGGTGAAATCAGACAATTCTGATATAGGATTTTAAAATTAAAGTTTTAAATGTCAACTTAAAGCTATATTTCAACTCTGTTTCATGCTGCTAATTAAGGCCATACTGTAACTCTTTTTCAGGCTGCTCTAGGAACGAAACCTCCTGTTTAGCCAGACTCATTTCACCTCAGGTTGATAGTGTACACATCCCAGATTGCCACTGGCTAATATCAGACTATTGTGATATAGGATTTTAAAATTAAGGGCTTAAATGTTCACTTAAAGCGATATTTCAACTCTTTTTCAGGATGCTAATTAAGGCCATACTGTAACTCTTTTTCAGGCTGCTCTAAAAACGAAATCTCCTGTTTAGCCAGACTCATTTCACCTCAGGGTGATAGTGTACACATCCCAGACTGTCACTGGGTATTATCAGACTATTCTGATGTAGGATTTTAAAATTAAAGGCTTAAATGTCAACTTAAAGCGAAATTTCAACTCTGTTTCAGGCTGCTAATTAAAGCTTTACTGTAATTCTTTTTCAGGCTGCTCTAAAAACGAAACCTCATGGTTAGCCAGACTCATTTCACCTCAGGTTGATAGTATACACATCCTAGACTGTCACTGGGTGAAATCAGACAATTCTGATATAGGATTTTAAAATTAAAGTTTTAAATGTCCACTTAAAGCGAAATTTCAACTCTGTTTCAGGATGCTAATTAAAGCCATACTGTAACTCTTTTTCAGGCTGCTTTAGAAACGAAACCTCCTGTTTAGCCAGACTCATTTCACCTCAGGTTGATAGTGTACACATCCCAGACTGTCACTGGGTAATATCAGACTATTCTGATACAGGATTTTAAAATGAAAGGCTTGAATGTCCACTTAAAGCTATATTTCAACTCTGTTTCAGGCTGCTAATTAAAGCCATACTGTAACTCTTTTCAGGCTGCTTTAGAAACGAAAGCTCCTGTTTAGTCAGACTCATTTCACCTCAGGTTGATAGTATACACATCCTAGACTGTCACTGGCTAATATCAGACTATTGTGATATAGGATTTTAAAATTAAGGGCTTAAATGTTCACTTAAAGCGATATTTCAACTCTTTTTCAGGATGCTAATTAAGGCCATACTGTAACTCTTTTTCAGGCTGCTCTAAAAACGAAATCTCCTGTTTAGCCAGACTCATTTCACCTCAGGGTGATAGTGTACACATCCCAGACTGTCACTGGGTATTATCAGACTATTGTGATGTAGGATTTTAAAATTAAAGGCTTAAATGTCCACTTAAAGCGAAATTTCAACTTTTTTTCAGGATGCTAATTGAGGTCATACTGTAACTCTTTTTCAGGCTGCTCTAAAAACTTAACCTCCTTTTTAGCCAGGCTGATTTCACATCAGGGTGATAGTATACACATCACAGACTGTCACTGGGTAAAATCAGACTATTCTGATATAGGATTTTAAAATTAAAGGCTTAAATGTCCACTTAAAGCGAAATTTCAACTTTTTTTCAGAATGCTAATTGAGTTCATACTGTAACTCTTTTTCAGGCTGCTCTAAAAACTTAACCTCCTTTTTAGCCAGGCTGATTTCACATCAGGGTGATAGTATACACATCCCAGACTGTCACTGGGTAAAATCAGACTATTCTGATATAGGATTTTAAAATTAAAGGCTTAAATGTCAACTTAAAGCTATATTTCAACTCTGTTTCATGCTGCTAATTAAGGCCATACTGTAACTCTTTTTCAGGCTGCTCTAGGAACGAAACCTCATGGTTAGCCAGACTCATTTCACCTCAGGTTGATAGTAGACACATCCCAGACTGTCACTGGGTAAAATCTGACTATTCTGATATAGGACTTTAAAATTAAAGGCTTAAATTTCCACTTAAAACTATATTTCAACTCTGTTTCAGGCTGCTAATTAAAGCCATACTGTAACTTTTTTTCAGGCTGCTTTAGAAACGAAAGCTCCTGTTTAGCCACACTCATTTCACCTCAGGTTGATAGTATACACATCCCAGACCGTCACTGGGTAAAATCAGACTATTCTGATATAGGATTTTAAAATTAAAGGCTTAAATGTCCACTGAAAGCGAAATTTCAACTTCTTTTCAGGATGCTAATTGAGGTCATACTGTAACTCTTTTTCAGGCTGCTCTAAAAACTTAACCTCCTTTTTAGCCAGACTGATTTCACATCAGGGTGATAGTATACACATCCCATACTTTCACTGGGTAAAATCAGACTATTCTGATACAGGATTTTAAAATTAAAGGCTTAAATTTCCACTTAAAGCTATATTTCAACTCTGTTTGAGGCTGGTAATTAAAGCCATACTGTAACTCTTTTTCAGGCTGCTTTAGAAACGAAAGCTCCTGTTTAGCCAGACTCATTTCACCTCAGGTTGATAGTATACATATCCCAGATTGCCACTGGGTAATATCAGACTATTCTGATATAGGATTTTAAAATTAAAGGCTTAAATGTTCACTTAAAGCGAAATTTCAACTTTTTTTCAGGATGCTAATTGAGTTCATACTGTAACTCTTTTTCAGGCTGCTCTAAAAACTTAACCTCCTTTTTAGCCAGACTCATTTCACCTCAGGGTGATAGTGTACACATCCCAGACTGTCACTGGGTATTATCAGACTATTCTGATGTAGGATTTTAAAATTAAAGGCTTAAATGTCAACTTAAAGCTATATTTCAACTCTGTTTCATGCTGCTAATTAAGGCCGTACTGTAACTCTTTTTCAGGCTGCTCTAGGAACGAAACCTCATGGTTAGCCAGAATAATTTCACCTCAGGTTGATAGTATACACATCCCAGACTGTCACTGGGTAAAATCAGACTATTCTGATATAGGATTTTAAAATTAAAGGCTTAAATGTCCACTTAAAGCGAAATTTCAACTTTTTTTCAGGATGCTAATTGAGGGCATACTGTAACTCTTTTTCAGGCTGCTCTAAAAACTTAACCTCCTTTTTAGCCAGAATCATTTCACCTCAGGTTGATAGTATACACATCCCAGACTGTCACTGGGTAAAATCAGACTATTCTGATATAGGATTTTAAAATTAAAGGCTTAAATTTCCACTTAAAGCTATATTTCAACTCTGTTTCAGGCTGCTAATTAAAGCCATACTGTAACTCTTTTTCAGGCTGCTTTAGAAACGAAAGCTCCTGTTTAGCCAGACTCATTTCAACTCAGGTTGATAGTATACATATCCCAGATTGCCACTGGGTAATATCAGACTATTCTGATATAGGATTTTAAAATTAAGGGCTTAAATGTTCACTTAAAGCGATATTTCAACTCTTTTTCAGGATGCTAATTAAGGCCATACTGTAACTCTTTTTCAGGCTGCTCTAAAAACGAAACCTCATGGTTAGCCAGACTCATTTCACCTCAGGTTGATAGTATACACATCCCAGACTGTCACTGGGTATTATCAGACTATTCTGATGTAGGATTTTAAAATTAAAGGCTTAAATGTCAACATAAAGCTATATTTCAACTCTGTTTCATGCTGCTAATTAAGGCCATACTGTAACTCTTTTTCAGGCTGCTCTAGGAACGAAACCTCATGGTTAGCCAGACTCATTTCACCTCAGGTTGATAGTATACACATCCCAGACTGTCACTGGGTGAAATCAGACTATTCTGATATAGGATTTTAAAATTAAAGTTTTAAATGTCCAATTAAAGCGAAATTTCAACTCTGTTTCAGGCTGCTAATTAAAGCCATACTGTAACTCTTTTTCAGGCTGCTTTAGAAACGAAACCTCCTGTTTAGCCAGACTCATTTCACCTCAGGTTGATAGTGTACACATCCCAGACTGCCACTGGGTAATATCAGACTATTCTGATACAGGATTTTAAAATGAAAGGCTTGAATGTCCACTTAAAGCTATATTTCAACTCTGTTTCAGGCTGCTAAATAAAGCCATACTGTAACTCTTTTCAGGCTGCTTTAGAAACGAAAGCTCCTGTTTAGCCAGACTCATTTCACCTCAGGTTGATAGTATACATATCCCAGATTGCCACTGGCTAATATCAGACTATTCTGATATAGGATTTTAAAATTAAGGGCTTAAATGTTCACTTAAAGCGATATTTCAAGTCTTTTTCAGGATGCTAATTAAGGCCATACTGTAACTCTTTTTCAGGCTGCTCTAAAAATGAAATCTCCTGTTTAGCCAGACTCATTTCACCTCAGGTTGATAGTGTACACATCCCAGACTGTCACTGGGTATTATCAGACTATTCTGATGTAGGATTTTAAAATTAAAGGCTTAAATGTCAACTTAAAGCTATATTTCAACTCTGTTTCATGCTGCTAATTAAGGCCGTACTGTAACTCTTTTTCAGGCTGCTCTAGGAACGAAACCTCATGGTTAGCCAGACTCATTTCACCTCAGGTTGATAGTATACACATCCCAGACTGCCACTGGGTAATATCAGACTATTCTGATACAGGATTTTAAAATGAAAGGCTTGAATGTCCACTTAAAGCTATATTTCAACTCTGTTTCAGGCTGCTAAATAAAGCCATACTGTAACTCTTTTCAGGCTGCTTTAGAAACGAAAGCTCCTGTTTAGCCAGACTCATTTCACCTCAGGTTGATAGTATACATATCCCAGATTGCCACTGGCTAATATCAGACTATTCTGATATAGGATTTTAAAATTAAGGGCTTAAATGTTCACTTAAAGCGATATTTCAAGTCTTTTTCAGGATGCTAATTAAGGCCATACTGTAACTCTTTTTCAGGCTGCTCTAAAAATGAAATCTCCTGTTTAGCCAGACTCATTTCACCTCAGGTTGATAGTGTACACATCCCAGACTGTCACTGGGTATTATCAGACTATTCTGATGTAGGATTTTAAAATTAAAGGCTTAAATGTCAACTTAAAGCTATATTTCAACTCTGTTTCATGCTGCTAATTAAGGCCGTACTGTAACTCTTTTTCAGGCTGCTCTAGGAACGAAACCTCATGGTTAGCCAGACTCATTTCACCTCAGGTTGATAGTGTACACATCCCAGACTGTCACTGGGTAATATCAGACTATTCTGATACAGGATTTTAAAATGAAAGGCTTGAATGTCCACTTAAAGCTATATTTCAACTCTGTTTCAGGCTGCTAATTAAAGCCATACTGTAACTCTTTTCAGGCTGCTTTAGAAACGAAAGCTCCTGTTTAGTCAGACTCATTTCACCTCAGGTTGATAGTATACACATCCTAGACTGTCACTGGCTAATATCAGACTATTGTGATATAGGATTTTAAAATTAAGGGCTTAAATGTTCACTTAAAGCGATATTTCAACTCTTTTTCAGGATGCTAATTAAGGCCATACTGTAACTCTTTTTCAGGCTGCTCTAAAAACGAAATCTCCTGTTTAGCCAGACTCATTTCACCTCAGGGTGATAGTGTACACATCCCAGACTGTCACTGGGTATTATCAGACTATTGTGATGTAGGATTTTAAAATTAAAGGCTTAAATGTCCACTTAAAGCGAAATTTCAACTTTTTTTCAGGATGCTAATTGAGGTCATACTGTAACTCTTTTTCAGGCTGCTCTAAAAACTTAACCTCCTTTTTAGCCAGGCTGATTTCACATCAGGGTGATAGTATACACATCCCAGACTGTCACTGGGTAAAATCAGACTATTCTGATATAGGATTTTAAAATTAAAGGCTTAAATGTCAACTTAAAGCTATATTTCAACTCTGTTTCATGCTGCTAATTAAGGCCATACTGTAACTCTTTTTCAGGCTGCTCTAGGAACGAAACCTCATGGTTAGCCAGACTCATTTCACCTCAGGTTGATAGTAGACACATCCCAGACTGTCACTGGGTAAAATCTGACTATTCTGATATAGGACTTTAAAATTAAAGGCTTAAATTTCCACTTAAAACTATATTTCAACTCTGTTTCAGGCTGCTAATTAAAGCCATACTGTAACTTTTTTTCAGGCTGCTTTAGAAACGAAAGCTCCTGTTTAGCCACACTCATTTCACCTCAGGTTGATAGTATACACATCCCAGACCGTCACTGGGTAAAATCAGACTATTCTGATATAGGATTTTAAAATTAAGGGCTTAAATGTTCACTTAAAGCGATATTTCAAGTCTTTTTCAGGATGCTAATTAAGGCCATACTGTAACTCTTTTTCAGGCTGCTCTAAAAATGAAATCTCCTGTTTAGCCAGACTCATTTCACCTCAGGTTGATAGTGTACACATCCCAGACTGTCACTGGGTATTATCAGACTATTCTGATGTAGGATTTTAAAATTAAAGGCTTAAATGTCAACTTAAAGCTATATTTCAACTCTGTTTCATGCTGCTAATTAAGGCCGTACTGTAACTCTTTTTCAGGCTGCTCTAGGAACGAAACCTCATGGTTAGCCAGACTCATTTCACCTCAGGTTGATAGTATACACATCCCAGACTGCCACTGGGTAATATCAGACTATTCTGATACAGGATTTTAAAATGAAAGGCTTGAATGTCCACTTAAAGCTATATTTCAACTCTGTTTCAGGCTGCTAAATAAAGCCATACTGTAACTCTTTTCAGGCTGCTTTAGAAACGAAAGCTCCTGTTTAGCCAGACTCATTTCACCTCAGGTTGATAGTATACATATCCCAGATTGCCACTGGCTAATATCAGACTATTCTGATATAGGATTTTAAAATTAAGGGCTTAAATGTTCACTTAAAGCGATATTTCAAGTCTTTTTCAGGATGCTAATTAAGGCCATACTGTAACTCTTTTTCAGGCTGCTCTAAAAATGAAATCTCCTGTTTAGCCAGACTCATTTCACCTCAGGTTGATAGTGTACACATCCCAGACTGTCACTGGGTATTATCAGACTATTCTGATGTAGGATTTTAAAATTAAAGGCTTAAATGTCAACTTAAAGCTATATTTCAACTCTGTTTCATGCTGCTAATTAAGGCCGTACTGTAACTCTTTTTCAGGCTGCTCTAGGAACGAAACCTCATGGTTAGCCAGACTCATTTCACCTCAGGTTGATAGTGTACACATCCCAGACTGTCACTGGGTAATATCAGACTATTCTGATACAGGATTTTAAAATGAAAGGCTTGAATGTCCACTTAAAGCTATATTTCAACTCTGTTTCAGGCTGCTAATTAAAGCCATACTGTAACTCTTTTCAGGCTGCTTTAGAAACGAAAGCTCCTGTTTAGTCAGACTCATTTCACCTCAGGTTGATAGTATACACATCCTAGACTGTCACTGGCTAATATCAGACTATTGTGATATAGGATTTTAAAATTAAGGGCTTAAATGTTCACTTAAAGCGATATTTCAACTCTTTTTCAGGATGCTAATTAAGGCCATACTGTAACTCTTTTTCAGGCTGCTCTAAAAACGAAATCTCCTGTTTAGCCAGACTCATTTCACCTCAGGGTGATAGTGTACACATCCCAGACTGTCACTGGGTATTATCAGACTATTGTGATGTAGGATTTTAAAATTAAAGGCTTAAATGTCCACTTAAAGCGAAATTTCAACTTTTTTTCAGGATGCTAATTGAGGTCATACTGTAACTCTTTTTCAGGCTGCTCTAAAAACTTAACCTCCTTTTTAGCCAGGCTGATTTCACATCAGGGTGATAGTATACACATCACAGACTGTCACTGGGTAAAATCAGACTATTCTGATATAGGATTTTAAAATTAAAGGCTTAAATGTCCACTTAAAGCGAAATTTCAACTTTTTTTCAGGATGCTAATTGAGTTCATACTGTAACTCTTTTTCAGGCTGCTCTAAAAACTTAACCTCCTTTTTAGCCAGGCTGATTTCACATCAGGGTGATAGTATACACATCCCAGACTGTCACTGGGTAAAATCAGACTATTCTGATATAGGATTTTAAAATTAAAGGCTTAAATGTCAACTTAAAGCTATATTTCAACTCTGTTTCATGCTGCTAATTAAGGCCATACTGTAACTCTTTTTCAGGCTGCTCTAGGAACGAAACCTCATGGTTAGCCAGACTCATTTCACCTCAGGTTGATAGTAGACACATCCCAGACTGTCACTGGGTAAAATCAGACTATTCTGATATAGGATTTTAAAATTAAAGGCTTAAATGTCCACTTAAAGCGAAATTTCAACTTTTTTTCAGGATGCTAATTGAGTTCATACTGTAACTCTTTTTCAGGCTGCTCTAAAAACTTAACCTCCTTTTTAGCCAGGCTGATTTCACATCAGGGTGATAGTATACACATCCCAGACTGTCACTGGGTAAAATCAGACTATTCTGATATAGGATTTTAAAATTAAAGGCTTAAATGTCAACTTAAAGCTATATTTCAACTCTGTTTCATGCTGCTAATTAAGGCCATACTGTAACTCTTTTTCAGGCTGCTCTAGGAACGAAACCTCATGGTTAGCCAGACTCATTTCACCTCAGGTTGATAGTAGACACATCCCAGACTGTCACTGGGTAAAATCTGACTATTCTGATATAGGACTTTAAAATTAAAGGCTTAAATTTCCACTTAAAACTATATTTCAACTCTGTTTCAGGCTGCTAATTAAAGCCATACTGTAACTTTTTTTCAGGCTGCTTTAGAAACGAAAGCTCCTGTTTAGCCACACTCATTTCACCTCAGGTTGATAGTATACACATCCCAGACCGTCACTGGGTAAAATCAGACTATTCTGATATAGGATTTTAAAATTAAGGGCTTAAATGTTCACTTAAAGCGATATTTCAAGTCTTTTTCAGGATGCTAATTAAGGCCATACTGTAACTCTTTTTCAGGCTGCTCTAAAAATGAAATCTCCTGTTTAGCCAGACTCATTTCACCTCAGGTTGATAGTGTACACATCCCAGACTGTCACTGGGTATTATCAGACTATTCTGATGTAGGATTTTAAAATTAAAGGCTTAAATGTCAACTTAAAGCTATATTTCAACTCTGTTTCATGCTGCTAATTAAGGCCGTACTGTAACTCTTTTTCAGGCTGCTCTAGGAACGAAACCTCCTGTTTAGCCAGACTCATTTCACCTCAGGTTGATAGTATACACATCCCAGACTGCCACTGGGTAATATCAGACTATTCTGATACAGGATTTTAAAATGAAAGGCTTGAATGTCCACTTAAAGCTATATTTCAACTCTGTTTCAGGCTGCTAAATAAAGCCATACTGTAACTCTTTTCAGGCTGCTTTAGAAACGAAAGCTCCTGTTTAGCCAGACTCATTTCACCTCAGGTTGATAGTATACATATCCCAGATTGCCACTGGCTAATATCAGACTATTCTGATATAGGATTTTAAAATTAAGGGCTTAAATGTTCACTTAAAGCGATATTTCAAGTCTTTTTCAGGATGCTAATTAAGGCCATACTGTAACTCTTTTTCAGGCTGCTCTAAAAATGAAATCTCCTGTTTAGCCAGACTCATTTCACCTCAGGTTGATAGTGTACACATCCCAGACTGTCACTGGGTATTATCAGACTATTCTGATGTAGGATTTTAAAATTAAAGGCTTAAATGTCAACTTAAAGCTATATTTCAACTCTGTTTCATGCTGCTAATTAAGGCCGTACTGTAACTCTTTTTCAGGCTGCTCTAGGAACGAAACCTCATGGTTAGCCAGACTCATTTCACCTCAGGTTGATAGTGTACACATCCCAGACTGTCACTGGGTAATATCAGACTATTCTGATACAGGATTTTAAAATGAAAGGCTTGAATGTCCACTTAAAGCTATATTTCAACTCTGTTTCAGGCTGCTAATTAAAGCCATACTGTAACTCTTTTCAGGCTGCTTTAGAAACGAAAGCTCCTGTTTAGTCAGACTCATTTCACCTCAGGTTGATAGTATACACATCCTAGACTGTCACTGGCTAATATCAGACTATTGTGATATAGGATTTTAAAATTAAGGGCTTAAATGTTCACTTAAAGCGATATTTCAACTCTTTTTCAGGATGCTAATTAAGGCCATACTGTAACTCTTTTTCAGGCTGCTCTAAAAACGAAATCTCCTGTTTAGCCAGACTCATTTCACCTCAGGGTGATAGTGTACACATCCCAGACTGTCACTGGGTATTATCAGACTATTGTGATGTAGGATTTTAAAATTAAAGGCTTAAATGTCCACTTAAAGCGAAATTTCAACTTTTTTTCAGGATGCTAATTGAGGTCATACTGTAACTCTTTTTCAGGCTGCTCTAAAAACTTAACCTCCTTTTTAGCCAGGCTGATTTCACATCAGGGTGATAGTATACACATCACAGACTGTCACTGGGTAAAATCAGACTATTCTGATATAGGATTTTAAAATTAAAGGCTTAAATGTCCACTTAAAGCGAAATTTCAACTTTTTTTCAGGATGCTAATTGAGTTCATACTGTAACTCTTTTTCAGGCTGCTCTAAAAACTTAACCTCCTTTTTAGCCAGGCTGATTTCACATCAGGGTGATAGTATACACATCCCAGACTGTCACTGGGTAAAATCAGACTATTCTGATATAGGATTTTAAAATTAAAGGCTTAAATGTCAACTTAAAGCTATATTTCAACTCTGTTTCATGCTGCTAATTAAGGCCATACTGTAACTCTTTTTCAGGCTGCTCTAGGAACGAAACCTCATGGTTAGCCAGACTCATTTCACCTCAGGTTGATAGTAGACACATCCCAGACTGTCACTGGGTAAAATCTGACTATTCTGATATAGGACTTTAAAATTAAAGGCTTAAATTTCCACTTAAAACTATATTTCAACTCTGTTTCAGGCTGCTAATTAAAGCCATACTGTAACTTTTTTTCAGGCTGCTTTAGAAACGAAAGCTCCTGTTTAGCCACACTCATTTCACCTCAGGTTGATAGTATACACATCCCAGACCGTCACTGGGTAAAATCAGACTATTCTGATATAGGATTTTAAAATTAAAGGCTTAAATGTCCACTGAAAGCGAAATTTCAACTTCTTTTCAGGATGCTAATTGAGGTCATACTGTAACTCTTTTTCAGGCTGCTCTAAAAACTTAACCTCCTTTTTAGCCAGACTGATTTCACATCAGGGTGATAGTATACACATCCCATACTTTCACTGGGTAAAATCAGACTATTCTGATACAGGATTTTAAAATTAAAGGCTTAAATTTCCACTTAAAGCTATATTTCAACTCTGTTTGAGGCTGGTAATTAAAGCCATACTGTAACTCTTTTTCAGGCTGCTTTAGAAACGAAAGCTCCTGTTTAGCCAGACTCATTTCACCTCAGGTTGATAGTATACATATCCCAGATTGCCACTGGGTAATATCAGACTATTCTGATATAGGATTTTAAAATTAAAGGCTTAAATGTTCACTTAAAGCGAAATTTCAACTTTTTTTCAGGATGCTAATTGAGTTCATACTGTAACTCTTTTTCAGGCTGCTCTAAAAACTTAACCTCCTTTTTAGCCAGACTCATTTCACCTCAGGGTGATAGTGTACACATCCCAGACTGTCACTGGGTATTATCAGACTATTCTGATGTAGGATTTTAAAATTAAAGGCTTAAATGTCAACTTAAAGCTATATTTCAACTCTGTTTCATGCTGCTAATTAAGGCCGTACTGTAACTCTTTTTCAGGCTGCTCTAGGAACGAAACCTCATGGTTAGCCAGAATAATTTCACCTCAGGTTGATAGTATACACATCCCAGACTGTCACTGGGTAAAATCAGACTATTCTGATATAGGATTTTAAAATTAAAGGCTTAAATGTCCACTTAAAGCGAAATTTCAACTTTTTTTCAGGATGCTAATTGAGGGCATACTGTAACTCTTTTTCAGGCTGCTCTAAAAACTTAACCTCCTTTTTAGCCAGAATCATTTCACCTCAGGTTGATAGTATACACATCCCAGACTGTCACTGGGTAAAATCAGACTATTCTGATATAGGATTTTAAAATTAAAGGCTTAAATTTCCACTTAAAGCTATATTTCAACTCTGTTTCAGGCTGCTAATTAAAGCCATACTGTAACTCTTTTTCAGGCTGCTTTAGAAACGAAAGCTCCTGTTTAGCCAGACTCATTTCAACTCAGGTTGATAGTATACATATCCCAGATTGCCACTGGGTAATATCAGACTATTCTGATATAGGATTTTAAAATTAAGGGCTTAAATGTTCACTTAAAGCGATATTTCAACTCTTTTTCAGGATGCTAATTAAGGCCATACTGTAACTCTTTTTCAGGCTGCTCTAAAAACGAAACCTCATGGTTAGCCAGACTCATTTCACCTCAGGTTGATAGTATACACATCCCAGACTGTCACTGGGTATTATCAGACTATTCTGATGTAGGATTTTAAAATTAAAGGCTTAAATGTCAACATAAAGCTATATTTCAACTCTGTTTCATGCTGCTAATTAAGGCCATACTGTAACTCTTTTTCAGGCTGCTCTAGGAACGAAACCTCATGGTTAGCCAGACTCATTTCACCTCAGGTTGATAGTATACACATCCCAGACTGTCACTGGGTGAAATCAGACTATTCTGATATAGGATTTTAAAATTAAAGTTTTAAATGTCCAATTAAAGCGAAATTTCAACTCTGTTTCAGGCTGCTAATTAAAGCCATACTGTAACTCTTTTTCAGGCTGCTTTAGAAACGAAACCTCCTGTTTAGCCAGACTCATTTCACCTCAGGTTGATAGTGTACACATCCCAGACTGCCACTGGGTAATATCAGACTATTCTGATACAGGATTTTAAAATGAAAGGCTTGAATGTCCACTTAAAGCTATATTTCAACTCTGTTTCAGGCTGCTAAATAAAGCCATACTGTAACTCTTTTCAGGCTGCTTTAGAAACGAAAGCTCCTGTTTAGCCAGACTCATTTCACCTCAGGTTGATAGTATACATATCCCAGATTGCCACTGGCTAATATCAGACTATTCTGATATAGGATTTTAAAATTAAGGGCTTAAATGTTCACTTAAAGCGATATTTCAAGTCTTTTTCAGGATGCTAATTAAGGCCATACTGTAACTCTTTTTCAGGCTGCTCTAAAAATGAAATCTCCTGTTTAGCCAGACTCATTTCACCTCAGGTTGATAGTGTACACATCCCAGACTGTCACTGGGTATTATCAGACTATTCTGATGTAGGATTTTAAAATTAAAGGCTTAAATATCAACTTAAAGCTATATTTCAACTCTGTTTCATGCTGCTAATTAAGGCCGTATTGTAACTCTTTTTCAGGCTGCTCTAGGAACGAAACCTCATGGTTAGCCAGACTCATTTCACCTCAGGTTGATAGTATACACATCCCAGACTGTCACTGGGTAAAATCAGACTATTCTGATATAGGATTTTAAAATTAAAGGCTTAAATGTCCACTTAAAGCGAAATTTCAACTCTGTTTCAGGCTGCTAATTAAAGCCATACTGTAACTCTTTTTCAGGCTGCTTTAGAAACGAAACCTCCTGTTTAGCCAGACTCATTTCACCTTAGGTTGATAGTGTACACATCCCAGACTGCCACTGGGTAATATCAGACTATTCTGATACAGGATTTTAAAATGAAAGGCTTGAATGTCCACTTAAAGCTATATTTCAACTCTGTTTCAGGCTGCTAATTAAAGCCATACTGTATCTCTTTTCAGGCTGCTTTAGAAACGAAAGCTCCTGTTTAGCCAGACTCATTTCACCTCAGGTTGATAGTATACATATCCCAGATTGCCATTGGGTAATATCAGACTATTCTGATACAGGATTTTAAAATGAAAGGCTTGAATGTCCACTTAAAGCTATATTTCAACTCTGTTTCAGGCTGCTAATTAAAGCCATACTGTAACTCTTTTCAGGCTGCTTTAGAAACGAAAGCTCCTGTTTAGCCAGACTCATTTCACCTCAGGTTGATAGTATACATATCCCAGATTGCCACTGGCTAATATCAGACTATTCTGATATAGAATTTTAAAATTAAGGGCTTAAATGTTCACTTAAAGCGATATTTCAACTCTTTTTCAGGATGCTAATTAAGGCCATACTGTAACTCTTTTTCAGGCTGCTCTAAAAACGAAATATCCTGTTTAGCCAGACTCATTTCACCTCAGGGTGATAGTGTACACATCCCAGACTGTCACTGGGTATTATCAGACTATTCTGATGTAGTATTTTAAAATTAAAGGGTTAAATGTCAACTTAAAGTTATATTTCATCTCTGTTTCATGCTGCTAATTAAGGCCATACTGTAACTATTTTTCAGGCTGCTATAGGAACGAAACCTCATGGTTAGCCAGACTCATTTCACCTCAGGTTGATAGTATACACATCCCAGACTGTCACTTGGTAAAATCAGACTATTCTGATATAGGATTTTAAAATTAAAGGCTTAAATGTCCACTTAAAGCGAAATTTCAACTTTTTTTCAGGATGCTAATTGAGGGCATACTGTAACTCTTTTTCAGGCTGCTCTAAAAACTTAACCTCCTTTTTAGCCAGGCTGATTTCACATCAGGGTGATAGTATACACATCCCAGACTGTCACTGGCTAAAATCAGACTATTCTGATATAGGATTTTAAAATTAAAGGCTTAAATGTCCACTTAAAGCGAAATTTCAACTTTTTTTCAGGATGCTAATTGAGGTCATACTGTAACTCTTTTTCAGGCTGCTCTAAAAACTTAACCTCCTTTTTAGCCAGAATCATTTCACCTCAGGTTGATAGTATACACATCCCAGACTGTCACTGGGTATTATCAGACTATTCTGATGTAGGATTTTAAAATTAAAGGCTTAAATGTCAACATAAAGCTATATTTCAACTCTGTTTCATGCTGCTAATTAAGGCCATACTGTAACTCTTTTTCAGGCTGCTCTAGGAACGAAACCTCATGGTTAGCCAGACTCATTTCACCTCAGGTTGATAGTATACACATCCCAGACTGTCACTGGGTGAAATCAGACTATTCTGATATAGGATTTTAAAATTAAAGTTTTAAATGTCCAATTAAAGCGAAATTTCAACTCTGTTTCAGGCTGCTAATTAAAGCCATACTGTAACTCTTTTTCAGGCTGCTTTAGAAACGAATCCTCCTGTTTAGCCAGACTCATTTCACCTCAGGTTGATAGTGTACACATCCCAGACTGCCACTGGGTAATATCAGACTATTCTGATACAGGATTTTAAAATGAAAGGCTTGAATGTCCACTTAAAGCTATATTTCAACTCTGTTTCAGGCTGCTAATTAAAGCCATACTGTAACTCTTTTCAGGCTGCTTTAGAAACGAAAGCTCCTGTTTAGCCAGACTCATTTCACCTCAGGTTGATAGTATACATATCCCAGATTGCCACTGGCTAATATCAGACTATTCTGATATAGGATTTTAAAATTAAGGGCTTAAATGTTCACTTAAAGCGATATTTCAACTCTTTTTCAGGATGCTAATTAAGGCCATACTGTAACTCTTTTTCAGGCTGCTCTAAAAACGAAATCTCCTGTTTAGCCAGACTCATTTCACCTCAGGTTGATAGTGTACACATCCCAGACTGTCACTGGGTATTATCAGACTATTCTGATGTAGGATTTTAAAATTAAAGGCTTAAATGTCAACTTAAAGCTATATTTCAACTCTGTTTCATGCTGCTAATTAAGGCCGTACTGTAACTCTTTTTCAGGCTGCTCTAGGAACGAAACCTCATGGTTAGCCAGACTCATTTCACCTCAGGTTGATAGTATACACATCCCAGACTGTCACTGGGTAAAATCAGACTATTCTGATATAGGATTTTAAAATTAAAGGCTTAAATGTCCACTTAAAGCGAAATTTCAACTTTTTTTCAGAATGCTAATTGAGGGCATACTGTAACTCTTTTTCAGGCTGCTCTAAAAACTTAACCTCCTTTTTAGCCAGGATGATTTCACATCAGGGTGATAGTATACACATCCCAGACTGTCACTGGGTAAAATCAGACTATTCTGATATAGGATTTTAAAATTAAGGGCTTAAATGTTCACTTAAAGCGATATTTCAACTCTTTTTCAGGATGCTAATTAAGGCCATACTGTAACTCTTTTTCATGCTGCTATAGGAACGAAACCTCATGGTTAGCCAGACTCATTTCACCTCAGGTTGATAGTATACACATCCCAGACTGTCACTGGGTAAAATCAGACTATTCTGATATAGGATTTTAAAATTAAAGGCTTAAATGTCCACTTAAAGCGAAATTTCAACTTTTTTTCAGGATGCTAATTGAGGTCATACTGTAACTCTTTTTCAGGCTGCTCTAAAAACGAAACCTCATGGTTAGCCAGACTCATTTCACCTCAGGTTGATAGTATACACATCCCAGACTGTCACTGGGTGAAATCAGACTATTCTGATATAGGATTTTAAAATTAAAGTTTTAAATGTCCACTTAAAGCGAAATTTCAACTCTGTTTCAGGCTGCTAATTAAAGCCATACTGTAACTCTTTTTCAGGCTGCTCTAGGAACGAAACCTCATGGTTAGCCAGACTCATTTCACCTCAGGTTGATAGTATACATATCCCAGATTGCCACTAGGTAATATCAGACTATTATGATATAGGATTTTAAAATTAAAGGCTTAAATGTTCACTTAAAGCGATATTTCAACTCTTTTTCTGGATGCTAATTAAGGCCATACTATAACTCTTTTTCAGGCTGCTCTGAAAATGAAATCTCCTGTTTAGCCAGACTCATTTCACCTCAGGTTGATAGTATACACATCCCAGACTGTCACTGGGTATTATCAGACTATTCTGATGTAGGATTTTAAAATTAAAGGCTTAAATGTCAACTTAAAGCTATATTTCAACTCTGTTTCATGCTGCTAATTAAGGCCATACTGTAACTCTTTTTCAGGCTACTGTAGGAACGAAACCTCATGGTTAGCCAGACTCATTTCACCTCAGGTTGATAGTATACACATCCCAGACTGTCACTGGGTAAAATCAGACTATTCTGTTATAGGACTTTAACATTAAAGGCTTAAATTTCCACTTAAAACTATATTTCAACTCTGTTTCAGGCTGCTAATTAAAGCCATACTGTAACTCTTTTTCAGGCTGCTTTAGAAACGAAAGCTCCTGTTTAGCCAGACTCATTTCACCTCAGGTTGATAGTATACACATCCCAGACTGTCACTGGGTATTATCAGACTATTCTGATGTAGGATTTTAAAATTAAAGGCTTAAATGTCCACTTAAAGCGAAATTGCAATTCTGTTTCAGGCTGCTAATTAAAGCCATACTGTAACTCTTTTTCAGGCTGCTTTAGAAACGAAACCTCCTGTTTAGCAAGACTCATTTCACCTCAGGTTGATAGTGTACACATCTCAGACTGCCACTGGGTAATATCAGACTATTCTGATACAGGATTTTAAAATGAAAGGCTTGAATGTCCACTTAAAGCTATATTTCAACTCTGTTTCAGGCTGCTAATTAAAGCCATACTGGATCTCTTTTCCGGCTGCTTTAGAAACAAAAGCTCCTGTTTAGCCAGACTCATTTCACCTCAGGTTGATAGTATACATATCCCAGATTGCCACTAGGTAATATCAGACTATTATGATATAGGATTTTAAAATTAAAGGCTTAAATGTTCACTTAAAGCGATATTTCAACTCTTTTTCTGGATGCTAATTAAGGCCATACTATAACTCTTTTTCAGGCTGCTCTGAAAATGAAATCTCCTGTTTAGCCAGACTCATTTCACCTCAGGTTGATAGTATACACATCCCAGACTGTCACTGGGTAAAATCAGACTATTCTGATATAGGATTTTAAAATTAAAGGCTTAAATGTCCACTTAAAGCGAAATTTCAACTTTTTTTCAGGATGCTAATTGAGGTCATACTGTAACTCTTTTTCAGACTGCTCTAAAAAGTTAACCTCCTTTTTAGCCAGACTGATTTCACATCAGGGTGATAGTATACACATCCCATACTTTCACTGGGTAAAATCAGACTATTCTGCTATAGGACTTTAAAATTAAAGGCTTAAATTTCCACTTAAAACTATATTTCAACTCTGTTTCAGGCTGCTAATTAAAGCCATACTGTAACTTTTTTTCAGGCTGCTTTAGAAACGAAAGCTCCTGTTTAGCCACACTCATTTCACCTCAGGTTGATAGTATACACATCCCAGACCGTCACTGGGTAAAATCAGACTATTCTGATATAGGATTTTAAAATTAAAGGCTTAAATGTCCACTGAAAGCGAAATTTCAACTTCTTTTCAGGATGCTAATTGAGGTCATACTGTAACTCTTTTTCAGGCTGCTCTAAAAACTTAACCTCCTTTTTAGCCAGACTGATTTCACATCAGGGTGATAGTATACACATCCCATACTTTCACTGGGTAAAATCAGACTATTCTGATACAGGATTTTAAAATTAAAGGCTTAAATTTCCACTTAAAGCTATATTTCAACTCTGTTTGAGGCTGGTAATTAAAGCCATACTGTAACTCTTTTTCAGGCTGCTTTAGAAACGAAAGCTCCTGTTTAGCCAGACTCATTTCACCTCAGGTTGATAGTATACATATCCCAGATTGCCACTGGGTAATATCAGACTATTCTGATATAGGATTTTAAAATTAAAGGCTTAAATGTTCACTTAAAGCGAAATTTCAACTTTTTTTCAGGATGCTAATTGAGTTCATACTGTAACTCTTTTTCAGGCTGCTCTAAAAACTTAACCTCCTTTTTAGCCAGACTCATTTCACCTCAGGGTGATAGTGTACACATCCCAGACTGTCACTGGGTATTATCAGACTATTCTGATGTAGGATTTTAAAATTAAAGGCTTAAATGTCAACTTAAAGCTATATTTCAACTCTGTTTCATGCTGCTAATTAAGGCCGTACTGTAACTCTTTTTCAGGCTGCTCTAGGAACGAAACCTCATGGTTAGCCAGAATAATTTCACCTCAGGTTGATAGTATACACATCCCAGACTGTCACTGGGTAAAATCAGACTATTCTGATATAGGATTTTAAAATTAAAGGCTTAAATGTCCACTTAAAGCGAAATTTCAACTTTTTTTCAGGATGCTAATTGAGGGCATACTGTAACTCTTTTTCAGGCTGCTCTAAAAACTTAACCTCCTTTTTAGCCAGAATCATTTCACCTCAGGTTGATAGTATACACATCCCAGACTGTCACTGGGTAAAATCAGACTATTCTGATATAGGATTTTAAAATTAAAGGCTTAAATTTCCACTTAAAGCTATATTTCAACTCTGTTTCAGGCTGCTAATTAAAGCCATACTGTAACTCTTTTTCAGGCTGCTTTAGAAACGAAAGCTCCTGTTTAGCCAGACTCATTTCAACTCAGGTTGATAGTATACATATCCCAGATTGCCACTGGGTAATATCAGACTATTCTGATATAGGATTTTAAAATTAAGGGCTTAAATGTTCACTTAAAGCGATATTTCAACTCTTTTTCAGGATGCTAATTAAGGCCATACTGTAACTCTTTTTCAGGCTGCTCTAAAAACGAAACCTCATGGTTAGCCAGACTCATTTCACCTCAGGTTGATAGTATACACATCCCAGACTGTCACTGGGTATTATCAGACTATTCTGATGTAGGATTTTAAAATTAAAGGCTTAAATGTCAACATAAAGCTATATTTCAACTCTGTTTCATGCTGCTAATTAAGGCCATACTGTAACTCTTTTTCAGGCTGCTCTAGGAACGAAACCTCATGGTTAGCCAGACTCATTTCACCTCAGGTTGATAGTATACACATCCCAGACTGTCACTGGGTGAAATCAGACTATTCTGATATAGGATTTTAAAATTAAAGTTTTAAATGTCCAATTAAAGCGAAATTTCAACTCTGTTTCAGGCTGCTAATTAAAGCCATACTGTAACTCTTTTTCAGGCTGCTTTAGAAACGAAACCTCCTGTTTAGCCAGACTCATTTCACCTCAGGTTGATAGTGTACACATCCCAGACTGCCACTGGGTAATATCAGACTATTCTGATACAGGATTTTAAAATGAAAGGCTTGAATGTCCACTTAAAGCTATATTTCAACTCTGTTTCAGGCTGCTAAATAAAGCCATACTGTAACTCTTTTCAGGCTGCTTTAGAAACGAAAGCTCCTGTTTAGCCAGACTCATTTCACCTCAGGTTGATAGTATACATATCCCAGATTGCCACTGGCTAATATCAGACTATTCTGATATAGGATTTTAAAATTAAGGGCTTAAATGTTCACTTAAAGCGATATTTCAAGTCTTTTTCAGGATGCTAATTAAGGCCATACTGTAACTCTTTTTCAGGCTGCTCTAAAAATGAAATCTCCTGTTTAGCCAGACTCATTTCACCTCAGGTTGATAGTGTACACATCCCAGACTGTCACTGGGTATTATCAGACTATTCTGATGTAGGATTTTAAAATTAAAGGCTTAAATATCAACTTAAAGCTATATTTCAACTCTGTTTCATGCTGCTAATTAAGGCCGTACTGTAACTCTTTTTCAGGCTGCTCTAGGAACGAAACCTCATGGTTAGCCAGACTCATTTCACCTCAGGTTGATAGTATACACATCCCAGACTGTCACTGGGTAAAATCAGACTATTCTGATATAGGATTTTAAAATTAAAGGCTTAAATGTCCACTTAAAGCGAAATTTCAACTCTGTTTCAGGCTGCTAATTAAAGCCATACTGTAACTCTTTTTCAGGCTGCTTTAGAAACGAAACCTCCTGTTTAGCCAGACTCATTTCACCTTAGGTTGATAGTGTACACATCCCAGACTGCCACTGGGTAATATCAGACTATTCTGATACAGGATTTTAAAATGAAAGGCTTGAATGTCCACTTAAAGCTATATTTCAACTCTGTTTCAGGCTGCTAATTAAAGCCATACTGTATCTCTTTTCAGGCTGCTTTAGAAACGAAAGCTCCTGTTTAGCCAGACTCATTTCACCTCAGGTTGATAGTATACATATCCCAGATTGCCATTGGGTAATATCAGACTATTCTGATACAGGATTTTAAAATGAAAGGCTTGAATGTCCACTTAAAGCTATATTTCAACTCTGTTTCAGGCTGCTAATTAAAGCCATACTGTAACTCTTTTCAGGCTGCTTTAGAAACGAAAGCTCCTGTTTAGCCAGACTCATTTCACCTCAGGTTGATAGTATACATATCCCAGATTGCCACTGGCTAATATCAGACTATTCTGATATAGAATTTTAAAATTAAGGGCTTAAATGTTCACTTAAAGCGATATTTCAACTCTTTTTCAGGATGCTAATTAAGGCCATACTGTAACTCTTTTTCAGGCTGCTCTAAAAACGAAATATCCTGTTTAGCCAGACTCATTTCACCTCAGGGTGATAGTGTACACATCCCAGACTGTCACTGGGTATTATCAGACTATTCTGATGTAGTATTTTAAAATTAAAGGGTTAAATGTCAACTTAAAGTTATATTTCATCTCTGTTTCATGCTGCTAATTAAGGCCATACTGTAACTATTTTTCAGGCTGCTATAGGAACGAAACCTCATGGTTAGCCAGACTCATTTCACCTCAGGTTGATAGTATACACATCCCAGACTGTCACTTGGTAAAATCAGACTATTCTGATATAGGATTTTAAAATTAAAGGCTTAAATGTCCACTTAAAGCGAAATTTCAACTTTTTTTCAGGATGCTAATTGAGGGCATACTGTAACTCTTTTTCAGGCTGCTCTAAAAACTTAACCTCCTTTTTAGCCAGGCTGATTTCACATCAGGGTGATAGTATACACATCCCAGACTGTCACTGGCTAAAATCAGACTATTCTGATATAGGATTTTAAAATTAAAGGCTTAAATGTCCACTTAAAGCGAAATTTCAACTTTTTTTCAGGATGCTAATTGAGGTCATACTGTAACTCTTTTTCAGGCTGCTCTAAAAACTTAACCTCCTTTTTAGCCAGAATCATTTCACCTCAGGTTGATAGTATACACATCCCAGACTGTCACTGGGTATTATCAGACTATTCTGATGTAGGATTTTAAAATTAAAGGCTTAAATGTCAACATAAAGCTATATTTCAACTCTGTTTCATGCTGCTAATTAAGGCCATACTGTAACTCTTTTTCAGGCTGCTCTAGGAACGAAACCTCATGGTTAGCCAGACTCATTTCACCTCAGGTTGATAGTATACACATCCCAGACTGTCACTGGGTGAAATCAGACTATTCTGATATAGGATTTTAAAATTAAAGTTTTAAATGTCCAATTAAAGCGAAATTTCAACTCTGTTTCAGGCTGCTAATTAAAGCCATACTGTAACTCTTTTTCAGGCTGCTTTAGAAACGAATCCTCCTGTTTAGCCAGACTCATTTCACCTCAGGTTGATAGTGTACACATCCCAGACTGCCACTGGGTAATATCAGACTATTCTGATACAGGATTTTAAAATGAAAGGCTTGAATGTCCACTTAAAGCTATATTTCAACTCTGTTTCAGGCTGCTAATTAAAGCCATACTGTAACTCTTTTCAGGCTGCTTTAGAAACGAAAGCTCCTGTTTAGCCAGACTCATTTCACCTCAGGTTGATAGTATACATATCCCAGATTGCCACTGGCTAATATCAGACTATTCTGATATAGGATTTTAAAATTAAGGGCTTAAATGTTCACTTAAAGCGATATTTCAACTCTTTTTCAGGATGCTAATTAAGGCCATACTGTAACTCTTTTTCAGGCTGCTCTAAAAACGAAATCTCCTGTTTAGCCAGACTCATTTCACCTCAGGTTGATAGTGTACACATCCCAGACTGTCACTGGGTATTATCAGACTATTCTGATGTAGGATTTTAAAATTAAAGGCTTAAATGTCAACTTAAAGCTATATTTCAACTCTGTTTCATGCTGCTAATTAAGGCCGTACTGTAACTCTTTTTCAGGCTGCTCTAGGAACGAAACCTCATGGTTAGCCAGACTCATTTCACCTCAGGTTGATAGTATACACATCCCAGACTGTCACTGGGTAAAATCAGACTATTCTGATATAGGATTTTAAAATTAAAGGCTTAAATGTCCACTTAAAGCGAAATTTCAACTTTTTTTCAGAATGCTAATTGAGGGCATACTGTAACTCTTTTTCAGGCTGCTCTAAAAACTTAACCTCCTTTTTAGCCAGGATGATTTCACATCAGGGTGATAGTATACACATCCCAGACTGTCACTGGGTAAAATCAGACTATTCTGATATAGGATTTTAAAATTAAGGGCTTAAATGTTCACTTAAAGCGATATTTCAACTCTTTTTCAGGATGCTAATTAAGGCCATACTGTAACTCTTTTTCATGCTGCTATAGGAACGAAACCTCATGGTTAGCCAGACTCATTTCACCTCAGGTTGATAGTATACACATCCCAGACTGTCACTGGGTAAAATCAGACTATTCTGATATAGGATTTTAAAATTAAAGGCTTAAATGTCCACTTAAAGCGAAATTTCAACTTTTTTTCAGGATGCTAATTGAGGTCATACTGTAACTCTTTTTCAGGCTGCTCTAAAAACGAAACCTCATGGTTAGCCAGACTCATTTCACCTCAGGTTGATAGTATACACATCCCAGACTGTCACTGGGTGAAATCAGACTATTCTGATATAGGATTTTAAAATTAAAGTTTTAAATGTCCACTTAAAGCGAAATTTCAACTCTGTTTCAGGCTGCTAATTAAAGCCATACTGTAACTCTTTTTCAGGCTGCTCTAGGAACGAAACCTCATGGTTAGCCAGACTCATTTCACCTCAGGTTGATAGTATACATATCCCAGATTGCCACTAGGTAATATCAGACTATTATGATATAGGATTTTAAAATTAAAGGCTTAAATGTTCACTTAAAGCGATATTTCAACTCTTTTTCTGGATGCTAATTAAGGCCATACTATAACTCTTTTTCAGGCTGCTCTGAAAATGAAATCTCCTGTTTAGCCAGACTCATTTCACCTCAGGTTGATAGTATACACATCCCAGACTGTCACTGGGTATTATCAGACTATTCTGATGTAGGATTTTAAAATTAAAGGCTTAAATGTCAACTTAAAGCTATATTTCAACTCTGTTTCATGCTGCTAATTAAGGCCATACTGTAACTCTTTTTCAGGCTACTGTAGGAACGAAACCTCATGGTTAGCCAGACTCATTTCACCTCAGGTTGATAGTATACACATCCCAGACTGTCACTGGGTAAAATCAGACTATTCTGTTATAGGACTTTAACATTAAAGGCTTAAATTTCCACTTAAAACTATATTTCAACTCTGTTTCAGGCTGCTAATTAAAGCCATACTGTAACTCTTTTTCAGGCTGCTTTAGAAACGAAAGCTCCTGTTTAGCCAGACTCATTTCACCTCAGGTTGATAGTATACACATCCCAGACTGTCACTGGGTATTATCAGACTATTCTGATGTAGGATTTTAAAATTAAAGGCTTAAATGTCCACTTAAAGCGAAATTGCAATTCTGTTTCAGGCTGCTAATTAAAGCCATACTGTAACTCTTTTTCAGGCTGCTTTAGAAACGAAACCTCCTGTTTAGCAAGACTCATTTCACCTCAGGTTGATAGTGTACACATCTCAGACTGCCACTGGGTAATATCAGACTATTCTGATACAGGATTTTAAAATGAAAGGCTTGAATGTCCACTTAAAGCTATATTTCAACTCTGTTTCAGGCTGCTAATTAAAGCCATACTGGATCTCTTTTCCGGCTGCTTTAGAAACAAAAGCTCCTGTTTAGCCAGACTCATTTCACCTCAGGTTGATAGTATACATATCCCAGATTGCCACTAGGTAATATCAGACTATTATGATATAGGATTTTAAAATTAAAGGCTTAAATGTTCACTTAAAGCGATATTTCAACTCTTTTTCTGGATGCTAATTAAGGCCATACTATAACTCTTTTTCAGGCTGCTCTGAAAATGAAATCTCCTGTTTAGCCAGACTCATTTCACCTCAGGTTGATAGTATACACATCCCAGACTGTCACTGGGTAAAATCAGACTATTCTGATATAGGATTTTAAAATTAAAGGCTTAAATGTCCACTTAAAGCGAAATTTCAACTTTTTTTCAGGATGCTAATTGAGGTCATACTGTAACTCTTTTTCAGACTGCTCTAAAAAGTTAACCTCCTTTTTAGCCAGACTGATTTCACATCAGGGTGATAGTATACACATCCCATACTTTCACTGGGTAAAATCAGACTATTCTGCTATAGGACTTTAAAATTAAAGGCTTAAATTTCCACTTAAAGCTATATTTCAACTCTGTTTCAGGCTGCTAATTAAAGCCATACTGTAACTCTTTTTCAGGCTGCTTTAGAAACGAAAGCTCCTGTTTAGCCAGACTCATTTCACCTAAGGTTGATAGTATACATATCCCAGATTGCCACTGGGTAATATCAGACTATTCTGATATAGGATTTTAAAATTAATGGCTTAAATGTTCACTTAAAGCGATATTTCAACTCTTTTTCAGGATGCTAATTAAGGCCATACTGTAACTCTTTTTCAGGCTGCTCTAAAAACGAAATATCCTGTTTAGCCAGACTCATTTCACCTCAGGGTGATAGTGTACACATACCAGACTGTCACTGGGTATTATCAGACTATTCTGATGTAGGATTTTAAAATTAAAGGCTTAAATGTCAACTTAAAGATATTTTTCAACTCTGTTTCATGCTGCTAATTAAGGCCATACTGTAACTCTTTTTCAGGCTACTCTAGGAACGAAACCTCATGGTTAGCCAGACTCATTTCACCTCAGGTTGATATTATACACATCCCAGACTGTCACTGGGTAAAATCAGACTATTCTGATATAGGATTTTAAAATTAAAGGCTTAAATGTTCACTTAAAGCGATATTTCAACTCTTTTTCCGGATGCTAATTAAGGCCATACTGTAACTCTTTTTCAGGCTGCTCTGAAAACGAAATCTCATGGTTAGCCAGACTCATTTCACTTCAGGTTGATAGTATACACATCCCAGACTGTCACTGGGTAAAATCAGACTATTCTGACATAGGATTTTAAAATTAAAGGCTTAAATGTCCACTGAAAGCGAAATTTCAACTTCTTTTCAGGATGCTAATTGAGGTCATACTGTAACTCTTTTTCAGGCTGCTCTAAAAACTTAACCTCCTTTTTAGCCAGACTGATTTCACATCAGGGTGATAGTATACACATCCCATACTTTCACTGGGTAAAATCAGACTATTCTGATACAGGACTTTAAAATTAAAGGCTTAAATTTCCACTTAAAGCTATATTTCAACTCTGTTTGAGGCTGCTAATTAAAGCCATAATGTAACTCTTTTTCAGGCTGCTTTAGAAACGAAAGCTCCTGTTTAGCCAGACTCATTTCACCTCAGGTTGATAGTATACACATCCCAGACTGCCACTGGGTAATATCAGACTATTCTGATTCAGGATTTTCAAATGAAAGGCTTAAATGTACACTTAAAGCTATATTTCAAATCTGTTTCAGGCTGCTAATTAAAGTTTTACTGTAATTCTTTTTCAGGCTGCTCTAAAAACGAAACCTCATGGTTAGCCAGACTCATTTCACCTCAGGTTGATAGGATACACATCCCAGACTGTCACTGGGTGAAATCAGACTATTCTGATATAGGATTTTAAAATTAAAGGCTTAAATGTTCACTTAAAGCGATATTTCAACTCTTTTTCAGGATGCTAATTAAGGCCATACTGTAACTCTTTTTCAGGCTGCTCTAAAAACGAAATATCCTGTTTAGCCAGACTCATTTCACCTCAGGGTGATAGTGTACAAATACCAGACTGTCACTGGGTATTATCAGACTATTCTGATGTAGGATTTTAAAATTAAAGGCTTAAATGTCAACTTAAAGCTATATTTCAACTCTGTTTCATGCTGCTAATTAAGGCCATACTGTAACTCTTTTTCAGGCTACTGTAGGAACGAAACCTCATGGTTAGCCAGACTCATTTCACCTCAGGTTGATAGTATACACATCCCAGACTGTCACTGGGTAAAATCAGACTATTCTGTTATAGGACTTTAACATTAAAGGCTTAAATTTCCACTTAAAACTATATTTCAACTCTGTTTCAGGCTGCTAATTAAAGCCATACTGTAACTCTTTTTCAGGCTGCTTTAGAAACGAAAGCTCCTGTTTAGCCAGACTCATTTCACCTCAGGTTGATAGTATACACATCCCAGACTGTCACTGGGTATTATCAGACTATTCTGATGTAGGATTTTAAAATTAAAGGCTTAAATGTCCACTTAAAGCGAAATTGCAATTCTGTTTCAGGCTGCTAATTAAAGCCATACTGTAACTCTTTTTCAGGCTGCTTTAGAAACGAAACCTCCTGTTTAGCAAGACTCATTTCACCTCAGGTTGATAGTGTACACATCTCAGACTGCCACTGGGTAATATCAGACTATTCTGATACAGGATTTTAAAATGAAAGGCTTGAATGTCCACTTAAAGCTATATTTCAACTCTGTTTCAGGCTGCTAATTAAAGCCATACTGGATCTCTTTTCCGGCTGCTTTAGAAACAAAAGCTCCTGTTTAGCCAGACTCATTTCACCTCAGGTTGATAGTATACATATCCCAGATTGCCACTAGGTAATATCAGACTATTATGATATAGGATTTTAAAATTAAAGGCTTAAATGTTCACTTAAAGCGATATTTCAACTCTTTTTCTGGATGCTAATTAAGGCCATACTATAACTCTTTTTCAGGCTGCTCTGAAAATGAAATCTCCTGTTTAGCCAGACTCATTTCACCTCAGGTTGATAGTATACACATCCCAGACTGTCACTGGGTAAAATCAGACTATTCTGATATAGGATTTTAAAATTAAAGGCTTAAATGTCCACTTAAAGCGAAATTTCAACTTTTTTTCAGGATGCTAATTGAGGTCATACTGTAACTCTTTTTCAGACTGCTCTAAAAAGTTAACCTCCTTTTTAGCCAGACTGATTTCACATCAGGGTGATAGTATACACATCCCATACTTTCACTGGGTAAAATCAGACTATTCTGCTATAGGACTTTAAAATTAAAGGCTTAAATTTCCACTTAAAGCTATATTTCAACTCTGTTTCAGGCTGCTAATTAAAGCCATACTGTAACTCTTTTTCAGGCTGCTTTAGAAACGAAAGCTCCTGTTTAGCCAGACTCATTTCACCTAAGGTTGATAGTATACATATCCCAGATTGCCACTGGGTAATATCAGACTATTCTGATATAGGATTTTAAAATTAATGGCTTAAATGTTCACTTAAAGCGATATTTCAACTCTTTTTCAGATGCTAATTAAGGCCATACTGTAACTCTTTTTCAGGCTGCTCTAAAAACGAAATATCCTGTTTAGCCAGACTCATTTCACCTCAGGGTGATAGTGTACACATACCAGACTGTCACTGGGTATTATCAGACTATTCTGATGTAGGATTTTAAAATTAAAGGCTTAAATGTCAACTTAAAGATATTTTTCAACTCTGTTTCATGCTGCTAATTAAGGCCATACTGTAACTCTTTTTCAGGCTACTCTAGGAACGAAACCTCATGGTTAGCCAGACTCATTTCACCTCAGGTTGATATTATACACATCCCAGACTGTCACTGGGTAAAATCAGACTATTCTGATATAGGATTTTAAAATTAAAGGCTTAAATGTTCACTTAAAGCGATATTTCAACTCTTTTTCCGGATGCTAATTAAGGCCATACTGTAACTCTTTTTCAGGCTGCTCTGAAAACGAAATCTCATGGTTAGCCAGACTCATTTCACCTCAGGTTGATAGTATACACATCCCAGACTGTCACTGGGTAAAATCAGACTATTCTGACATAGGATTTTAAAATTAAAGGCTTAAATGTCCACTGAAAGCGAAATTTCAACTTCTTTTCAGGATGCTAATTGAGGTCATACTGTAACTCTTTTTCAGGCTGCTCTAAAAACTTAACCTCCTTTTTAGCCAGACTGATTTCACATCAGGGTGATAGTATACACATCCCATACTTTCACTGGGTAAAATCAGACTATTCTGATACAGGACTTTAAAATTAAAGGCTTAAATTTCCACTTAAAGCTATATTTCAACTCTGTTTGAGGCTGCTAATTAAAGCCATAATGTAACTCTTTTTCAGGCTGCTTTAGAAACGAAAGCTCCTGTTTAGCCAGACTCATTTCACCTCAGGTTGATAGTATACACATCCCAGACTGCCACTGGGTAATATCAGACTATTCTGATTCAGGATTTTCAAATGAAAGGCTTAAATGTACACTTAAAGCTATATTTCAAATCTGTTTCAGGCTGCTAATTAAAGTTTTACTGTAATTCTTTTTCAGGCTGCTCTAAAAACGAAACCTCATGGTTAGCCAGACTCATTTCACCTCAGGTTGATAGTATACACATCCCAGACTGTCACTGGGTGAAATCAGACTATTCTGATATAGGATTTTAAAATTAAAGGCTTAAATGTTCACTTAAAGCGATATTTCAACTCTTTTTCAGGATGCTAAT